>JARFIW010000888.1:0-1200000 GCA_036346225.1 Platerodrilus igneus | reverse complement strand
GTTCATGTTTGTTTATAAATATTTGTTTTTGTCAATGTATTTGTAATAATGTTTATTCAACGATAGAATGTAGGTTAGTCATTGTAAACCATATTGCCAAACGGGCTGGAAACTGTTAATGGTATGTACAATAAACGTGTATGTTTGAGCCTTTGTTGAATTTACTAACATTTTATGGTCGTGCAGGGTGGAAAATTGGTAGTCAAAGTCCTTATCTTCCTGATGTTCTTCCTTTTTAACTTTAGGCAGAAAGTAATGGCTCAGCTGTCTCTGTTACACTCTAGAAAGGATTAGCTAGACCACACTAACATTTTTTCACTCTCATATGCAGAATGTCTGAGTAACAGTTGACATCCCGTAATATTAAAAGTGCAGAGGGTGTTTGTTCGCCGTCGTATCCTTGGAGATGTGTATTTATGCAGTTAGAAGCACAGGGTTGTTGAGGTTTTATCTGCCGATACTCTTTCATCATATTATACCCCCGTCGGTGCAGTACGCGAGCCACTACAGTCAGTTGGTAGCAATGTTAAATAATTGTAAAAATGACGTGCAAATAAAAGATTGCGTCATATCAATGTTCGAATTATTACAACATAATAAAAAAGTTATACTAATTTTAAGGAAAACCAAAAGGGTACTCACGTAAACTGTAGGGCGACTCCAGCGCTACTGCATGATGGCAGCAGCGGGGCTCCGTTGATCGTCTTCGGGCGTGGGTATTCGTTGAGCCCGGTCGAATTCAAATTCAAATGTCTTCTTCTTTTCTTGTAGCGAAACACAGGAATAGGATGAGGGACGATAATTATGTAGAAGGCAGGAAACCTACATCTTAAGAAAAAGACACGATAAGACACAAAGGTAACTACATTCGTTCGCGTCTCGATCACCAGTCCCGACACATCTGCCGAAAATCACCACCACCCTTCTTGGCATACCGCGTCGGCGCAATCTCGCGCAAACGCACTGTCTAAAGTGACGGAAATACGCGCACGTCTTTTTAAATCCTTGGCGCGAAATTCTTACAAATTAAAACTTGAATTGAAAATGTTTAGTGCCGATTTCGGCACGTAACAATCAGCGTTAACCCAGGGAGTCCGGCACTGTTTGCTCTTGTAATTTATGTTTAATTGATGGTAATCTAATGTCGAGGTTATCATATAATAATTAAAGTAGGGTCGTTAAATATTGTAATTTTATTTCAAACCTTCCCGCCTTAACGCTAAATCAGTGTATATTTGGGTTAAGTTACGGTCACACAACGTAGGTGTCACTAGCCACGACCATAGGCGACTAGATCACGAGACGAAGTTTTGTTAAGAGAGGGTGTTCAGGTTAGCCTGCAGGTGCGTTACATTCAGGGGGTAGTCACTCTATAAGCGGTTTTAAAATAAAGTTTTTGGCGCCACCAGCCGCATTGAAACTGAGTAATAATTGAAAATGTCAATCAAAATGAGCTGCGCGCGTTGCATGTCTCACAAAATGAGAATGACCACACCGACCGATATTTGTTTCAATTCCGTATCTATTTCTGGTACAGTAGCGGTAATTTCATGCGAAAAGTATTATAATGTCACAGTTTAGAAAGTGTGCAGTTTTCAAATTGTGAAAACAGGGATGTAATTCGCCATAGAATTCCCAATCCAAAGAAATTTTTGTATGTTTATTACCAGTGGATGGATTTAATTGGAACAGCTTCTCTGAAAAAAAATGGATCCTACATGGATATACAAAAATTTACGAGTTTGCCATGCTCGTTTTTTTCCAGAGAATATTTGTCGAAATACGTATGTAGTTTCTAATAAGCATCTTAATATTTTTATTCTACCAATATTTACATTTAAATATATACTTGTGAAACTTAAGTTTGCATTGATTTGATTACATTTTAACATAAAAGCATAAATCTTTCTTAAGAAAACCACAGGTTTATCTACTCCTTTTAATGAATGGAATGATAAGTGATTTGATAGATCTTTCTTATAACAATTTTGAATATACAGTTGGTAAAATATAATATGTGATACAGATATGTAATGCATTGAACAAACTCTAAGTACAGTATTTAACTAAACAAGTATAGTACTCAACAGCAGTGTTCAATGAATTACAATACGATATATTACATTTTATATTTACCTAATTTGTATACATTCCCAAGCAATACATTTGAAATTCCCGCTAAATACGCATTTAGTTGCATTTTTTCCACCAGATGGCGCTTATCACTATTTTTTAATTTCCTGCCAAACAAGTAGTTAAGCTTCAATCTGCATGGTAGCGCTAAACTTAATTGTAATTGTTTATTTACAGTGACGCATCTCTTGTATTATTGGTCTGTGGTTACATTGCAGTATATTACATATATATATATATATATATATATATATATATATATATATATATATATATATATATATATATTGTATTATACGATATAAATTTACCCTAAAAATTATAAAAATACTCTTGCGAAAAGACACCATTTCCAACTTAAAAATTAGTATATTATTTTTTCTCATGTTAATATTTACGCTTCATAAAAGGCTTCGTTGTCCAGTAGCGTACTATGAGCAAACGTTGGTTGTCATAATTTATTTCAATAAAAATACGTTCTATATTTATTTTTACACGATAAAGTTAATTTAGGAACAGAAAGAATGCAATTTATTTTATTTCTGTTCTGAACGAGATAGATACATAATATGTATCTTATAATGCAACTATGTATTTCGTAAATGCGTTATTTATAAATTTAGATGTCGATAAAACTATAAGAAAGTTTGTAAAGAAAGTGTGCGATAAAAATATTACGAAACATGTATTTAAAGAATCTTGAAGGTTATAAATTTCATTATGTCTTGAAATAGTAAAAATTTTTGGAATTTCACAACATTCCATTTATTCAAATTATACAGGATGGGCATAAAGTCTTTACATGATTATAAATATTGACAACAGTTACTGTGAGGCTACTAGAGAAACTCAAATTTGTATTGACCATAGATACATTCAACATGTGCGCATTTTATCGCCCGCACAATGTCTAACCCCTAGTCAATATCACGCCGTGTGTTGGACAACACTTTTTGGGTAACACTAAGAATATTAACGAAGTTAATATTCTTTGATGACACTAGATGTAGCATTAGTAATTCTAAATCGTAAGGTGTCCGTGTCAAGTCTACTCGAGACTATGAAAGAAAGAAGTCAGGTGACTAATTCTCAAATCTTTAATTAACACAAGTATTTAATGATATTCCGATTTTGTAACGAGTAAAATACAAACTAAAATTAATTTCCAAACCAACAAAGGCATCCTATAATGTATGCTTTTGATAATATTAAATTTAGATCCAGTCCACAGCCTAGCTTGGGCACCGCTAGTCTCGGTACTCCATTTTCCATCATCTGAGCCTTAAGACTTAGCAAAGACTCCAATAGATGTCCTTAACTAGGTCTTTGTCATTAAGAATTTGTGGTGACCAGATAGTAAACATAACGATTTCCATCCTGAAGAACCAAGGTTTTTCCTACAGTTGACTGCTGTTGTACTAATTTATCCACATATCCAAACTTTTTCTTAAAAACAAAAGCTATTCCTCTTGACATTTACAGATCTTAAGCTACGAAATGTGCAAGGTAATACCTTCCTGGTGCACTAAATAAATCTTGCTGTTCTTCAACAACAACGCCAAATCTCGCCTTGGCGGAACCACCATATGCCGCCATGAAACTCTCAAAATCTACATTTGGCTCACGATTAATAACTCTTCGCACACCATTCTCATTACTCAAGTCCCCCTGGTTGTTGCTAACATAAGATGTTAAACGGTCAAAGTGTACCACTTTTGGTTTACCACGGAGAGATCTTCTGATCCGGTACACTACATCATTAACTCTTTTTAACACTTCGTATAGGCCTATCCATTGCCTTTGTAATTTTGGCGACAATCCACGCTTCCTTTATGGACTGTACAACCACACTAAATATCTAGGTTGTTAACCACCTTCTTGTGCTCTTGTGTCATATTGTGACTTTATTCGATCGTTTGCCACCTGGATATTCGTTTTCGTGAATGCTATTTGATATTTCGCGAACCTTACAACCATAATCTTCACCTGCGACCCCTTCTCCAAGTTTAAATCCAAACTGAAGATCACATGGTAGCCGCAATTCACGTCCTAACATCACGCAAGCTGGAGAGTATCCTGTGCTGTCATGTACCAAAAATCGGCACGCCAGAAGGAAGTAATGTAAATATTGATTCCAGTCTCGTTGATCTTCAGAGACAACTTTGGCTAGACAGTTTCCTAACGACCTGTTCATTCTTTCAACCATTCCATTCGATTGAGGATGAAATGGCATTGGTTTTAGTCTTCTTGAATCGATTCCAAGATGCTTGCAGACGCTCTGAAACAACTCTGATTTGACGTTCCGACCTTGATCGGAATGTAATTCTAACGGAACTCCAAAGCGACAAAACAACTCCCTCGCTAGTGCATCCGCAATCGTCTCGGCTTTTCGCTTAGGTATAGCATACGCCTCCGGCCATTTGCTAAAATAATCCATTGCAACTAAGATATATATTTTTCCCTGATTCAGGAAACGGACCACCCTCCCAAAATGATTCCTTACGTTATACTGTCTCATTGGGGCTTTCCGTTTTGTGACCAGGCCATTTCCAGAGGCACACAACTCACATTTTCGGCACCACTTCTTCACATCTTCCTTGCATTTCACCCAATAGAATCTTTCTCTCATTCCTTCGAAAGTTCTTTTCTCGCCAAAGTGCCCTCCGGAGATACCATCGTGCAAGTGCTGCAACACTTCCGGCACTCTGCTTCTCGGCACTATCACTTGAAGTCTCTCAGTGGCATCTTCACATTCCAGGCGTCGTTTCAAGATTCTATTTTCAATCACCAAGAAGTCCCACTGTGCCCAATATGCCTTCAGGATCCTACTTGAAATACTAATTTCTTCCCAAACTGGTCGTCGTCCTCTACTCCTCCACTCAATAATACGCCCCAATTCGGCGTCATTCTTCTGATCTTCTCGTATTTTTTCGTGTTGCCAACTATCATCAGTTACCGTCATTCTATGGATGACACTTTTTGTCTCTTCCATCTTGGAACAATTATTGTAATCTACCGGACACGGTCTTCTTGACAGAGCGTCTGCATTCCGATGACTAGTTCCTACGTGATGTTCTGTGTCAAAGTCATATTCCTGCAACTGTTCTATCCACCTTGCAACTCGTCCTTCTAGATTTCGAAACTGCAGTAACCATTTTAGTGTAGCATGGTCTGTTCTTAACAGAAATTTACGGTCGTATAAGTACTTATAAAAGTGCTCTACAGATTTGACGACGGTCAACAGCTCCCATCTTGTCACACAATAGTTTCTTTCTGGTCACGACAAGACCTTGCTGAAGTATCCAATAACTTTTTCTTGTCCGTCATGCATTTGAGAAAGAACGCTTCCTATAGATGTGTTGCTGGCATCGGTGTCCAAAACAAATTTACCCTCCATCCGTGGATAACTCAGAATCGGTGCTGTAACTCGTAGCCGTTTCAGTTGTTCAAATGCGCTGTGGCAGCCGTCATTTCAATTATAATCTTGTCTATCTTCGGTTAATTTCGTCAACGGTTTGGCAATGTTCGCAAACCTTGATATAACACGTCGGTAATATGTTCACAAACCCAGAACACTGCGTAATTGGTGTATACTTGTTGGTGTAGGTTACTCTTGTACCGTTTTTATCTTGTCAGGGTGGGCTCTTATTCCGGTCTCCGAAACGACATGTCCTAGGTATTTCACCTCTTTTTCAAATAGGTGATATTTCTTAGTGCTTAAGGAAAGGTTTGCCCCGTATAATCTTTGGAATATCCCTTCTAGGTTCCTAAGATGTTCTTCAAAAGACCCGCCTAATACTTTCACATCGTCTAGGTACACCAAACATGTTTTCCAGGACAGCCCACGCAGTATCGATTCCATTAAACGTTCAAAAGTAGCAGGAGCATTGCATAATCCAAAGGGTAGACCTTGGACGGCCATAATCCAGTTCTAATTGTAAACGCATGTTTCTCTTTATTCTTTGTCTCCAAACCTACCTGCCGAAATCCGCTTTTCAAGTCCAAAGGCGAAAACCATTTAGATCCGGATAGAGTATCCAAGGTGTCATCAATTCTGGGCAAAGGATAGCTGTCTTTCTTTGTAACATTGTTTAGCCGCCGGTAGTCTACACAAAACCTTGTCGACTCATCCTTTTCTCGACAAGCACTACCGAGGATGCCTATGGACTATTCGAGGGCTCAATCACTCCCTGTTTTTCCATGTATGTGATAATTTGTTCGAATTTCTTACGTTTTGCCCGCCTAGGATGTTGTCATATCGGTTGCGCATCTCCAGTATTGATCTTGTGTTGCACCACATTCGTCCTTCCTTTTCCACTATCATTCAGCGCAAACACATGTCGATATTGTCCCATCAGTTTTTTTACCTCGCTCAGTTGGTCGCCGTTTAATCCTTGACACGAAGGTATCAACATATCCAGAAATTTCTGTGAGCAACCGTTGGCGGGTTTATCATTTGCGTTGTCCACACAACGTTCAATATGGCATACTAGAATGCACTTCCCACAATCATGTCTTTCTTCAGGGTCATTGTATGCGGATTAATGTTTAGCACCTTTATTGTGTTACATGCCAAAAATTAGCTATGTATCACATTTATATTAAGTATAAATTATAAGGTAGTTTCCGCGTATCTTTTTAAATTAAAAACGTCGACTTCCGCCCACCCGGACATTCGCGTCTGCGCAGAGTGAATACGGAATGCGCGGAGTGTAAAAAAGACGCCATTAAGCCACGAGTCCTTAAGCATCGAACATGTATCTGTGTGGTGTGCCTTTTCCTTTCAGGTGTGTAGGTTCCTTTCTACCTTGCCTTAATTGCTCCTCATACCTGGTTGTTTCTTATCGTTTCCCTACGAATGAATAGAGTTTGGACGGATGAAATTTGGAGTCAACATAGCGTAATGTGGCCCACAAAACGTGATGGATCCTGGGATTTGGCTGCAAGGTGCGATTTAAGTGAGTAAATTGTTTTTATTTACATTGTGCATGAAAATTTGATCATTGCATCACTTTTAAACGTGTTCGGTATTTGATTCAAAATGGCGCGTAATTATACGTTATATCATAACAATTGCGCAATAGTGTAGCAACGCGTGAAGCACAGCAATTGGTATCGTATATAGAGACTCTACCAGCGTTCTTCCAATCAGTAATCCCTCTGACCCATTCCCGATGCAGTTGCTTCTATGATGCATACTTGTCCTTCCTGGAGAGTACCATCCGGGGGTCCCATCACGATCATTACCGACTTCTCGGGTATTTTCAATATCACAAATCATTCGAACTTGCATCATCTAGTTACTCGTCCCTTGAAATGAAATCTAATCATCATCTATCCTAAGCACATTTTCTTTCAAGTTTACATGAAACCCATATTTTCTCATGAGATTCATTTCCAAGATAACTTTTTCTGTAATTTCAGCTACTAACAACCGATGATTAATTAGTCTGTCTCCAATTCCCAACGTTACGGCAATCTCTTCGTGAGTAGAAATTTTCTTGCCACTTGCCGTTCGAAGATATACCGATGCAGATAGCACTTTTCCACGACTAACCAAATCTGATCTCACAATAGTCCTTGTCGCTCTTGTATTCACGAGTAATCGGACAACCCTATTATTAATTCAGCCATCAATATAAATGTTGTCAAGACTTCCCATCGATAATGCAGTACAGGTGATAATTTTGTTTTAGTATTATTGCTTCTCAACCGGTTGTTTTTTTGGTTGAATACAGCGTTTATGTATATGACCAACTACACCGCAGTTCCAGCATCGCAGCCCCATCTCTATAGTCGTTGTCTTTCCAGCCTTTCCGCCTTTTGTTTTTCAAACACACGGTTGATTATTTCTTCTATACTGTTCTGTAATTGACCAGGTTTTTCTAGGGCAGATCGAACTTTGTGATTTACCGGTGTCCGCTTAGCTGCTTCAATTCAAGCGCATGAGGCAGTGTGTCATCTAACATTTTTGGCCGTGCCCATCTTAGCGCTTGCTGCATTTCGCCATCTTTAACGCCATCCACAAATGTTTGTTCGAGGAAGCTATCTGGTGCCGTTGGGTATGCCAATCTAACTAATCTGGCAATGTCAGCTTCGAATTCTTGTAGGCCTTCATTTGTCTTTTGCGAGCGGTTCTTAACTTGTGCATGGTAAACCTGTTGAAGGTAAGCGTCTCCATATCTCATCTCAAGCTTCGATGTTAAGAAGCCGTAATAATTCTGTCGGTGATCGGGAATCGTTTGAAAGATGCTAAGAGATTCCCCCTGTAGAGACACTATTAAGGAGAAGCCTTCTCTTTGTTGCACCAACCGTTGGCTATTGCAGCAGCTTCAAATTGTTTCAAGTATATGGCCAAGGTGTTTTACCATCGAATGTGGGTGGTTTCACTTTAAATTTTGACGGTAATGACTCGCTTCCTTTCATGTTCTTTATTTCTGGAATATTCTGATTTACAACTTGGTTTGCTAATTCAAGTGACCGCGTTGTTAGTGAAATCATTTGTTCTTGCAGCCTCATCGCATTTTCTTCCATTTTTAGCAATTTACTGTCCAACTTATGCTCAACTATTTTTACCTGTTCGGTGACATCTTCTTTCAATGCAATGGAGCCTTCCAATAATCTGTTCTAGTGTGGTTGCATTTTCATTCAACTTTTCTTCCATTTTCGCAGCATTTTCACTAAGTGTCACTTCTAGTTTAGCCGACCTCTCTTCCATACCGGATTTAAAATTCTTAAGGAAATTTATTAAAGTTTCTGCGCCAATTTTACTTTGGTTTCTTGTAACTGGCATATACAAACTACTCAAATGTCCCTATCCTTGTGTTTTTCTTTTTTTTAATTAATACTATACACTCTACACAGCCTGACGCCAGTGTAGCGGTCTACTATTAATGCGAGTTACGTTTTGGGCCTTGGGAGCTGCTTTTTTAAAAAGTCTTCTTCCAAAACATCTTGTAACAAATATTTATTTAACAGAAATTACATGTAGAATTTAGACAAACTATATAAAATTATTCTAAGTTTAAATTATTCATAATTGAAGTTAAATTAAGACGAGTAGCCTAAGCTACCAACAATGTAAAAGCTGAGACTCAAGATTGACTGACTGGTTTGGGGCTTCCGGAGTATTTATGTCGTCCCTCCCCCTCACATTTGTGTTGGAACTGCAGAGCTCATGTCTCCTTATTTCTTTATTTAATTATATTATACAATGTAACAATCTTAACTCTAATAATTGCGGTTTCTTAACCATCTGTGACCTGCATCTGCAGTATCACTTACATCTGAAATACAATGTATTCACATCCGTTCTCACAACTTGCTTGTGCACTTTCATTAACCTCTTCTTTATTTATCTTTGAATTACATTGTTGCATCTAACTTAAGTTTCTTAATAATTTCTATTTAATTATACATATTTTGATTTGGGGGATATGTAACTCTCGTTCACCAATTTAGAACAAGTAATAACAAAAGTCTTTATTACTCACTATTCCCAAGATTAATTAACAGTATATGCCTTATTTATAGATGTTTTTAGTCCAATTAACAATGTAGCACTATCAGACTAATGCTATTTACAAGCACTAATATCTTCTTAAACTAAATTCTTAACCATAAGTCTTCTTAACAACACTAACACTACTGTAATTTATTTATTACCCTTTTTGGATATTTATGTACGAGTTGGCGGTACAATATGCACGCTCACATAACACAAATTTATATTTACTATAGGACCTTCAAAACGTAATGACCAACTAACTATACACAAGATGATTTATATACGAAATTTGGATATAGACTAACTGATGTACAATCATCACCGATCTTATATATTGAAACTTATTTTATTTTTTTTGACGGGCTGACACTACTACTACTAGTGGCTTCAACTAGACTCATGCATGGGCGCTAGTATTTTCAATGGCTTTACGTTGCCAGCGCCAATGAAACTATTTACTTAACACATATAACTGACCCTAGAAGTTGGGTGTCAGCAAAACGAAGTCTTCCGACGTAACTAGGGGTCTATTCCTTGGGTAGAGCTATGAGCAATGGGGGGGTAAGTCGAAATCTGTTGGGGGGTCACACTCAAACTAAAACAAATAGGCGCCACCAAGTCCAGATTGATTCATGTTAATAGCATGGTATATTTCTAAGGGCGGACGTGGAGACCCAAAGAAAAAAAAGATCGCCTTCGGTGACAAAAACCTGTCTTAACAGAATAAGACGCTGTTCCTGTAAGAAAGAATAATAATTAAGTCAACATAGAAAATGGGAACACTGTTTGTGTCCTCAAATATGCCTAAAAAATAAAAGAATATTTTCTACATAAGGGTGGCATCAAAATTCAACTCTTATTGCTTTTCGGTTGTTAGGTTTGATCACACTTGATCAAAATAAAAAACTTTAAGCTTGGGTTAATAATTTACTAGAAAGAATTCCTTTAACTTTAAATAAAATTTAATGCAACAAAATTAAATAATTACTTGAAGTAGTTTGTAAATTTAAGATAAGGTTTATCAACCTGATTCTTGATCAAATATATTACAACAAAGTGTAACTTGTTACACTAATATTTTCTAACCCATTCAGATCTGTTTAGGTCGATTACATTATCAAAATTAAAATACAAAATTTTCTCGTTAAGTTAAATGTGCTAATTTCAGTTTAAAATGAAAATGTTCACAAAGATATTCTCGTTTTCAAAGGTGGTAATAATATAATACTAAGCATCTGCTTTCAAAGATACAAGTGTCAACAGCATATTTCAAACAAACAAATGACGTAGTTACACCTGTTATTTTATACTGAAGCAACGTGTTGTTCTGACAAAATAAACTGAGTGAATTTTAAGTTTGGTACTGGGAAATCCAGCTTAGTAACAGATAAAGTGAATAACAAAATCGTATTTCTACGTATCGAAACAAAATAGCGTGCTTCCTGAATGGAACACAAATGAATTTCTTAAAGCTACTACGAACCAAACAAAACTGCTTTCCTAGACTGGATTAGGACGTGCATCGCCATGCGGTACTAACTGCTTACATCCTATCAAAGTAGTATCTTGGCTCGGACCAACAAACGATCTCCTGTTAATTAGATCTGCTTTCCATCCTCTAAATACACGTGTTAAAATGAAGTGGTTTTCTTAACGTTGATTCAAAGTTCTAAGTTCTTGTCGTTTAAATTCTCATCGCCTAAGTTTTGTAGCGTAATCTTTCGTCGTCTAATCTTGGTTGCGCTAAACAAATTTTCAAATTAAATACTATAATAACGAGTATACATTACCAACCGTTATTCAGAAAATGTCTCACTCAATCAAACCGACCCGCAGGCCACTGGCCATTGTTCTCCTAAACATCTTGCTGCTTCTTTTACCTATGGCCGAGTGCTTATCCCGCGCTCTCGGACGATGGGAGGATCCCAAGGGGGGAGTTGTCATTCCTCTCAACGCGCTTGCGACTGGGTGTGGAATACACCGACATCCAAAACAACTAGACTAACGAGTCAAGATGCTGTTACAATGTAATATTTTAATTGTAAAACGTATTACGACTTTACTTAATAAAGGTGTTTAACTATTGTCGTACCTTTAATGAAGAGAATTATCAATTCGAAAATAAAATTGTTACAATATACCGTAACATTAACTAGATTATTCATAGTCTGGCGTTTGCTTGAAGCTTCTAGACTTCTGTAGAATACATTTTGGTTAAGCAGCTTGCGTATTTGACGGGTTGCATAATAGTAGTAACAATACAGTAATATGATTATTGTAATCAACAAACATTTATGTTTTTTCAACGAACTTCGTTCGTTTATGAAATCGATTTGTCGTCCGTCTGTCTGTCCGTCCGAGGCCTTTCTAATGGTCGGACATCAATGTGTGATACATCAATCGATTCAGCTCGGTGTCCTGAGCTTAAGTTTTGATGTCAGTTGAAATCGGGCCACGGGGACGCCGTGCCCCCGCGATATTCCATCGGGAAAATTAAAATTTCAAATAGGTCCAAAATTAATGTGCGATACATATTTGGACTCCCCTAACATAGCTGAGTCGAAATATGGTACCCCCCACAAAATCCGACCACGGATACCCGACCCCCCCGGGGAATTAATTTTTATCAAAAATTTCAAATAGGTCCAAAATTAATGTGCGATACATATTTAGAATCCTCTGAAAAAACTGAATCGAAATATGATGCCCCCTTATTTACACACACAAACACACATACATACATACATACACACACACATATATAGCTTTTAAAATATTTATTCAATAAAATAAAATATATTAAAATGTCTCTTTTGTTGTTTATAAATTTTTGTATTTTATCTGAATACTTATAATTATTACAACATAATAATTTTAATTTCTTTAAATTGTTTTAAAGTAAGTCTACATTTGGAAGTTCGTTGCGACAATGCCTTGCATTTTCAACTTGTTTATGATAAAAACACAAAATTATGTATCACTATTTAAATTTGCTGCTTACTTAGGGATCTAAAATAGCAGATCTGTCTGTTCCTATCTTTAGTGCATTATTCAAACTTGTTGTCAGAAATCTGAAGTATAAACTATGAATCTGAATGACACTTTCTGCTTGCAATAATTTTTTCTTAACCATTCTCCAGAGTCTACGTCCCAAGTTAAGTTACTGTTAAAAACAATTATTATTAAAAAACACGAATCATTTAATACGCATATTTGAACAGTTTGCAATACTTTTAGCTACAAAAAAAATGAATGACTAAGGAACGGTTAGGCGTGGTTATACAGGGTGTCCGGAAAATACGTGTACAACGTAAGAACAGAGATTCTTTGGCTCGAAATAGATCGATTTGAGCCAACTTACCTATTATACAAGTTGCTTTATTTAGCCGCTAGAGGGCTTCAAAAATCGTGAAAAATATTTGATATTTTAAAATAACTCGAAAACGCGTCGATAGATTTTGACCATTTTTGGGGTGCGAGTTTCTACTTTCAATTGACATCTTTTGGTGGTGTACGCAATAATTTTAAAAGCATACGAGTGTCCCAAAAATGATGTATTGTATAAATATCCGACCATTACTTTTTTCCTGTTTATGTAATTACTACCAATTTTTTCTATCAGTAGCCGACTTAATTTGGAAACTTTTTTGTCTCTTATAAAATTTTGATTAGACGAGCGGTTGGACAGAAAAAAATAATTTCAAATGTCTGCATACTTACGTCATCATTGCTGCATTAAGTATAAAACGGGGCAAATAAAAAAGCATAGTTTAGTAGTTGGCTTTGCTTTTTATTTGTTATTTAATTTGACTGTCATTTAATCTCAGTTTACCTGTCAAGTCGTGAATTTCTGCTTAATTCAATAAAAGTTTGCATCTTTCATCTTACATTATGAGTATTTACACAAACAACGAACAGGTGGATATGCTTTTGGTTTTTGGATTTTGTCAAGGCAATGGTCGTGAAAGCGTCAGAGTCTATAGGAAAAGATTTCCTAATCGCCGAATTCCAAACCACCAAACATTCGAAAATATTGAAAGACGTCTTCGTGAAAATGGTAGCTTTCAGTCAAGAAATGCGGATCGAGGACGTCAACGTACCACAAGAACTGCGGATCTGGAGGAACAAATTTTGGATAGAGTTGAAGAAGACCCAAAAATAAGCACTTAGGACTTGAACTACAAGTTCCTAAAAGTACTGTTCATGACGTTTTAAAGGAACAGTTATTACACCCATACCATGTTCAACAGGTACAAGGCCTTTTGCCTATCGATCCTGAGAGGCGTCTAGCTTTCTGTCAATTTATTCAAGATTAGAGAATTCAAAATGCAAATTTCAGTCGCAAAATTTTATTTACAGACGAAGCTTCTTTTACAAGATCTGGTACTACTAACATACATAATGAACATGTTTACGTTGTAGAAAATCCTCATGCAACTAAACTGACTCACTATCAACATGAATTTAAGATTAATGTCTGGGCTGGAGTTATTGATAATTTTATTATCGGTCCTGTTGTGATACCAAATCGATTAAACTAAGACAATTACTTCAACTTTCTACAACAAACATTGCCGAATTTATTGGAAGATCTGCCATTGTTACTTCGCCAAGACATGTGGTTCATGCACGATGGTGCTCGTCCCCACTCTACTCTAGCTGTTCGACAACATTTACACGAAAAATATCCGGATCGATGGATCGGAAGAAAATATGATGCTCCTACAAATTGGCCAGCACGATCGCCGGACTTGACGTCCTGTGATTATTTTTTGTGGGGTACCTTAAAGTCTAAGGTTTATTCGTCTCCACTTGATAGCAAATAAGAATTGTATAGACGAATTTTAAATGCAGCCAACTCTTTAAAAAATAATGCACAAACAATGCAGAGGGTTCAGTTAAACTTCTTACGAAGAGTTAATTTGTGCATTGAAGAAAATGGTGGCCATTTTGAAAATTTATTGTAATGGTCCAACACTTGTACCGCGCTGTTAATTTTCAATGATAGTAATAAAAAATAAACAAAACAATGAAATAAAAATTAAAAAAACAGACATTTGAAATAATTTTTTTCTGTCAAATCGCTCGCTAATCAAAATTTTATAAGAGACAAAAAAGTTTCCAAATTAAGTTGGGTACTCATAAAAAAAATTGGTGGTCATTGCATAAACAGGAAAAAGGTAATGGTCGGATATTTATACATCATTTTTGGGACACTAGTATACTTTTATAATTATTGCGTATACCACCAAAAGATGTCAATTGAAAGTAGAAACTCGCACCCCAAAAATGGTCAAAATCTATCGACGCGTTTTCGAGTTAATTTAAAATATCAAATATTTTTCACGATTTTTGAAGCCCTCTAGCGGCTAAATGAAGCAACTTGTATAATAGGTAAGTTGGCTCAAATCCATCTATTTCGAGCCAAAGAATCTGTTCTTACGTTGTACACGTATTTTCCGGACACCCTGTATAATAATATTATATAAAAACGCATAAGTACTCGTTTGAGCGCAAAGATTCGGAAGGATGGATAAGAAAAAAGATCTGATTTGCCGCTTTACGTAACATAGACCAAAATGTTTGGTTATGTATATCTACTTTCACAATTGACAACTTTCAATATATACAACCTTTGCAAAAAACTTAAAATTTTCTGAGAATACGAAAATTGGACCCCGGTCTTGTTTGTATGAAAATTGCGAATTTCGTATCTGTGAAAACGGCTTCCTAAATTACCAGAATTACCGTCCTAGTCTTTTGCTATTGGTTTAAAAAAACGGGAAAGCTTTGGCTAAACATTAGAGTTTACTTAAATCACTTGTTTATTGGTACAACTAATACCATTTTACGTAGTTTTGTTGTCTTTTACATAAAAATTTATAATTTTATGGCATGGCATGACTCTATAAAGTAATAATCGACTATGCACAATTTTGCAAATTATTCATAAAAATTTTGATGATTTGAATGTATTATTTATACAATTTAGCACTTTGTATTGTTGATGTGATTTTATCATTATACATAGTTGTTTATCAAGCTGCGTTGCATATTGTCTAAAGATAAATGCGTATTTTACGACGATTTCGTTAACCCCCGTTGCTGTTCTACGCTCTTGACCTTCATAATTGGCTGCACATTCGTTCTGGTGTTGCTGTGCGACAATAAGTTAATGTAATCACTTATACTATTTAACCTATGGTAATCGCATTTGGTCACGTTATATTGTGGCTAAGGAGTGTTGTGGCGTATTATATTTTTATTTAACGTAATACTTACGTCACTTATTATATATTCGCACTGATATAAATCGCGATAATCCACTATACCAGACCTTGGCATAATTTTTACAATTCGCTGCCCATTTGCAAGATGTTGGCCGTTCCACGCACTACTGTGAGTACTATTTTACATATATTAGCTTCTAATTACGTAATTAACTGCGTTATTTACTCTAACTTATGCATTGACCTTATAAATATAGTAATAGTGCGGTAATCGTTATCCTTTTATGTACAATGGCGATCTTGTACTTGAAATAATTTCTCTTGAACCTAATTCCTCTGTATCCAATTGTGCATCCTTTCCAATTACCTGTAGTTACAAACATTTAATTTTAAATCTAAATCAGGGTTTTGCGTATCGGTTTTTATCATTTTATTTTGCATAATTCTGTAGGAACAGAATTGTTTTATGTAGAAACAAATACTATGCAAACAAGAAATCGTTACCAGAAAAGTGACTTTCATACTTTGTATCACCTAAGTAATAGCCAATTTTTTTTAAAAAGCTTTTTAATTTTAATTTCCCAAAAACCTTGTTAAAATATACAAAAACTGATGTAATTTTCATCACTTTTTACAAATTGATACAGCTTTTAAATCATAATTTAACTTTGTACATTTATATTCGAGGCAAATTTAAATCACATGATGAATTTTCATTAAAGACGATTATAATGTCAAGTATTTATATCCTGTGATATATCAAATTTCTACTTTTTACAATTAAAAAAACACGTTTTTGTTAAATCGAAATATTTCTTTTGCTGTTGTGTTGTAGTCGGATTTCTGTTTTTCATAATTATTTTAGTCTATCAGATTTTAACAGATATAAAAGTATTTAATATAATGCTTTAATTTTTAATTAAATATTTGAGTATATATGAATGTTGCATATTAATTTTACAAATTAAAAACTGAAATTATTTCTAGTAACTGTATACACGTGCCTTCTTATCTCTATTACACTTGCAAAACAAGTATTCCCCCAGTTTTTGAGAACAACTCTTGCATCTATAAATATAAAAGTAATAATTTAATTCAGTAGCAAACAACTTGTCCTTTATTGATGGTAAAAGTCAAGGCTAGTTAAATATGCTTATAATACACAGCATTTTTTAGTTTCAAATGATTTAAATATAAATCAGCAACAACATGTTAATATCTAATATTTAAACATTTTAATTACATAGTTACAATTTCTTATATAATTTTATAAACATTACACTGATCTTGACTCACTATCATCACATTTTATACATTGAATTTATACATTTGTCAATTAAAATCGTTACAAAACTTTTTTGGCATTTTAATTTGTTTAATTTTATAGATAGATATATCATATACCTATAATATATTTAGTGTCTAAATTAATTCATTACATATTTGCTTAATGATATCATTATTTAACACTTGTTCTATTCTGATTTGCTTAGTATCATGGACGAAAGAGTTGTTAATTTGATTTGTTGTTCACATGTGATTCAAATTACCTACTATTGGAATACAAAGTTCTGACTCCTCACATTGAAAGCTCATTTATCCAAAAATAACCAATCGATTTTGATAATATACATAAGTTACTTGTTAAACTCACACTATTCGCACATAAATTGTTCCACTAATGTGAAAATTAATTACAAGTATTAATAAAAAATATATCATCCTCATCATTGTCTTCAATCCTGGAACTGGTTAGACACGTACCTCCATTGTTTCCTATCCTGAGCTATTCAACACATTTTCCAGAAATTCCCACAACCTACATATTTCACTATCTGCATGCAATAGTCTAATCTAGGTCTACTTCTACGTCTCCCTATTTCCTATATCTGCTTGTAATATAGCCCTCACTATTTCCCAAAAATGCCTTAAAACATATCCCGCCCTTCTATTTCTCCTTTTTCTTTGTTTTCCACATACATCTTTATTCCCCTACCATCTCTATAACCTCTTTGTTATTAACTTTGTCTGTCCCTGCCATCATCATCATACATCTGAAGCATAACATTCCAAAAGGCTTCTTCATTTTCCTGTCTGCTTCTCCAACTGTCCCTATTTCATAGGCGTACAGTGCTGTGCACCACTCATATGCTTTCAACAATTTTTTCCTTGTTTCTATGTTTGTTGTCTTCGAACATCCCCACTGCTCTTTCTTGTTAGATGCAGTTCAGTTCCCCTTCTATTGTTTACAAATATATACCCTATTTCCCCAATATTCAGTAGTATGTGAAGAGGGTTAAGCAGCCTGCGGCTGCCAAGTTCCCACAACACTTGAACATTTGCCGAATTAATAATTTTCCAGTATATTCTTTTGCACAATCAACATTAGTTGAAAATATTTTAAAACCAATACCTGTAGTTGTTTATAATAAACATCAAATTTAAGTACAATTATTTTTTCGTCATTAGGTTTTCCCTCTTGAAACTGGTTGAACATGTACCTTTACTTATTTCTATTCTGAGCTAGCCTATACCGTTTACTAAAATTCCCACAACCTAGATACATTACATGTGATTTTCCAATGCTCCACCCGAAGGTACTACATTGGCCAGGAAGCGAGTTTTTTTTTTACCTGGAAAATTTTGAATTTTGCCGAATCCTTGCTGTTCCAAGCAAGGTAGGGATCTTTAACGTGCGTGACAACACTCACACACGGGACCTCCATTTTACCTCTCATCCGAACGAGGGTGTATTTTTGCGAAAAGTGCTCGCCTAACATTTTTCAAGCGGACCGTGTCGGGATTCGAACCCGGGACCTAGGGCGTAGTAGTCACACACATACCACTACGCCACGGAGCCGCCTACAACCTAGATACAGCTCAGTTCTCCTTCTGTTGTTTTCTAATTATATGCTCTAATTCACCAAAATTCACTGGTATGTGAAGGAAGTTAAGCAGCCTGTGACTATCAAGGATCCCCCAACACTTAGACATTTGCCAAATTAATAGTTTTTCAATAAATCCTTTCACATAATTAACGGTAGTTGAGAATATTGCAAAACCAACGCTTGCAGTTGCTTATAATAATCATCAAGATTGTACAATTATTTTTTCACCATAAAGTTTTCCGTCTTGGAACCGGTTGGACGCATACCTCTATTGATTCTATTCTGAGCTAGTCTACATATTTCCCTGAAATTCCCACAACTTACATCTATCACTATTTGTGTGCAATAGTCTAACCTAGGTCTACCTTTATCTCTTTTTTTCCCTATTTCTTCTTCTAATATATTCCGCACTATTCTCTCATGCCTTAGTATGTGACCTATCATCCTATCTCTCCTCTTTTTACTGTTTTTTTCACATACTTCTTTTTTCTCCTACCATTTCTAGCACCTCTTTGTTGTTAACTTTGTCTCTCCACGATACCTTCATCATACGTTTGTAGTGTCACATTTCAAAGACTTCTACCTTTTTCCTGTCCGATTCTCTGACTGACCAAGTTTCACAACCGTACATTGCTGTGCTCCATACATATGTTTTCAGCAATCTTTTCCTTGTTTCTATGTTTGTGGTCTTTGGACACAGTAATTGCTTTTCTTGTTAAATGTAGCACGACTTTGTGCCAATCTTTGTTTTATATCTTTCTTTTTCCATCTTGCATTGTTCAGCTTCCTAGGTAACCAAAATCATTAACCTCTTGTAAGTTCTTATTACCTATTTGTATTCTAGTTTTCGATTTATTTTCCCCTCCTTTGCATACTAGAACTTTCTTCTTCTTTCAATTTCGGCCAACTATGGACTCGTGAAATAACTTATGATGATCTATCTCCCCTTTTTCTTCTCTTCCAGTATTCTTTAATTTTTCTACATGTTGGTTCTTTCTTTCTTCTGTCCAATTTGCTCGTCTTCCTTTTTTCCTTTTCTAGGAAACCTTTGAACCCTCTGACTTTTACTCTGAGTTTTCTCTTTGTTCGACCTCTTTTCTATCTATTTTCATTTCTTCCATGTCTTTTCTGATTTTCTTGATCCATGTCATCTGTGTCTTAAGGTTACCGTGGAAGTAATTGAATAGTCTCTTTGTTAATCTTTCATCATTCATTCTTTTAACGTGACTGTAACATATCACTCTTCTCTTTCTCATTGTGTCGGTTATTTTCTTTGTTTTTGAATAAATCTCCTTATTGCTTCTCAGTTTCCATTTTCCGTCGTCTTCACATTTTAGTACTTTAGTTTTATTTTTATTAATTTTCATACAGTATCTTTCTATTGGAACTTTTTCCATTTCATTATGAGCCGTTTCTAAATCTTCCTTGCTAGATGCTAATACTGCTATGTCATCTGCAAATCTAAGCATATCAATCTTTTGTCCCTGCATAATAATTCCAAATGTCTTCTTGCATTTGACAGTATTCATTGCTCTAATTTTAAAACCACAAAATACAACCAACATACAATCTTTTATTTATTACTATTTACAAATGAAATTCAATATTGTCCATATTTCATTGATCACATTACACTTCAGTATATCTTATTTTGTAATGTCCTGTATTTTATTTTAAAATCATCAAACACATAAAATGTACCCGGAGTAAATGGGCCTTGAATAATACCTTCTCTAAAATTCCTTCTTTATAATTTATTTTGTTTTTTAATCTAAGTAAACTCTGGGGTAGGGTGAGCTCATGATAACCCAGCTAATTATGCATAATGTATGCCCTTCTACTTTGAAATACTCTTACAAAAAATAAAAAAACAAAGCCATGTACTCTTCACAAAAATTTCACATTCTGATGGAACGTTAAAAAGCTTTACAGACACCTTCAAATTTCTAGTTAAACACCATAATAAAGCTATTTACACGTATTATGTTCAATACGCAAATAATCCACACTACCTTGAAAATCACTCTCATACGTCACCCAATATTCACAGTTTATAAGAATCACAATTTCAAATCGTTACCTGGAAATTTCTAGGAGATCTCTGCTCTGTGAACGATGCCATGTATTTCTTCTATCTGTTCTGCAGGCCGTTTCTAGCTGTTACTAGACGAACTCCATCTAAGCCGATCCGCCAACGCCACCTCCACGGTGTAACCAAATTCCAAATTCCATTTAAACATACGTCTTTCTCAATTAGTTGCTTCAAACCACGTTACTTAATGTCCCAACACGAGTTAATTATAATTATAAATGATATCTCTATTAAAATGTAATTTCGGCACACAACCGCGTATTTAAAAATTATAGGTGATACCTCAATTAAAAAATGTAATCTCGGCACACTAACCGCGTACTAATTAAGAGGCTACCACCATGCAATATAATTTAAATGATTTTATAATACTTACAACACGTGATACTTTCATACGTCGTTTGGAGCGATCGAAATATTAAGGGCCTTCACCACGTTGTCCAAAAACATTTATACACTTAGGCTGCCACCTCCTGGCCGCCTTTTCATCCGAAATCCCCTGTTAACAACAACACATTCTTAAAATTTTGCAATCAACCTAAATTTAATCCCGCGAATTTCAGCACGTCGTTATGCTATTTTCTGAAAATTAATATACTCTATGCTTGTATTTGTCTCGCGTTCAACTAACTATATCGACCAATCGTATATTTACTGACGTCCTACAACTCCCTCCTATACTATCGTTGACTCTTGCTTATGCGTTTTCTACGTCGCTTTCTAACCTGGTTTGAGTGGTAGAAAATCAATATTCCAGACCATATGCTATTTAAACCCACGTGGACTTCTTACGTGATTTAACTAACCACTCATTAGCATTTACTACGAACGCATGCGACGGTTTACCCAATATTCTTTGTAACCATTTGCTATCTATAAAAATTATTGGAACTTGACATTTAGAAAATACGCAGGTGTTTAATTAACTGACGTTTTACCACAACACTTCCACGAGTTGGAGTTCGGCGTATTTCTACCCCACCGATATATTTGTTTGTTAGCAACGTTTTTCACCTTGGTATTATTGGGTTTTTACACGCTTTTATGCATATTATACATCAATAATCGTTCAATTAAATTCAATTAAATTAATAAATTAATGGCATTGGCTTCTACCATTTAATTTCTTTGCAAACCTACTAAATATTTATCATTATTTGTACAATTTGATTAATACCCGTTACTTAAAAATGAATTAACTAATATAACTTTCGCACGTAATTTCTGGTTGTTCCTTTATACAGGGTGTTTTGAAATTGCTTCGTTTATATTCATTTTTAATCTTTTAAAACTACTATAATATATATATATATATATATATATATATATATATTAATAGAGAATAATCCACATTTGGAATGCAAATGAATGCTTAATATATATTAATAGTTATTAAGATGAAATGAAAACCCAACTTTGTATTTAAAGTTGAATTACCATTTCAAATCGAACTAGTAATTGAAAACCACTAAAAGAACGGCTACAGCAGGATTTGAACCTGAAAATGGTAATTCAACTTTAAATACAAAGTTGGTTTTTCATTTCATCTTAATAACTATTATATATATATATATATATATATATATATATATATATATATAATTAGTATTATTTCTAACGAAAGTAAGTAAACAACTGATTTGATTAAAATCTTGGGATGCACTCGTTCTACCAGATAAAACTACAGCGTCAAATTGTAATTTTTATTCAACGTTTCGGCATTGACTTTATGCCTTCTTCATAGACTGAAAAATTTAATGAAGATTATTACAATTAAAATCAAACAGTTAAGCTGTGTACTTACATAAATTACTATGACTTAAACCTGATTTAAACTTAACAAACAACACTTATTCATGGCATACAGCTTGGTTAAACTTTTAAAAATTAATTACGGCAACACAATTAAAATGTAACACAGTCAATTGGATAAAATAAATAAATAAATAAATAAATTAACATATAACAACATGCAGTTAAACCTAATCATATGGCGCAACAAGCATAACTAAACTAATCCTATTTAATAATTGATCATGTTGTCACATGGTCATAATCTAAAACCTGTAAGTCATAATCTAAAACCTATATCTTAATAATTTAATGGACAAATGGAACACACTAGTAAATGAAGCACGCTAAACAAAATACATAATTAAACATTTCTACACTATTTGCGAAAATGGCGTTATTAAACTTGTAGAGCGCAGAGTAGACAGTATTCAAGTTGTTCATATCCAGTTTGTTATTTAGTGGATTCGGTTGTTGCTGAATATAGAAAGATTCCAAGAAAAGTCTCTTATAATAATTGGATTCTATATCTAATATAGTGGTATTCTCAAAATTCGCTGTATGTTTAGTATTGTGCAAATGTGACGCAAGAGCACAATTAGATTTTCCAATCCTGGCATCACTTTTGTGTTGTATGATGCGGTTCTTTAGCCACTGTTTTGTCTGACCAACGTACGTTTTTTTGCAACTACATTGTATTTTGTAAATAACGTTGCTACACAGAGACTTATCTGTGCTATCTTTTATTTTGTAAACAAACTACCTATCGATTTTTTATAGGCGCACGCGATAAACAAGTCCGGTTGCTTCAAAATCTTGGCAAGTTGGGGTGTTAGATTTTGAATGTAAGGTAGTTTCCTGAATTTCTTCCCCTCTGATCGATCTAGTGCTGAAATTGGTAGGTGTTTTGTATGCAATAATCGTTTTATAAGAGGTTTGGGATATGCATTATTCACCAAAGTAAATTCCAATTGTTTTAAATTTTACGAAGCAAGTCTGGCTCACATATTCTGGTAATACGGTGTTTTAAACCAATAATGGTGTTAATTTTATGAGCGAGCGTATGGTTGGAGTGATAATTAATATACCTCCCAGAGTCAGTAGGTTTCTTGTAGATATCAAAAGCAACGTATTGGTAGGCGATCTAATCACCAATGTGTCTAGAAATGGGATACTCTGGTCAACTTCTTTTCATATGTAAAACCAAATTAGAATTATAGCTGTTGAAAATATGCACTGTATACTCTATCAAATGTTCAGGCACGGAACATAAGATGTCATCCACATATTTGACAATGAAGGAATGTCAAAAGGAAGTAAATTCATGACCGACTCTAGTAAAGAATCCATGACGACTTGAGCAATGATAGGAGACAGTGGAGAGCCCATAGGTGTGCCAAAGGTCTGAAGGTAATATGTGGAGTTAAAGATAAAGTATGTGTTGTTAAAAACTAGTTCAATAGTTGATAAAACGATTTCAAATCCAGATTACAATGTGGTTGAATTTGGTTCCATTTCTCCGTGATAATACTCACTACTAACTCAATGGGAATATTAGTAAACAAAGAGCGGACATCTAAAGAAATCAGGATGTGATCGGGAGGTAATTGAAACTGTCTGTAACCGTCTACAAATGAAAAAGTATCCTTAAGGTTCCACCTCTCCAACGGAAAGGAATTTTTTAAAATTTTCGACAAAAAGGCAGCAACATTATAAGTAGGAGAATTAATACAGGAAATAATCGGTCTAAGAGGTATACCAGCTTTGTGAATTTTGGGCAAACCATAATATTTGCCTGGACTGCAGTTATTTTTTATTAGGTCTTGTTTATCATTAGGTGTGATCATAGATTGGTTGAACAGAAGTTTAATGTGATCGTTAACCTTCTTTTGTATAGTGAACGTCGGATCCCTATTGATTATTGCATACAAAACACCTACCAATTTCAGCACTAGATCGATCAGAGGGGAAGAAATTCAGGAAACTACCTTACATTCAAAATCTAACACCCCAACTTGCCAAGATTTTGAAGCAACCGGACTTGTTTATCGCGTGCGCCTATAAAAAATCGATAGGTAGTTTGTTTACAAAAATAAAAGATAGCACAGATAAGTCTCTGTGTAGCAACGTTATTTACAAAATACAATGTAGTTGCAAAAAAACGTACGTTGGTCAGACAAAACAGTGGCTAATGAACCGCATCATACAACACAAAAGTGATGCCAGGATTGGAAAATCTAATTGTGCTCTTGCGTCACATTTGCACAATACTAAACATACAGCGAATTTTGAGAATACCACTATATTAGATATAGAATCCAATTATTATAAGAGACTTTTCTTGGAATCTTTCTATATTCAGCAACAACCGAATCCACTAAATAACAAAGTGGATATGAACAACTTGAATACTGTCTACTCTGCGCTCTACAAGTTTAATAACGCCATTTTCGCAAATAGTGTAGAAATGTTTAATTATGTATTTTGTTTAGCGTGCTTCATTTACTAGTGTGTTCCATTTGTCCATTAAATTATTAAGATATAGGTTTTAGATTATGACTTACAGGTTTTAGATTATGACCATGTGACAACATGATCAATTATTAAATAGGATTAGTTTAGTTATGCTTGTTGCGCCGTATGATTAGGTTTAACTGCATGTTGTTATATGTTAATTTATTTATTTATTTATTTATTTTATCCAATTGACTGTGTTACATTTTAATTGTGTTGCCGTAATTAATTTTTAAAAGTTTAACCAAGCTGTATGCCATGAATAAGTGTTGTTTGTTAAGTTTAAATCAGGTTTAAGTCATAGTAATTTATGTAAGTACACAGCTTAACTGTTTGATTTTAATTGTAATAATCTTCATTAAATTTTTCAGTCTATGAAGAAGGCATAAAGTCAATGCCGAAACGTTGAATAAAAATTACAATTTGACGCTGTAGTTTTATCTGGTAGAACGAGTGCATCCCAAGATTTTAATCAAATCAGTTGTTTATATATATATATATATATATGCAGAATTGCTAGTAGGATGTATATATATATATATATATATATATATATATATATATATATATACATCCTACTAGCAATTCTGCATCCTTACAAAATTGATACATTTTGGCGTCCCCCAGAAATAGCGGAAATAGATATTTACATATATAGAATATATTGTTACTTCTTGAAGAAGCCCAAAATCATAAAGAAATTTCAAAATAGTGAAATATATTGATATACACTATTTTATATTTTCCTATCATTCTAGAACTCTTTCAAAGCCATTTATTGTCGCGTCCGTCGTATATCTTCTTTCATTTTACATTAAGATTACTATCAGTTTAGCTTCCAGCAACGTTGTCGGTAACTATCCCAAGTAACAAAGATGAGACTTAGAAATAATACCTTAAGAGAGAGTGAGATATGAGTAATGGGATTTTCTACATTTAATCGTTTGGTTTTTACAGGCTGGCGAATTCGAACGTGAATCATTCTAAAAATGCTGCGTACGTTTAATACTATTTATTATATTGCTGTACTTTGTGTATCCGATGCGCCGCTAAATTAAAACAATGTATACATTCTTATGTTCTATAAATAGCAGTATATATGAAATAAGAGTAATTATGTTATGCTAAATCATTATCATACCCTTGTTATCGTCATAAAACTGTTTAAATTTCAGATGTATTTTAATATGATATTATTTTTTAAATAGAAAACTTTAATTCTATTAATTCTACAAAGGTTGGTGCTTTTTTTATCTTATTAATATAAATTAATATAAATATATTAATATAAATTTAACCCCTCAGAACAGTTTTATTCAAAAAATTTTGCTTTTTTCATACACTATTTGGTGATGGTTATACAGTTATTTAATTGGAATTACTGCACAATTTAAAATGTTTAACCGTCGGCAATACAGCTGTTCCTGTTCGTAAAATCTTTAAATATTCGTTTTGGTTCGTAAAATATCGATAGAAATGGATTCTAATAAATGTAAAATATGGGTTTAACGTCAAAAGTGTAAGATATTTCTATAGGAGACTATTAGACGATTGCATATGGAAATTCTAAAAATTTTCTATTGAGTCGTTTACAAGTTATAATGTTTTTTAGTGTAGGGGTTACTGCCACCCCGAAGACTGGCTTTCGCGCGCCGTTGGTGGTATTTATTTTTGTATTAAACTATAGAGGATTGCATGTTAAAATTTTAAAATTTTTTATCCAGCCCTTTATGAGGTACGATTTAGTTTGTTTACGGATTGCTGTGAGCCCAAATACTGGCTTTGGCACACCATTGCTGGTGATATTTTTGTTATAGATTATTCAGCATTTCATGAAAAAATTTTGGAAATTTTCTAAAGAGTTGTTTACCAGGTAAATCATTTTTAGCATAATGGTTGCTGCCACCTCCAC
This sequence comes from Platerodrilus igneus, assembly GCA_036346225.1. Lineage (NCBI taxonomy): Eukaryota > Metazoa > Arthropoda > Insecta > Coleoptera > Lycidae > Platerodrilus > Platerodrilus igneus. Next base: position 1,172,933 of record JARFIW010000888.1, on the reverse strand, counting down.
GACTGTTTGGTGCACTATGGTTGGTGGATATTTGTGTAATAGGGTGCCCCAAAAGTATTGGTCTAAATTGAAGAGTTTGATAGCTGAGATTACTACCTATTCAAATAGCTATATATGTTGGTATCCAATTGTTGATGGTTTCAAAGTTATAACAACTTTTGCGTTTTGTGTCAAAATCGTGCAGAACTTCGAATATTAATTTGCAATAAAAGAAATATTGACCTTTTGAAGGTAGTTCGTTTTCTGTTGTATGAGTGAATGTTGCGTGTTTGATAAATAAGAACTTCCTCAAACATTTACTTATTATCGCAAGAGAAAAACATAATTTTTCTATAATTTTGGTTCTATGAAAAATTTTGTGTGCTTTTCAAACTAAAATTTACTCAAAAAAAGTATTACCATCGAAAAGTACACACCTATCCAAAAAGCTTCATTAATCTAATAACTGGTAGAGGTCTAAGATTAAATGCGTAGAAAATTTTTGGATAATTTTTAGGCTCAATCCCAAAAACAGCACTTTTATTAAAGAATTTGTAAGTAATGGCCAACTTTATTTTTTGTAAAATATGAACTCAAAATAATCAAATGTATTTAAAATTCGTTTACAACAAATGTTCGAATGTCCCGCCACTAGTTAAAGATCCCTACTTTGCTTGGAACAACAAGGGTTCGGCAAAATTTAAAATTTTCCAAGTAAAAAAAACTCGCTTTCTGGGCAATGTAGTACGTTCGGGCGGAGCATTGGAAAATCGCATATAAGGTTTCAACACGATGGCGCTCCAGCACACAATGCTCGTAATGTTAGGGAACATGTAGTCTTGCATATCCCAATCACTGGCACTATCTATTGGCCATCGCGTTCGCCCGATTTCAACCCCCTGGATTACTTATTGTGCGGTGATATGAAAGAAAATGCGTATAAAACACATACCACAAACGAGCAGGACATTCGTAGAAAAATTCGCGAAGCCGTTGGAAGGCTGAGAGAATTGGTGGCGCCTTCAGGTTTTTAAAACGAAATTTTTTAAGACGGTGTCGTTTATGTATAAGAACTGGTGGCAGGACATTCGAACATTTGTTGTAACCGAATTTTAAATACATTTGATTATTTTGAGTTCATATTTTACAAAAATTATAAGTTGGCTATTACTTACGAATTCTTTAATAAAAGTGCTGTACTTGGGATTGTACCTACAAATTACTCAAAAATTTTCCATGCATTTAATCTAAGACCTACCAGTTATTAGATTAATAAAGTTTTTTGGATAGGTGTGCACTTTTCGATGGTAATACTTTTTTTGACTAATTTTAGTTTGAAAAGCACGCACAATTTTTCATAGAACCAAAATTATGGAAAAATTATGATTTTCTCTTGCGACAATAAGTAAATGTTTGAGGAAGTCCTCATTTATAGAACGCGTAACATTCACTCATACAACAGAAAACGAACTACCTTCAAAAGGTCAGTATTTCTTTTATTGCAAATTAATATTCGAAGTTCTGCACGATTTTGACACAAAATGCAAAAGTTGTTATAACTTTGAAACCATCAACAATTGGATTACAACATATATAGTTATTTGAATAGGTAGTAATCTCAGCTATCAAACCCTTCAATTTGCACCATTACTTTTGGGACACCATGTACTATTAGATTGCATGTGAATGTTATAAAAATTTATATCGCATCGTTGACGAGCTACAATTTTTACAGTATAGGGTTTACTACTACCATAAAGACTGATCTGGGCACGGCGTTGCTTCAGGAAAGTTTTGAAGGAGACTATTAGAAGATTGCTTGTAGCAAATTAAAAAACTCTACATTGCAACACTTACGAGCCACATTTTTTTTAAATTAGGGGTTGATTCCATCCTCAAACTGTCTTTCGCACCACGTCGCTGGAGTTTATTTTTGTAATAGAGTAGTAGAGAATTGCATGTGAAAAGTTTGAAAATTTTCTAACGAGTTGTTTACAAACAAAATTTTTTCTTAGTGTAGGGGTTGCTTCCACCCCCTAAGACAATTTGGTGAAGTGTTGCTGGTGGATATTTGTGTAATGTGTTATCATACGATTGCATGTGAATATTTTTTGAAAATTTTGTATTGTATTGTTCAGGAGATCAAGTTTTTCAGTATAGGGGTTACTACTACCCCCAAGATTGACGTTGACATAGCGTTGCTTGCGAACAGTTTTGAAAGAGGTTGCATGTGAAATTTTAAATATTTTTGATTGAGCCGCTTACAAACTATATTGTTGTCTAATATCGGGGTTGCTTTCACCCCCAAGACTAGTTTTTGCGCTCCGTTGTTGTTGTTGCTTATTTTTCTAATGGGGTATTAAAATATTGCATGTTAAGTTTTTAAATTTTTGTCCAACGCTTTACGAGGTACAATGTATTTAGTTTAGGGGTTGCTGCCACCTCCATGACTGGCTTGGCACACCATTGCTAGTGGATGTTTTTGCTATAGATTATTAAGCATTGCATGTAAATATTTTGAAAATTCTAACGAGTTTTTTACCACCTAAAATTCCTTAAGTGTTAGGGTTGCTGCCATCCCCATGAGTGGGTTTAATGCACTGTTGCTACTGGATGTTTGCGCAATATACTATTAAAGAATTGTGTGTGAATATTATGAAAATTTTGTATCGCATTGTTCACGACTACAATTTTTTAGAGAATAAGGGTTACTGCTACCCTCCAGGACTGACTGACACAGCAGGGTTTGATGATAGTTTTGAGGAGACTATTAGAATATTGCATGTGATGATTTTGAAAATTTTGCGTAGCACCGTTTACAAGTTACTTTTTTTTAATATAGGGGTTGATTTCACCCCCAAAACGTTGCTGGTGTTTATTTTTGCAATAGAGTATTAGACGATTGCATGTGCAAATTAAAAAAATTTTATCCAGCTTTTTAGGGGGAACACTTAAATTAGCTTGGGGGTTGCTGCCACCTCCAAGAATGACTTGGGCACATCATTGGTGGTGGATGCTTTTGTTACCGACTATTAAGCATTGCATGTTAAATTTTTTAATTTTTCTAGCGAGTCGTTTAGGAGCTAAAAATTTATTTAATATAGGGGTGTTGCCGCCCTCAAAGATAGACTTTTGTGTATCGTTGCTTGCAAATATTTTGTAGTATGCGATTAGAGGATTGCACTTGCAAATTTTAAAAATTTTCTATTCAGCCGTTTACGAACTACATTTTTTGTTGAATAAGGGTTGCTGCTACCCTCAACACTAGCTTTTGTGCACCTTTGCTTATACGTTTCCATTATAGACAATTAGAGGTTGTTTGCATGCAAACATTTTGAATATTTTCTATTGCGTCATTTAATAGCAACAATTTATTTAGTGTGGGAGTCGTAGCTACCCCTTGAGTAGTAGGGTAAGGTAGAACTATTTACAGAATTATAAGTGCAGGTGTATTCAGAAACATTTTGCAAAATTGGAAATATTTGTTATCAATATATAAATTATATTTTCTAAACTTTACAAAAATTTTGCTGGGAAACAGTGAATAACTTCATACAAATATATAAATGCGATATCACATCATATAAACAGGTCCATCACCTAAGCGGCAAGCTAAAAATTTTAAATACTCAAACACTTAATATATATTAGCGAATAAAAGTTTGCAGCAAACTCTATGGACGCAACGAAACTGCTCGTTGCACTATCATCTAAGCAGACTAACTGGCGCTACGCTGTGTTACCATTTAGCGGTTGTAAAGATGATAACACAATAGAATATTCCGTATATTAAAATATATTCTGTGGTGCTCTCAGCGGAAAATCGCTAGACTAAAACTATACGATTTCTGTACATTTTCCTATCAATTTTAAATTCATTTTGTGTTTCTTAAATATTTAAAATAAAAATCTGTACAAAAACCTATTGACTTTGACATATTCCAAATCTTACCAATTTGGGTCTTCTTCCATTTAAACATCTTAGACAAGGAAGCGCAACGTCAATAATGCCAAAAAGTGAAAAGTTGTATCTTGCGTCCGATATACGGTAGTAAGTTTACAAGGGATGCAAGTTTGAATGCAAATTCCGGTCTATCAGGTGCAAAAATGATAGTAGGATGTATATATATATATATATATATATATATATATATATTAGTTAGATAGCAACAAACGACATGGGGCATGTTCGAAGTTTGCCAAGCGTAGATTCGTTTTACATCAGGGATTCAGTTTTTAATATCCAAACGTTCAATATGCTGCTTGTTCTGTGTTCTATTAACTTAGCTACACTAACCTAACATGTGGAACAACCTGCACAATACTTTTATTTGCAATATCATTCTTTCACTAATGCAGGTTTCGTTTTCTTGAGTCTTCGTATCAGATTTATGTTGTCTAGGAGCTGGATGGCCTCGACAGTTATGTGGTTGATTAACCTTTGTTCATTGCTCTGGCAAATTTGGTGATGGTTTGGGAAGGATGGATATCTCTGTTTCGACAGTATCAGGATGCATCAATGATGTTCCCTAATGCTTTGGTCCGAAAAATTGATTAATTTGGATGTTCCTTTTGCTGGCTCAACGCTACATAAGAGCAGTTTGTTATATATGGATAACTTACAGTTTCTTCCTAGTAGCCAATACATTTTTTACAGTTTGATGCAAAGCTTTTTATGTTTATTTGTGATATGGTCCTCCAGCTGAGTATAGCATCTAAGGTTATTCCCAGATATTTAGCTAAGTCATCACAAGGAATCTGAGTATCATTGATTTTGATGGGTGGATATTGTTTCTGTTTGTTAGTGAAGTTTACGTGTAGGAAATTGAAGAATTTCGTTTTAGTCCAGGTGCAAATTTCTTTAATTGAGGGTTGAAGTTTCTCAACAGCTTCTTCATGATCTTATCCGACATGAATGACTGCGATGTCATCAGCAAATGTTGCTATTGTTTCATGTTCCAGGTTCGAAATATTAGTATATAACAGATAAACAGACCTAGTACACTACCTTGTAGTTCTTTGCTGATTTTCCTTAGTTTAGAAGAAGCATCTTCTTGTTTAATTCTGAAATATCTTTCTGATAGATAAGATTGTAAAAGTTGTTGTAGTAGACGTAAGTTCAGTTTATACAACAAACCTTCATGTCATACTTTGTTGAAAAGTTGAGCAACGCCGATGAAGAAGGTGGAGCAAACTTTTTTTCCTTCTTGAGATTTTTCTGTGATATTCGTTACCCTTGATGATCAATGATTGAATAGTTTTCCCCGAATCAAAAGTGGTAGCAAGCAATCAGGTTTTTTTCTCCTCTATTATGGGTTTTAGTGTTTATTTATTTATTAATATTCATTCCAAATATGAGCTTTAGAAAGTTGGTTTAATAAATGCAATGCAATATCGCATAGTTTTAACGTACATTGCTGCAAATACCACGAAAGTAAATCACAGATACACTTTACTACAATGTAATTTTTATATACAATAGACTACAATGTGTACAATTATTTGGTTTCAGATAAAGAAATAAAATATACATCTATGTAAATTACGTGGTAACGGGTACTTCCAGTGTAAACATTTTGACATAAACTCAAGAGAGAAACCGCTGACAACATACGAAGTAATAAGGGAATTAAAGGATACTGATTATATCCAATTGAGATGTTACTTTTGCTTGCGTACCGGTATTAAGTGAACATCAACATGTAGAGACACGTGCGAATACACGAAGGCGAACTTGACCACAGGGTGGTTTGATATGAGGTTCAGTTAGACTAAATATTGAATGTAAAGTAGCTCCAAGGAATGTCAAAGATAGATGTCTCGCAAAAACAATAAAAACGGGACCTGTGCATAAATATGAAACAATAAATAATAGTATGGTATATATTCCTTCCTAACACAAAAGTTGTACATTTAACTCTGCTTACCAGAGGAATAATTATTTATAATGTGCTACCAGATAATTAAAAAACTATGAACATTAATAGATATAAAACCCAGTCGAAACAAATGTAGTTTAGACATAAGAACCATTAACAATAATTTGCAACTATGTATTTATCACATTTTACATTGTTTATGTTGAAGATGGAGTGGATGTTGTAACACTTCATCCCCCTTCCTGACCTATCTGTAGCAGTCAAAGAAACAAGTAACGAGTTACCTAATACATATATAATCGAATACCAACTTTATATCACTTTTTATGGTTCAAAATTGCAATATAAGGGTCCACTTACCTATTCCAATAGTATTTACTCTATTTTCTACAAACGCCTCGGCTACTCTACAGCGGAGAATATATGGACATGTCCCGGGTGGATAGGCCTAGAATTCTGAAACCGATACTGGTGAGTTAACTTACCCAAAAGTTTACAAAGTATCTGTACCTTAAATGTATTTCAACAAACCTCTTTAAATTATAGATCTCAAAATTATTAAGTAATGAATTTAATAACCTTTAATGTGGTGATATAACTATATACATTTACTATGTTGACATACTTGAATGCAATAAAATCAGTATCTCTTATTTAACTAAAGCCCCCTTAAATCGGGTAATTGCATTCTACTAAACATTGCAAATTTTACATTTAAACAGATTGGCTTCCAACTGAAACATAGCCAATAACTCTTAATATTCTCTACAAAACTCATAATAAAAAGTAGTAACGTTAATAAAGTCCAAGAAATTCAATCTTAATCTAGCAACTCAACATATTCATTTAAAAGCACATATATATATATATATATATATATATATATATATACTATATATAAATTCATACTTGCAAACTCTGTGTATGCATGCAAATACACGTCCGTTCTCTCGAACCATGTATGCAAAGATTCACTCAATACCTGTGTTGGGTATGCAATACCCACTATTGCTCCATCCTAAACAAAGCCGCTGAGGTAATTTATTCTCACCAGGGTTGAAACTGTTAACACGGTTATTGATAACTTTCGTGCTTGGAAATCTGGACATATCGCTACTTCTATACCAACTTACGGTTTGGAGTCGAACTTCCAAAATACAAACTTCCACCAATCAATCAAAATTGAGCCATAAAAGTGTGTTTAGTTATCATCTTCTATGCCGTTAACAAGCCGGCGTCTCCAACCATTAACCGCCCTACAACTTAACCCTTTCGTCGTCTAATTATACTGTCCTTTATTCATTATTTAAATCCACTAATCGTCCCATAATAAACGTATTCACTTCTTATATTTATTACCTATACTTCACTTTAATTTACGCGGTCAAATAACCACGATAGTTACGCGCCATTGCAGCGTAACTGGCCCTAACTATGGGCTAATTACTTTTTTATTTTATTTCATACATCTTTTGCCTTTGTGTATTGTCTTTTTGTGTCGTGTGTGTTTTAATTTCTTCACTTCCCCTATTTATATACCTTTTATCACGTGATTGTTCTAGCCAATTGCAAACCTTACATATTGCACAATTGTGTACCATTCCTACACGTGTTTTTAGGTGAATGGTTAAATCCATTTTTATTATTGCAATTGCTAATTGAAACTGCCCTATAATTAAATTTAAGTTATTCTGCAATATTCTGAACTATTTCCTGTTAATATTTTTATAGAAATCACGAAAAATAACATTTTATTACGTATTTCCGGTTTTGGAATTTTCTAGAACAAATTAGTATTTCCCTTTGGCGCCTAATTAAAATCTTCTACATTTCACGGAATGTTAAATTTCAGTTGATAGGTTATGTTAATTTAAAGTGTCAATTATCACTCCAAAGTCGAACTAGGATTGGATAACTGTATTGATTCATGGTTATTGATAGGTTATATTTTAGATAGGATTATTTGTGATTGGCCTAAAATATTATTTGAAAATTAAATTAATTTAAAAAGGTTCTTGGGTGTTACAATGTATTAGCTTTGCTTTGCTAAATAAAATGGTTAATAAACCCATTTGTAATTATGGTTAGTTATCGATAAATATAAAATTAATTAACTTTATAACATTTGTGCTACTATGTATAAATTAATATTTATTGTATTATAAATAATTTTAAAGGGAGCATCGGCATTCAATGCCATCCGCAGATCCTATTCAGATGCAGTTGCAACAACAAAACTTTTCATCAATGGGAAATTCGAAGAATCACAAGCAAAACAATGGATAGATCTGCACAATCCTGCCACAAACGAAATTGTAACGCGAGTACCGCAAAGCACAAAGGCAGAAATGGATGCTGCAGTAGATGCTGCAAAGGATGCATTTCAAAGTTGGAAGCAAACATCAGTTCTAACAAGACAGCAACTTATGTTAAAACTACAAGCTTTACTACGTCGAGATCTTAAAAAACTTGCCGCCAATATTACTTTAGAACAAGGTAAAACTCTTCTTGATGCTGAAGGTGATGTAATGAGAGGCATACGTAAGTTACACAATATTTAGGTGCGTATAATAATTTTAATTTCTTTAGAGATCGTTGATCATGCTTGTGCTGCAGGATCACTTCTTTTAGGAGAGTCGTTACAAAATATTGCTAAAGACATGGACTGTGTTTCATACAAACTTCCTTTAGGTGTTGTAGCTGGCATCTGCCCATTTAATTTTCCAGCTATGATTCCTCTTTGGATGTTTCCACTAGCATTAGTGGCTGGAAATACTTGTGTTATTAAACCATCAGAAAGAGATCCTGGAGCAACAATGTTACTAATGGAGTTGCTTCAAGAAATTGATTGCCCACCGGGCGTTGTTAATGTAAGTAATTATTTGGACCTGTTTTAGTTATATGAACCTTTAATGGATTTTTTATGGAATGCCATGTTGATAATATGTTCAAAGTTCCAAACTTTCAGTTTATAATTAATGGTCGACTTTCTATATTGTACATGAAATAGCAAAGCATTCTACTATCGTCGTTTTGACGTTCATAATTGATTAATTATTCTATCAGTTGTGTTGATGAAATTTATTTCTGGTTAGTTGACAATTTTTAATTGTAATTTGTTAAATTTGAGTTTTCCAGAAAGTATTTTAATGAAGTGTTCTTATATAAAATCGATTAATTAGTATAGTCATCAAATAACTAATCAATGAGTTATTTGGGTTATTTCAAAATTTCTTGCAGATAATTGCTTCACCAAATTTTAAAAATAAGTAAAACAAAAAACTTAATAAGCTTATTTTTTCTGTGTTCACATTTATAGTAACTCCAAAATTTTGACTTATTGTAGTTAGTCGCAATGTTTTGCTTGCGATTTAGGTTTTTTTCGAGTTTACTGGCTTTGGGTTATAAATAAGTTACCACTCTGTTACGACAAGTATTTATCTTTTATTTAAAAACAAAACAAATGATATAGGAACATTTTGGTATCATTGTTAATAATAGTTTTTATCTCTTAGTAACACCAAAAATCACAATCTTCCATATAATAATTTTTTTTATTAAACTTGTTTATATCACACTCTGTTACTTTTTGTATTTTAGGAAGCTCTATATTCTACTTAAATTCTCAAACAATACAGATATTAATTTGAAACAATGCTGTACTGAAAGTAAATTGTCATATGCAAACTTATATTGATAACATAAATATCGGAAATTACAGGTTTTTGGAAAAATCAAAATATATTTCCAATACTTTAGGAACAGAAAAGTAACAAAGTTGTAAGATATTAACAGAGTTGTTCTACTCAATAAATCAACTTATTAGTTCTTATCAAAATTTTCATTAAACTAAAAAAAACATTATTATTATTATATATAAAAAAAATTAACGCTGTAACTACATATTTAAAAAAATCATTTCAGTCACTTATTTCTCAAATATGTCTAATGGAGTATTAAATTCGCAGTGTAAAACTTTTTTACCCTTTGTCACTTTATGAGGTTCTGGAACAATGGCCAGTAAATTATCAAACGACTCTTAAGACAAATCAGTTTTAACCAATTTGAATTTTTTTGCTGAATCTTCAATTGACTTGAAAAACAATTTTAGATCAACGTCGTCTTCTACTTCACTTAACGCCATGCCCAGATAAACTTAGTCTTGTTTTGAACTTGAAACCTTTACCAATACATGCACACCTTGTTTTATTTTACTAACATGAATATTTTCCTTCTCAATTAAAACATTATTATTGCCTGTAGATGTGCCGGTAGGTTGTTCAATCTTTAAATGTTGATAAAGGGATATTGTCATCCGAATCTGAACTCGAAATGTATACTGTGTTGTAAAATGATTTTTTTTATATTAAACCATATTACTTATATCTGCCAGTGTTACAATTACAGCATCGTTACAATTTAGGCGTTGCTCTAACGCCGTTATATAACCTATACTGACCACGTTTTTACCGGATGAAGCAGTCGCCATGTCTAAGTCAACTTACATGCACATTCTAGGTAAAATTCAAATTACGTGATCTGTATATTGCTGCGATTTCCTCGTTTCATAATATTGCGCAATTGTTAATATAACGTGATTACGTGGCAAATTGTATCAAATACCAAACACGTTTAAAAGTGATACAATTCTCAATTTACAAAATAAATAAAGCAATGTACTCACTTAAATCGCACCTTAGTTATATCTCAGGACCATCTTCTTGTTGGTCCATCACACCATCGTTGAGCCAGATTTATTTGTCCCTTTTCTTTCGTTCGTTCTTAGGTAGGGCTGGAAGGATACAGGTAGAGGTACGATAAGACAAGATAAGATACGGGAACCTACATCCTAAAAAAAGAGAAAAGACACACCACGACACAGGTCGCTGTTTTCGGCTTCAGGTCTCGTAGTCTAATAATGTCTCATCACACCGCGCGCACTTGCGCCATTCACTCCGCGCTTGCGCATTCTTTTGCGCAAACGCAACTGTCCGGAATGACGGAAATTAACAAGTTTATTTTAAAATATTCGCGGAAATTTACTCACATATTTAAAAAAATGTACATTGCCAAATTTGAAATGTAACAATATCTCGGAATTTCATTTCAGGGTCCACCACGTGTTAGGGTTGTGATTACCTGTGTTGAACATCAAATTATTTGCCCTTGCTTAACTTCTATTGCATCTTGTAGGGGTTTGAAAGGAAATAGGTAGAGGAACGATAAGTTGGGGGAACATAAAGGGAAACTACATACCTTCCTTTTTAGACACTACACCATACCTTCAACATTTGTTCATTCATCACTGTCCCGTTGCTTATTGTCACTTTCTCCACTCGCGCACTCCCGCATCTTTTCTGCACAGATTCAACCGTCATCAATGGCAGAAGTGAGCATATCATTTCAAAAATACCCGGCAATTAACCTGCAAAGTATCTCTTACCCTAAAACATGATACATGACTATTTTGGCATGTACCACCAGAAAATTAGAAACGTTGTCAATGGTTTTTGGTTGCTCAGTTCTAGGTTTTAATGGGCAGTAATCATTCGGATCCATGCAAATGCAAAAGCTGCGGTGACAAAAACAACTCAACTCTATACTTCAAAATGCCTGTCTCTTCATTGAACACCTGGTATACCTTCATAGTTTCACATAGTGGAACAATATTCTCTGAAATCTCTTTCAAATTTTGTTCAATGTCTTTATCAGTAGTAAGGTATAACTTCACTTTACAGCGTCTTTCAGAGCAAGATAGAAATTTGAGGCATCAAAAATATCTGTTCCAGGTCCTAACAGTTTGTCAGCAGCTCATTTTAAAAAGCCACCAATGCCGTCTGCTGCACACTTGCCATCCTGCTTCGAAAAATTCTGTGATTTTTGCAAAGTGATGTTCCGAAAATAATTTTGTGCACATTAGGCAAAAGTTCTATTTTTGCCTATACTGAGTAGCGGGATCATCTGAAAATACATGTAATGTTTTTGCTTTGGGAAAATTTTCTTGAGTTGAAGAAAGAACAGATGAAGGTGGGCCCAGATTGCAGCAGGATTGTGTGTAGTATTTCCCGACACAGAGCAGAAAGATGTTACCTCTACTTGATTCTCTACATTGCAAATATACATCACACCGGTGTGTAGAGATACCTGCTTTCAGGAGCTGCCAAAATGATGAGATTGTTTTTCTTGGGAATACTTACAATTATAATTCTCGCTGAAATCAACATGCAGTGCCACTTCTTGTTCTGATAATCCATCTATGCATGCCCTGTAATTCTTGTACTGTTTTTATATTGTAAACATGTCTCTTAAACTCTTTTAATGTTTTTTCAAACCTGTTTATCAAAGTCTTTACTGTATCCTCTGAGTCTTCTTTTATATTCTTTGTAACTTCGACTGTTTTTCTGACTTCTTAAAAGTTCTGATTTCCTTTCCCACTAAGGGTATTTTACAATAAAATCGTTTTTTGTAGTATCATATTTGATTTTTTTTGAGTGACATTCAGAACACGTTCCTGACATACAGGCCAATAAATTTGAGTCGCAAACATGTTCTACAATAATCTTGTTCAGATCAGAAGTTGGAATCACCTTGTTTTTACATAAAGCAAAGGTCACATATTGTACGTTCGTATGGATTCGACATAAACATGTTTCTTTCGCAGTAACAGTAGTAGGCATTATGTTGAATGTTCTATACCGTGTAAAACTGGTATAACAGCAGTTCAGGCCGGAGTATTCTCGTTTAAATAAACGGAAAAGATTCTCCATGTTGTCTAATAAATAGCACCTCTGCATTTTTACTTTCTGCAAAATTCTTGTTTGTTTTTACCAGCAGTCGCCCTATGCTGTAATGAAGTTTCTAACCTTCAAATAGCTGAACTCCAGCAGGAAGTTTTATATTTGAAAGCTAAATTTAATGAATTTACTAATACTATAAATGAAATGGGCACTACAACTATACAAGCTCTGACTAAATTTGAACAAAAGCTGGAATTATGCAATGTTTCTTTTAAAGATAATAAACAAAATGTCCTTCAATCCATAAATAATAATCAACTACAACAAAACACAGATGTGTGGGCTATCACCAACACTTGCAATAATAATAACATTAAATCAACTACTAAAAATTGTATTGATAAAAATATTGAATATAATTATACGGAAACTTCATCAGGTGCTGGACCAGGTAAACATATTATTACAGCTCAACAAGTTAGTCATGCAGTACAAGATGCATATTCTACGGTTGTTGCACATAATCTAAATAATAAGTTATCAAACCCCATTGTTACTATTAGTGAGAAAGAAGAGGATATAAATCTAGATGGCTTTGAAGTAAAAACTAGAAAACAAGCTTCCAAAAAAAGGGTGCATGTTCCACCAATTTTTGGTACTAAAGAAAACACAACTTTGAAAGCATGTGCTCGTCTTGGACACATACATTTATCAAATTTGACTCCTGAAACTACAGAGGATGACATAATATCTCATCTTAAACAAAACAAATTTGATATGGTACAATGCAAAAGGATGCAATCAAAGCGCCCTGGTGAGTATACCTCAATTAAAGTATCTGTACAGCTTAACCAGCTGGATGGAATTAAACAGCCTAATTTATGGCCTGTTGGTACTAGAATAAATACTTTTTTATTCAGACTAGCAAGATAAAAACAGCCAAGTTAAGCAACATTAATAGTACTCTGTTATGCAATTCTAAATCTATGTAAGGTAAAGTAACAAAATTGATTATCTGTCATTTAAATGTGCGATCTCTTAATAATTGCTTCCATGATTTAAGCCTACATATTATACGTCAACAGTATCATTTAGTGGGGCTAACCGAAACTTGGTTGTTTCCAACTATACCTGATAGTTTAATTGCAATACCAAACTATAGTTTAATAAGATGCGATAGAAATACACGTGGTACATTCACAGCTCCATACGCTATAAAATTCTAGCTACAAGGGAAATTGAACGTTTTAGTGATAGTAAAACTGAAGAACTATGGATTAAGGTGTTTCTTAATAAACTCGCGTACACATGTGGTGTCATTTATCGGCATTGGAATAGTTTTGCAGAGCAGTTGGAAGAAAATCTTTCTGAAATTAATCTAATTTCAGATAATCTTATAATTGTTGGGGATTTGAATGTGGACTTCATAAAGAAAATAAATATAAACATGAGATCATAAACATTTTAGATATGTATAAACTTAAGCAAATAGTGCAAACTGCAACAAGAGTAACTAACTACTCTCAGTCTCTAATAAATGTTATTATCTTAAGTGTTGACATTGTATTCGATAACTGTATTGTAGTTGATATGGCCAATATGTCGGATCATTTCCTCACCAAGGTAGATATATGTGCTACTGTCATTCCTAATGTACCAGGTTCCTCTTGGGTAAGGAACTTTGCTAATTTTGATCTATCTTCATTTGCAAGTAATGCTAATGATTTAAACTGGAACGGAATCTACAATCTTCATTCTATAAATGAAAAAAACAAGTTTCCTTAATTCAACGATTGTACAATTATTTGACTTACATGCACCTTATAAAATGTATGCAATAAGAAAGAAACGGCACCCATACATCACGTGGAACATTATACAGATGCTCAGGTTAAGAAATAAAGCATTGTCTAAATACACTAAAAGTAAATCAATCGTAGATTATAATTACTATAAAAGTATACGAAATTATGTAACCTCAGCTATCGAAAAGGAAAAAAGGGCTTATTTACAATATAGTATCAATGATAAAGCCAATAGTCCAAAATGTATGTGGGAAAGCTTGCAGAAGTTACGAATTCATAATAAGTGTAATATTGAAATATCAGCTGACTTTGTCGAGCCCTCGGCTCTAAATAGATTGCTGATTGAACGAGTTGGATTAGCTGTTGTAAAAGAGGAACTTTTTAATAAATATGTAAATAATATAAAAAGTGGAATTTCACATTTGACTTCAAGTTAGCAGCGGAATTAGATATATCTAGCATCGTCATGTCACTTGAATCCAATGCCATGGGTGTTGATTTAATGAATGCCAAGATGCTTAAATTGGTTCTACCTTATTGTATATCTGCCTTGACACATATAATAAATTGCTCTCTGGAGATAGCAACAGTACCTGCTATATGGAAACAGGCGATTATCAAACCTATACCCAAAACGTCTAAACCACAAACACCTGATGATCTTCGTCCATTAAGCATTTTACTTACACTTTCAAAAATACTTGAAAAAGTAGTATTTATTCAGATACAAGAGCACATTGATAAATATGTATTGGCGAACCTGCAATCAGGATTCAGGAATCATTCCAGCACAAACACTGCACTGTTGAAAATCAGTAATGATATCTCAAAAGCCACCGATAAGACCCAGGTAATGATGCTTATGATGCTCGATTACAGTAAGGCTTTTGAATCAGTGAATCATAAATTACTACTAGGGAAGTTACATTACTATGGGATGAATGATCATGTGGTGGAATGGTTTTATAGCTACCTATCAGGTTGAACGCAAAGAGTGAAAATAGGTAGTAAAGTATCAAACGAAGTAACAATCATGCAGGGTGTCCCGCAGGGCAGTATCTTGGGGCCCTTATTGTTGCAGATTTGCCAAATGTGGTTAAAAATTGTCAAATACATCAATATGCTGACGACACACAGTTGTATATAGCTTGTGTTCCATCCGATATTAATCAAGCAATCTTATTACTTAATGAAGACTTACAGAGCATTAGTGCACGGTCAATAGAAAATGGTTTGTTGCTCAATCCTAAAAAATCAATATGTATGTGCATTGGCTCCAAGAGACTATGTGAGCAAAGTGTAAATTCCATAAATCAAAGCATTAAAATTGGTAACGTAGTGAATACAATAAGCAAATATGCTAGAAATCTAGGAGTATGGTTCGACTCTTATTTAAGTTTTGAAAAACACGTAATATCTCTTGTATCTATGGCATACGCAAAGTTAAAATATATATATGGTTTTAAAAACTCCCTTAGCTCATCGGTTAAATGGAAAAAAGTACAGGTTATCATATTATCTACAATACGGTACTGTATGTCAGTATATTATCTACATCTAACCAATGTATTTAAGTCTAAAATTCAAAAACTACAAAATGCATGCTTTCGTTTTACATACAATATTGACAGACATACCCACGTAACTCCGTTGTTCATCATTTTAGATATTTTGAAAATGGAATATATTTATATATATATATATATATATATATATATATATATATATATATATTTGTTACATATTGGATGCCTGATTTTTAATGTACTAAAAACCTGTGTTCCTAACTATTTACTAGAGGAGATACAGAAAAGAAGCAGTGCACATACTGTTAATACCCATACTAAAGAACAGTATAGTATACCAGCACATAATACGAAGAAGTTTGAAAGCTCCTTCTGGTATGTTGCTACTGCAATGCTAAATAAATACATAATATTGTTTAACACCAGTACTACTAAGGCTACCTACAAAAATACTTTTAGAAACTGTTTGTTAGAGATACAAGCACAAAAGTCTAACTTTAACACACTTCATTATAACTCCATTATAATTAGCTTATGTATCCATATCTTAGTAAGTTGGAGAGGAAGACCAGAGGTAATCTGATCTCCCACCTGGTTGTCGCATGCATTTATAGTGCACAATAAAGTAATTATTATTATTATTATTATCTCCACGATCGAAAAAATCTTTGATTTTGGTACATAAATTGGTTTTTCTCAGCTTTAGTTGTTGCTTGCTGATATAGCCTTGGTCAATATTAAGACATTCTTTAATAATCTGCACTTTTTTCCTGGAAGCTTTTATGGAATCCTCTTCAAATATGTGTTGAATAGCAATCTTCTCTTTTCGATTTTTAACTTTTTTATAATGCTCTTTTATAGCATTCCGTAAGACCACATACTTATCGTAGCTCTTACTATTGTCATTTATTTTAGACTCTTTTTGTTTGACTCTAGTGTATCTCCTCTTGTACTTTTTATACTTTCTGTTTGCTTCCTCTAATTTTTCAGTTAATTTTAGATTTTCTCTGTATACTTTGGATTTATCTCTTTTCACTTGCTTTTTCCGTCATATTTTGAGGCCAGTGACATAGGATTAGCACTATTTTGTCGGCTAGGAGACAGCTGGGACGTTAACAAACGGCGTATCGCAAATGACAAAACTGCAGCAACATTGTGATTTTGCTTGTCATCTATAGAAGAAGTTGAACGAGGCGTTTCAATGTCAGGTGTTGAGTTTGGAGTATTCATGACGACACGGAAAGCTCTTTGTCGATCTCTCCGTTTCCTGTTTGCAATTCGCCACTTCTTGGTCACGATATCCTGAAACGGTTAAAATCTATTTAATGCTATGTATTATATTAATGTTACACAAATTATGCCTATATACTTCCAAAGGATTTAAACAAACTGACAGCCAGAAAAACGTCAACTGATACAAAAAACAACAAAATAGTTACTATTCTGTTACAAGAAAAAATTAAGTGGAATTATTATCTTTTTATTAGAATTGTTTTATAATATGATGCATTGTTTATTGATTTAAAAATATTTTCTTAATTTGAATGTAACTAACAACAATGAATGTTTTTTCTTCAAGGACAAGTTTATCTGCAACGAATTTTGAAACAACCCAATTAACTAATCAGATGATCATATAATGGAGATAACTATATACTTTAGAGTATAATCTACTTATTCAAAGCCAAGTTATTAAAAATAAGCAGATGCTATAAATACTTATCACACAGGTTTTTTTGAATGCATGAATTTTTGTTAATAGTATTTTGTTGCCTTTTTACTCCTTTATAAATAAAAATGATATAAGCTCACTGTTAAATATGATACCCTCTGATATAAATACTGCTTTCCTCTTTAAGAAAAAATTTATTTCAACATCTTGGCAATACACGATAATGTACAAAACAAAATTTAAGAAGTATGTTGTTTCTCTTTGTCTTGAGCTTTCCTGTTTTTAAAAACTTCTATTAACAACACAATTAACACGTTTATTAAGACTATATTCTACAAGCACCAGGTAAAGCTAAAGTGACCATGATATTTACATACACTATTACGATCAGTAGAATATGTTCACTGTGGCCCCATCAAACTTTTGTCAAATAAGAAACTGCGAACCTATAATTATTTATTGCTGATAATAAGTAAAAGCTGTGACAGTACATGATGCTCTGAATTTATTTAGTGAATTTACGTATTTTTAGACATTATTAGCATAAACAGGAACCTTCTAAACAATATTCTATTTTATGCAATATATGGGATATTCGTGATAACGTTTAAAACTATAATGCTAGCATGATGTTTGTAGCTCGTACTGTAGCATGTTGAACCTAGATGTTTCAAGTTTATTTGAACCTATTGCACATTTGACGTCACCTGCTATCCAATAATAATTCTACTCTAAAACTAGCAATCAACATTACTAAATATGGTATCGAATAAACTGTGCTTGAAATTTTGTAAAAGGAAACACTATAAATAGCACCATTATTGGTTATGTTATGAATATCCTGTCTAACAAACAGGTATTTCTATCAGGAATAATTACTGTCATTAATCTGAATTATCAAGTTTTGTACTAAAGTTTGTGGATGTATGTTTTTTTTCCCTTTATAATGCTTTCCTTTCGCATATAATTATAAAGATAAATCTTAATGTTAAAATTAATTTGGTTCTTGACGGTATATTATAAAATAACGACAACCAACAGTGTAATAGATTTTTACAGTACTTATCACCAAGTGGAATTACTGGAAAATAAAGGGCTATACACAGGTTTTGAGGCTTGTGGAAACCATATCAAATCACACAAATTCCATATGGAGTAACTGAGTAGCAGGGTTTGAAAAAGTTATTGACAGTACAATAAAAGAAAAATGGATTAAAGAACACATTTGCAGACATCATGTAACAGTTTGTGGATATACTTATTTTGAACAGCATTCTAATTTAGAAAAAAATTAAAGACTCTAGAAAGGTTTAAATTAACTACTAAGACAAAATCTATATTTGAGGTTATTTCTGTGAAGATACTTGGATGTGATAGAAAATGTTACTTTAAAACTCGATCCCGATCGCCTACAACCACTGATCAGCATGGCTATTTTCAAAAATGCTGCTGAGTTATGGGTGTTGGAGATGTTCATGTATTATGCAAAACGAGTTCCAAGATTCTATGTTAAATTCTGTCCTTTATTACACGCAAATGAATTTCTATTGCAAAAGTTGACAGTAAGGCTTTTCAAGAATTAAAAAATGACATTAGTAAAGCTTGTGTGCATGCAATAGAAAGTGATGTTCCATTTACAGTAGAAACCAATGTCTCCGATTATGTATTAGGAGCAACTCTTTCTCAAGGAGATAAAGCAGAGCCTTTTTTATTAAAATGTTAATTGAAGTGAAGCAATGACAAACAGCAGTGGAAAAGGAAGTATATGTTATAATTGAGGTTCTTAAGAAATGGCATCACCATTTGATTGACCATCATTTTTATTTAATCATTAACTAACCAACTGTTACTGCTTGTCCAGCAGCTCTTTTAACCCCTTTAATGCTAATTCAAATTCATATCCAAGTATAGGATATCCCAAGTCATCCTTTTCAGTGTCTGATTCCTGTTGTAGTGCTGTTAGTTCCTGTTCTACATATAAATTCCCTGTTTATTCTTACCATCTAGACACTTTCTCTACATTTTCTGTGAAAATGTATCCTTCACGCCCTTTATAGTTTTGCTATATAGTTTTATATCACTAAAATTCATTCTAATTAGTTTGTATGTTTGTGTTTTTCATCAATCCATTGTTCTTTAGCTTTCCTGTATTTGTAAATAATTACCCATTTTATGGTTTTATATTTCTGATTTCCTGCTTTGTCTGATCCGTTTTTAAATTTTCGTCTTCTATTAAATTCAGGATATCCTTTGTTATCCATGGTTTTCTATTTTCTTTTTGTGTATACCCCAGAATGTCTTTGGCCACCATGTATGAGTGGATTCAATGTTATTCCATTCTGTTTCTACTTCCATCATATCAGAAATTTTCCCTATGTCTTTCTTTCAGCAATTTATTTGATTTTTTCTTCAAACCTTCGTAGATATATTTATCTTTTTGTTTCTCAAAATCAAAGTGCATTATTCTTTTCCTTTTATGAAAATTTTTTAATTTATGTACGTTGTTTGTTTACAATTACGATATTGTGGTCACTACAAATGTTACATAACAGAAGTGAAAGTTGACTAAACGCATTATCTATTAAAAAACTCTTTCTATTTACATCTTCTTCGTCACTAGATGAGGTAAGGTCACAGACAATGTTGTTTGTATTTCATAAACTAAGACTAATGGGTGAAACAGGATCCATCTCAGAAAGTTGTACGTATATTAGGTTGTTGGTACAAATAGTGCTATTGTTATTATTTTGGGAAGTGACAGGTTGTGGAATCTTAAAGGTAAATTTATTTGTAATTTGTAGATTGTAATTTAATAACTGACGTTTCCCATTGTATGTCATGTGAAACCCATGTGCCGTGAAAAATGAAGGTTTTACGACTCTATTTATGTCGACATAAAAAAAGTTAGACCTGGACAAAACCAATGAGGAGTAAATGTCCTTATTGTAGGAATAAATGATGTTATTCAATACGTTTTGGCCGGTCCAGAATGGTATAGATATGAATACTAGATTAGTGATGCGAGTAATTTCATCTAATTGCCTCTTGACTGAAAGGGATATGCTTTTACCCTGGAGAGCATTATTCAATTCACCCAAGATTAATACATAGGCATTTTTCGTGAGAAGTTGATGTTCTGCTTTAAGATTAACAATAACTTCTTGGAATAGAGCATTGGGTTTACACTCAACATACATTGAGATCAGAAAGTATAAAGGAAGAGCCGGGAACATTTTATGAGCCGGAGCGTGGATTGTCAGAAGTAGGTAAACTAGAGAAGTTGAAAATTGAAATGGATAAGTTATCATTAGACATAGTAGGGATTAGCGAAGTTTGGTGGCCAGAGGCAGGAAATCCGAAGAGAGCCACTACAATGACCCCACACAATTATTTCATACGAAATATGACAATGGAACATGCCATGATAACATACGAATAGAAATCAAGTGAAACTGATCTTATCAAAGAATTTATGAAATAAATATTTTGGTAAAGTTTTTTGCATAGCAGATCACAGTATGTGTGTCCCAACTTAATTTGCTATCTAGGGTGATACCGAGAAAACTAATTGATTGCTCCATTGGAAAAGAATCCCTTTTTAATGAAAAGATCATTTGTTTAGTATTATCCATATTCAGGACAAGTTTGTTACCATTAAACCATGATTCAGTGAGGCATAATGATGTCACACTATCAGCTACCAGTTGAGTCATGTTGTCACTGAGTAGTATTATCTGCATACCGGACAACATCACACTTGCCTTTTAAAAAAGAATGCAAGTTATTAATGAAGCATAAGAAAAGAAGCGGACCGAGGATAAAACCTTGAGGAATACCAGAAAAAACTTCACACATATTGGACAATTTGTCTTTGTAAAAAACACGTTGAAATCTTGCATTAGGATTTGATGCAATTAGCTTGATGCTACCATCATCAAAATTTAAATTTTTTCATTTGTTAACTAGAAGGGCATGATCAACATAATCGAAAGCCTTAATCAAATCGCAGAATTTAACAGCGAGGTAACTAACTACCTTCTTCAAAACATCTGAAATATAGGAAAATATTAAATAGATTACATTCTTGTTAGACAACGGTTTAAGAATCAAATAAAAGACTAGAAGCTACCCAGAAGCAGATATAGACATCTGCGTAATAAGGTCAATGACTTGTTTTTATTATTAGATAGCTTAAATCTTCTGGCAGTGCTGTGTTTAACTGAACATTGGCTTTATACACAAGAATACATTCACATTGATAGTTATCACCTTTGTGGTATTTCCTACAGAGAGCGATTTCAGCATGGTGGGACTGCCATTTACTGTAGAAATTCTGTTGATTCCACTCACATCATTGCCTACAATCATTTACAGAGTGAGATTAACTTTGAATTTACACTCATCTATTGCTTAAAATTAAGGCTTCATATATTATGTATTTATCGCTCATTTTTAGATAACCTCGATATTTTCTTTAATTCATTGAATGAGCTGTTACATTCAATAAACACTTCTGGTAAAATTATAATTGCGGACGACTTTAATATTAATTTCAACAACTTTATGAACAGGCATGTTGCCAGATTAAAGCTTATTTTTATATTATATAACTTAAAAATGCTTGTTCAACACGACACCAGAATCGGTAAGAAATCTAGCTGTTGTATCGATTACCTTACTACAAATTTCGGTTCTGAGGTAACAAGTTAAATTTCCATCATAAACAATGATATATCCGACCACGCATTCATTCCTTTATAGCTGACATATTTGTTGCCAACAAAAAGTCATATTGTTATACTCGCAAATATACTCCCGAAAACATCAACCATTTTAAAGCTCTTTGCCAACAAATTAACACACTATAAATTTCAATTCCATACAGGCAATATTGGTAAAATTTTGCAATCTGTTTTTCTCTCACCCCAACAAACATTAAAAACAAAAGCTGGCTAACTCTAGGAATTAGAAACTCAGCGAAAAATAAAAAAATCTCGCGTATACTATGCAAACACTTTCACTGTTCTACTTTTCTATAAACCTATTATAGAAATTATAAAAAAATATTAAAAAAAAAAATAGTAAACTTAACAAAAGCTAACTTGTACTCAAACCAAATCTCACAGTCAAAAAATATACAGAAGGAAACCTGGAGAGTAGTCAGTGAACTGACCTGTAGACAATAGTCACACTTTATGGAGATAAAATTAGAAAACATTAAGGTTGAAAGTCTTGCTGAGGCGTTTAAATACAAACTTTACTACAGTCGCCAATAAGCGAGTTGTGAATAATAATTTACCTGACGAACTTGCCATTGACCTGCTCCATAAAAATAAATCAATGACAGCAAAGCCTTTTATGTTCTATCCAACAGATCAACATGAAATCTTAGCTATAATTAAATCATGTAAAAATAAAACTAGTGCGGGTCAGGGTAACCTGCCCGCTAAAATTCTCATGGAACAGCCAAATCAGGTTTTCTCTTATCTGGGTAAGCTCATCAACAAATCGTTTCAAACTGGAATTTTCCCTACTTTCCTTGAACATGCAATAGTTGTACCGGTACACAAGGGGTGTGCTCAAATCTTCAATAACTTCAGACCTATCTCATTGCTATCCACCTTCTCTAAAATAATAGAGTTAATAGTTAAATCGCAATCAAATGTAAAATCTTTTCCCCAAAACAGTTTGGTTTTATGCCTAAAAGATTGACCATTGATGCCCATGCATGTCTTTCTAAATAAAATCTATACGTCCTTAAATAATAGGAAATTGTCTATTGCTGTTGTGATTGATCTTAGCAAAGTATTTGACTGTGTCGACCATACAATTCTTCTACGCAAACTAAAGTTCTACGGCTTTCACGGAGTGGTTAGGTTAATAACTGGTTTCACTCATATCTATTTGGCCGAATCCAGGCTGACAGAATTGGGTCAAGCAACGATTATTTGTGGTCAAAAGCCAGCCCGATTAGTTTAGGTGTACCGCAGGGTTCAGTCTTGGGCCCTTTTCTTTTCTTATTTTATATCAATGACTACTGTGAAATGTTAAATACAGCGACCTGTACGTTATATGCAGATGATGTAAGTCTTTACTGAGATTTAACAAGGTCACCCTCTACAAAATCAAAAATAAGAGATGATCTTGAATCAACTAAGTAATGGTTTCAAGCAAATAAGCTCGTAGTTAATCAACAAAAATCAGCCTGTATTGCATTTAAAAGTAATGCTCTAGATGACATGCTTGTTAATGATCACTCACTAAACCTAATACAATCTTCAAAATTTCTGGGTATAACAATAGATAATGAGCTAACCAGGAACACATACATAAATTCTCTGACAAGCAAACTCTCAATCGGTTTGCTTCGCTCTCTCAACGGCCGTTAGCGAATTCGCTAATAGTAGCACTTTAATAGAAGTATATTATGCGCTATTTGAATCATGCCTTAGATATGGCATTGCCTTCTGGGGATATACTTCACAAGAAAATATGCTAATTATAAGACTGCAAAAACGAGCAATTAGAATCAGGGCGCACAAAACACACCATTCCCGACCACTTTTTCTAAAGTCAAACATTCTCACATATTCCGCTCTTTATATTTATGAAACATTGCTTCTTTTTTGAATACTCGCACTACTAACAACATTTATAAGCATTTGCCTTCTACCACTCTTATAAAAAAATCATGTATATACATGGCACCTGCACTATACAATAAGCTACCTTGTAACATTTTATTTTTCCAGTCGTAATTTAATTGCATTGAATTACACGCTAAGCACGCTAAGCGTGTATTGTCCTTTAGGTATCTAGTTGTATTCATATATGTGTGTCGCATAAAGCTATTTCCAAGTAAATATCTATTTGATTGTTTCGTGTACCCCCCTCTGACGGCACGACCGCTCGGCTCTGGTTTCAATGAACGGTCGGCCACGGACAACAGCTTTGTTAAGATGTATTTTTGGCTAGAGGCCGGCAACCTTCGTATCAATTGTTAATTGTGGAGATATTTTCTAATAACGCGCGACCTATAGAACACGACAACGACAAAATATAATGCAACGAGATATGCACATTCCGCGACCGTATGTTCAACAGTACAGTTCTAAGTGAATTTGTTGATAATAAAATACGACCTCGGAAATAATAAATTAGCAAGTGATAAAACCAAAACAGGTATTGTTTTCTAAACATTCCTCTTCCTTTTATTACAGCTACATTAAATAAACCTAACCCAAACCATTTACCAAAACTACCTGAAATGTATCCTTTACAAACAATAACACCCTCAACCATAAATCATTCAACCAGCCAAACAAAAAACCCACTCACCCATCAGACAATAAAAGAAGGGACATATTCGAATGCAGTAAAAGCAATGCACCAAATAAACAAACATCTGCAAGCAGTTTCCGTCAAAAGAAAATGCTATTATATTAAATTCATTGCCAAACACGAAGTTAGAAGATTATCTAAATGCAATCACGGAAATAATAGATCCTAAAATATAATCTTTGCATCAAGAATAGCAAATAACCGGATCTGTATTTATTTAAATACAAAAGAAGACGCTGACCAGTTTGTAAACAACTATCCTAATATAACAGTAAATAACACAGAAGTGGAAATTCGTAAATTACTTACGCCGACCATAAGGGTGGTTATTTCAAATGTTAGCCCATCCATACCACACAATATAATAGAAGACTCACTTATTAAGCTAAATATAACTTTAACAGGCAAGATGTCATTTATAAAAGCTGCTTTATCAGATATAAAATTTAAGCACATACTTAGCTTTGAGACAAATCTATGTTAAACAAACTGCAAATTTAAACATCCCAGAATCAATAATAGTATTATTTGAAGAAACCCCCTACAGACTATTTTTATCTACAGAAACATACTGCTATACATGTAAACAAACCGGCCATTCAACCTCAAGCAGCGAGGAACACAATATACAGAGTGAAACAAAACAACCTGAACAAATGGCAAACCTAAATGAAACAATAAGAAATAAAAGACCAAATCAGTCATCTGAAAGTACACCTACAGAAGAACTAAATGTAACTGACATTGAACATCAAATAAGAGAAGCAACACAAAAGAAAAAACAAGAAACCAACCAAGAATCAACCCTGTCGAATTTATCACAAACCAAACGGACAAACAAAAAACAAAAAAAGGATCCTACAATTAAAAAGAAGAACTTGGAACAAACTGAATCCCCAAAACACAATACAATAAAGGAAATCATAGAAAGTGATCCAGCCAAATACATTATCTCATTCGAATTTCAGGACTTTCTAGAAAACACGATCGAACACAAAAATACTACAATTAAGTAAAAACTATACCAAAGATACAAACCAACTCATACAAATGATGCATGAAATCCAAAACAATACTGATGACAAAAAAATAAAAACAAGAATAACTAAAACAATGGAGGAACAACAAATAGAGTCAGAAATGTCTGATTCCTCAGTCGATAATCAATAATATGAACATCATCCAATGGAATTGTAATGGACTTCAATCCCATAAAGCTGAATTCCAAAAATTAATTGAAGAAACACAACCTCATTACATATGCTTACAAGAAACACACTTCAAAGAACACCAAAACATAAATACATACAATTTTATTCAATATCGCAAGGACAGACTAAACACACATATAGCTAGCGGAGGGGTGGCAATTCTAGTAAACAACAAAAAACATATAGAGGAAATACCCCTAACAACAAACTTAGAAGCAATAGCTATAAGAATCTTGACACCTAATAAAACTAAAGTAACCTTATGTAATATATATCTACCACCACAACCAAACTGCAATCAAGAGTCCATTGAACATTTATTAAAACAGTTACCCCTCCGACCATTATACTAGGTGACATAAACGGGCACAATATAATATGGGGTTCCCAACAAACCGACAAAAGAGGAAGAATGATAGAAAATAATAAATGAAAACAATTTCATCATACTAAATGACAACTCATCAACACATTTTTGCTCAAAATCAGGTACATTTTCAAATATAGACCTAACGATTTGTGACCCAAAATTACACCAAATCTAGAATGGAAAGTAATTCAAAATCTATATGGTAGTGACCATTTTCCTATACTTATTAGCTCACAAGAAAGTCATACAAACCTCAAACCCCATACATCATACTCAAAATGGAGAATAGAAGAGAATAAGTGGCCCCAATTCCAAACATTGCTAACCAACAATACCAAAACAAACAATATTCCAGCATAAACCAAAACATAAACGAAATCATAGAATCTTTTAGCCAAGACATAATAAAAACAGCCAAACAAACATTCACGTTATCCAATAGAAACAATAAAAAAACAGTACCATGGTGGAATAAGGAATGCGAAAAAGCAAGCAAAGACAATAAAAGAGCGCTATACAAATATCGGAAAAACAAAACATAGAAAACCAAATAGAACTTAAAAGAACAAAAGCTATTAGCAGACGTACAATAAAACAGAGCAAGAAAAAGCATGGGAAAACTATGTTTCCTCCATAACCTGTGATACGCCTGATAACCAAATTTGGAATAAAATAAAAGCAATTAAGGGGATAAATTACATCCCACGTGCAACAGATGTAATATTCATAGGAACCACCAAAATTATTTTAGACCCCAAGAAATAGCAGAAAAATAGCAGACGAATTTGCCAAAATATCTAGCAATTCAAATTATAATAAAGACTTCAATACAATAAAAACAAATACAGAAGACAATCAAATTATCAAAATTGAAGAACAAAACAACCCATTAAACAAATCCTTTACAATGGACGAACTAGAAAACAGTATTTCACAACAAAAAAAACAAAAAAAAGTTCAGGGCCAGACCAAATAATTCCAGAAATGATCAAACACCTACCAGATAAAAATAAGAAACACCTACTAGACATATATAACTTCATATGGAACAACAATGTATACCCTATAGAATGGAACAAAGTCATTACAATACCAATATTAAAACCATCAAAAGATAAGACAAACCCAGCAAATTATCGACCTATAGCATTGTCAAATGTATTATCAAAAATAATGCAAAAAATGGTAAATAAAAGGCTAATGTGGTATATAGAAAATAATGAGATATTAAGCAATACCCAAGCAGGTTTTAGGACAGGCAGAACAACAACAGATCAAACACTTAAACTAAAAATAGAAATAGAAAAAGCGTTCGAACTTAAACAACATCTAGTAGCAATATTCTTAGACTTACATAAGGCATATGACACCACATGGAAATATGCGATAATACAAACACTAATAGAACATAACATACAAGGAAAAATACTACACTACATAAGAAACTTCCTGGAAAACCGTTCTTTCCAAGTCAAAACAAATGGATGCTTATCAGAACCAAGAAAGCAAGAAAATGGAGTTCCACAAGGGGAAGTACTTAGCCCCACACTATTTCTGTTAATAATAAACAAAATAACAAAAATTGTGAAGAAACCAACACAAATACTGCTTTTGCTGATGACATAGTATTATACCACAAAGGCAAAAACATCAACACAATACAAACAAATCTACAACAAAACATAACCGAAATAGAAAATGGGCAAAAGAAATAGGTTTCACATTCTCATCCACAAAACAAAAGCAATACATTTCTGCAGAAAAAGAAAACAACATATGGATCCAAAACTTCTAATAAACAAATCCCAAATAGAATATACAGATAACATCAAATTTTTAGGCATCTACTTTGATAAAAAATTAACATGGAGAAAGCACATAACAGAATTAAAAAGGACTGCAACAAAAGATCAATATCTTAAAAATGCTCTCGAATACAGATTGGGAGCGCACACAAAACAGCTATTAAAGATATACACAACTACCATCAGATAAAGACTTGATTACAGTTGTATCACATACAGCACAGCCAAACCTTCTAATATAAACCAATTAGACACCATTCAAAACACAGCTCTCAGATTAGCAACAGGTGCCTACAGAACAAGCCCAGTCAATAGTCTACAATGCATAGCAAATATACCACCTTTATGGATAAGAAGAAATAAATTGAACCTAAAATATATTGCAAAACTAGCATCAAACCAGAAAATAGAAGCAAACCAGGACATCTTTAAAATTAAATCATGTAACACAAGATTAGATACCAGTACTCCAACAGCCGTACACATAAAAACATAATGAAACAAATAAAACTATCCCTACCTGAAATCCTTCCACAATATTTACCTATATTCCCACCATGGACTAGAAAACATATAACGACAAATGTATCACTATCAAATTATTCAAAAACATACAAGCAAAGCTCAGTATCATCAACGATTTAAAGAACTAAAGGAACAACACAAGAGACATGAATTTATCTACACAGATGGGTCGAAAAACTACCAACAAGTAACTGCAGCTGTACTCAGACAAGATCAACAAATCCAAATAACACTACATCCATATAGCAGCAGCTATACAGCAGAAAAAGTAGCAATTTTAACAGCCATCCAAGATATAACATCAAACCCAACACACACCAAATATGCAATATGCACAGACTCTTTAAGCACTATTAAATCACTCGAAAAATGGTACACAACAGATCCAATAACGAACAACATACATGATGCTCTACACAAAACAACAGAAGAAACCGGAACTGAAATAATACTGATTTGGTCTCCAGCCCACGTTGGAATCCAAGGAAATGAAGCAGTAGATAAACTATCTAAACAACGAATAACTAATACCAACACCCAACTCAAAACTCCAATAACAGACATCTATGCAATTATCTCAAGCAAAATAGACAAAAAAATGGGAAGAAACCTGGAAGAACACCCAAAATAACAAGCTTAGACAAATAAAACCAAAAACCGAACCGTATGCACACATCCCAAAATCAAGAAGACAACAAATAGTATTAACAAGATTAAGAATAGGACACACTGCATATACACACAACTACTTGATGACAAAAGAAGCTCAACCTGTATGTGAACAATGTAAAACAAACCTAACAGTAGAGCATATCCTAACGAATTGTGAAAAATATCAACAAAAAAAAGGCTCAAATACAACATACAACAAGATGTACAAACTATCCTGAGAGACACACCCAATATTGAACCACTGCTGAACTATCTTAAAGACATAGAAATCCTACATTGTATATAAATTATATAAAAGATAACATATTTGTACCATAGATTATAAATAATACTTCCAACCTCCGCTAATAACTGTAAAGGTGGAAGCGGATAAAAGTAAAATTAAAAAAAAAAACGAGATATGATTCGACAACGTGGAATGCAACAAAAATAATTCGACAATTAAGAATGGAACGGATATAATTCGTCATCCAGGATTCAAAGAATTACCGTTATTTAGGAACAGTCGAATTATACTTTGCCTAATAAGAAATTTGTCTGATAAGGAATTATAGAAGTTAATTTGGATGGAGTCGTTTCAACTTAGAAAAGCTGTTAACTTTGCTTGAAGAACGGAAATCCCGTCTCAGTTTGTTGTGAAGCGGCTAATGCAGTTTTTGGTTCGTAATTAGCTGTAAGATCCTTTTTTTGCATGTGTTTCAAAATTTAGAACACGTTAATTTGCTTTTATGTTTAGTACACGTAAATTGTGTAAACTTCAATTAATTGTTGAGCTGGTTTTACAAGCTGTAAAACGAAATTGTGTTGAATTAGCTTTCTAAAGTAACATGCTTTGTTCCATATGAACCGTCGATAAGTTCAACATGTGTTTTCGACGTCATATTTTTCTATTTTGTACAGTTGACAGATGCTGTCTTGAAAGCAAATGTTTTGAGCAGCTGTAATGCAATTTATACAAACATGCCTATTTTTGTGATCAGCTTTATCTATACATAGATTATTAAACGTAAATGTGAAAGTTCAAATTCTCATTTTGTTAGGTTCTAGTAATTTGTTATCTACCTGAAAAGATCTGCCCAGGTTAGAATTTAATTCACTGTGTTATGCTTACCAAGCATTATCACTTTAATTTGTATAACAAGTTCATGTTTAAAGTAAAGTCGGTTGATTAATGAGAGGAAAAAAAAGGAAAGTTAAAACTTTAATTTTGATGTAGTTGATTATGACCTTTTTTGTTACAAGTTCCGATATTTTAAAAGAGTTTTTTTAGTAAACATTTAGTTCAAAATCTAAGACTTTTATTTTGGTCAAGAGCAATCAAATCTAATTACAAAAAGCCAACATTTTTCTGAGTAATAATTTGATGCCAATATTATATTGGAATTTTTTTTTTATTATTTCTTTATATATGTTTATAGGACACAAGTGATGTTCTACTTTTTTGTTTATTTAACCACTGCAATTTCTTACAGGAGCTACGTCTTATTTCGTTAAGACAGGTTTTTGTTAACGAAGGCGATCATTTGTTCTTTGGGTTTCCACGTCCGCCCTTAGAACTGTGGTTTGCAATTATCGTCATTATCTCAGGACATGGTGGCGCGTATTTGATTTAGCTTAACTTTGGTTTGCAAACAGAATTCGACTCCCCCCCCCCCCCGCTTCTCATTGCTCTACCCAGGAATAGACCCCTAGCTTTGTCGGAAGACTTTGTTCTCTAGCGCCTTAATATAAAAAAGGACGTTCCAGTCTTTTGTAAAACAGAAGTCGTTTCAGTGGCACCCATCCAACGTAAGGCCTAGCAAAAATAGTTACACTGGCGTCACAATGTGAGGCCAGCCAACTTCAGAAATTCGTATCAACCTTACATGTGATTTTTCAATGCTCCACCCGAAGGTACTACATTGGCCAGGAAGAGAGTTTTTTTTATTTGGAAATTTGGAATTTTGGCGAACCATTGCTGTTCCAAGCAAGGTAGGGATCTTTAACGTGCATGACAACACTCACACTCGGGACCACCATTTTACCTCTCATCCGAATGAGGGTGTATTTTGTGAAAAATGCTCGCGTAACATTTTTCAAGCGGGCCGTGTCGGGATTCGAACTTGGGACCTTGGGCGTAGTAGTCACACACATACCATTATGCCACGTAGCCGCCTACAATAAGCTACCGGAAGATATCAAAACCGCTAATCTACTACGAAAATGCAAAGTAGCACTTTTGATCTTACTACGCAGACATTGTTTCTACACAGTGGAGGAGTATTTATTGAACATTGCTTGAAGGTATAATGAACATTCAAATAAGACACATTTATATAGACATATAAATTGTATTTAATTGTATATAATGAACTACTATGTAACTATGGGTCAAAATAAACATCTATCCATCTATCTATCTATCATTTTCCGAAGTAGTTCCCTCCCACAGATCCGAATGGGGGACTATTTTAACTCCGTAATCTTTTACACCAGAGAATAACAATTTAAGTACACTGTGTACTTGGGAGGTAATGTTGTGGTTTTCCGATGCCTTTCACATCACAGTAGTGTGGCTTAGAATGTCATACTGACCCCTATGGTCTCTGCTTTTCTAAGTACCGAAAGAGATGCTGTCCTCTTTCGGGGACCAGTCTTAGTCCGGTTCCTCACTTAAGACCCCCAGTAATTCAATTAAACCTATAGTTTGGCTCTTTAGCTCATTGAAACACACAAACCATTCTACCCGTACTAATATTGTAGAACTTCTTCAAGGTGTATGTCTGTTCAGAACGTGTGGAACAGCTATAGCAAATAAATGTTTTTTATATTTGGTGATGACTCTTCCTTATGCTTTATATGTTGCAACCTATATTATGACCTTAATTGGGGTACGACAATTTGCATTTTAGTACAATTTACAGATTTATATAAATATTAGTAATATTTTACAAAATATTTTAATATACAAATAAGCTCTTCAAATATCATATCTCATAAAAATTTAAATTAGGTAATACATGGATCTGCAGACGCTGTAAACTTCATCTGTGACAATCCTGATATAAAAGCTATCAGCTTCGTTGGTTCTGATACGGCAGGAAAGTACATTTATAAACGTGGATGTGCTAATGGAAAACGAGTACAATCAAATATGGGAGCAAAAAATCATGCTATAGTTTTACCAGATGCAAATAAAGAATCTGCTATTGATCAACTCTGTGGAGCTGCTTTTGGGGCAGCTGGCCAAAGGTGTATGGCTATTAGTGTTGCAGTTTTAGTGGGCAATGCTCAAGAATGGATCCCTGACATTGTAGCTCGTGCCAAGAAACTAAAGGTTAATGCTGGTCATGAGCCTGGTGCAGATATAGGTCCTGTTATTTCTCCTGCAGCTAAACAAAGAATCTTAAGATTGGTAGAATCTGGTGTTAAAGAAGTAAGTATTTGATAATCGTTTTTCTTTTTTTATGTTTATATCCAAATAGGGTGCAAAATGTGTGCTTGATGGACGCAGCCTTGTAGTTGATAAGTATCCAAAGGGAAACTTTGTTGGACCAACAATTCTTGCTAATGTAAAACCAACATATGAATGCTACAAAGAAGAAATTTTTGGTCCGGTCCTTTGCATTGTATCTGCTGATACGTTAGAAGAAGCTATTGAAATAATAAATAAAAATCCCTATGGAAATGGCACTGCTATATTTACGTCTAATGGTAGTCATGCACGTCATTTTGTAAATGAAATCGATGTTGGACAAGTGGGTGTAAATGTACCAATTCCAGTTCCGTTGCCCATGTTTAGTTTTTCGGGATCAAGAGGAAGTTTTTGGGGAGATATGCACTTCAACGGAAAACAAGGATTAAATTTCTATACGCAAACAAAAACAATAACCTCAATGTGGAGAAAGGATCCCAAGGTATCTAAGGGCTCAATTGCTATGCCAGTTCATCAATAACAATAAACAAACGTGTTGAATTTATTACAAGTATTAATTTTCTAAGTCTGAATTCTTGTTTGTGAGCTAGCTTTTACTATTGTGTACATACAAGTTGCTGAGTTTTATTTTTAATATATACAAATATTGTATATTATTTACAGAATAAAAAAATGTAATTGCATGTTAAGCAATTCTAATGACGAGTGGGTTGTATCTGTACTAACAGTGCCATTATTATATATAGGGGTAAACAGAGTCAGGTTGCTGCGCTTACATAAGCTTCTTTGAAAAGTTGTTTTAATATTTTTTCTTTTTTGCTTAGGATTGTTAAACAGAAGAACAACACTGAAAGTAAAAATACATTCTCTAAATATGGGAAGTCTTTTCAATTTGCACTAAGTTTGTGATAACTAAAACAACAAAAAATCCTTATTACGTATAAAATTTAATTACACGAACATCTTCCATATATTCACTCAAGGCATTTGTCATAAAGGGAACGCCAGCATTTATTTACTCTCATAAAATGTTGTGTAGTAGTAGTATTTATTTCGTGCTTTAATATATAACATTTACACATATTAGAAGATGCATTTAAAAACAAGGTTCTTATAATTCAGGAACTATGGTGGTCAATAAACGGGCAAGAGCTATATATAATTTAAGTGGCAACAACATGAGCAGCACATGGAATTCTTAACACTATGGAGTGTGTGCATTAACAGGTATTTCTTAAGTTTGGTTGGATACTGGCCGAGCATAAGATAGTGAGTGAAGGTAGGTGGTTGTTAAATTTTATTGCATAGTAATTAGAAGTTGTTCTTGATTTAAATAGTCTTAAAAATTTAGACCTTACATCTACCAACTGGGCATCAATTATAACGTTACCAGCTTGGGTATAATTTATTACATCGCAAATTATTGCTGTCAAAGGGTTACAGATTTATATAAAAAAAAACAGTTACAGACTAAACAAAAGGCGCACCTTGATTAATAACTGTAGCCAAGGTTATGCCTTTGTTTTCTTTGCCTCCAGCGGACATTTTTAGGTACACCAGGTCGCATGTGAGTGTTTTTTGTTTTGTCCAGACTCTCGGTGGAAATGCAAAAGTACACTTTGCTGCACTAACATGCACTCGTGCTTAATACAATGATATTGTCGTCTGCAAGTTGTAAGTAAAGTAAAGTTTGAAACGCGTCTTTTCTATGAACTCGTTCTCAACATACAAACGTTTTCTATTAGTGAAGTGCAATAACCACATATTCGTCCGACCTGGGCAAAATACAAGCTTCAGTCAAATCACCGATAAATTAAGGGATCTTAACTTCAGGTCATATGAATCCAGAAGCCACAATCGTTACACATAATAACCAAATTAAATTATTCAAGGGAAAAATCATTCCTTTTTCAGCCAAAAAGTGTAATAAGTGGGATTTGTTACAGGTAAAATCTGCGTTGTTTATTATTCTGATTTACATGAATGGACGGGAATCCCATAACAATTAAAGAATGCATCCATATCATGTGGTTTTGCACCAGGCCCTTCTAGATGTCAATACTGAGAATATTTAACCATTGTCACTGGTTGAGATGTATATGCACCGAATATCCCTTATCCTTGTCTGCATATTATGGACAGATTAAGCTACTTTTAGTAATGATGGGAGAGTAATTTTGCATAATATGCATTATTGGTCTGAAAATAATCCTCATTGGTTGCCATAAGTTGATCACCAACACAGGTGGAGTGTAAATGTTTGGTGTGGCATTGTGGTAAGCAGAATTAGAGGCCCATTTATTTTTAATGGAAAATTGAATGGAGCAAAGTATTTACATTTTTTTTGTCAACAACCTACAAGAGCCTTTGGACAATGTTTCGCTAGAAACTAGAAAAAAGGGCAGACCGACGCACTATTTGTTGAGAGTTAGAAATTATTTAGAAAACTTTCCCAAATCACTAGATGGGAAGGTGAAGTTATTTCCTTGGCTGGCTAAATCTCCAAATTTTACTGTATTAAATTTTTATTTATGGTGAAGGTTAAAAGATGCGGTTTTTCAAACACGACGTACCATTCACGATGACATGATTACCATCATTTTTAGAACTGAAATTGTAGCTGCTGTGTCAAACCTATTGAAGGTTGAAAAAATGTATTTTCAATGATAGAAAGTACTTTGAACATGTGCTATGATAATAAGTTGTTAATTGCTCTTTTTTTTGTGTATGCTAAGTAGATATTGAGTTTTGCATTATGAAAGCTGGTTAAGAATTACACTTTAAAATTACAACGTATGCAATAGGAATTACAGCTATTAATCACCATTAAGTCTCCAGTCCTGGAACTGGTTAGATGCGTACCACAATTGATTTCTATTCTGAATTAGAGTTAACCTGCTCATTTCCCTAAAATTCCCAAAACCTGCATCTTTCACTATCTGATCTACGTCTACCTCTCTTTTTTTCCTATATCTCCTTGTAATATAGTCGATACTATTCCTCAAGCCTTAGAATGTATCTGTCATATTTCTCCTATTTTTTTTATTTTACACAGATTTCATTATTCTCTACTATTTTTATAACCTATTTGTCCATGCTATCATCATCATACATCTGACGCATAACATTCCAAAACTCTTCTTTCTTTTCCTGTCTGCCTTTCATACTGTCACTATTTCATAGGTGTACAGTACCGTGCTCCATACATATGCTTCCAACACTGTCTTTGTTTCTGTTTGTTGTCTTCGAACATAGCTGCTGCTCTTTCTTTTTAGATGCAGTTCAGTTCCCCTTCTATTGTTTTGTAAATATATACCCTATTTCACCAATATTCAGCGGTATGTGAAGGGGTTTAAGCACCCTGTGGTTACCAAGATCTTCCAACGCTTAAACATTTGCCAAATTAATAGTTTTCTAATAAATCCTTTTACACAATCAAGATTAGTTGAAAATATTGCAAAACTAATACCTGTAGTTGCTTATAATAATCATCAGGTTTAAATGCAATTATTTTTTCATCAATAGGTTTTCCGTTTTAGAATTGGTTGACGTGTACTTCCACTAATTTCTATTCTGAGCTACCTACACAGTTGCCTGAATACAGCTCTCTCCTAATGTTTTGTAGATATATACCCTATTTCATCAATATTCAGTGGTATGTGAAGAGGCTTAAGCAGCTTGTGGCTAACAAGATCTCCCAACTCTTGAACATTTGCCGAATTAATAGTTTTCCAATAAAGCTATTCTCGTAGATTACAAATTTCTTCTTGCGGCAGACATGTTCTTCAATAACACAAATCATTAAAGATATCGAGATGTGGATTTTGCCAAAATTTTAATTTTTTTATGCTTCATACAACGGCCTTAAGATAAATATGCCTTTCCATTAGAATTTTTTAAGTAAATGCACAAAAACAGATATGATAGGAAAAAAGTGCCCTCTAGTAAATTTTAAAAACACTAAAAAAATTAAGTTAAAGTTTTTCTTCATCATTGAGAAATTCTCTTTTAAATGATTCTAAGAACATTAAAAACCAACATGTGATATGCCAGATAACCCTATTTACATGTAGACCAATTCACCCGGTCGTCGTGCTGTCTACAACAAAAAGTTAAGAGAAAAGTTATACAGAATCAAGTAAACTACTACTGTCCATTCGCGTTTTGAGCACATTACATTGTGCTGGATTTTTGTCGTTGACCTTAGCGATTGTGTCCTCGTGCAGACAAAATTGAAACTTAAAAATACTTTCCAGCAATTTCTCATGTCCACTTTACTTAATACATTTTTTTCTAAAAAGCTCTAGACCTCATACTTTATGATATACGATTGCACGATACACTTAGTGAAACACCTGGTATATCACATTTAAGTAGGGTTAGTAAAAAAAAAACCAAGACTCGGGGTTGCTATTAATATATATCTAACATGTGTAAGAACACATGTTAGGTATATATTAATAGCAACCCCTCGGAAGCAGAAAAGTGGGGGTAATGACATCGCTTGAATAAATTAACACAGGTGTGAAGTTCCATTTCGAATGGACCTGCACCTTGCCGAAGTTCTAGATTACTAGAACAGGTGAAATGGCTTGCGTGTTCTAATGAGCTAAAGAGCTAAACTACAGGTCCAACCAAAGTAGTAGGGTCGTTAGTGAGGAACCAGACTAAGACAGGTCCCCGAAAGAGGGCAGCGGCTCTTTCGGTACTTAGATTGGCAGAGACCATAGGGGTCAATATGGCAGTCTAAGACACACTAACCGCGATGTGGAAGGCAACGGGAAACCACCACATTACCTCCCAAGTACACAGCGTACTTAAATTATAATAATATGATGGCATTCTCTGGGGTAAAAGATTCCCGAGTTAAAATAGTCCCCCATTCGGATCTCCGGGAGGGGACTACTTCGTAGGATGCGATCGGAAAGTTAAGAATAAGAGTCGAAAACATTTTGCGAGTCGGAGCGTGGAATGTTAGAACTATGAAGCAAGTGGGTAAGCTAGAGAACCTAAAAATCGAAATGAATAGGTTATCACTAGACATAGTGTAACAATTTTTTTCTTTGAATTAATAAATCTCTTCATTAAAGGTACAACAAATGTTAAAACACCTTTATTAAGTAAAAGTCGTAATACGTTTAACAATTAAATTACATCTACATAGCATCTTGAATCGTTAGTCTATTTGTTTTGGATACCGGTGTGCTCCACAGCCACTCGCACGCGCATTGAGAGGATTGACAACCGCCCCTTGGGATCCTCCCATCATGCGAGAGCGCGGGACAAGCACTTGGCCATAGATAAAAGCAGCAGCAACATGTATAATAAAAGAATGGCGAGTGACCTGCGGGTCGGTTTAATTGTGTGATACACTTTCTGAATAACGGTTGGTAATGTATACTCGTTATTATAGTATCTAATTTGAAAATTTGTTTAGCGCAAAGAAAACTTAGGAACACAAAATTTAGGAACGCAGATTTAGCAACGCAAACTAAGATTACAACTAAGAATAGACGATGAAAGATTACGCTACACAGTTTAGGCGACAAGAATTTAGAACTTTGAATCAACGTTAAGAAAACCACACCACTTAACACGTGTTTTTAGAGGATGGAAAGCAGATCTAATTAGTAGGAGGCCGTTTGTTGCTCCGAGCCAAGATACTACTTTGATTTGATATTTGCAGTAAATTTCGCACGATGATGCACTTCCCAATCCAGTAGAGGAAAGCAGTTTTGTTTGGTTCGTAGTAGCTTTAAGAAATTCTGTTGTGCTTCCTTCAGAATGCACGTTATTTTGCTTCGATACGTAGAAATACGATTTTGTTATTCACTTCATTTGTTACTAGGCTGGATTTTCCAGTATCAAATTTAAATTTCACTCAGTTTAATGTGTAAATAACAACACGTTGCTTCAGCATAACCTAACAGCTGTTGTTACGTCACTTGTTTGTTTGAAATATGCTGCTGACACTTGTATCATCGGAAGCAGATGTTTAGTATTATATTACTACCACCTTTGAAAACGAGAATATCCTTGTGAACATTCTTATTTAAAATGATATTAGCACATTTAACATAACGAGAAAATTTTGTTTCCTTAATTTGTTATAATGTAAATTTGTTATAATGTAACCGACCGAATCAGATCTGAATGGGTTAGGAATTATTAGTGTAACCAGTTACACTTTGTAGTAATATATTTGATCAAGAATCAGGGTGATAAACCTTACGTTAATTTTTTAAAGTAATTCAAATAATTATTTAATTTTATTGCATTGAATTTTATTTACAGAAAAATAGATTCCTTCTAGTAAATTATTAATCCAAGCTTAAAGTTTTTTATTTTGATCAAGTATGATCAAACTTAACAACCGAAAAGCCATAAGAGTTGAATTTTGATGCCACCCTTATGTAGAAAATATTCTTTTTGCAGTTTTATGCATATTTGA
Source organism: Platerodrilus igneus (assembly GCA_036346225.1). Lineage (NCBI taxonomy): Eukaryota > Metazoa > Arthropoda > Insecta > Coleoptera > Lycidae > Platerodrilus > Platerodrilus igneus. Next base: position 1,133,545 of record JARFIW010000888.1, on the reverse strand, counting down.
GGGACACAAACAGTGTTCCCATTTTCTATGTGACTTAATTATTATTCTTTCTTACAGGAACAGCGTCTTATTCTGTTAAGATAGGTTTTTGTCAGCGAAGGCGATCTTTTTCTTTGGGTCTCCACGTCCGCCCTTAGAAATATGCCATGCTATTAACATGAATTAAACTGGACTTGGTGGCGCCTGTTTGTTTTAGTTTGAGTGTGACCCCCCCCCCCAACAGATTTCGACTTACCCCCCCATGGCTCATAGCTCTACCCAAGGAATAGACCCCTAGTTATGTCGGAAGACTTTGTTTTGCTGACACCCAACTCCCGGTGTCAGATAGTGCAGCAAAAGGAAAAACGTGACAATAGTAGGGATCAGCGAAGTTCAGAGGCGGGGGATTTTTGGAGTGGAGACTTCAGGGTAATTCATACAGGAGCAAAGGAGGAAAATTTGGGTGTGGGGATAGTTATACGGAAAAAGATAGGATTCTGTGTAGAAAATTACTTACAAAAGAATGAAAGAGTACTCATGGTTAGATTAGAATCTAAACCGGTAAACACAGTAATAATACAAGTATACATGCCCACCTCTAGCTACAGTGACGAAGAGGTAGAAGCTATCTACAAAGATATCGAAGACATATTAAGATACGTAAAAGAACATGAAAATTTAATAATTACGGGGGATTTTAATGCAGTGGTAGGCGAGGGTAGGGAAGGAGCGATAGTAGGTTTATTTGGTTTAGGCACTAGAAACGACAGAGGAAATAGGCTGGTAGAATTTTGCGACAAGAACAATTTAATCATTACAAACACATTATTTCAACATCATGCTAGAAGACGATATACGTGGAAGATGACAGGAGATATCAAATAGATTACATTCTTGTTAGACAACGGTTTAGGAATCAAGTAAAAAACTGTAGAAGCTACCCAGAAGCAGATATAGACACTGACCACAACATCGTAATTATGAAGGCCGCACTTAAATTCAAAAATTTGAAAAAAGAAACGGAAAAAGGCACTTGGACCTACAGAAACTAAAAGAGAAAGATATTAAAGATAGATTCGAAAAAAGGTCAAATGAATTGCTCAAAGATATCGGGAAAATATCTGATACTAAGGAAGTAGAAACAGAATGGAATAACATTAAATGCAGCCTCGACATGGCGGCCAGATATATTCTGGGGTATACACAAAAAGAAAATAAGAAGCCATGGATAACAAATGATATCCTGAATTTAATAAAAGAAAGACGAAAATACAAAAATAAATCAGACGAAACAGGAAAACAGAGATACAAAGCCATAAAATGGGAAATTATTTGCAAATGCAGGAAAACTAAAGAACAATGGATTGACGAAAAGTGCAAAGAGGTACAAACTAAGATGGAATTAGGAAAGACAGATGGAGCATACAAACTAATTAGAATCAATTTTAGGGATATAAAACCATATAGCAAAAATATAAGGGACGCTGGAGAAAATGTCATTATAGAAAATGAAGAGAAAGTGGATAGATGGCAAGAATATATAGGGAATTTATATGCAGGAGAAGAACTAACTGCATTAGAAAAGGAATCAGACATTGAAAATGATGACTTGGGATATCCTATACTTAGAGATGAATTTGAATTAGCATCTGAAAATGGTAAGGTGCCGGGTACAGATAAAGTGCAAGCGGAGACTCTAAAAGCCGCTGGTAAAGCAGTAACAGAACGTCTCTTCCAACTTGTAAGCTATATGTATGAAACAGGCAAGATACCTAAAGATTTCAAACATAACATCATAGTAACTATACAAAAAAAGAAAGGTGCAGATAGATGTGAAAATTTTCGAACAATAAGTTTGACAGCACACTTATCAAAAATATTAACTAGAATTGTACAAAGACGAATGGAAAAAGGGCTGAAGAAATACTAGGAGAAGACCAATTTGGGTTTAGGCGAAACAGGGGAACACGGGAGACTATTTTAGCTCTGAGGGTGATAATGGAGAAACCAATAGAAAAAGGGGAAAGCGTGTATATAGGGTTTGTAGATCTGGAAAAAGCATTTGACAATGTAAAATGGAAAAAAATGTTCGAAATACTCAAAAAGATTGGAATGAGTTATAGGGATAGACATAGCTTATACAAAGGGCAAACAGGAATAATAGAATTAGAGCAGGAACGTAGAGAAGTAAATATCAGGAAAGGGGTGAGACAGGGATGTTCCCTATCCCCATTAATTTTTAACTTGTACATTGAAGAGGCAATGAATACTGTCAAATGCAGGAAGACATTTGGAATTACTATGCAGGGACAAAAAATTGATATGCTTAGATTTGCAGATGATATAGCGGTATTAGCGTCTAGCAAAGAAGAGTTAGAAGCTGCTCTTAATGAAATGGAAATGGTTCTAACAGAGAGATACGGTATGAAAATTAACAAAAGTAAAACTAAAGTACTAGTATTCAAAGGAGGGAAAAATAAATCAAAAACAAGAATACAAATATGTTACACGAACTTACAAGAGGTTAAGGATTTCTGCTACCTAGGAAGCCAAATAACGCAAGATGGGAAAAGCACAAAAGATATAAAACAAAGATTAGCAGAAGGTCGTGCTACACAAGCTCTATTAACATTAAATAATTTCAATGTACACACCAATTTACTTTAAAAGAAAAACAATTTCTTAACCTGGTTTAGTCAGGTCTTCCTAAAATAATCCTTAAATTTAATCTATCAACAAAGTTATCATCATTCCAAATTTTCTCCGTTTCTAATATTCAGTTACATGCCAGTTATAAATCTCAATTTTTAGAAATATTGTTCATAACCAACATAGAAAACAATTTAACAAATAAATTGAGTAGGATTTCAGGCACACAGACATTCCATTTTCTTCTCATTTGTAACGTATTTAAGTACTCCAGGGAATACCTTTTCCAGAAAGAATGTCAAAAGCTCTGAATGAGCTGCCACCGTGAAAGGCGGTTAATAATAACCTCAGTCTGAAGAGGCTCTGGAATAGCTGAATTTAGAGAGGTTCTTGAATCAAAAAATGTCCTGTAAAAGGCGTTAGATCATTAGGATGGTTACTTTGAGCGCATAGAGGACAGGAATTCAATATGACCCGAAATAAATGTGCATTAAATATTTTCATACCTGATTCGGCAAGACCATAAAAGTGAAGACACAGCAGAACTAAAACTCCAACACAACAAAAGTGTTTCAGTCATTTCTTCTTTGACAAGTTTATGAAATTGATTGTTTGCACCGATAAAATTTGATCTTATCTGTGTAACAATCGGAAAGCTTACCACGTTGAGTTTCAAACCTGCAAAACGCAGCAACAAAACTTTCTGCGGAGAGTTCTAAAGTCTACTCAAGATGAAAGACCTTCATAGTAATACATTCAAACATGCACATGTAGGATTTAAAATATTTGGAACCACGTGAGCGATGAGGTGATACGCATCGATTGCTGTATGTGAAAAGAGTTTGAGTTCAGAAATCTGGTAAGCAACGGTTCGCATGCACTCGGAGAAATTTTGAAACAATTAAACAGGGTCTTTTGAATAGCCTTTCTAGCGAATAATATCCAGAATCGTTGCCTTAACAAATAGGGCAAAGTTTTAAATCCAAAATGTAGATATTTGAAATGGGTAGATTCAATAATTACTGCAGTAAGCTGATGTGGACTGGGTAGCAGTAGGGGGTGCTTTGCTTCATATGACAGTTCAGAATTGCTAGGACAACCGCTTACCCTTAATAATCCGCCGGGATCCAGAAAAAGGGAGAGCGGTCTAAACTGCTTAGGTAATGTGGATGTTCAGTTCACGCTTTCTGAGAGACAACAAATATGTACAATTCATTTATAGATTTAGAATTAAAAATTGATTGTAAGAAATACATTCAATAACATGAAATTGAAAATAACAATTACATAAGATTCTACATGCATATGCAATATAAAAATGTCCTTGAATTTATGCATGAAAATAGAGCTTCTAAGTAAACAAATTTTATTAATGCTAGAAATGCAAATGTCCTTTAACATTAGAAAATATATAGTGCGGCTTTGAATGAATGTAATGTTTGTACACAAAAAATGAAACCACACACTGTATTCACTTTGAACTTTTATGCGCGTTTCTGAGAAGAAACGCGGCTCAAAAACAAGCCTATGCTAAAATGGATTAATGCAGGAGTAGGTTACTCACAGATATGGTATCGCCTGGGATTTGCAGGTAGAAATTTCGTTGGATCGACGTCTGTATACAGTGTGAGATGTGGCAGGTCAATCAACGCAGGTGCCATGTATTGTGCAGGTTCCCTCATTGGCGATATGAGTCACGGAACGGCATAATGATGGCAGATTTTTTGTAGTAGGCATTGGAACTGGTGCGGTATGGTATTCACACGTCCAGGCCACTATGTTCGCTTTGGTAATAGCGGACGGTGAAGACGGCGTCATGGACGACTCGGACATCTCGTCTTGGTGGGACGCGTTCAGCATTAGATGCTGATACCAAAAATGGTTCTACGAAGTAACTTCCTTTGGTGGAAGTCCAGGCCCTATGGTAGGATTTGGTGCACCTTGTCAGGCAGGGCATGGAGTAACCAAGTTACTGCATAAGGCACAACCTTCTGGTTTAACCGCCACGCTTTGGTGCACCGTGATAAAAGGTTAAACTCAGAAGATCAGAAGTTATTGCTTGCTCCTGTCTATTGCATGTCAATATATATCCAAAAACAAACAAAAGCTCACCTCCTTGATCAGTATAATGAATGTTTGTATTCTAATAATCGGAAATTCGGACGAGTCTATTCAGTTTTAAGGCAAGTTTATTATTAAGGGGCGGGCGTTCACGTTTGCATTTCTATGATACTTAAGAAATTTGTTAGGTGCAACTTGGGTTGCATACCTACAGTAACAGTTCTGAATTTTCGTAATAATATTTGGAAACGATATAAATTGAACATGTTTAACAAGACAAGATAATGCACTATGTGTCTCAGTTAAAGTAATATTTCCGAGTACTTTTACGGAATTTTTTTCGAAAATTATTAAGTACGCGAAAGCAGTAAACTAAAATTCCTAGAATCTTGTTTAAGGATGAAAATTTGTCAATCAATGACACTAAAATGTGAAATTCAACACTTACTATGAAAACGTCGGATTTCCTTTATACTTCCCTTCTGGAATTAGAGTTGTAATTTTGTTAGTAAAGTAAACCCCTGCGTATTCTTCTTAATCTTCTTTGGGAATTAAACCACTCATAGTTTTTAAAATCATCTTTATTTACGTTTCGATCCATGACCTAGGATAGTTATCATAATAATAAAAATTTCAAGTTTGACATTTATGACATAAATTGAAGGTGACTTTGGTTTATTGATGTTCGAAATATTTGGTTTGAGTAATCAAAGTCACCTTCAATTTATGTCATAAATGTCAAACTTGAAGTTTTTATTATTTTGAAAACGATCCTAGGTCATGGATCGAAACGTAAATAAAGATAATTTTAAAAACTATGAGTGGTTTAATCCCCAAAGAAGATTAAGAAGAATACTAAACAAACCACAACAAACATACAGGGAGTAAACCCCTGCGGTTTTTGTTTGAATAAAAATGTAGAACCATTCCACAATAATTTATGGAACTTCTGAGGAAACACCCCACGATGCCGCATCTACGTTCAATTCTGAATGAATATAATGACAAGATTATGCTGCAATAATCTCTTGAACATGACTAACCCTATTGGTCACAAAAGTTTTCCGACAGTTAGGAGACGTGTTTAACCAAGCGAGCACTATTTGGGCATCTGTTCACACGTAAATCTCATAAAAGTAAATTTGGGAAGAAAATATATTTTTAACAAAAGAAATTAAATCTGCTAGCAGAACGGCTCCTAATAATTTTAACCATGGTGGCTCGACGATTTAAGTAGTGCAATCCTGCTCATAGCACACAATAATAATACCGTAAAATGATTACTAGGAACTTCAATGCAAGTATAGGTCGTTGCTGCATAGTATAAACTAGATGCATTGCAAAAACCATGCAGTTCAGCCTTATAGTTGTTCGGAAAATTGATGCGACGTGGAATTTTGAATTCGAAAATATAATTTATTTATAGGTATAGTTCATCTACAGGACAAAAATCCTAACTGGCACAAAAACACAAAAAAATATTGGCTATAGTACCAATCGCCGCTTAATCTAGTTGATACAGACTTTACCAGGAAATTGTATTTTTAAAGCTAGTCATGCTGATATCAAAAATATCACTGCTATTGCTCATATTAAACATTCTTGTTATTTGATAAATAAAGGCAGATAGACCATAATTAGTTCTATGAAAGCACTTTTTAAACGGGTTACTGTTACGTGTATTCTTATCGTTGACATGAAAAAAGACCATATCTAATAAAGATTTACAGTCAATTTGACTATTTGCCAATTTATATAAAAATTCTGCCATGGCAACATTCCTTCTGAAGGCGAGATCTTTCAAGTCAACCAGCAACAGACGAGTGGATCTAACCACGTCCTATAACGGAAGTGATGTTTCCACAGGACATACTTAACAAAAGTCTTGAACTCTTTGCAACTTAGCATTATAGTAGTTATACTTTGGTGTCCATATAATACTATTATATTCTACTACACTAAGTAATAAGTTGCTGAATAAAAATATGATTACGTGAATGTTTTTAAAATGTTTGGTACACCTACGTAGGAAACCCAACATCCTGTATCCTTTAAGCACAACATTATCCACTTATTTAGCAAACATATCTGAGTCAAAAATAACTTCTAAATCACTAATACTGTCTATGGTTTGAATTACATCCATAAAGGTGTAATTAAACTTCACCATGTTTTTGCGTTTAGTGAAACATTACTTTATATTTCCTTTCATTGGCTTTCAGTATATTATTATAACAGTATAGTACGAAGTTATTTAAGTCAACTTGAATGTTGGAGCAGTCCTCTGGGGATTTGACGCAGACAAGAATTTTATATCATCAGCATCCATTATAAATTTCTATGAGTGAAACACGAAGCCATATCATATATATAGAGCAAAAATAATGCTGGGCCAATGTGAGACGCTTGCGGTAAGTACATCAGAGATAACAAAACTCTTCAGACGTTCTTACCCAACTTAACAAACTGACGTCAATTTGTAGGAATGAAGCAATCCATAATAAGTTGTTACCAAATAAGCCAAGATATTCCAATTTAGCTAATAGCAAAGCATGACAAACATTGTCCAAAGCTTTGGCCTGGTCAGTAAATACTACATCTACTTGATAACCCTTCTCCATAGAGTTTATTATAAAATTTTGAAATACCGCTAAATTTGTAGCAGTTGACCGACTCTTGATAAAACCGTGTTGTTCTAGAAAGGTTAACAAAAATTCACGCTTCCACCGAGTCCAAGTTTTGACAATATCTGGAGGAAGCATTTCATGCCAGCCAATTTTTAACTTCTAAAGTCGCTCCATTAAATATTTTGCTGAAAGAAGAACAGGACACAAAAGACCTAGTGGATCGAATATTCTACCGATCTCAGAAAGAATGGTACATTTTGTACAAGGACATGCAATGACTTCCCCTGTAAAAGAAAATGTATCATTAGAAGGATGCCACTGAAGTCCCAAAACCTTCGTACTGGGCAGTTCATCTTTATTAAACAAAATAGAAGTTGTCAAATCTGAATCGACAACTGCAGATAACAATTCAGAAACGTTACTTGCTCACTTCCGTAGTTCAAACTCTCCCAACCTTAATAATTCTATTAATTCGTGTTGAAACGAAAGTACAGCAGAAATAGATGTACTAGTTCCGATCACTCTTCATCTAAATACATTTGTGTTTTAAAAATAAAACTAGCATGCGGCTGATTTTTGCTCCTTGTCAGCAAGTTGAAGCAAAGCCCATATAGCTTAATAGAGAGAACTAGTTAACCCGAAAGTAACTGTATTTAATAGATATTCTGAAACGGGTTCTGCCGGTGAAAATCGCCTTAAATTTTTTGGAAATTTTCTATCTTAAGAAGAAACTAGTATTTATTGGAACATTTGTTTTATATCGGCAATAAAAACCACCGGAAAAATTCAAAAAATTAATAGCAAGGAAAAATATCTATTTGTAATTTAGGCCCAGAAAATAGAGTGTCGTTAAGACTAATCTCTTTAGAACCTTTTGAAGAAGCATCCCAAACAATCCTAAGTTTGGTACTGCTTCTCTGTGGAAGATAATTTGAAATATAATCTTTCTTATCAGTGTCTTTAATTAAAGTCATACGATTGTTTTCTAAACAGTCTCGTATAAAAACCGAATAAGCGCTATACAATTCAGGTATCTTAATCAATCTTTTTTCAAATGAAAGTAATCGGTGATATGTATGTGAATAAGTATTACCTAAATCTGGTTCACCATCCCGAAAAGAAAGGTCTACTTGAAAATGGCCAGATGCAGTTTGCTTAACGGATTTTTAAAATATTTGTTTACATTTAATTTCGTTAGTTGAAAGAATTGTTTTAGCAGGAATTTGTTCAATTTCCCAAAATTTACAAATATTTGCTTCTAAGGAAATGTCAGCATCCGTAAAGAAAGAATGAACATTTAAACGTTCGGTATGATTTGTAATTTTTTCCAGAACCACCCAACCAAAGATTATATTTAATGCGGCAGGTTGGTCCGAGTCACCTAATGTTTTACCTTCTCTAAGCAGTTGCAGCAAAATCTTTGTACCTAACAATAGATCTATTGACACCAATTTAAAATATGAAGGATCTGCGAGCTGTAGCTCTTCTAATGGGTCCAGTTACTATTTTCTAAAGAAAATATGGATTCATCTGTATTTTTTGGTTTTACTTGACAATTAGTTAACCCTTTTGATGAAAAGGAGACCATTTCATTAAGGCCATGTATGAACGTAGATCTGCTGCGCCTTGGAAGACACAAACGATGCACATAGCGTTCTGTAAGAAAATTACTTTGCCTTCTGGAATCAACAATGGTATGCCCGCCTGAAAGTTCCTAAATCCGTCGCAAATATCAACTATGGATGTACTTCAAAGTACAGTACTTTGATTGGAATTGGCCATTCCACATGTAGTGTTTGGAAAACTGCTAACTTCATTAGTAAACTGTTGGTTTGCTTTTGGCACAGAGAAAGACTGATCCTGTTGAAACTGAGATGTAGTTTGCTGCAGACGTTCAGTGTGAAGCAATGAATTATGACTCCCATTACAAAGGCGGCATTTGTAAATGGAAGAGCAATTTTTACTCCATGCAGAGTGTAAACAATTAACACATAACCCCTTTTAACATCTTTTACTAAGAATTTAGGACACAAAATAATGTGATCCTGCTTGCATACATAGCAAGTAATATTGGAATTTCGTTTTTTGTAACCAACCTTCCTTACAAAGTGCAGAAAATGAAGCATGAAATTATCATTACCTTTAACAAAGTTTTGCCTCTGTAAGAACGTAGGATTTTTCCCTTAACAACTGTTAAATGCTGCACAGACTCAAAAGCTTTGCATTTTGTTTCTAAGAAAAAAAGTGAAAAGTGGAAATTTCCACTTGACTGTATTCTACATCGAAATCAGTGCGGGTAGTGGTGTCAAGCTTCTCTATTAAAATGTGAAATAGTAAAAATTCCAATTATCGATTTTAAACATACTAACAGCTGTTTGTTTTGGTAATGCTTTATTAGCTTCTAGCAAGCAACATCAAAATTGTCTGCAGTCAATTGAACACCCGAAAGCATTCTCAACGGTTTGCCATCAACAAAACTAAAAAGGTGCTGAAGTTTTTAAACTTTGGGAATAGATGGGTTTTTATTGACTATGTTTTCAAACAGGTCATAGAAAGTAATCCATATTGATTTCTGACTCGAAAAATTGGTACAGAAGGTGATGGTAATTTTACTGCAGATTTTACCGAGAGAGACAGTGCCATCGGGACCAACTGGACTAAATTTTGAAAAAGCAACTTTACATTCGTAAAAAAAGTTTTCAGTATCTTGACAGAATGTTTTGTTGTACCTCAAAGGCAGAGTCATTGTCTATTAACTTAATAGTTTCATTGTGGAGTTCAAAAAACTGATCGAATGAAGATTGTAAAGCAGTGTATTTTATTTTACATTGGCCGAGAAAAGCATCTTCGCTAGCCGCTTTCTTTGAAAATTTATAAACTTCTGTAATATGCTGCGTTGGCGCTCTAGTCTTTTGATCTGCTGCGTCATATTGTAAAAAAAACGTGAACGTATAGCAAGGTAGCGGAAAATATACAAACGCAAAGAAATATGTTATTTTCTAATTTGAATAACTAACCCCACTAACAATAGTGCCCTGATGAGAAAGATTGTAAATGTAATATTTTGGCAGCCTTACCACCCGTAGGTGAAGAATTAAACATAAGCGTTTTTGTAAACAAACTTTTACCTTGACCTCAGATTAGAACGAAAATATGAAACACATCGGCTGACACTTGCAGAAATTCCGCTTTTATTAAAGAAATAGTTATCACTTCACGTGTTATACTAGTAAATTGATATAGTGTTTTAGATAATGTAACCAATAATCTCAATCATAATATTAATGGTATTACGAAATATTTTCTCTATCAAACACTGCATTTCAATGGTGTATTATGCTTTCGCAGCACAAAAATTCTGGTTGGACATGACCAACCAGTTAACTTGACTCGAAACATAACATAAACAGTACAAACCTTTGGTAGTTAAATTAGCAGAGGGCCATCCGAATCGAGTCAACATAAAAACAATAAAGTTGATAAACACAGGTTACATGTAATGTAAACAATAAATAACATACCGTAATGTGCTATTGTGGAATGAAGTTAATTATTATCACTTATGAAATTGAGGAATAGGAATAAAAGAAATTATGGAACACGACACAATGTTTTAGATTCTAGCAATTTTGCTTATTATTAAACGACCAAAAATTATATGCAAACTGTAAGAAATAAATTAATAAACCCTTTGGAAACTTAATTGAAATAAATGTTGATTATAAATAATCGCCGTGCATAAACACGAGTAAAATTTAATTTGCAGGACAAGAATAATTGTACCCCGTACAGGACTTGAATTACTTCAATTGTCAGTTAAACAAACTGCTAACAACCTTGTTGGAATACCAAAAAGAACCAGACATAGCGATGATGATCCAATGTCGCACCACATCAAGAAAGAGAAGTAGGATAATGCATAGAACTGTGTTTTGCATAAACAAGCTGAAATGCACATCTCTTCTCAATTACACATGATAGAATGACAAAAAGCAGCTGGTTCTCGCTTTACACACATAATAAAGCATGCACATAAACTTACCTAACTTCCCAAACTAGTAACAAGGATACATATTATTGCAGGGTTTTCTACGCAATACATGTGTTCGGTCTCTTTGTCGCACGTTGCGTGGTTAATTTTAAGTTACTTCAAATTCGTAGTTGTAAATCTAATTGTAAAACTGTCGTCCCTTGTTCCCTTATATCCTGCCATAAAAATTCCTTGTGCATGTGTGAATAAGTTGGACAGAGTAGTGAACAAACACTTTCTTATGGATATCGAAGCAGAACAGTCGTCGGTTTTTTCGTTCGGTACCGTAAGTTAGTCAAGTGCCGCAGACTTTATTTGTGAAACCCCTAAAAAACACAGTGCAAGTGTAACGTAACACAGACTCCAAGTCGCATACAGTCCACTTGGTTGAAGGAAGAGGAACTGCAGCTTAGAACAAAAAACAACGCGGAGGTAAGTCGATATACAAATTTATAAGACCTCCGCGCAATAAACAAATTGGCCTTCATCACCGGATTATTAATTAATTAATTAGTTCCCATCCTTTAAGCTCCATACACTTTAATTTATAAAATTGTCCTAGTTTTTATTATGGTTAAACGTGTTACACAGAGAAGAACATCTTGCTTGCAAATTTAATGATAAAAACATCTGGTTATAACGGTAGATTTTACAATACATTCCTTTGTGGCAAAGATTAGGGTCGTCGTCGGTATCTTTTTATGTAAACTATTTATGAGGGTTATTGTATCCTAAATCTTTACCTTATTTGTCACTTCAAGTTGGAGCAACCATTCGGGTTCATGCAACTTGTATAACAAAGGGGTTGAAATTTATTTGAAACCTTAAAAGCTTTGCCGGGCGAGCACTGTAGTTAGTTGCATTTTTCTATTAATAATTTAATTTCGTAGATGAATTAGTAATTTAGCGTATTCGAGTCACGCATTGTTTTTACATTAATTTTTATTGTCGTTCATTAATCATTAATTAAATATGGTTATATCAATTGATAAAGCTATTCTTGAAGCTAAATTTGTAGTTAAAAGGTTGGATCATATATACAGCAAAATCAACCAACCGGAAAACGTATCGATTGCTTTAATTAGAGCGTCGAACAGATTGAAACGCTTTTCAAATCCTTTTGCAAGGATATTTTCTTTGATGAAGAAAGTGAACAATTGGATGAATTCTCGGCCCTTAGGGTGAAAATCGATGATTATCTATTAGATATTCGTATTATCGCTGAACAATGCGAATTAGATCGGGTAGAAAATAAGCCAAAGGTGGAAAATATGAATAATTCTTTTTCGTCAAATTGTGGAGGAATTCGTTTAAAACATTTTTCAGTCCCACGCTTCGCCGGACGCATTTCAGATTTTGCGAGTTACAATGCAATTTATAAGCGGTTGATTCATGATGTCAGTTTGTCACCCGTTGAAAAATTTTGCCATCTCGTTGATACATTAGATGAGTCGTCGCGTGCATTGATAAAACACTTGCCATTAAATGATTATGCATACGAGGAAGCCTATAAAATCATTACTAATCGTTTTCAGTCCAAGAGGTTATTACTTTCAACATATTTTAATGTTCTTGAAAAATGCCCTAAGGTCAGTTCCTCAGACTCGCATGCGGAACTCCGGCAATTAATTAGTTGTTTTGATGAAAATATATTCGCGTTAAGGCAGATGGAAATAGATTTATTAGATTTCATGTTGTTTAATCTGTTATCGAAAAATTAGATACAAACATTTTAAAGCGTTTCGAATTAGGAAATAATGACGAAATTCCCTCGTTCAAAGATTTAAGGTCGTACATTGAAAAACAATGTAAAGTGTTGGAAATAAATGACATTGCTTCAGGAACATGCTTAAAATCTCGAGATTCTGTTAAAGAAAGAGAAAAGGAAGGTTTGTTAGCACTTCGGCTAAAACTTCTTTAGTTGGTACCACCAATGATGTTAAAATTGTAGTTTCTGTCAAGCTGTGCATCCTATTTATAGATGTAAGCAGTTTCTCGATAAAACCCCTCAAGAAAGATTTGAGGTGGTAAAGCTTAAAAATCTTTGTATTAAATGTTTAAATCCTTCACATTCGATGAAAAATTGTACGTTAGATTGGTCGTGTAGAAAATGTCATCAGTCGCACAATTCGTTGCTTCACTTCGATAAACAAGAAAATCGGTGTCGCCACGCCGACAAACCCATCGTCAAAGGTCAGTGTCTCCTCGGAGAGCGGCGCCTAGACTTACTTCTACTAGTAGACCTAGTGAAGACAATCTGTCGTCGTCGGTTGTGCATGAACAACCTGCCACTAGTTCGTTGATTTCGACGTCATTAGAACACACAACCACGCTGTTAGCTACGGCAATGGTGTCGGTGCTTGATTATACAGGAACATTGCAATCTGTTCGTGTAATATTAGATAACGGATCCATGGAAAGTTTTATGACTGAAAGGTGCCGTCAGAAATTAGGTTTAAGGAAACGGAGAGCCAATGTCACTGTTCAAGGACTTGGCTTGAATTCGTCGTTGGTGTCTGGTGCACTATCGTGTGTAGTCAGTCCCTCGGGAGCACGGTCTCCAGCATATGGAATTGATTGTTATATTTTACCTAACATTTGTAATCAATTACCTTCGTCGTCGATAGGGGTCAAGGAATGGTCGCATACTCGAGGTTTGGCCTTAGCTGATCCTAATTTTAATGTTCCTAGTAAAATTGACATGCTACTCGGAGCGGAAATCTTTGCTCAGGTTTTGTTGAACGAGTCTCGTTGGAGTGTCGCTAACGAGCCAGTTGCTATTAAAACAATCTTTGGTTGGGTTTTAACGGGAAAGGTCGTTTCCCCGAATAGTTCTATTACGTCGTTGTGTGCTTTCGTTGAACCCTTAGACAGTGACATTCGTCGATTTTGGAAATTAGAAAATATTCCCTTCAAAAACACATTTCTCCTGAAGAAGAAAGGTGTGAAAATCAATTTGTGGAAAGTTATAGACGTAACAAAGACGGTCGTTTTGTAGTGTCCTTGCCCTTTAAAATTTCGGAACCCTCATTCGTGGGTATGAGATCAATTTGTATTAAAAGATTTTTGTCGTTAGAACGTCGTTTGTTAAAAATCCTGAATTGTATTCAGATTATAAAAATTTATGGAGGATTATTTGACAAGCGGGCACATGGTTCAAGTGAAATCGCTTGAAAATTCGTCGGGTCATGAGAAAATGTACTACATTCCCCATCATGCTGTACATAAGCGTGATAGCACTACCACCAAATTGCGGGTGGTTTTCGATGCTTCGTGTCAGGATCAATCTGGAAAGGCGTTAAATGATAGGTTGGCTATTGGTCCTGCTTTGCAAAAGGACATTGCAGTTTTGTTATTGCACTTTCGTGTACATCCTATCGTAATTACAGCTGACATTAAACAAATGTATCGGCAGATTTTGGTTAAAGATACTCATCGTAATTATCGACGTATCGTCTGGAAATTTTCTCCGTCAGATCCTATTATGGACTTTAAGTTAAATACTGTGACTTATAGAGTTTCGTCGTCGCCTTTTTTGGCCTTGCGTACTGTTCAAGAATTGGCAAGGTTAGAGTCGATTAATTTTCCTTTCGCGTCATCGGTATTGGCGAGCGATACCTATGTTGATGACTTAGTCACTGGATGTAATTCGATTGAAGCTGCTAATCAATTAATTGGTGAATTGAATAGTATTTGCTCTAGTGGTGGTTTTCAATTAAGAAAATGGAGTAGTAATTGCCCGGAAGTGATGTCCAACTTGAGGGAGTCCCTGTCCAGTTCGGACGCAATTACATTTCAAGATAAAGATAGTGGTTCAATAAAAATTTAGGGCCTTTCGTGGCGTGCTCTTACAGATGCATTTTTATACAACTTAGACGTTGAAGAGCGCACTTGCACTAAGCATAATATTTTGTCGGCTATCGCAAAAATTTTTGATCCTCTCGGGTTGATAGCACCTATAGTACTGTTCGCTAAACGTTTAGTTCAAGATCTTTGGCTTTTAGGTCTCGGTGGGACCAAGAGCCTCCATTGGAAGTCATACAAAATGGAAACATTGTTTGGGTGAATTGCCAGCGGTTTCGAATATTGAGATTTCGCGTCGCATCGTATGTCATAATTTTAAAAGGGTGGAGTTGCATGGATTCTGTGATGCTTCTGAAGCCGGGTATGCAGCTGTCATCTATTTCCGTTCGTTCGATCTAGAAGGTAATATTACCATTTCATTAGTATGCGCAAAATCGAAGGTTGCTCCTACTAATCGCGTTTCATTGCCCGTCTCGAATTGTGTGCTGCCGTACTCTTGGCAGATTTAGTAGATTTCGTCAAAACTACTTATAAAGATATTTTATCATTTAGTAATATTTTCGCGTGGTCAGATTCTACTGTTGTTTTGTCTTGGATTCGGTCTTCCTCGCATAAGTGGAAGACATTCGTTAGCAATCGTATTTCGCATATTCAAGAACGTATTCCTCCATCTTCGTGGTTTCATGTTAAGTCCCAGGATAACCCTGCGGATTGTGCCTCACGTGAACTTTTGGCTTCAGAGTTGGTTCATCATCCATTATGGTGGACAGGACCTTCCTGGTTAGTGCGTCGTAGCGAAGAATGGCCAGTAACATCGCTGCCAAAACTTATCGACTCATCTCAGATGGACGTCGAATATCGTACTCTGTCGTTAACAGTCGTTATGTCTGACAATTTCTTAGATATGTTGTTGGATGAATTTTCAAACCTGCAGAAAATTTGTAGGATAATTACCTGTATTCGTCATTTCATTCGTAATGTTTGATGTCCAGATTTGCGTTCAAAATATTCTGATGGTTTGTCTCTAGCTCAGCAGCAAGAGGCTATACATTTATTGATTAAAAGAGTTCAAACAAATGTTTTTGCTCAAGACATTGCAAATATTAAAACTGGAAAACTTGTTAGTAAACAACTTCGTAGCCTTAGTCCGTTTCTAGATAGTCATGATTTGTTGAGGGTGGGCGGTCGCCTACGTAACTCAGAGTTGTCGCATGATGCAAAATTTCCAATTTTGCTTCCTCGGTCGCATCGGTTGGCTGAACTTATTATATTAGATTGTCATGAAAGACCTTTACATCCTGGAAATCGAACAACACAATTTTTACTAACTCAAAATTATTGGATCTTGTGCGCCAAGAGGGCTATTTGGCAATGTCTGAAATCCTGCATTCGTTGTTTTCGTGTAAACCCTGTGGCTTTATGCCCCCCTATGGGGGATTTACCAGCTTCTAGGTTAACTCCAGGTAAGGCGTTTTTACATACGGGAGTTGACTTTGGTGGACCTTTCTCTGTCACGATGAATCGATGTCGTGGCGCAAAATCATTGAAAGCGTACATTTGCTTATTTATTTGTTTCAGCACTAAAGCCATCCATTTGGAACTAGTGTCTAACTTGTCGACAGACGCTTTCTTGAGTGCTTTACGTCGATTTATTGCTCGAAGAGGCAAATGTATTCAAATCCATTGTGATAATGGTACTAATTTCGTTGGGGCCTCTCGTAAAATCTCTCAATTGATGCGCCATTCGGCAGGCGTTGAGGGAATCGAATTTGTGCTGCTCCTCATTTTGGTGGGTTGTGGGAGGCCGGGATTAAATCGGTAAAATCCCATTTAAAGAGAATTATCGGTGAACAAATTTAGTCGTTTGAAGAATTCTCGACGGTATTGATTCAAATCGAAGCGATTCTCAACTCACGTCCACTATGCGCACTGAGTTGCGGACCGCATGATTTCTCGTATTTGACCCCGGGTCATTTTCTTAATGTTGAACCAGTTTCGGTGTTACCAGATCCAGATTTGTTGTCCATAAACCCCTCTCGTTTGAATCGCTGGCAATTGTTGCAGCAAATGCAACAAGGGTTTTGGAAGAAATGGAGTGCTGAATACCTACACACATTGCAGCAGAAAGGTAAGTGGTTGAGGAATTCCGCTACCCTACCTATTGATTCGCTTGTCCTCTTAAAGGAAGAAAATAACCCCCCTTTCCAGTGGCGTTTAGGAAGAGTAGTAGATGTTCACCCTGGTAGAGACGGTATCGTTCGGGTAGCTACAGTCAAGACATCCCAAGGGTTAGTTAAACGCTTCCTAGTGAAACTATGTTTACTGCCAGTTACTTGATATTTAATGGTATGTACACATATATTCACTTATATAAGTTTGTCGGTTAGGTTTCTTAGTTAATAGTTCTAATTATTTTTAAATATAAAATAAGTTAGTTCATACTTATTTTGGTGGGCGGGATGTTCGGTCTCTTTGTCGCACGTTGCGTGGTTAATTTTAAGTTACTTCACATTTGTAGTTGTAAATCTAATTGTAAAACTGTCATCCCTTGTTCCCTTATATCCTGCCATAAAAATTCCTTGTGCATGTGTGAATAAGTTGGACAGAGTAGTGAACAAACACTTACTTATGGACATCGAAGCAGAACAGTCGTCGGTTTCTCGTTCGGTACCGTAAGTTAGTCAAGTGCCGCAGACTTTATTTGTGAAACCCCTAAAAAAACAGTGCAAGTGTAACGTAACACAGACTCCAAGTCGCATACAGTCCACTTGGTTGAAGGAAGAGGAACTGCAGCTTAGAACAACAAAAAACAACACGGAGGTAAGTCGATATACAAATTTATAAGACCTCCGCGCAATAAACAACATGCTTCCTTTAGTAGTATTACGGTAGGCATTCACGGTAGACAACACTATTTTCCGTTTGCTAGCCACCTTTTCAATAATTTTATTTCTTTAATTTATTAAGCAAATTAACAATATAAATAGTAACAGCTCCTAAAAAGGTAAATGTCTTCATAGCTGGTTTTCGCACATACCAATTGCACTATGATGGTTGTTTTTGACAATCTAGTAATTTCTTGTACATATGCATTTTAAAGATGTGAACCTACTCTGCACCTAAAAACAGATCGATGTACTTGTTAAAAATCAGAACACTATTCAAATGAATACTTCAATTTCGAAGTTTTATGTTGAGGAATGCTGAACTCATAGTTGTTGGTTGTGGATGGTTTTCTTGATTCATATATGTTAAATAGAGAAGTTGCAAATATTGGTCACGTTTAGTGGTGGTAACTGTTGATAATGTGGCGGATAACTTCGATAACCACAGATGGTAGAAGAAAAGTAAACGTGTATACGAAAAATAAAATAAGAATAGCAGAAACCTTCGAGCACTCACCGGAGTTATTAGATTTAGCAGTGTTCGAAGAACAAGTAGTAAAAAACGTCGACTTTTGATATGAGGTTGTATCTGTCTAACAATAAACCATTGTGGCACATCACACTTTTAACTAACTTTTAGCAGTACATCAATAACTCTGAGTAGCTAGAAGGCTGAATCGCAACAAATGTAATAATATTTAATGTTCACAAGGCGAATGCGAGTTTACCTGCAAGCTAACATTGAACTGCACTTGTAACTTGGGATTATTGCAATACGTAACAAAATCAATTACCATAGGTTATTGCAAAACACATTGTTCATTTTTATCAATTATTCATATGCTAATGATGTTATTTAAAATATTCAATTTTAATAAATTAATTTAACTATAAATACAAACGGAACATTTCGCCTACCAAAATGCAAGGCGTTTTTGAAAGGAAAATAATTAAAAGGAGCGGAGCGGAATGAAAAAGCGAAAAGAAAAGATTTACAAAGAAACAAAGATTTACAAAAAAACAGCAAAAAAAAATTATTTCTACAATGTGACGAGAAAATGGACCCTCTGACCACCCGCGTAGAAGTATTTTAAATGAATGTAAGTAATATAAAGATCAGTGTTTAGATTTGTACGTATTTCGCTATTCATAAATTCAAATTGTGCCGCTTAATTTTCAAGTAGTGGTAACCTTGCTTTTAAACAAAGACAGTATCGATTTTTACCTGTTTAAATGCATGGTTTTCTTTCTCTCCCCTCTCGAAACAAGACTTTCGACCGAACGTTGGTCAAGTGCGGTTGTACAAATGTAACTAAGTTGTTTTGTCTACGTAAAAATATATAGTGTACATAATTCGCCATTCTAAGTTACCAATTCATTATTTGTTTATATGAAGATTCGTTATTTATGTTCAATATATTACAATTTCGCAAGAACACATTTCTTATTTTGCAGAACGAACCAGCAGCATTTTTCTTGAGTACGAAATATCGGTTTATTTGTAAATAGCCCTATGATAGTATTCTACATTTGGTCGAACTTCGAGCCCGACGTATTTAATTGCAACAAGACTTACTTGATTTACGAGCAATTAAATCAACACATGGTTTTGTAGAAGTATTTATTTCAAGGTCCTTCATGTATAACCTGCAATTTTAAGAAGTAAAACTTGCAAATTAATTTGGAATTTTAAAATTGGCGAATTAATATTCAAGGTTAGTAAAGCTCCTATTTCTTCTGTTTGTAGTTGCATTGGTGCGAGAGAGATAAAACGTCGTATCAATCGATATTCCGTTTGCTTGATAGTAAACAAGTTTGTACAAGATTCATGCTATATTCTGAAGGTGAAAGCGAGGACGTCGCTACAACCGTATATGCTAAACAAAGATACAAGAACGCTTACATACTCGGAGCAGTGGGTAAGTCCGTTAACCTTTTTCATTTCTTGCATCTGTTGTTTACAAACTGTGCATTTCCATTGATTTAATAAATAAAGTGTTTTATTTATTTAGTATTAAGTTGGGTTATAAACTGCCAATTTATGAATACAATGTTGCTTTATTTGTTTGCTCATTTACAAATTCAAACAGCTTTAAAATTACGTATATCTGTCAAATTTTGATCGCCAGCGGCGGCGCGTCAAAACGGTATAGGGTGTTCAAAGGATAACGAGTGCTTATAATTTTGATTATGGAGTCATTAATTATAACAAAGGATTATATTCAAGCACGGCTCACGCGGTTTACTACATACGTAAATTCGCTTGAGTCATTAAATCTTTCTGAGGAAACTTTAAATTCAAAGCAACTAACTGAGTTGCAAAAAAAGGTTAAATGATATTTTGCCTTTATTATCACAATATTACGAGGTTGATGTTCAAATCCGAGGTCTAAAACCCCAAGGTGGTGATTTAGAAATGGAATTTGAAAGTATATATATTCAGCCATATCGCAGGCAGAAGATGTTTTAAAGAAATATGCTACGGTGTATCCAGCCCGGTCTGTTTCCCCAAGTTCTAGTTCAGGATCGAATCATGGTGATTCGTGTCCTACATTTCGTCTTCCTACTATTTCAGTTCCAAAGTATTCTGGCTCCAGCTCTGAGGACTGGTTGGAATACTATGAAGTATTTAAGAATTTAATCGCAGATAACAAGTCCTTGACTAACATTCAGAAGCTGCATTTCTTGAAAGCTAGCCTTGAAGGTCCTGCAGCGCAAGTAATCAGCTCATTAGAGTTTTCCGCAAATAATTATTCGGTAGCCTGGAGTGCTTTGTGTGAGCGCTACAACGACCCTAGGATGTTGATCCATAACCATTTCAAGGCAATCGTTGATCTAGAACCAGTTGGTAAAGAATGTGCAACAAAATTGCGAAAAATCAATGATGCTCTCTTTAAGCATTACACGGCTTTGAAGTCACTGGCTTCAGAACCAAAATTGTTGGAGTTCATTATCATATTTATGGTCTCCAAGAAGCTAGATCCCAACACGCTTCGTGAATGGGAGATGCTGAAGGGTGTACAAGGGTCAGAGTTACCCACACTCTCACAGTTCAAAGAGTTCTTAAAGAATACGGCCAACTTACTGGAAACTTTGGAGTCAAGGCACAACAAAGTTGTTCCAGGAAAACCTCTAAAGGTGATTTCAAAATCATTTGTTAGCAATACACAATCGTGCTCTTATTGCAAGGGTAATCACGCCCTAAATAGGCGCAGTGAATTCAAAAAACTATCTGTTGGTAGTAGAATCGAGAAGGTAAAATTACTTAGAGTTTGTTTGAATTGCTTATCCAAAGGACATTTTGTCAACCAGTGCAATTCTAAATTCACGTGCTTGAAATGCAAAGGCAAACATCATACACTGATCCATGAGGATAATCTTCAGGTTCAAACTAGGATTGAGAGTCAACCAGGGCCTGCACATGCTGCAACCCCCCCTATTGACAATACAATTTCTGCTTTCTGTGCAAATGATAGTCAAGCACTGCTGCCTACTGCAACTGCTCGAATTCTTTCTAATGATGGAAAATTTCATACTGTACGATTGTTGTTAGATTCAGGTTCGCAATCTAATTTTATTAGATCGGACTTATGCAAAAAATTAAATATCAGAGAAAGTGATGTAAATATCACAGTGTCTGGACTGGGCCGAGCCAAGTCTAGTATACGTTCAAAGTGTGATGTCGAGCTGCATGCTGTACACACAAACTACAAGATAAACATTTCATGTTTGGTCTTAGATGAGATAACATGCACTACACCTAGTTGTCATGTTGATCGAAATGCATTTAAAATTCCAGATAATATCAAATTATCTGATTCTAACTTTGATCAGCCAAGTCGTGTAGATATTCTAATTGGCTGCTCTATATTCTGGAAGCTCCTCTGTGTAGGCCAGCTTCATTTGGGTCCGAACCTGCCCGTTCTTCAAAAAACGCGGTTTGGGTGGATTGTATCGGGTTCCGTTCTCACAATTACATCCCAGTTTACTCAATGCCATCTCAATGTGGTTGAGGATTGCAATGATATTCTAAGTAGGTTTTGGCAGATCGAGCACTATCCTACTGAAAGGGTTCAAACAATGGAAGAGAATGCATGTGAGATGCATTTTGTCCAAACTACAAAGCGGAATGCTGAGGAAGATTTATTGTATCAATTCCGTTTAAGAATTCTCCTGACACGTTGGGTGATTCTCTGCAAATAGCTGAGAAGCGATTTCTATCGCTAGAGAGGCGATTTCAAGCTAAGCCAGACTTGGCAACTCGTTATAAAGATTTTATGCAAGAATACAAGGATTTAGGTCATATGACAGTCATTGATCCTGATTTATCCAAGATTTCATACTACCTTCCTCATCATGGGGTGTTGAAGGAGGATAGTTTAACGACGAAGCTTCGTGTCGTTTTCAATGGGTCTCAAGAAACCACGAGTGGTGATTCCTTAAATGGTATTCAGATGGTTGGACCAACCATACAGCAGGATTTATTCTCAATCTTGATTCGATTTCGCAAACATCCAGTTGCAATTGCAGCTGATGTAGAAAAATGTACAGGCAAGTCCTAATTGAGCCTAGCCAGAGATGCCTACAGCAAATCTTGTGGCGTTTTTCATCGGTTGAACCTATTCTTCACTACAGTTTAAATACTGTGACATATGGTACAGCTTCAGCTTCCTTTTTAGCTATTCGTTGCCTGAACCAGCTCGGACGAGATTGTGATCGTTCATTTCCTGATGTATCAAGAGTCATCAAGGAAGATTTCTATGTGGATGATTTGATTTCTGGGGCAGATTCCGCACAGTCTGCTCGCCAACTTTGCAAACAATTGAGCCAAGTGCTTGGATCAGGTCGTTTCAATTTGCGCAAGTGGATTTCCAATAGCCAGGCTGCTTTGGAGGATATTCCGCCTTCAGATATTCATCCCGGTGTTCTTGAATTTGGGATTCACGAGCACACTCGTACTTTAGGTTTGCTTTGGAATTTTCAACTCGATTGTTTCATGTTCACTATTTCTATTATTCCTAATTCAAAAATAACAAAACGCAGCATTCTGTCAAAGGTTTCCCAAATTTTGACCCCTTAGGTTTAGTAGGTCCATGTGTCTTAGGTGCTAAGATGCTTCTTCAGAAGCTGTGGTTAGAAAAACTAGCATGGGATGACCCCGTTCCCCAAGAAGTACAAGCCAAATGGCAAGTATATTGTTCCGAGTTATCAGATCTTAACGAATTAAGGGTGAGACGACACGTTCTAGTTGAAACACCTGTTCATATTCAATTACACGGTTTTTGTGATGCTTCCTTACATGGATATGGAGCTTGTATTTTTCTACGTTCATTCGACGGTAAAGACAATGTCAAGGTTGACCTTTGTTCAAAGTCAAGAGTTTCTCCACTGAAGCCTCTGACTATTCCTAGGCTTGAGCTTTGTGCTGCCGTGCTCTTAGCTAAACTTGCCGAACAAGTCGTCAAGGCATTAAATTTGTCTATGCCATATTGTTTTTATTACTGGTCTGATTCCACTATCGTTCTGGGTTGGTTGAAAACCAATCCTAATACCTTGCAAACCTTTGTGTGCAATCGAGTTGCTGATATTCAGCGGCTTACTTCCAATGGTATTTGGCGACACGTGCCAACCAAATGCAATCCCGCTGATCTTTTGTCAAGAGGGGTTAGCCCTCAATTATTAAGGGAGTCCAGTCTATGGTGGCACGGACCTCAATGGTTGGAAGAAGATGAATCTTCTTGGCCTCATTCTGATATGGTTCATGAAATATTGCCAGAAACAAAGGCCACTTTTCAATGTATTTCTGTTAGCATTGTTAAATGTTTTCTGTTTGATAGCTATTCTACTCTAACAAAGCTGATCAGAGTAACTGCATATTGCATGCGTTTTCGCAAAAATTGTTCGAGCCCTTTCACAAACCGTCGGTATGGTTTTCTTTCTGCAGACGAGCTGCATAATGCTTTTTATGTGCTCATAAAACTTTCTCAACAGGAATCTTTTCCTGACGAACTTAAAACATTGCAAGGGGGCAATTGTTTAAAGTCTCCGACTTTATTGTCCTTAAACCCATTTCTGGATTCACAGGGCATGATTAGGGTTGGTGGAAGGCTCCACAACTCTGAATTCGGTTACAACAAAAAATTCCCTTTGCTGATTTCTAGCAAACACCAGATTGCAAATCTCTTAGTAAGACAAGAACACTTACGACTTCTGCATGCTGGTGCACAGTTGCTTTTATCTCACCTGAGAGAAAGGTATTGGATTATTGGAGGTAGAAATATAGTCAAGAAAGTAGTCCATGAATGCGTTAGGTGCTTTCGTTTCTCCCCTCGCATAACGAATCCTGTCATGGGGAATTTACCCTCTTCACGAATCACTCCTGCTCCGCCATTTCACACCACCGGCGTTGATTATGGTGGTCCCTTTTTTATAAAAGACCGCAAGGGTCGCTGTTTGAAAACTATAAAATGTTACTTGTGCCTCTTTGTGTGCTTCGTAACAAAGGCAATACACTTAGAGTTAGTTACTGACCTATCGACTGAAGGTTTCTTGATGGCATTTAGAAGGTTTGTTTCTCGTAGAGGCAAACCATCAAGCATTTATTCGGATAATGGTACCAACTTTGTTGGCGCTAACTCCGAGCTAAGGGAATTGGGAAAATTTTTAAAAGAGCAAACTGGTGATATTGTCAATTCAGCAAGCAACGAAGGTGTGAATTGGTATTTTATCCCTGCTCATAGTCCTCATTTTGGAGGAATATGGGAGGCAGGCATTAAATCCGCCAAGTTTCATTTGAAGCGCGTTATTGGCGCAGCATTACTAACATTTGAGGAAATGTGCACATTGTTAACACAGGTGGAGTCCATCCTCAACTCAAGACCTCTTGCTCCATTAAGTTCTGATCCAAATGACCTGAACCCACTGACTCCTGCTCACTTTCTTATTGGACGGTCCATGACGTCGCTACCGGATCTAGATGTTACAGAATTAAAGGAGTCTCGACTGTCTGTTTTCAGAAAATTCAAGGCTTTCACCAGCATTTGTGGAAGCGTTGGTGCACAGAATCTGTATCAGAGTTGCAACAGCGTACTAAATGGCGCAAAACCCGCTCGCAATTAACATTAGGTTCGCTAGTTCTACTCAAGGAGGACAGCAGCCCACCTTACGGTGGAAACTCGGACGAGTAATTCAGCTCCATCCTGGCGGTGATGGAATCAACCGCGTTGCTTCTGTGAAGACTGCTAATGGAATATTGAAACGTTCATTTGCTAAGTTGTGCCCGTTGCCCGACAGTGAAACTACAGTGTTGGACTGATCGTTTGGTTCTGTGGAAACGTGTGTGCTTAGTTTTAAGTTGCTCTATGTTAAACAGGGCTGCAATATTTGTAAAGGTGTAGCTTTAAGTTTATTCAATGTTATATTTTATTGAAAGCCTGAACCTTTCAAGGCGGGCGGTTATGTTTAGATTTGTACGTATTTCGCTATTCATAAATTCAAATTGTGCCGCTTAATTTTCAAGTAGTGGTAACCTTGCTTTTAAACAAAGACAGTATCGATTTTTACCTGTTTAAATGCATGGTTTTCTTTCTCTCCCCTCTCGAAACGAGACTTTCGACCGAACGTTGGTCAAGTGCGGTTGTACAAATGTAACTAAGTTGTTTTGTCTACGTAAAAATATATAGTGTACATAATTCGCCATTCTAAGTTACCAATTCATTATTTGTTTATATGAAGATTCGTTATTTATGTTCAATATATTACAATTTCGCAAGAACACATTTCTTATTTTGCAGAACGAACCAGCAGCATTTTTCTTGAGTACGAAATATCGGTTTATTTGTAAATAGCCCTATGATAGTATTCTACAATCAGTAAATCGACTTTTGCTAGGTAACAAAGTGGGCAATTTACGGTCAGAGAACAAAGGCGCGTGAGCCAGGCGACCACCGACGTCGCAAAATTTCATCACAAATAAAAGGGGACAACTAGTAAACACTATTTTTTAAAATGGATCCGATCTGAACGTCCTCAAACTCAATAGCAAAATAAGATTGTTGAGTATACGCAAGCAAAGGGAGCAAAGCATTGTACAACTTAGAAGAGGACCAAGGTCCAGAATACCTTTCGAGTAGGTGACGAAGATTAAGACGAAAACGGAGAATCCACGCAACAATGCACGTAATAAAGGAAAGGAAGAGTAATTTTCTAGAATTGATTGAATCCAACAGGAGGTTATGACAGCAGATAAAACAGTATAGCGTTGTTCAGTAAGAACTTTACTACCATAGAGTCAGACCAACAGTAAACTTTACGAAAAGTAAGGTTAGAATCAAAGGTTTTGAGGACAAAGACTAATAATTTGTATGCGAATGCAACAGCCAACAATTCGAGCTGGGGCAAAGAGATTGTTCGAAGAGGGGCGATCTTAGACTTGATGAACACTAAGCGAACCTCAACGGCGGAAGGGGTAACAAAGTAAAAATAAACAACAGTACAGTAGCCACGTTCGGAAACGTCAGTAAAGCAGTGAACTTCGCACGTAGTAAACTGTGGCAGGATTAGCAAGCGGGGTAAAGCAAAATCCAAAAAAGTTGTAACTCATGTAAGTATCTTTCCCACAAATGGAAGAAGTGGGGGGGGAGGCATTCTAATTTTACGACCGTAAACATTGAATTAAGTGTTTACCAGGAAAGTGGTGGGGGGGGGTATAAAAGTCCCATGGGGTTGAAAATACAGGCTAAGTTAGAAAGTAGGTTGTGCTTGGTACAGGAGGTACTTAGTTGCTGAACTAGAAAACAAAAATTATCTGAGATGGGGTTCCATTAAAAACCCAGAACTTTTAGGGGTTGAGTGTCAGGATGCTCAAAGGAGCGGGGTTGCACGAATTGTTGCGTAGCAGAAAGATCTTTGAATAATTCGGGATGGTTACTTGACCATTTATGAAGTTCGAAACCACCAAATTTTAAAAGAGCAATTAGTTGATTACATAGATCTAAGGTTGATTCAACAGAATCTCCACTAGTAGCGATGTCATCAACGTAAGTATGGTGGCGAAAAGCAAAAGCGGCTAACAGATAAGAATTCTCTTTTTGTACGGCCAACTGCAGAAGAATGCGTATGGCAATAAAGGGAGCACAATTGATTTCATACGTAACGGTATTTAATTGAAAATCCTGAACAGGCTCCTCAGGGGAGAAGCGCCAAACAATTTGTTGATAGTCACACTCAGCGGGATTTACAAGAATTTACCTGTACATCTGACAAATATCGGCAGTGCCAACATAAGGAGTAAACAAAATTGTAACAAAATTGTGGTAATATCTGGTTGTAATTCTTCTTAATCTTCTTTGGGTATTAAACCACTTATAGTTTTTAAAATTATCTTTATTAACGTTTCGATCCATAACCTAGGATCGTTTTCAATATAATAAAAACGATCCTAGGTTATGGATCGAAACGTTAATAAAGATAATTTTAAAAACTATAAGTGGTTTAATACCCAAAGAAGATTAAGAAGAATACTAAACAAACCACAACAAACATACAGGGAGTATTTATCTGGTTGTAACTTCGGCCCAACAAACAATTGATTGTTTAAGGATGATTGGGACAGAGTTTTAGCGGAAGCATTGAAAACAACTAGTAATTTTGTACGTATGCTTTCTAGTTTCACAACGCAATGATGCGGAATGTAATAAGAAAAGTCCGGATGATGCTCATGTTGAGAATCCAGATATTCACGCATGAACGAAACGTAGTTCATAAATACGAGGCTGCTTAAGTAGTCAATTTTCGAAAGCAACAAATCGTTGTAAGGCAAGATCACGACTACCTGGAAAAATGGTTGTTTCTACTTTAGAGTATGCATTGTTGATCTAGTCTCCTATGTATAGGATACACATGTATACATAGGAAAGAATTCACTATAAATTTTTATGATACTGTGCTTATAAACTAAAAATATTTATTGATAATCACGATTCTTCGAGTATTCTTAATAATAATAATAATTGTAGTAGTAATAATAATAATAAATTGGAGTAATAATTGTAGCTAAAAATTTGTAGACGCTCTAGCAAATTTTTAATTAATATCCTAGATTACTCACCCCTAGCCTGCACCAAAAATCAATCCAATTAACATCCATTACTTGCATCGCACACTTTTCAATTCAAAAGTTACTTTAGTAATAATGTGCTTGCAGCCAACCATCTTGGTGAATAGTTTGATTCGAAAAAGAAAGGTTCGGGATCCGATCGAATCAAGGAGCATCAAATAGCCACGCCCGACCCCCTTCTGCTATTGGTACGTTCCGCAACGCATACCTTTAGATTGTAACCACAATAGATTCACCGACAGAGTGAACCGGGTTTAATTTAAATTATCTATAATATAGATATGCGAGCAGAGTACATTGGGTTGCTTAGTGTTATTTGTATCAGGAATTTATCCTGTTACAACAACAGGAATTGGTGGAAATTCTAATACACGACATTCAAGACGCTGGAAGTGCTTTAATAATCACTATCCGAGAATGCAAAAACAAAATACCAAGAACTTTCACTGTTGTTAACAATAATCATGAAATTCGGATTATTTTACAAATATATCGAAAATATGCCAGTTTATGACCACAAACAGATCATAAACGATTTTTTGTCTTTTACAGAAATAATAAATGTACAAAGTAGCCCATCAGTTTCAACCAATTTGGCAAAATTCCTTCTCTGATTGCAAAATTTCTTAATCTTCCATGCCCTGAAATCTATACGGATCATTCCTTCAGGTGATCGTCCGCTTCCTTATTGACAGATTCTGGTGCGGATATTTCTGCAATCAAAAGACATGGTGGATGGAAATCCTCCACCGTCGCAGAGCGCTACATAGAAAATTCTTTGCAAACTAAAAAAGAAACAACAAAAAAGATCTTTGGAACAAGTACTCAAGTACCATCGACCTCTTACACATATACAATGGATGCAATGAATAAATAAGCTAATGAAAAAAGTTGCATCATAATAAGTAATATTAGCAATTGTCCAAATTTGACGATCACTATTAATTCTAAGTAATTAAACTGATCTTGTGTTAAACATATATTGTATTTTTTGTGAAATGTTGTTTATGTTGCTTTAAAATTAGTTTACAGATAAATTTTTGTGCAATATAATATGTATCAGGACTTAAATGCATTCTTTGTATTTAAGGCAAGAGCCCTAGACGAGTAATAATTGTAATCGGTAATATTAGCAATTGTCCGAATTTTACCATCGCACTTTTTTTCTGAGTGAACAAAATGAAGTTGTGTTATATTTTGCAAATTTCGTGTACAAAAGATATGTAATTAAGAAGTATATTATACTTTCCAAATTAGTTCGTAAATAAAATTTTGTATGATACGTGTGTAACCATTTCGAATGGACCTTCACCTTGACGAAGTTCTAAATTATTAGAGCAGGTGAAATGGCTTGCGAGTTCTAATGAGCTAAAGAGCCAAACTACAGGTCCAACCAAAGTAGTAGGGTCGTTAGTGAGGAACCAGACTAAGACAGGTCCCCGAAAGAGGGCAGCGGCTCTTTCGGTACTTAGATGGGCAGAGACCATAGGGGTCGGTATGGCAGTCTAAGACACACTACCGCGATGTGGAAGGCAACGGGAAACCACCACACTACCTCCCAAGTACACAGCGTACTTAAATTGTAATAAACATGATGGCATTCTCTGGGGTAAAAAATTCCGGAGTTAAAATAGTCCCGCATTCGGATCTCCGGGAGGGGACTACTTCGGAGGATGCGATCGGAAACATTCTGCGAGTCGGAGCGTGGAATGTTAGAAGTATGAAGGAAGTAGCTAAGCTAGAGAACCTAAAAATCGAAATGAATAGGTTATCACTTGACATAGTAGGGATTAGCGAAGTTCGGTGGCCAGAGGCGGGGAATTTTTGGAGTGGAGACGTCAGGGTAATTCATACAGGAGCAGAGGAAGGAAATTTGGGTGCGGGGATAGTTATGCGGAAAAGATAGGATACTGCGTAGAAAATTACTTACAAAAGAACGAAAGAGTACTCATGGTTAGATTAGAATCTAAACCGGTAAACACAGTAATAATACAAGTATACATGCCCACCTCTAGCTACAGTGACGAAGAGGTAGAAGCCATCTACAAAGATATCGAAGACATATTAAGATACGTAAAAGGACATGAAAATTTAATAATTACGGGGGATTTTAATGCCGTGGTAGGTGAGAGAAGGGAAGAATCTGTACTGGGTTTATTTGGTTTAGGCACGAGAAACGACAGGGGAAATAGGCTGGTAGAATTTTGTGACAAGAACAATTTAATTATCACAAACACATTATTTCAACATCATGCTAGAAGACGATATACGTAGAAGATGCCAGGAGATATAGGAAGATATCAAATAGATTACATTCTTGTTAGACAACGGTTTAGGAACCAAGTAACAGACTGGAGAAGCTACCCAGAAGTAGATATAGATACTGACCACAACATCGTAATTATGAAGGCCGCACAAATTTAAGAATATGAAAAAAGGAGCGGAAAAAGGCACTAGGACTTAGAGAAACTAAAAGATAAAGATATTCAAGAAAGATTTGAAAAAAAGTCAAATGAATTGCTCAAAGATATTGGGAAAATATCTGATACTAAGGAAGTAGAAACAGAATGGAATAACATTAAATCTAGCCTAGACATGGCGGCCAGAGATATTCTGGGCTATACACAAAAAGAAAATAAGAAACCATGGATAACAAAGGATATCCTGAATTTAATAGAAGAAAGACGAAAATACAAAAATAAATCAGACGAAACAGGAAAACAGAGATACAAAGCCATAAAATGGGAAATTATTCAAAATGTAGGAAAGCCAAAGAACAGTGGATTGATGAAAAGTGCAAAGAGGTACAAACGAAGATGGAAATAGGAAAGACAGACGAAGCATACAAATTAATTAGAATGAATTTTAGGGATATAAAACCGGACAGCAAAAATATAAGGGACGCACAAGGAAACGTCATTATAGAAAACGAGAGAAAGTGGGTAGATGGCAAGAATATATAGGAATTTATATGCAGGAGAGGAACTAACTGCATAAGAACAGGAATCAGACATTGAAAATGAGGACTTGGGATATCCTATACTTAGAGATGAGTTTGAATTAGCATTAAAGAGTCTGAAAAATGGTAAGGCGCCGGGTACAGATAAGGTGCAAGCAGAAACTCTAAAAGCCGCTGGACAAGCAGTAACAGAACGCCTCTTCCAACTTGTAAGCTATATGTATGAGACAGGCGAGATACCCAAAGATTTCAAACGTAGCATCATAGTAACTATACCAAAAAAGAAAGGCGCGGATAGATGTGAAAATTTTCGAACAATAAGTTTGGCAGCACACGTGTAAAAATATTAACTAGAATTGTGCAAAGACGAATGAAAAAACGGGCGGAAGAAATACTAGGAGAAGACCAATTTGGGTTTAGGCGGAACAGGGGAACAGCTCTGAGAGTAATAATGGAGAAAACAATAGAAAAAGGGGAAAGCGTGTATATAGGGTTTGTAGATTTGGAAAAAGCTTTCGACAATGTAAAATGGAAAAAAATGTTTGAAATACTCAAAAAGATTGGAATGAGTTATAGGGATAGACGAATAGTACATAGCTTATACAAAGAGCAAACAGCAGTAATAGAATTAGAGCAGGAACGTAGAGAAGTAAACATTAGGAAAGGGGTGAGACAGGGATGTGCCCTATCCCCATTGATTTTGAACTTGTACATAGAAGAGGCAATGAATACGGTCAAATGCAGGAAGACATTTGGAATTACTATGCAGGGACAAAAAATTGATATGCTTAGATTTGCAGATGATATAGCGGTATTAGCGTCTAGCAAAGAAGAGTTAGAATCTGCTCTTAATGAAATGGAAACGATTCTAACAGAGAGATACGGTATGAAAATTAACAAAACTAAAACTAAAGTTCTAGTATGCAAAGGTGGAATCAAAAACAAGAATACAAGTATGTAACACGAACTTACAAGAAGTTAAGGATTCCTGCTACCTAGGAAGCCAAATAACGCAAGATGGGAAAAGCACAAAAGATATAAAACAAAGATTAGCACAAGGTTGTGCTACATTTAACAAGAAAAAGCAACTACTGTGCTCAAAGACCACAAACATAGAAACAAGGAAAAGATTGCTAAAACATATGTATGGAGCACAGCACTGTACGGATGTGAAGCCTGGACAGTAGGAGAATCACACAAGAAAAAGGTAGAAGCCTTTGAAATGTGGTGCTACAGACGTATGATGAAGATATCATGGACAGACAAAGTTAAGAACGAAGAGGTACTAAAAATGGTAGGGGAAGAAAGAAATTTGTGGAAAACGGTAAAAAATAGGAGAGATAGGATGATAGGCCACATACTACGGCATGAGAGAATAGTGCGGAATATATTAGAAGCAGAGATCGGAAAAAAGAGAAGAAGAGGCAGGCCTAGGTTAGACTACTGCACACAGATAGTAAAAGATGTAGGCTGTAGGGGTTTCAGGGAGATGTGTAGGCTAGCCCAGAATAGAAATCAATGGAGGTACGCATCCAACCAATCCCAAGATGGATAAACTAATGACGAAAAACATAACTGTGCTTAAACATGATGATTATTATAAGTAACTACAAGAATTGGTTGGGCAATATTCTCGAACAATGTTAAGTGTGAAAGGATTTACTGGAAAACCATTATTTCGGCAAACGTCTAAGTGTTGGGGGATCTTGGTAGCCACAGGTTGCTTAACCCCCTTCACTGAATCTCGGTGAAATAAGGCATAAAATTAGAAAACAATAGAAGGGGAACGAGCTGTATACACATGCTGTGTGAGAATTTCAGGGAACTATGTAGGCTAGCTCAGAATATAAATAAGTGCAGGTACGTGTCCAACCAGTTTTGAGACGGAAAACCTAATGACGAAAAAATAAGCACAGATAAATCTGATGATTAGTATAAACAACTAGTTGTTGGTTGCGAAATATCTGCAACTAATGTTGATTGTGTGAAAAGATATATTGGAAAATATATTAAATCGGTAAATGGTTAAGTGTTGGGGGAACTTGGCAGCCACAGGCTGCTTACCTCCCTTCACAACCACTGAAGGTAGGAAAAATAGGGTATATAACTGTAAAACAATAGAAGGTGACCGAACTGTATCTAACAAGAAAGAACAGCACCTATCAGGAAAGACAACAAACATAGAACAAGAAGAAAATTGTTGAAAGCATATGTGTGGAGCACAGCACAGTATGCCTATGAAATACGGGCAGTCTGAAACGCAGACAGAAAAACGGTAGCAGCCTTTTGAAATACTGTGCTTCAGATGTATGAGGACGATAGCATGGACAAACAAAGATAATAACAAATAGGTTATAGAAATAGTAGGGGAACAAGGATATCTGGGGGAAAAAGAGAAATAGAAGGGCGGAATACGTTCTAAAGCATTTTGGGGAATAGTATGGGATATATTACAAGCAGAGATAGGAAAAAAGAGGTAGATGTAGACCTAGATGCAGACTTTGGAAATTTCATGGAAATCTGTAGGTTAGTTTAGAATAGGAAACAATGATGGTATGCGTCTAACCAGTTCCAGGACTAAAGACCTAATAATGATGACGTGTGTAAAGGGCTTTTATGCATTCCTTGCGATTAACCTCACAATTCGTGCATAAAAGCCCTACTTCACATACTCGTATCATAAATAACTATTAATTAACTTTAATGTATAAAGTTAAACTCTAGCTGTTTGGATACAAAGCAATAATAAATAAAAGTATTCCTAATTTATAAATTGTATATTGGTTTCTCACATACAACATCAACTAACTACTTTTGCAAATACCTATATTATGAAAAACATGCTTAATATATTCACTACTAATCGAGTAGATTCTGAGTGTTTGCATTTTATATACCAGAGCAAATCACACAAACCCCGAGCAATATAAAAAGGATTTAAAAATAAGAAGAATGCATTCATACTTCTCTAAAAGGTACTAAAATGTGTGCTGTAGTGAATATATCCAGCAAGTTATCTACTTCAATATGACAATAAATTTAGTCACCTCTCAAATAATATTTAAAAAATAAATATAAAATTCTACGTAAGTCTTACAAATTACACCGACAGTGTGTAAATTTACATCATTTATGTAATCAAGATCTATTGTGTATTAATCAACGATGTATCTACTGAATCCGGCTTTATTACAAAATCTGTTGCCTTATGAGATATGTGAATTACATCATGCACTAATTTTAGGTGCTTTTTTAACGGTGCCAGTGATTTAAAAACTTCGCTGCAATCATCAAACCTACATTTAATTTCCTTCAGTGGATCGTGTACTAATTTGTGTTTATATAATGATGAGTATTCAGTAAATCGTTTCTCACATCCCTAAAAAAAATTAACATGATGAATATATGACTCACAACAGCTATATATTGTTAATTATATATGATACAGTATCTTTCAATTGTTGGAAGTTAAATATTTAAATGAAACATGCACGAATTTCATTTGATATGTTTTTGAAACAAATCTGCATGTTTAAATTCAATAAATGAACAAAAACACAGGTACAGTAAAATGATAACAGTACATGAAATATAGAAAAAAAACTAAAATAATGTAAAAATCTAGCAGAGACAATGTTGTTAACGTTAACACATATAGGGTGTGTTAGAACAATTTGTCATTAGTCGTACATAACAAATACAAAGTAATATTGAACATGTGTTTGGATGCATTTGACAATATTTTTTTCAACTAATGAAAATGCTGATAACTAAATATTATAAAGTTGGGATTGTGGTGTTGTTATGTGCCAAATTTGGCACTAAACATTCTTTAGTTTAGTTTTGATGTGCGGGAGTTTTCGCGGCTTAAATTTGAAAGACTTGGCACGTATTTCCGTCACGTCAGAAGTGGGTTGGACGAACTTCGCGCAGACGCGAGTGGCGGGAGAACAAAAGTGGGGAGTTTCCGAGAGACGCTGAAACGTGGCTTTTTACCTTTGAACTTCGAGAAGAGTGGTTGGGTTTTCAGTAACGTATCTTTATCTTTATTTATGTAGATCCCTTGTCTCTGTCATCTTTGTCTGCCGTCCCTATACCTGTTCCTCATCGTTCCCTACATAGGTAGAAGATAATTTGGAAAGCAGCCTGGCCGAACCGCAGTCCACGACCCTAGAACAAACGAGTCCTGGGAGCAGCCCACGACTGCCGTAGCAAGTCGGAGCCATCCCGAAGGACGCTAGGCGCACCATCCGTAGATTATCTCGAAGGGGGGCCCCAGCAGCCCTGATGGACGTTGCAGACGCCATCTTTAACTTATTCTGTAGGAAGCTGTACCTATTTATGTGAGTACCTTATTGTTTATACTTCATTTCTAACATTTATATACTCCGTCAATTGTGCGTTTTAATTTGCATATTGTGTGACGTCATTGACAGATGGGCGCACTAAAATCTGTATAAAGATTAGAGCTACCACCTGCCATTGCGTCACTTATACCGCGTTGACGGTTATGTATTTAAAACGTAAGAGTGTGTGTAATCATGCAAAAATAATATGTACTACATACAGAGCACTTTCAATTTTTATTTTAAATCATCTTCAGCGTTTAAGTAGCTACAAACAATTAAATTCTAAATAAAAATTTTTACCTTCTGTATTTGACAAGAAGTTAAGCAGTCCTAAGCATATAAAGGGTAGGAACCCAAATTCGTTTGAACGTCTAACATGTCAATTCGCATTTCCCTTGCCATGTTACATTGTGGTCCCACTTCCTTCAATACAAAAATATTATTCATTTTAGTTTTATATTAATACCGTTTACAATCACAAGTTAGTTTTGATTTATGTAACATTTCCCTGTAGTATTATAAAATAATACACTAAATACGTCGATCTTTAGTCTTAATTTAATATTCCTTCTTTTATATAAATAATATAAATAATTATGATCTTATGTAATTTTCTAATTGCTAAACCTCTGAATAATATCCATAAATACACAACTGGTGTATACATGAAGAATCTGTCATTTAGGATGGTTTTCTTGTTTGCCCCTCTCTCAAAATATGTGGTTATCTTCAAACCAGAATAAATTTTCGTACTTTTGATATCTGACCACCTTCTTTTGCACATGTCGTTTCCCGATAAAAAAGTTCTTTCTAAGGCAAGATGTCGTACCTGGTATGTAAAAGGTGTTTTTTCTTTTATTCTTGTTGAAACACAAAAATATCGTTTTAGTATACTAGTAAAATGTGTATGAAGAAAGTCTACCTGAATTACCCGTTCAAAATGAGCCTGAATAGTAAGTTGTTAACAGATAAACTTTCAGATGGTTCCTCGTGGCGTATTACAATACTTCGTTTTTGTAACACGCTTATTTTCTAGGGTTCTCTGGTGAAATATCCTCCGGTAAAATATTCTCTGATGAAAGCGTTCTCTGATGATGTGTTATCTGGTGGAGTTTTTAACTATACATCCTCTGATAAAGTATTCTCCAGTGAAGTATCCTCCAGTAAAATATTCTCTGGTGGAGTTTTTAACTATGCATTCGTCTGGTTCAGCCTAATGCATTAATTCTACTACCTGCAAATATTATCTATTATCGTACAAGAATTTTATGTTGCCGTTTATTTACCTTCTAAAATAAACTAAATGTCCATTAACAAAACATATCGCTGTTAAACAAAGGTTTGGCTCTTACAAATTTAAAGTTTGAGGTGAACACCAAAAATATGGATGATGTTCGTCTTAACAAGCAGTAAAAAGAAACTGAAACCTCTATAGTTCTATACAAGCCGGAGCTCAATACTTAAGTAAACGTTTCTTTCATATTTCACGAATACAAGTATGAGTTTTATCTTATTTACTTTTGTGACAGAACAATGTGCATGTGTTACATTTTAAATCTCAAATATCTAGAAAAATAATGCATGTAAAATATAAATCATATTTTTACTTACCTATTATATTAACTAATTTAATATTACATTTACTTTCCTGGTATAACCTTACAAGTGTAAACATAAAAACTTTCATGAAACCTTTTTGTAGATTTTAAGGTTATGTTCAATTTAAATATTTAATTCAAATTTTCTTAACTAAGTTAAATACAACAAAGAGTATTTATGATTTCTTTTTACTTAGAACGTTAACTTGAAATTGTGTCTAAGTACAATAATAATTTTAGATTTTCTATCTTATCTGGTAGAGTTTAAGACAATTTTTAAAATTATGAGAGTGTATATATATATATATATATATATATATATATATATATATATATTCTTATATCCGCCCTATCTTACTTTACTTTATATCACTATTACTTTACTTTCGCTTTGGGCTAATACCTTCTTTATTTATTACTTTTTAACTTTAAACAAAATTTGTTTAACGACTTTTGTCGTCGTCCCTAATGATTTCAAATCGAGGTGCTTTAGCAAACGTTTGGTTGGTTCTTTTTTTACTAATTACTATATTTTATATGCCTCGACTATTAGAAACTTTAATCTCAGGGTTTTCTCACCTACTCACCGTGAGTTCAATCGTGAGTAGATGTACACTACCCAACCAAACTGCACCCTCGTTTGTTTTACCACTTTTTTAATGTACTGAATTTACTATGTATGCCAAATTTTAATATATCAAAGTTGCCTGATGCCAAATTAATTTATGTAACTGTTTATGACTTCAATTTTTGACGTTATGATATATTTACGGTACTTACCAGAAATATACCGCGCTGAAGGCCTTCCTTTAACTGCTGGCTCAAGTTCGAAATCGCCGTACGCACTTTCACAAATATTGTCCGCTTGCGTACTGCCTCCAGGTGTTCTTATAAACAATTTCGATGACCCAAACCTGAAATAAATTTACCCCAATTTAGAATTTAGCAAAAACCGTTGTCTACTTCCCTGCGTTAATTCTTCCTCGCCGTATCTTGATCTCCTGTTCCTCTGCTCCGACCCCAATTAATCCTCTCTTCGCACAATCCAATTCAAACCCGCTGTCCTATTATAATTCACTCCTAGTCCTGCTATTCCAATTTTCCATACGATGTCCTTACTGCCGTTAATCTTCTCAAATCAATCCAAAATTATTTATGTCGTCGATGCCTTCTTTATCCACTCCTATCCCTTACTGCCGTTATACCAAATCTATACCAAAACCAACACCAATCTTCTCAAACAAATATCCGTCGCTTTCCCTTTGCACTAATAACCACTTCCAAAATCTTCTTTAAATACACGCTGACTTTCCGTTGCACTTTTAAACACTTTTACTTTTTTAATACTCGTCGCCTTTTTTTTACTCAAAGCTTCTTATTCCTTTCACACTTGGATTAAATAATACTCGATGATACTTATATAAACTTTTATTTCAAAATATTTTACACTTTAACGCAGGTTTCATAAAATAGGTCTTTATCTGAACAAATTGAAAAGTAAGTCCCTTATTTATTTTGCTTAGTTATTAAATCAACAAACTTAGCTTACTAGAATAACATTTTTAAACATATAACATCCAATAACAAATCATCTTTCTTTCAGTGTCCAACATACCTTCGCTACAGTCTTTATAATAATTTTAAATTTCTACTATTGGTCCAAAACACTTCACTAAACTCCAATAACCTTTTACATTTTGATTCACTTTAAATTTTGATTTACAATTCGTCTAAAAGTTTGATTCTATAAAAAGGAAAAGCCAAATAATTCATACACGACCTGGACGCTTTGTTATATTGCAGATATCCATAAATGCGTCCGGCTTTCCGACGGCAAATGTACTCTCAACTGGCTCATGAAATATCAACTCAGTATAAAACCTCAAGTACCGTGCATTATATCAACGTCATAAAGTCATGTTACTACCTTTTGGCATATAAGTTTCAATCTGAAATGGTACATACTTTAACGTATGTAAAGTATAGCAAAATTTATAGTTTTTAA
Organism: Platerodrilus igneus; assembly: GCA_036346225.1. Lineage (NCBI taxonomy): Eukaryota > Metazoa > Arthropoda > Insecta > Coleoptera > Lycidae > Platerodrilus > Platerodrilus igneus. The sequence continues at coordinate 1,094,482 of JARFIW010000888.1, read as the reverse complement.
ATTATTAAATCTGAAATATTGATCCTATCGTTTGGCATACACCCCTATTAATACAAATATACCTTTAGAAATCTTATATCCCCCCCCCCCTACATAATAATATATATATATATATATTGCTGTGATAAGGGGTTGTTTAAGTGTGTATTTTATAGTAATGGTCATGTAGTAATCAGAAATTATAATAGGAAGCAGAAAACTGCATTTATTTAGGAGAAAATTGAGTAATTGGGATAGTTTGTAAATAGTGAGCATTCAACACCCTATATATAGAGCATAAGTAGTTTTAAGCGACACAAATAGAAACAATAAGACGTATAGTTAGCATAGAAATAAGTAATTCATGCATTAGGTAAATAACAAATATTTAACACCTGGTATATAGAGTTTAAGTAATTTTATGTAAGGCAAATAATGATATTTTTCAGTGGAAGCACGCGTATTTAGAAGTAAGCATAGTTAATGTAATTAAACACGCATTCAAAAAAAATTCCAAACAGTTATCATAATATGGAGATAAGAGATGAAACTTAAAGAAGCGTTATGTAAGTGCGTAGAAACAATTAACAATTTTTAACAGTAAACACGGCATATGTAAGCAAACAACAATTACTCGAAAGGCCGAGAATGTTACACCAGAAAACCACTTTAAGTGTAGAAAATAGAAAGGACCTTATTGGTTAAGATTAGCGACGGGCTTGTAAGCTAAACCCACAGAAGAAGGGGGATAACTCATATATTAACAGCGAGAATGATAACGGAACTCAGTTTTCAACTCAACAATGCCAAACTGTGTCACTATGAATCAAAGAGTAACGCGTACGTAATAATATTTTGATAGTAAAAGTGTTTAATGACAGATAGTGCTACAAATACGAAAATTTATATTGCCGATGAACGTAAGTAGAATTTGGGGAATTTATTTAAACTAAAATATAATAATAATAGGGCTCTAAGTTGGACGACAATAAATCTAAGTTGGACGATAATAAATCTAAGTGTGATAATAATAATTCTAAGTCTGAGGCTGGTGAGAATAACGTGAGAGTTATATGGCGACCCAAACGTGGGACACGAACATTTTACCACAATAAAATACAATGTGAGATTAAGAGGGCACGAATTAAACTAAAATAAATTTAAAAATACGACCGTGAGATTTAAAAGAAAAGAATTAAATTAAACCGGAGATTTAAAGAGTTTCAATTAGTTTCATATGCCATATTACATCTTTCTAACATGATGCATCTATTTCATATAATAAACGATTTTAATTTATCAATCCACACAGAGGCATTCTAAAGCTATATTTTGTTGGTCTACACTATATTGCTCCAATATTGTTTACATGTATGAAATAACATGGATACCAAATTATACAGCAGTATTCTGAAAATCGACCTTACTAAGGAAATGCAAACCACTTTTATTACTATTAAATCACAGGAATGTCTGTTCCTTTTAATAAAACCAAGAAAGCTATTTATTAACTTTAGACAAATTCATAGAAGATGCATGAAAGATGCATAAAGAAACATAAAAGATCATTCACAAATTCAAATTTGAATACTAGATTCAAGAGTTTCAGCAATAGGCTCAATTGATGTATCATCAATTTTATATGAGTAAACTTGCACTGATCTTGCTACCAAGTACTATACGCTTTTTGAAATTCAGAATTAAATGATTATCACTCTTAGGGATTGTAAACATTATAATATTAGAGGGATGCGTGAGGTTGACACACAACCAAATTTCATATTTTTCGTCTAGTTCGATTTTAACTTCGCACTATATTCATTAATATTCCGCCCTTGACCCAAGAGTGAGCCTGCTTGTATTCGTATTCAGAACGTCTCAGTTTGGCAATAATGTAATAATTAATTAAATTCTTTTCAAGTTTCATCATTTATTTCAATGCAAGGCTTAATATTTCAACAAATGGGAAAATACACTGTAACAATTTCGATTTTCTGTTATTCAAATACACAAGTTTTGTTCGATACACCTAACCAATAAATGTTAAATTTCTATTGGAACATTTTATTATAAAATTCATACATAGTACGCCCTCTACATTAGAATAGCAAAAGTACACTTCAAGTGAACTTCTAGTTGTTTGTATCTTGTTCCAATATGCTCCTTCCCCACACATACTAGTATAATTAAGGTTGCCTCGTGGAATAAGCCATTTTTAATTTCAGATGTAGTCCGTTAGACACGTATTTTTCGGGGCTTGCAAGTTTTTAATCAAACATGCCGCCCGAGCAATTACTTAAGTGGAGTCAACATGTTCCATAAGTTAGTTTTGGTAATAGCATCGACCTAAAATGGTTGTGGATATATTTTTACGGTAAGAAAGTATTGCACAAGCTTACCCCAAATATTTATTCTTGCGTTTCATTTCAGCGCAAGTTCTTGAAGTTCTTGGAGTTCTTCAAGTTTTTATTCATTTTTTAGTTTAGCGTTTTAAGGATTAAACTACCTATCATTAAATATGGAGATAATTATAATTCCGAATTTTAAAATATTAAAGTCAAGTTACAAGTAAAGAAGTTGTGGAAATTTAAGTATTGTAAAGAATCCAATCGTTAATCGTAAAACATACACTAAAGTGAGAAGCAGTTTCAATTGTTACTAGGCAGGAATGTAGAAACCCGCACAGATTATTGGTTAATATAAAGATTAAATCCGGACCCCTGTGTCAGCTACGCTCAACTATTAGAGTAAGGACGCAGATATAGCAGATGGTTAGTGGTGAGTCATCCTCCATTTTTATTCTTATATTTTTTTCAAGAAACTTTCCATTAAAATGCTCAGATAAATTTTCGAAGAAGTTATACCTAAGTTTGTTTAAAATTAATTCTCAAAATTTTGCTAAAGTTCATAGTTCAATTAATTTGTTTCATTTAAAAATTTAATTTAAAAATTTAGTATTTGAATAAGGCATAATTGACCTTAACATTTTTAAGATCTTTGTATAATATTATGTTTGAAGTTGCAAAGTTGTGTTAGGGGGTTTGCTTTATCGAACATGTGATATGATTTGCCGAATTATATGGTATAACACATGGTGATAATACACCTGATGTATAATTCAATGTCGACAATAAGTGCTTTTCTTTGACCTTTGATTTTATTAAAAATTGTTATTAAGAATGTGTAACCATAACCTGAGAAATTACTTTTGAATATGTAAATTTTATTATGAACTGGAAAGGATCCTATTCAAATAACATGAAGTCATTGTAACGTAAAGTAAAAGTAACATTTCTTACAGAAAACTAAAATAATTTATGCATTTAATAAAACAATATTCCAAGAACGCTTAGATATTAATATTAAATAGTGAAAACGGAACTGTTTCGAAAGTCTCCGTATAAATAAGTTGTATAAACAATGTATATATAAATATTTTTTTGAAAACAAAATTAATAGAAAAAATTTTAAGTTGTCTCAAAATTTTCTTTCTTTGAAGTCAACAGTGCTTGTCTTACAGAAGCAAACTGTTTATAATTTAGAAGCTTTAGTACTGAAGGAAGCTATTATTAGTGTTAAAGTTAAAAGTTTTTCTTGAAGGTATAATTTTGATTAGTGATTTACATATAATTATTTTTGTGATAAAGTGACTAGGCTCTCATGAAGCCCTAATTGGAAAATGTTTAGGTGTGATTACATTTTCAGATAGCACGAGATCGTCGTTCCTATTCCAGGCTGCAGAGACCACAGTAAGTATTTTTGTATATGTTGCTTGTCGTAAATTTCTTTTCTCTTTCGAAGATTTCCGTATCTGATCTTCGAATACTTTCTTATAAAATAATCATTAAGATACGGTGGCGTCCAATAAAATTCCTTTTGTTTTTTTCGTATACCATCCTACGACTCTAGCTCATAGCTCTGCCCTAAGTTGAAGAAACTTAGCTGGCTGTAAGAACTCTTTAAAGGGATCCTTTTTTCTCAAAGCCATTCAACATCCTTTTACCCTGGGCTTGACCATCAAACAGGAACCCCTCGTAATCTATCGAGGCTCTGCCGCCTGTATGGTAGAGCAGACATATTTAATAGAAGGCTCGAATGTTACAACACTATTGTTAACTCAAGTTGATCCTAGGGCAAGTTTCTATTACAATATACGTAAAGAAACAAAGATAAATATAAATAAATAAATATATTTATATTGATTTTCGTTTTCTATGCTCGAATTACTTTCCCCATGCAAGGCAAAATTATTCATTATCAAGAGACAAAGAGATATTGAAGAGGTTTTCCAGCACCTAATTAATTTCAACATTCATCATTCACAATACAAAAACAATCACTTCACTCCATCGTTCATTAATTTTATTTAGGTTTAATTGTAATACCAGACAATTTAGGCAACTACAAATCTGCTGCTACAAAAAGAATAATACAGGCCGTAATGAATCACTTTTAGAACATAATTTATCAGACATATGGCCATTAAAACTAACGTATTGGATAAATACAAATGAATTCATTTTTTAAAGTCATAAAAACCACTTCTATTTAGTTTATAGCAAAATAAATAAATAACAACTTTATTGAAAACTTTTAAATAATCAGTAATGATGTCAAACCAAAAACTTTATTCGAGAGGCGGAGAATAAAAGCAAATTAGTAGTTGCAGACGAACCTCCATACAATCCATGTTGTTGAAATCAATTGCCGTGTTCAATATGTTAAACATAATTTTTTCAAACAATTTTGGAATAAAAACTCAAAATCCCATATAATTGTCAATACAACTGTTATGCATAGATCTGATACATAAAACTTTGTTTATGAACGAAATCTCACATGAGAGATCAACGAAATAGCTTCTTTAACACATACATTAATGATGATAAATAATTTTTAGAAATAAAGGTATAAAATTATTGAGGTCTAGACCTCCTCAAATCTATATTATTCAGATAATCCCCAGTTCATCCTCGGTAAATCAAAACGTACCTAAATCTAAGTGATAAAATATATTATAAGAATCGAGTTTATCAATATTAAAAGTTGAATTATGTTCATAATTCAAATTTTGTTCTAAAACTTGGAAATAGAACGGGGATCTTCTGAAGAAGCACTTTTTTAATACGACTGAAAAGTAGTTTCGGCTTCCCATGGCTTTTCAGTTAAATGCTATTGATACAACTCTGCTTGTCATTAAATTTTTGCGAAAGAATGCATATTAGTGACAGTTGTTAAAACTATTAATGCAACTTTAAATGAAATCTTGAACTAAAATATAAATTAAATTTCAATAATTGTACCATCACCCAGTGAAGTACTGACAAATCCGTTTTTATAATTTTATGCTCTGATAATCTCTACATTTTCGCTACAGGGTTACTCTAAAAAAAGGCCCCAAAAACTATTTAAGTTAGGTAGTGAAAATCCAACTTATGAACTCGGACGTATTGTTTTCAGTCATATGCAAGCACCTATCCCTTCCCCTGAGTTAGTTGACAACCAACACCCCATTTAAAATCGATGTCAAGGATAATTCTGCTGATTAAATAATCTTGAGCCAACTACTTCACAAAGTTTTTCTGAACCATAACTGCATATAACAATTCTCACTCAAAAATCTTGAATTACATCTACACACAATATAAATACACTATGACTTTGTCACCTGATTTGGAACAAACAAAAAATTCTGTTGATTTTTTTCCTTTAAAATCTCATCAATAATATACAGATTGTACTTTCTTCTCGGGCAAATATGGTTTTAATGCAAACGGTAATGCTAATAAATGAGAAAATCATAACTAAAAAAATATGGACAGAGATTAAAATTTTGTTTACTGCATGGAAATCTAAAATACAATCTATTTTACCGCACTATTTCAAGTAATTTATTTCACATTTACAAATAGGATTTTACCATCTAGATATACTTACTTCTATGGAACAATGGTATGGCTTTTCTCCGGAATGTATTCTAACATGATTGTTGTAGTTGGTAATAGATGAAAATGCTTTTCCACAATCATTAATTACGCATTGATATGGCCTTTCACCTGTATGAGAACGTACATGAACTTTACGTATATTTGAAGTTGAAAATGTTTTATCACAGCCTTTTACTGTACACTGAAATGGCTTTTCACCTATAAACAACAATCACTAAAATTGCATAGCATTATCAAAGTATGGTACCATTACCTGTATGTGTACGTAAATGTTTCTGTAAATCAACAGTTGTTTTGAAGTTTTTACAACATAAGTCACAATTATATGGCTTTTCACCAGTGTGAGTTCGAACATGTGTTTTTAAAGAATAACCCGTTGCAAAGTCTCTTGTACATCCCTGAATGGGGCAAGCTAATGAACGACTACATGTATGTGATCGTGTGTGAACCTAGAAATATTTATATGATTAGAATGTATTATCAAAAAATTGTTAATATACTGATAAACGATAAGCTGATGAACATATTTTGCCACATTCCAAGTAATTGCATACAAAATTATTTTTTTGCTTTTTTTTAATTTTTTTGGTTTTGGTTCTTTTCAAAGCATCCTTATTACCATACTTCTTCAATTTGAGCAAGTTAGTATTTACTTCAAAAATATCTGAAAAATAAATTTCATATTTATACATTTAATAATACACCTTTCAAGCATGAATAAATACGCTGTTATAATAAAAGTGCTACCAGGGTAAAAATTGCAAAAAAATGTAAATAAGTATATGCTAATTATCACTTTTCCATGTAGAAATTTGTATGTGTGCTTACAGGTTGTTACTACAGGTACATGGGCATGCAGAGTATGTGTATATTCATGCAGGTATACATGTGCACTGGCACTAGTGTGTGTATATATGTATATATATGTATATATATGTATATATATATGTATATATATGTATATATATATATATATATATATATATATATATATAATACTTACTGCTGATTAAATGAGGACCATACATGAAGAACTTGCATACTAAGTGAGTACCGCGACCAAGCGAGGACCAATATACGGACCTCACAAGTGAAAGTTCTAAAATTTTGTCATGATAGGGGGAAAGCGGTTTTAGAGCCAATAGAAAAATTTCAGCAGGGCCTCACTTTATTATCAGATTGGTTAGTGTATAAATTATAGTTCAGGCTTTTGCCGGTTGTGGCGCTCTTATAAGAGTATATCTCTTGCTTCTATATACATATGATTTCATCTGACTGACTAAGTGAACCCCATACACTTGGCAACAGTGCAGCATAGCTGTTTTGCATATTATCCGCTTTCTAACCAAAGTTTGGTTTTGTATTTTACATTATTGTATGATATAGCAAAAGTAAGAATGGAGTATTAATTTTATTTTCAGTAGTCAAATTTCATTTCATGAAAAACTACATTTAAGCCAAATTAAGATTTAACAAGGTAGATATTACAGAAGTTGTTATAAGTAAACACTTTAAACATGGATTTACTTGTCAAAATCCGTATTGTTTTTATTGGTGTTTATCGATTAACTGCGGTCGTATACTATATAGAAGTGGTGTATTGTCAACATAGACGTAACATTTCAAAGTATAAAAATAACAAATAGTTTAAATATTAACTAATAAACAGGTTTAGACTATTTTTAAGTAGTAATTGCAAGGATATGTAGAAGTGTAGGACTGTGAGAAAGATTCAAGCTATATGGTTAAACTGTGATAACACATAATTTTGCCTAACAATGACTTAACTGTATATTAATTTCGAAAATCCCAAGACCAGGAGGTCGAGGGATTTTTTCTAAAATTATTATACACAAAAGCATTTGCTAAAGGCAAAATTATATTGGAGTACACAGTTTGACCGATTATTAGATGCAGGAGTGGTATATGTTAAGATTATTTTGAGTGTGAATAAATAAAATTAGTAGGCGCGCGTCATACATTTATTAGTCAAAAAGAAAAATAAAAGCAAGGTGGCTGAGTTTAACTGGTTAAATGCACTAGTGCAGGTTAATCGTTTATCTACTAGTCATGTGATTGATGTACATTTGACGTTTCTGATTGATTATATTTTGTATAAGTGAAATCATTACATATATTATAGTCTAAAGAATGATTGTAAAATGAGAGCCTCGGTGGATGTCTAGTGGAGTTTATTCAAGTAATATAATTCTGGTTTGAACTAAGCCCGCATCGATGATCACTAAGGTAGTGATAGAAAATTCGAGACCGAGACTAGGGCGCTCTCGATCTCGACATATAACCCAAAGTCACGTCTCTGTCACTGGTTAATATTTAATTTTGTCTAAAAACGGGCTTTAAAGTGCAGCTACTGCCTTTTGGCTTAGTATAAATAATGAACAGAAGCAGTAACTGAAAATAAAATATTTAAAATTTATGAAAAACAATTGCAGAATTCTGATTTAATCATATATTAAAGTATGTTTCATTTATCACAAAGTACAAAATGATTCATCTTTTACGTAACACTTATCACATTAATATCTGTCTTCATCCACTTCCACTTTTGCAGTTACTGCTTTCTGGTTTAATAGGGCAGTATAATACCATTTTATTTTGAAACGAAGTAAAATGAAATTTATTTTTGCAAATGATATTATAGAGCGAGTTAAGTTATTAGTCTCTAACTTTATTGATTTCAGGTGTAAGTTGAATTTCTGTCGGTGTTAATAATTTTTTCGGTGGAATTGTTGTCGACACTATGGGTGTGTTGTAATGTGTCGTAAAATTGCGAAAAATCTATTCCGTTGCATTTAAAATACAATAAATATTTTGTTAAGCACTTGTCGCTGCCATCTCTACTAGAGTAAAATTTTGACAGTGAAAGTTAGGCTGTTATATAATCTTATGCTTTTGTTTTAATGAAGAATTTTGAAATACTCTAGTTAAAAAATGTACCAAATTTACATTTCAGACATATTTAATGACAATAGTGAAACGAGTAAGCAAAATGTTTAAGAAATATTCCCAAAATGTATCATGTTATGCAATAAAAACTATTGCTAAATAAGTCTCTATTGAATATTCTCTTAAAGTATACTATGCACTTTTTAACTCTTAGTTAAGGTTTGGTTGCATTTTGAGGTGCTGCTTCACTTGAAAATACTTCTCCACTGTTTAAACTACATAAACGTGGAGTTAGTATTATGGTTCGGGTTCCTTATAATGCACACTGCAGACCACTGTTTAAACAATTACAAATACTTACTTTTATGCTTTATACATTTATGAAACATTTTATTCTTCAAAAGCAGACATAAATATACTATTTCATGGTGTTTCCATTTACAAAACACGTCAGTCTGGTGATATATACAAAGTAACTCCGATTTCTGCCCTAATAGAAAAATCTTTCATATATATGTCTCCAACTCAATAATAAGGTAACATCAAATATAAAATCCCAAAAGACAGTTCAAAATTTAAACAGATGTTACTAGCATTGTTAAGTGAAAACTGTTGCTACTGCGTTAATGAGTTTTTATAAGATAGATTATAATAAATAGAATGTTGTATACATAAATTATTGTATTAATTTATTCACTTACATATGCACCCTATCATAGTAGATTTTTATTTTGTAAAATGTAAGTGTTTTACGACCATCATCTCATGGGTTCAAATAAACTATTATATTCAATGTGCAAGGTTTACTAGTTAAGTAGATGAGTTGATCTTATATATCCATCTATCGGTGTACTTGATCCTAAAAGTAAATGTGTCATTGTATTTATAGTTACGATACGTAAGCACCGGGGTTATTTGAATGCATCTTTCGAGGAAGGCGAAAGGGAGTTTATTTTCAGTATGAAATTAAAGTACTTATTTAGCTCATAGCCTAAAGACTGAAATGAATTTTTAATTCGAGCTTGAAAAGATTAATCGAAATATATGTGGTGGCCTAATCAAATCTTGACACCACACAGTGGCAACCCATTTATTAAAGGCTAGGTAATACTGCAAATAAAAAATCACATTTCACAATGCTTGTATGTTATGGTGGCTTTGAAAAAGATGAAATTATTAGAGGAGTCAAGAAATTTTTTCCGATACATTAGCCAAGAGGTGCTCATGCTTAGGTCGAAAAAAGCAATTTCCCTAATCGGACTATAATAATTTTGAATGTGTTAAATGTTATGTAATATATAGGTACAGTAAGATCTAAATTACAAAAAAGTCTTATAGAGAATTAATAATAAGCAAAACAAAGGTTTTGTAAAAACTCTATTATTTAATCTTATTATATGTATTAACAACAAAAATCTTAATTTTTTGCCAATCTTTTATTTTGAATACATCCCTATACTTGTTTCTTAAATCCTCACATTCTCCTTTTCTAGGCGACATCTTATGTTTAATGTTCTGAAAGTAATCAAGTGTCAATTTCTTTTGAACTTCGGTCCATGGTTCTAGTAATCGCTTTCTTTTCTTTGTAGGCGAATAACTCTGTAATAAAATATATTAGCAACCTAAGTAAAACTACATTTTATGTAGTATGACACAATTCAAAGCTCAAAAATAACAACAAAGAAAAGTTCCAAGCTCTCACTTGAGTGAAATTGAATAGATTATTGAACTGCCTTAATCATGAAAGTGACAGATAAAGTATCAAATATAGAATTGGCCGTGTACACATAAGAGAATTAGAAACACTTTGAAAAGAATATGGTCAACGTGTATTAAATTAAAAACAGAGCGCTTTCAACTATAAACTAGTAATCTTCAGTGTTGTTTCTTGTAGGAAAGAAATCTACCATGAACAATATTAAAATAGATAAATTAAAACAACACTGAAGATGACTAGTTTATAGTCGAAGCGCCTGTTTTAATTTAATACACATTGACCATATTCTTTCAAACTGTTTCTATGTAAAGTATCGACCACGTTTAGGACAGAAACAAAACTTGAAAAGATATATAAAGCAGCTTTCATCTGGAAAACAAATGTTACATTAACATATAACTAGATGAAGACACTTGTGAAGACAACACAAACATAAATTTTATCATTAGTAAAATTGTAATTCATAAATTTTTCTAATGATTAAACCTATATTTTAAAGTGTTGTCTTGCCTAGTATCTTGGCCACTTTAAATAATGTTTAAAGTTAAGTTGCCAGCTGAAGCATAAATATTTTATCTTTAGATAATTGGATTTAATACAAACAAAACATTTCTAAATGTAATCTATAATCATCACTTGCTAAAGATTTTTAAGTAAAATTAAACATAATTTCTTGTCTTGCACTTGAGTTTTAAAACATTGAAGCACTCAAAATACCCTATTTCACATGCAGTAAATTCTCTAAATAAATTAATTAATTTAGACGTTACTTACCATTAAGAGCAAGTTCCAAGATATATTTTCCTCTGTTCAGCATAATAAGTGATTCAGTTAAAACACTTATGACACGGAAAGAAGATTAAATTCTTAAATAAATTACCTCACTAGAGGCAAATAGCACAAGCACTTTCACAAATAATCCACCCACTACGCAATATAGCATGACATGAACTACAATGTACATACATAACCTTTCAATAATAAACAATGCGAGTTTGATGCCTACTTTAAAAGAATATAGCTAAACACAAAATCCTGGCAACGCTGTTCGGTCCTCGCATTATTAGTTGTATATATAATTGGTACTCGCATGGTGCTTGCAATGGTATATAAAATATGCATTGGCTTACTTTATGCGTTATATAGTATTTCCTCACTTTGTCGTCATATACAGCAAACATTAACTATTAAAATTAAGTTACTGAAAATGGTTTGCTGAGAGTATATTCGAATTTTTAGAATTAAATGGCAGGAAAGCTTCTTAAATATAGTAAATTGGCATTAATATCTTGCTGTCCTCACAAATATAGGAATATGTATGGACCTCACTTATTGCGCCAGTGGTAAATATATATATATATATATATATATATATATATATATATATATATATATTGCAGTGGATATCTCTGGATTATGCCCCTGCGAAAGTTACATAAATATTTTTCCTGAAAATAAAAAAATATTGCCAATATCTCTGGAACACTCCCCTTATTTCTGCATACCACGGCTAGCTCTACAATCTGCTTCTTCAGAGATACTTACCATCCTAAGTTTACTCTTTCTCACTTATACTACCAAATAAAATTACCACTCAAATAATGCAACGAAACATACAACTTTTTATTCATACAAATCAAAATTTTACGTCACCAGTTCAATATTTACAAATTCGGATATACAGCTTCATAAAATATTACAATCTCAACCATTAAATCCTTTTAAATTTCATGACTTTAATTTATTTCAACAAATTTTGTTTTATGTAAGTAGATGGGTCTATCTTGAAACCCTAAATTGAAATTTACTCTGGTCTATCGTGAGCTCAGTATAAACCATGTTATTCTAAATGCATAAATAAATCGCATCTTTGTTTTCAACAACCCTAAAGACCCATTTACTCTTTACATAAAATTTTTACGTCATTTATTTACACCTCTAAATAATAAATACTAATTGTCCTTTTCATATACCCTTCAAATTAACTTTTATGTTCATAAAATACGCACCCAATGTGTCAAAACTCTAGCACAAAATGTTCAAGCAATAACAATAGAAATTAATTTCGTTACCTGGAGTAAGCTTTTTTTCACCGTCACCTCTGAAGATGTTGTCCACCCGCAACCTCGTCGTAGCATTCCATACACCTCTCTGCTATATGTAGATCAAACTCACTTCCAATCGCTATCCAATTCTCTGCAGACGCCTTCAATATTTTTACCCAAGTCCAAACCAAGTTAATCACCTTCCGTATCTACCAAACACCCAACATCCTCGTTCCAAAATTTATCTAGGCACGCTTACCTCAATAACATCCTTCGTTCGTTCTTTGAATGTAGCTACAGCACCGTTTACAATATAGCACCCACTCGTGCTTTTCACACCTTTAATTAACTTAAGACGGACTGCACTATCACCGGTTTATAAAATTTTAAACTTGGATGTTACCGAAGAAGTAAGTCAAGTAAGAGCTAACCGAAGTCAGAGCTCAGCGAAGTAAGAGAGCCCTACTACCTCTTCTACTGTATTTATAATGGTAGCAGCACACCTCCTGCACCCTATTTCAATCGAAAAGCTTTCCCCCCGTAACCGATTCTAAAATTTTTATATGCAACGAACTTTCTAAAACTCAGAATCCTCATTCCATCGTCGCTTTAGTCTGAAACACTGGTTAACAAATACAACGGTCGAGCTTTTCTTGAAATTTTATCTCACCCCCTAGCAATCAGCCAATCACAAACATTTCTCTCATTCTTAGGTCTAGCCTCCAACTAGCTTACCCTCGTCTAACTTATATTCGTTGTCTCTTTTACAATCCCACTCTAGCAACATAAAATCGATATTGTGGTTGACCTCTAAATTTTGTCGCGTACTTTAAACGAGTGTTTTATCCAACGTCTCTATTTGTTTTCCTCGTCTCGCCTATGCTAATGGTATACCGTTTCAACTTGCTTTCAAACCCCTTGTTATTTTCGTAGACTTCGCATCGACCGTTAACTAAAATTTCTACAGAATTGTGTTCTATGAACCGATTGTCTGTTTGTACTTTCCGTGTTGTTCAACCTATAGAATTTCTTAGGATTTATATTTAACGAACGCTTGTTTAGTCAAATGAAAAATATGCGTTTACATTATTGATTTTATATACAAAAGCTCTCCTTATTATTTGATGTGCTTGATTTACACCCTTCAAAATATTAAAGCTAATTATATTCGTATCATTCTTGAGCTTTCACATACTACAAATTTAACATTCCGATTTATTAATACAAATGTGCTTGTTTTAATGCCAAAACTAATTAATTTGAAGCGTAAATAAATTATTCCTATTTTCTATATACACGGTCGTTACAAAATTATTCTCTTGACTTATCTATCCCCCTTAACCTATAATTTACACGATAATATATATATATATATATATATATATATATATATAAAATTGTTCGTATAGATAATGACCAAGGATTTAATATAATAAATGTAATAACAGGTTTATTGGTTCTATTTTTAATCAAACTCTTTGTTTTTTGCCAAGCTTTCGATTTATTTTTGAAATCTTCATCAGGGTCCTACGTAAGAGAAGTTATGAACATCAACTATACTAAGAAATTACAAATACTTACAAAACATGAGCACTAAATAGTTTAAAAATAAATAAATATACATACAGCAGATTTAGGGTATACAAACATTCTCCATCTCATTCCTACCTACAGCCTCAAATCTATCCTTGTTTCCTCATTCGTTTCCAAGTCAAACTAACACCTGACAATTCCATCTTACTCTTTCGTATGCTAAACACGATCTGTTCTTGTTTTATATCGATCCCTGCTTGCTTTAACAGCCACTGCCATTTGTAGAAAATATCATTATAAGCTTGTTTACACCGCTTCCCATCCTTGAACTAAATCGTTAATTTGAACGTGCTATAATACTGGGCTTAGTAACCGTCAAGTTTGTTTTCAAAACACTTTCATATACTCTTTCTACCAACCTCATGCTTTTAAGCTAAATTATCCCCTAGAAATATTTTTACACACCCAAAATGATACTAAATTAATGTTTTAACTTCGAATTATACAATTAAAATTATTGATTTTTACGCTAAAGTAAAATGAAAAAGCTTTTTTAACTACTATACGTTGGTTCTATTATAATTTGAGCTGCATCCGTATACTGTACACTAATGCTTTTACCCTTATGAATAATACATAAAATTAATTGTTTCTTTACGCTAAAGTCCTTCGCGAATATTAGCTAAGCTGAAACTGAAGTAAAATTAACTCTAAAAATTCTTACTCTAAACTAATTAATTGTTACACTATATTTTTAAGACCTATTTTAACCTTTTAATAAGTAATATTTATACACGGCAGCTTATCCTAAATTGTCCAATAAATTATCTAATTAATCTTAACCTAGAAATTACATAGTATTATTTATATATATATATATATATATATATATATATATATATATATATATGTATATATATTGTCGTGGAAATTATAGGTTAAGAAGGGTATATAGGTCTAGATAATAAAATTTTAACAACTGTGTATATAGGAAATAGGAACAATTTATTTACGCACCAAATTAATCAGTTTAGATAGTGAAAACGGACGGTTATTAAGATATTTTTGTATTTCTAAATTTGAAGGTAAAAATTGCATAACGGGTAGAAGCTTTAGGGTACATGAAAACTCAAGGATACACATAATTAGTTGTAGTATTTTAAATCAAGCGCGTCGAATATGAAATGGAGCTTTTGAGTATAGAAAATCAATAATGTAAACGCATATTTCCATTTAAATAAACGAAACGATCGTTTTTTTTTATTAATTTAATTTCAGCAAATTTTGTTGACCCAAGCGTGGGGCTTGATGGGTTTTTAGAGAGAGCTCGAGTGTTTCCAACATCCGCTGATATATATATATATATATATATACTATATATATATATATATATATATATATTGCTGTGAAACCTTTTTAATTAGAATCGAGCCTCACAAATTGGGCATCAAGAATGCTGTGAATCCTACAAAAAGCTATTCATTAACTCAACTGTTCCGTTGACTTTCTTCTGTTCATCGCCTCGGCTGCTCCCCTAGATAAACCTTCATCCTCAATCATAAAAAAAACAAACACATTCCTATCACAAACATCAACGTTAACTCTATTTACATCAATATTCACAATACATTAAAATTTCAAAATTAAAATTCAGCATAAATTTCAGAAAATTTCAAGATTAAATTTATTATCATTTTTATGTGCATCCAAAATTAAAGTCCTTGTAGGATGCCTCCTAATTAATATAACAATATATGCAGACCTGAGTCTGAGTACAAAGGGAGCATCTACCACCCCTTTACGTTAATTAACCAGGTTTGTCTAATTGAGCTCAAAGACATACCCAAATTTTCATCAAGAACATAAATACTAAATACTCCTTTCGACTTAAACAAGAAAATTTCACCTTAAAATTAAAAATTTGTTGTTAGTACAACTTCATTACTGTCCATTTTAAGTAAATAAATTATAAAGTTGTTCAACACACATGAAAACATCAAAGTTCAAACAAAATAGTATAATTTACCTGAAGGTTACTGCACTCGTAGCTTCAATGTACCTCGTCCCTTTTGTTAATCACACCATTCCAACTGGGTTATATTTAAGGCTTCTGATTTCAACGCTTTTAAAATTTCTCCACCACCATTCATCTAAAGTTGTTTCATGGCTTTTCCGGAACTCATCTGTGTATATCTGACCCTTGTTTTGTGGATCCAGACACGTTTATGAACCATTTAATTATTAACACCCCCGAAAAATAGCAAAGAAATTCATGCTTCTTTCACCAATATACGCCAAAACTGCCTACTTTTGTGTATTCATTTGTCGTTGCAAATTTTGACTAATTAGTACAGTGATACTAACTTTATTACCTTGTATCTTCTTTTCTAAGTGCACTAAAGTACATTTATTGTAGCACGTAAAGAACAAGCTGTTTTACATCACAAAAATATTCGAGCAAACTGTTTAAAATTATTTAATCAAAACCGGAAAACTAAAAAGCACTGTTTAACGCGTTGAATCAAGTCGAAGATCTAAGAGAGCTTGTTCATATTCCCCTGGGTATATATAGAGGTTAGCCTGTCTGTCAGTCGAGTCTCCAAAACGGACAATTCTAAAGAATTTCGCCTGCTATGTTCCCATTCCGCAGCCCGGCATGCGATTTTTACGAATTTTGCACTCGCCCCAGTTAAATCTCAGAAATTTCAACACGGCACGCAACGTCTGGAAATAACTAATTGAATTTTATACAGAAATGTTATTTTTGCCTCTCAAATTTTGCCTTTTACTTTCAACCAATCGCAACCCTATGACGTTGCTCTACTCACGCCTTTTACTATATGTGCCTCGGTCTTGCGCATATTATCTGTCTCTATCTACCCTGTTCTTATTAGTGCAAATTGATATTCTTTATTATCGATTATTTCAGTCCATGTGGACTATCTGGGTTAAATAACCCCGTATCGCGCCTTCCGTGAATATTAAGCCACGGTTTCTCCAAGATTCTTTGTAACCATTAATTATCTGCAACATTTACGCAGAATGAGCCTTTTAAAAATACGCAGGTGTTCAAACATAATATTACTTCTCAGAGCTTTATTTCATGGTATTTTATTGTGTTTTTACAAGTTTTTATAGATATTGTCTGTTACTAACGGTTCAATTAACTCCAATTAAAATAATACCCTTTAGTTTTTAGTGAATCCTAATTAAATATTCAATTATTATCAGTACATTTTTGTTTAATACGGTTACTTAAAATAGAGTTAATTAATATAAATTTTGCACATAATTTCTCTTTGTTTCTTTACTAGGAATAATTAAATTACATGTAGAGTTTTCTAATACTGCTTCCTTTTATATAAAGCGTCTTATAAATAATTTAAATCTCTTATTTTTAATAAAACGAATGAATTTTTATGCTTCACGGTTTTTTAATAACGCGTACCTTTTCCAAAAGCTTCTACACGGTGATTAAAATTATTTGATGTGATTATTTAATTTTCTACCCTGGTCTAAATATGAGTAATATATATATATATATATATATATATATATTATAGTGGTTTTATATATATATATATATATATATATATTATAGTGGTTTTAAAAGATCAAAAATAAATATAAACGAAGCAATTTCAAAACACCCTGTATAAAAGAACAACCAGAAATTATGTGCGAAAGTTATATTAGTTAATTCATTTTTAAGTATCAAGTATTAATCAAATTGTACAAATAATGATAAATATTTAGTAGGTTTGCAAAGAAATTAAATGGTAGAAGCCAATGCCATTAATTTAATAATTTAATTGAATTTAATTGAACGATTATTGATATATAATATGCATAAAAGCGTGTAAAAACCCAATAATACCAAAGTGAGACGCGTTGCTAATAAACAGGGTTGAAATACGTGGAAAATCCAACTCGTAGAAGTGTTATTTAAAACGTTACGATTGAACACCTGCGTATTTTCTAAATGTCAAGTTCTACTTAAATTTTGTAGATAATAAACGGTTACAGAGAATATCGGGTAAACCGTCGCTTATATTCGCGGGAAATGCTAATGAGGGGTTAGTTAAATCACGTAGTAAGTCCACGTGTGGTAGACAGCGCACAAACAAGAATATTGATTTTCTACCACTCAAGCAAGGTTAGAAGGAGACGTAGAAAACGCATAAGCATGAGACAACGGTAGTATAGGAGGGATTTGAGAAACGTCAGTGGGTCTACAATTGGTCGATATGTTAGTTTGACTTGATATAAACACGAGGATAGTGTAGCGTAATTTTCTTAAAATATTATAACGACGTACTGAACTTCGCGGACTTGAAAATCGGGGTGAGTGCAAAATTGTGGGAATGTGTTGTTGTGAGCAGGAGATTTCGAATAAACGTGGCCAGGAGGTGGCAGTCTAAAGATATATTTTCGAGTTTTGAAAATTTTATAAAATTTTCGAAAATATTTTTGTTGGTGAGGATTTTACCCGAGTTCCACGGCAATATATATATATATATATATATAGAGTGCCGTGACACCCTGTTAGGAGTGCGAGCTAAAAGAATGGTGCGACAATGCCTGGGATTGCAGGTTGCTAAAAAAAATGCCGTGATACGGTACAGTAAATTGTAAATTTGTAATAACAAATTACCTCCCTTTTCTATAATTTGCCTGGCTAGCTCAACGAAAGTTATGGAACTTACAAAATGAAATCAAACACGGCAATCTAAAAAACATCTATACATTCAAAAACAATTTTCTTTCATACAAAAAAATATAGAACAGTTTAGAGCATAATTTTCAAACAAAATTATTCCTAACAAGTACCGATTTACTTCATTATTAAAATATTCTTTACCTAATCTTTGTTAAAATTTACAAAACTCAAATCTTTTCTCTTGTGGATAATTTACTTGTCTTTTACTACCCTGAAGGAAGTGTATAATTGGCCAATGATATTCTCCAGATAATCTACCAAAGGTCAAAATGTTTCAAACTCTGACCACAAAACTTTCTGGTAAATATCCGCTCACAAAACAAAATTAAAATGAGAACTTATTCTACCTTAAATTCAAATGACAAAATACTCAAATATCAGTTACAAACAAAGAAATCTAAAATCAATACTTGCAAAATCAAATAGCGCTTATCCAACTCGTAATTAATGTTATTAAATTCTTTCAATTTTCATTTTAAAATTGATGTTAAAATCCCAGTTTACCAGTTTGTTCATATAATTTTAAATTTCCATTTAGAATGTTATATATTTCAATTAATTAACTCAGTGTATTCTTTTGCATCAAAATTATCTATGTCAAAGATTGTTCAATTCTCGTAATGTTTTAAAAATAACTATGTTGCATATCTATGCAGAGTTAAGTTTTAAGAATTACTTCTTTATTCAAAGTCACATCTTAAATATTAAATACTGCATGCATGTCGCATACTTAATAATCGACTTTTTAAAAGTAACATGTTGGACGTCTTAAAATGAATCGTGACTTTATGAATGAATGAATCATTACAATTAAATTCCGGCTTTTATATAAAAATTATCTAAGTACGTCACATTTACCAGAGTCTTCGCAATTTAATTCAAATCTAAGTCACCTACTTGATGCAAGATTTTCTCAAATTCCACAGTTCTAATTGCCTAATTAACGTCGACTATGATTTATGTTAATATCTCCTTCTTTCGTGTTGTGATACTTAAGGCAAGTGAAACTATAAACCTCGCGTTATCTTATCTCAGTTCCATTTTAAGACATTTTTAATAGTGTGCGAGTTCTTCGAGTAAAAGTTTATTTATTAATGAAAATAATCGGGTTCTAAATATTTCTAATTGTGATCTCTTGAAGACCAATTCAAAAAGTATGTTGAACTCTTGAAGATCTATTCCTAAAAACTCATTTAATACGAATTGTTACAAAGCTGGTTTCACAATTTATTTTGTACAACTTGAAATAATAACAGAATTTCATTTATTTTTTAATTTG
Source organism: Platerodrilus igneus (assembly GCA_036346225.1). Taxonomy (NCBI): domain Eukaryota; kingdom Metazoa; phylum Arthropoda; class Insecta; order Coleoptera; family Lycidae; genus Platerodrilus; species Platerodrilus igneus. Next base: position 1,074,354 of record JARFIW010000888.1, on the reverse strand, counting down.
ACATTTAGTAATCTAAAAGTAAACAGTATCTTAGCAACCGTAAAAAGTGGTCACTACCTACTATGTTTTAATGGACTGTAGTTTTCCTATCAACATTACATGATAATGACCTTTCGAGAACACCAGTAGATTAGATGGCAGTCTTTAGGTTTATAAATTATAAAAACCAAACAAGATACAAACACAAATTATAATAGCAAAAATGAAACAGGCTATCCCGGACAACTTGCACTTTAACGCTAATAAAATGACGTATTCTCTTTATGAATCGCAAAGCTTCCAGAAAACTCTTTATTTAAAAATGAATTAATGTTTTATACACAAACAGGAGTCCATTTAGCTAATTAAAGCTTCCGCTTTCTGTATGGTTTTGCAAAATACAAAAAGATTTGTGTCTTAATAATTGTAACAAAAGATTGGTTTTTTACTGCAATTAAAACGTGTTCTAGCGCATTCTTATAAAGATAATAATAATAATAATATTTATTTTAGTAGGTAATCCTAATATGAAAGTGTTATTTCTTAACAAGATTGAACATAATTTTATTTTAAGTGAAAGACACTATTCTATACCATTTACGGCAAATGAGACGCATATTTTATGCGCGGAAGATGTATTTTTATGATAATTAATCCGAATATCAGATTGATACAGCTTTTACAATAAATACACAGAAGTCAATTTATATAATTAATTAAAGTTTTATCTCTTAGAATGATTATTCACATGCCCAGGAATATACGTTGCTTTGCATTTATAATATGCTTATGTTTTTATACAGGACAGAACAATGAATCTTCGGAAATTTCAATTCTTTCCGGATTATTTCTATTTGGGTGGGTTTTATTTATGAAATTTGGGTTTCAACGACCTCTCATGACCTCTTTATCACATCAATATATACATACATTACTCATACACGTGCACATACGCTGTTCCTGCATGCATAAGTATGCTCACACAATTGTACCTATCACTCACCTATCTACGCATGAACGCACACAGTTTATAAAGTAATACTACTTTCAGAATAAAATTACCTTTTGGTTGTTTTTCCTTATCCTTCCCTGGATCTCTTAATTTATCCAAATTTTCCATTGTTTCATCTAAAGAGTTTTCATCAAACACTGATAAAAGCTGAGGTCGTATGCAGGTTAGGTTGTCTTCTAAAATTAAAAAAGAAAAATAAGAAACTTTTGAATAGCAAAATAATCTCCGATTAAAATATGAGCGTGTCATATTACATATCTAATTTATTAGTAATTAACAGCATTATTAAGCTAAATTCTTACAATGGGGTTAAAACCGCATGATCTGGAACAAAATGAAATGCTGCACGACTGTACGTAGGTTAGTTAGAAGCACTAGTTGGTGGGAGTATGAGGGTGTCTAATAAGCCGGTTCAGGATCCAGAAATCCATAACAATTAATATACAGCTTCAGAATTTATGAGGATCACTACTAATAGGGTACGTGCTATATACAAATATTTAAACAATGTTCATTTAACAACGTGACTTTGTAACGGGCCGCCCTGTAATAAATCGTAGTTATTAATTTAAAGTATGTTATTCCTGTTATATGATCAGTTTAAGTGTGTCGGATAGTAGCGTTTTACATACATGAAGAGGTTCGCGTCAGGTGGACGGCAGGTGGTTGCACGTATCGACAGATGCAAACGAATGGAGAGGGAAGGTAAAGCGTTCACCCGGTAAAGACATAGGATTTTGAGTGGAAGTTTCGGTCGAGGTAGATTTGCAATAAGAATGCAAATCATGCGTGCTTTATGATTGAATAAGGATTACACGTGTGTTATCAGGATAGTATAACTAAAATGAATACTTGTTTTGGTTTTCAGTATTTAACAATCGTTTATCGTGAAACACGCATCAAAGTGAGAAACATTATCTTACACAAACACGAGTTTACGACCGTAGTCAGCTGAATTACAACGGGGTGTTGTTTGCACTCCTTAATTAAAGTGAAAGCCGAGTGCTGTGCTGTTAAGTTCGACGCGTGGAGCTGAAGAAAGCCAGCTCATCGTGGGATTTGTAAACGTTCATCCTGCCAAAGGGTGAGTGAAATGAACTTGTGATTTATTGCGCTTGATGTAAACAAGTTATTATCATAACATTATTTAGGGTTCATGGTTTATTGTAATACGTGGCTAGTATTAGTATTATTGATATAAGATTATTTCTTGTGTTATTTATTAAATTTGGCAGCTGTCTTTGACTGGAATTCGTGTCTTGTATCAATTATTAGTGTTGTAGGAGAACCCGATAAGATAAGTAGAATATTATTTAATATTTATAAACTAAATATTTGCCACCCTGGGATTACTTAGATTGATTAATGTTTCTCATTAATCCGGTATAAAGAAAGAAGTCTTATAGCTCGGAGCTGGGGCAGAGCCCCAGCCGGTTACAACTTGAAGCAAAAATAACAGTAGCATCAATAGAACGGGATACAGTTTATTACACCTTCAAATTTATATGTTTAAATGTATCGGATAGTATGCAAGATTCTAAAATCAATCAAATATCTGCTAGAAAACAGAATCACAGTTTATTTAATTTTTAATGCTTGGACCGGATTGATATCAGTTATCTTTTAGAAATAAATTATTAAACAGTAATTTAAACATCAATTCTTCCTTAATTAAACCATCAACCGTAAACACCATTTTAAAATTTTTTTGCAATATTATCCAATAATACTAATACGATAGTCAAATATTTTTTAAATATGGGAATAATTGGCACATACTGCATTCTAAAAAAAATCAATGTGATTATAGCAATAAATCCTTTCAATCGTTTATTGGGTGCCAAAATATATTACAGGTAGAGATAGAATTCTATAAAAAACTTATACAGTTATCAGGAAATTACAGTCATACATAAAAGAGGCAAAACGTTTTTGAACTCTGAATTAATATTAGAATATAAATGAATATAAGGTATCCCTACAAATCTTGTTTGTAATCTAGAACAGACGTCAAACTTGTAACATATGAATTAAATTATACCGTCACACAATTACTTTTTATCGTTATACAGGGAGTTTATAAAAGAACTCCTTGATTTAAAGTTTCATTTGTACACAGTAACGTTAAAATAATAGTTATTAAACCTATATAGTATTAAAGGGAATCTTCTCAATTTTTTTTTAGATATCTAATAAAGTTCTACATGTACACCATTTGTTGCCCTGGCCACGTCTAAACAATAATCAGTTTCTTTTCAGGCATTCAGCAGCATATGAGGCGTAACAGATGCTACAGCTGCAACAATTCTCTCCCTCAAATGAGCAATGTCACAGATCTTCTCGGAATAAACAATGTTTTTTACATGTTTCGTCATAAAAAACATTGTTATCACAGTATCTAAATAACTTTCCCTTTTTCATTAATTCCCCTTTTGTTTTGTTATTTATTATTTTCAATTCTACTTTGCGACTTCTTAAGTACTGTAATGATTCCAGGGTGATCAATCCCAGTCTCGGTTTTTGTGTTAAAGTCGTTTTTTTCATTTTCCTTTAATCCAATAAGCTTAGATTTTGCACGACTTGGAACGTGTAACGATGCCGTAAGACAATATGATAATCTCTTCAGCTGCTTGGCTTGAATTTCGATTCTGGATAAAGCATCTGCGATTGTGTTGGATTTTCCTTTGATGTATTGTATTGTAAAATCATACTCTGCCAACGTTAATCTAAATTGTGTTAAACGACTTGATATATTTGTCATTCCAAAAAGATAGACAAATGGCCTATGGTCAGTTTGTATAATACATTTTTTACCATATAGATAAGGCTTATAGCGTTTCACTGCCCATACAATTCCTAAAAGCTCCTTTTCAATAGTGCAATAATTTTTCTCTGTCTTATTGAGTGTACGGCTGGCGTATGCCACTGGACGATTATCTTCATTACATAGAACTGCACCCAAAGCTATGCCTAAAGCGTCAGTTTTTAAAATGAAAGTGTTTCTGTCGCTAAAATCGAGATATTGAAGAACTGGAGGTTGTAGAAGCTTTGATTTAATTTTCTCAAATGCTTTCTGACAGTCATTTGTCCATACAAAAGGAACATTTTGCCTTGTTAAATAATTTAAAGGTGATGCTATTTGCACAAAGTTCTATTATGTCATTTCGAAGCATTTCATTAATTTGTTCTTGTATTTCCGTTTTTTGACTTTGAGGTAGGCGATAGGATTTTACATAAGCAGGTGCTGCATTTTCTTCTAACTGAATATTATGTTTATAAATGCTTGTTTTAGTAAGCAAGTCATGTGGTAGATGAAAAACATCTTGAAATTTTGCAATTATATGCTCTATTGAATTCTTTTCCACTCTATTTAAATGATTTTTATCAATTAAACGCAGTACTTCTTCTACACGATTCAAGGACGTTTTTATGTTATCTGAAAAGCTAATAATTTCGTAATTTTCTAAATAATCGATTTTTGGTTGAAATTTTTTATAATGACTGAGTGCTTACGTGTATTTAAAAATTGAACTGGTATTGTCCTATTTTTGGTCGTGTTGCCATTTCAGCTACAAAAATGCCTTCTCCAATTTCTTGGGGAAAAACTATACAATCTTTATCTTGATTAACATGAAAATATTTTATTACCGCACAACGTGACGTTATATTTACAGTATTATTAAATTTAGATTCGACAGGTATGGTTGTCTTTTGTCCGTTAAATAAAAATGAAAATTCAAATGTTTCGTAATTAATTATTGCGTTAAATTTGTCAAAGAAATCGGCTCCTATAACACCAAGGATGTCATCATGAAATGGTTTTATTATTAGAAATTTATGGGTTACTTCCAAGTCGTTAAACTGTAGAAAAATGTTTGCTGATCCACTGGATTTTATAGATCCTGACACACCTTGTATTTCTGTTGAATCATGATTATTAATTTGTTGTTTTTTAGGTAAATAATTTATAAATATTGCACTTATGGATGCGCTTGTATTTAGAAGAAGATGTATCTTTTTTGGAGCGTAATTTACACTAACAAAATGTAGACTACTTAAACTAAATAATTTTGAATCATTAGCCAGTTGGGCCTCGAAAAAATGCTTGCATTTCGATAGGCGTGTTGTCAAGTGTTGTGGTTGGTTCAGTGTCTCCCGCTATGAACATATTTCGTTTTCTACTTTGATTACTACCGTAAACACCATCTTTATTACCAAACGTACCACGATAATTTGTTCTCTTATTATTATTAAAATTAGTGTTTCAGTAATTTTTATTGAAATTTTTTCAGATTTCCACCGTATCTTGCTTCATTCCAATTACTATTTCTATTATGATCTAGGTTAAATGACTTGCCCGGGTATTTGTTGGTTAGGTCAGCATTGTTAGTTGCAAAGTTAGAACCTTGACCTCTATAGTTATTAATATGATTCCGTCGATTGAAAATATTGTTTACACGTCGTTTCCGTTTTGTATGGAATACCGTAGAACATGATTGATCATGAACTGATTCCTCTTCGGATGCTAATATTGCATCGCTCAACTTTTCATAATTACGTGCCTTTATTATTGTAAATACCACGAGAAAATACATCAACGGCCAGTTTTTCGTTTTCCTTTTTAAAAATTTCTATCGTGTCAGAATTATTGTTCGCTTATGAAATTGTCAAATACAATGTTTCAACTGATTTTCCCATATTCATTTATTGACAAATGATTCTGTTTTACTGATTGTAAACGCGCTGCAAGTGCTGATGCAGATTGCTTTGGTAAGAAATGCTTCTTTAGGTCAGATATTAATACCTCAGTACTATTGTATGTCGGTTTCATACGAATTTTATCTCTATAAGGAATACATGCTTTTAAAACATAATTCATGAAAGAGGTTTTACCCCCTTCGTTTAAAGTTGGTTCATACAATTCTATACCCTCTATTATTTGATAGACTATATCTAGTGTTCCATTTAATTTTGGAATTAGACTAGTTGCCATTTTAAAATTAAATTGTTCTGTCATAATTGTGTAAGAATAATTACTCTCCAAATTTATACGATCGCTGGCAGTACCTTCTTGCACCTCTGTTTTATTCTCTAATCCTGATTCTATCAAACTAAGATTTACAATACTAATCTGTTTTCTAAACCCTAGTATTTTATATATTTCCGCTAACTTAATATTAATTTCATCCACGAAAGTATGAATTAAATCTACTACATTCTTTGACACTTCTCCTGCTTTTACTTTTATCTCAAATTCACTACTTAAAGCAGAAACATAAAACTTACTTTTATCGATTTCTTCAATTTTTCGCCTTGTGATTTCAATATTTTGACGCCTCACTATATAGTCTTTTACAAATTTTCTAAAAATCCTTCAAGATAGTTGTACAACTGTTCAAATACACTTACATCTTGCTACCACCCTGGGAGGGGTGTTAGTATATTTTAAAATTAAGACTGTTATGACTTTAGAACAAGTAATAATAAACACTTTAAATTTCTTAAGTACTTAGATCAACAGTATAATGACAATTTCTAATATTACCACCACTTGCTTACTCAAGTTGAAGCAGAATAAATACCTCTACTCACCACCACGATGAATAATCTTGTTCACTACCTACTGCTTTACTATATTGCTAAATTACCGGCTAACTTTATTCTGAGCCTAAGTCCCACATACCTCAGCGGATCCATCGGCCCTATAAAAGTACACAAAAATATAAAGCAATAAAGATTTGGATTGGCCGGTGGTATCTTTTACTCTTTTCTAATAATCACTGTTAACATTTAACTTGTAAATTTCATAAACAAAATATCAAAGGCCAAGTGCATGCCTTTGGGGAACATTAATCATATATATATATATATATATATATATATATATATATATATATATATATATAAAACTTTTATAGTAACGACCTTGCTATAATTATATGAAGTGTTTTTATTATGGGTTTTAGGTCTGCTGGTAGGTAGGTATATAAACTCTTTCTTTAACTGCCTAAATTTTCGGATTTATTTTTGAATCCTTGATCACAGGCTTTCTATAATTATATAAAAATGAATGGGCTAAACTACACATAAAATCTGTATAAACTTACAAAATTGAGATCAATAAAAAGATTGCATCTAAATTAAAATGTAGTCGTAAAAGTAGTTTGCATTTGGCTAAGGTGTAAAATTAAAAATTTGTATATTCTATTAAAGTATTTGAAATTTGTCTTTATTGAAGTTTTTTAAAAAGTATGACACAATTTGTTTATTTATCTGCATGAGCAAGTGTATGTATGCATGGAAGCGCATGTGTGTGTACGAGTTGGCATGAATATGGAGGTAGTGTTTAAATTTTATTTGTATGTATACCCATAAAACGCATATTTATAAACACAAAATTTTAAGTGTATACATATATATACATATATAAATACACATAAACATATACAAATACATACATATAATCGCACATAAATATACAAAAAAATACATAAATATACATCTAAATATTTATACATACACACACACACACACACACACATATATATATATATATATATATATATATACATATATACTTACACATTTACACATACACACATATATACACATACACACATACACAGACACATTCATACATACACACACATATACACATACATATACATGTAAATAAATAGACACTAAGAAATATAGACATATAGACACACGTACATACAATATAACACGCATATATATACATATACATACATACAAACATGTGTGTATGTGTAAATGTGTAAGTATATATGTATATATATATATATATATGTGTGTGTGTGTGTGTGTGTGTATGTATAAATATTTAGATGTATATTTATGTATTTTTTTGTATATTTATGTGCGATTATATGTATGTATTTGTATATGTTTATGTGTATTTATATATGTATATATATGTATACACTTAAAATTTTGTGTTTATAAATATGCGTTTTATGGGTATACATACAAATAAAATTTAAACACTACCTCCATATTCATGCCAACTCGTACACACACATGCGCTTCCATGCATACATACACTTGCTCATGCAGATAAATAAACAAATTGTGTAATACTTTTTAAAAAACTTCAATAAAGACAAATTTCAAATACTTTAATAGAATATACAAATTTTTAATTTTACACCTTAGTCAAATGCAAACTACTTTTACGAATACATTTTAATTTAGATGCAATCTTTATATTATTCTCAATTTTGTAAGTTTATACAGATTTTATGTGTAGTTTAGCCCATTCATTTTTATATAATTATAGAAAGCCTGTGATCAAGGATTCAAAAATAAATCCGAAAATTTAGGCAGTTAAAGAAAGAGTTTATATACCTACTTACCAGCAGACCTAAATAAAACCCAATATATATATATATATATATATATATATATATATATATTACGATACCAAACGTTATTTAATTCGGTGAAACACCTTGATGTAAGTACAATAACCTCGGCTCAGGATCAACTTAGCAGATACGCTACGAATTTCCACGAACCTCAAGATTGATGTCGTGTACCTCTTCTGCTCCTGGTGATAGGAATAAGGATAATTAGGATCTCCCCTATGTAGCACTTTCCCAAGAAGAAAACTTCCAAAATCGAACCAACGATGACCCAAACTCCAATTTTCGAGTAACGAAAATTAAATGTAGTTAATTCAACCAGAATTACGATTAAAATATTACCAGAGCAAAACGTTAAAAATTGCAAATACATAAAACATATAAAAGGGTACCTAAAATAAATTAAATTAGGAAATGCACATGGCGTGCCGCCATACTTACAAGCATGCTCCTCTCGCACGAAATTGGTTAATTACAAATCAGGAACAACCCCATTAAATACAATAATAAATACTTATTATTGTACTCTAAGAACTCCACTAATAATATCCCGTAATAACTAATACGGATGACTAAAATTTCAATTAATAATTTTGAATAACAATTAGGAAGAGCTCCAAACCATTCGTGCTGCTCTGTTAAGATGTAAAATCAAAGAGAGCATTCACTTCGAAAACAACTGATAACACGATTCGAATCAAAAACCACACCTGTCACATAGTCGTCGTTAATTTCAAGAAGGATTCAAATTACTATAAATATTGTTTTATGCTTAATAAAAATATGGAACAAACTTGTACCCTATTGAAAAACTATTTCTAAACTCAATACTTCTTAAAGAAGACTGAATATAATTTCTTACAGATATGCAAAAATTGAATTTAATGAAATTATTTTACAGACGCCACTGTTGATTGTCAAAAGCTAATCTATCTACATTATTACCTATTATACCCATCGCGCAATAACTTCAACTACAAATTTAAAACACAATGGCATTGATGAATCTAAACAGACGTAACCCTACAAAATTGTAAACCTGAATCGTAACTGAAATTAATTTAAACTATTTGTATAGTCTACAGAAACTACTTTAGAAATTCATTGTAAATTATATACCTATTTTATATAAACAAATAATTACCATCACCTCTTGTACAATTATTAAATATATCTATATAGAAAACCATGTATAGAACGATTGTTAAATCGGGCTGTAACAATCTAACATGATATACTATTATACATTAAATATAATCACGTGGTTTATACATTACTGTTTAAAATTAAGGGTTGATTTTTTCGAGTTGCTCTCTTGATTTTTTTATTTCGTTTAAACATATTTCACGTTGAACAAATGTTCGTGTTACGCTTTTCATTTTTCGTACCAGCCAAATTAAAATAATTACCGCCAAAATTTCCATTAATATAACCATACACCATTCGTTGCGGTTTAATCCTCATTTTGTACACCATTATTAGTTCCTGTTTCTGCAGCTTGAATTATAATTTCTTCTTGTTTCGATTCAGTAGTACCCATTTTTGGTTTATTCAGCTTTGGCAGGATCGACTTGTAAAGTTGTTACTTATTTATAACTCAAAAAACTTAAACATTCGTCATCACAATATCTTTTGTTTTACTGTTACCTGCTCGAAGTACATAGTTGGACTTGCCTTACCTTCTAGTGCAACTAATTACAACGGTTCACTTTAGCAATTATGCAAAATCAATCCTTTTAGAATTTGCCTATTTTAGTATTAGCTTATAAGTATATTGAACGGTGAACTCTGAGCTGATATTGCATATTCAAAGGAAGTATTACGATATTAAGAATAATAATTATATGCAATATCATAGTTCAATATACTTACTGGATTTTGTAACAATTTCTACCTTACAATCTGAAAACATTACATTTTCTAGGAAGTTCTCATTTTCCTCAATCCTGTTCAAAATGTAGACTGCTAAACCGAATCTTTTCACTTTGTCATTGGGTTTGATTTCATGCAGAAGTTTTTTAATTATAATTTTTTTAAATCAAGGAGTTCTTTTATAAACTCCCTGCACTTTACAATTATTACAATCACTTTAATTGAAGAAACACTTTTCTATTCTTAACCATGGGCCAGACTCCTTTATTTCCCATGCAGATCCTCGAGCCACATAGTTGTTTTTTCTAAAGTAATTGTTTCATGAAACAGTAACTAGTTAATTAAGTTGGCCATTGACCTGTTCTTCTAAATTTATTACCAAAAAAAAACCGATTTGCTATACATTGAGTTCCAAATATGAATCACGTTATTAGCCAAGTGCATGCATTTGGGGATAACCATTAACTTAGATTAATATAAAACTTATGAATTTCATTTTTAAAATAAAAGAAAAATTCCTTAGATCTATAAACATAACTTAAAGTTAAACAAATAGTATTACGAGTTGCTAAAGGCAGTTTAAAAATAAGATGTAAAAACTTATCTTTTAAAATGTTCCCTCCTCCATGGCAAAAAATTCGATAAGGAACGTCCACTTGAAGTAAAATTCAAGATACATAAACTGGAACCTGGTAGTCCTTGTAGAAAGAAGTTGTTCCGAGGATACTGCTTTTCCCAGAAAATAACAAAATTCTTGAATACCCGATAGTCGCAAAACCAAGCGTAAAACCAAGGAAAGGCTGCTCTCGGTGGAATCAAAGACGATAATGCAGCTAACTATGTGCAACCATAAATAACACAAAGTAATTGCACAAGTATAGTTTTGTAAACTTGAGCAGTTATATTGATGACACAATTAAGAAAGCAAAAAAATGTAGTCTATTAAGCGATGGTGCAAATTGCTCTTTAGATAGAATGAAACATGGTTGGCTAAAATCGCTATCTAGCAAATGCTTATTTCCCAGAATAACATCAGTATTAGGTACTATAGGGCTACAACAACTAACAATTCCAACAAATAACATTGGATGATCACTTACACAAATGATTAATTTTAAAATTGTTGTAAAGCCCGGAACCATGTGAGCTTGCACCATACAGACAAAAGATAAAAATGGTTGTACTTTTTAAAAAATGAACAAAATAAGAAATTACTAATATTGACCTTGAAAATTACAAATTACTTTTATGATAGTGGCATAACATATACAAAATGAAATAATAATAACTAATGAAGTGTAAACATATCGTAAAAACAAATAATAATAAGAATAATGAACAAACTCACATCTTCAAAAAATAAATAGATTCTTCCCAAGTAATAATTAAATCAAATAAAGAAGGAAGTTGTAGTGATCCGTGGTGTTTCTAAGTCGATTTCTCATTGATTGATAACTATTGCAAATATTATAGTGTACATTTCAATATTTAAAGGTATTTGTTCGAATAGGTCAGTAAGTACTTGCAGGTTTCTGAACGCATTCCGTTGTCAGAATTTATGTTATAAAAGCGCATGTGTAGGAACGATAGTTCTAGTCGACAGTATTAAACGACTTTGTTTTAGATTTTCAAGATGGATGGTTGAAACATTTCACATGACGGTTTTTTATTAAAGGTAATGTTTTTAAGTTTATAATGTAGTGATGTTGGTACTTATTATAAAACCGTTAGTTATTTAACCATTAAAGGAAATATTTTTATGAGTACCTGTTGCTTTTGTCTCTGAATTCGCCAGTTGTTTTATTTATCAAGCGTAATATGTAATTTCCAGGTGGATTTACGATTTTATTTAACACGTTTATGTATAAATCAGTGTTATTTGGTTTATCGGCCGAAAACTAATATTTGTTTATTTGAAATAATCTTTATTTAGTATTTAATACGGAGTTGTAACTCCAATTGCATTGCACCTGTTACCGTATCAATAGTAAATGTACCCTTACTGTGATATTATGAGCAATTTGTACTATCACACCTTGGATATATTGAATCAAATTATTAAGCAAGTTTGAATATGAACAGTATTATATTTCAATGTTGTATTTCTTTTGGCATTTTATTGAATTAACCACAAAGTTGTGTATATTTTTTGTTTGTAATTTGTAATGCCACGATGTGTTTAATTTTTAAAAGGACTTTTTAACCGATGCAATCATAATGAATAATTTTTACCATTTGCTTTTTAGAGTTAATATATTTAATCAACATGCATTTATATAAAGATTTAGCGCCTGAACCTGGGCTTGTTTTTATGATATAAAATTTTGATATGTATTTGCTGCCTACATGTTTTATAATGTTTGATATTTGTAATGCATTTGACATTTTTATTTTATGTGTAATTGTTTTATTTCAGCATATTAACCACATATTGCACTGCCATCGCTCATACCTCAGTTATATGTAATTATATTGTTGTTGTGTGCTTATCCTATTATCTAGCCGATGTTCCTATATAATTAACTAGTATTTAACGTTTGTGATAATTGTTGTGATGGAATTATATTAAACCTCTGATATGATCGACCATCTTCGTACCTTTCGCGTTTGCATTTATGACTATGTTGGAGATAGTCTATTCAATAATAAGTGCTTTTTTAACTATGCATAATCATACCATAAGTTCATTTCAGCGATTCATATCGTCTTGTCAATGTACTTGTAGTGTACCTTTTGTAAATAATAGGAAGTCGGCTAGCCTTAGTGAAATATTTTGTAAAGCGGGCTGGAATTGTTAATGTATGTGTTCGGTTAACTCGCGTATAAATCCGGTATATTAGTCGGATCGGTATTAATAGTTTAGTTCGCGAATAATTCCGATATATATTAGTGATAATGTATTCCCACTCTTTTGTTATTTCTAAAATTAAGAGTTACTTTCCATACTTGGTGAAAGCAACATGTAAATATATTATAGACGGGTTAAATGTGTGTACCGTCTTTTTATTGTATGTAACCTATGTTGGGGTTACTGTGTGATTTGGAGTCAGTGTATTTTGGTTTATAGCTGTATATTAAAGAACAGGCAATTCACGGTTGCTGTCCATGTGTGTCCACAAAACGAGCGCTCGTAGATGCAAGTTTATGGGAGGACAAGGTGAGTGTTCGTTTACTTTATTATATAGAAACCAATTGTTTGCATTGTCTCCAACTCTGAATATTTCATTTTATTTAATTGTTAAAAATCCTATGTAATTACAGTCCTACTTAAAATATTTCTATATCGTGGAAAGTGTATAAAACCCGTACAGTATGTTATGTGGGAGTGTGTTATTGAGCCATGTTAAATATTACTAACATTTTATGTCCATGCGGAGAGGAACATTGGTAGTCAAGACAGATTTTACCTCCCTGGTGTTCCTCTTCTTTCAACTTTAGCTGGATAGTATTGGTTATCCGACCTTAGTACCTGTCAGAAATGACTAGCTGACCTTCACTAACGTTTCTTCAGTTGTCATGCGTGGTATGTCTGGCTAACAGTTGACATCCCGTCAATTTTAGTGTTGGTGATCTGGATACTTGTACATTACCCGTCCTTGTATTATACCCCCGACGCGCGGGTACGCGAGCCACTACAGTCAGTTGGCAGCAATGTTACATAATTGTAAAAATGACGCGCAAATTAAATATTACGTCACACAATATTCGAATTATTGCAACACAATAAAAAAGTTATACTAATTTTAAAGAAAACCCCCAAGGGGTACTCACGTAAACATGTAGGGCGACTCCAGCGCTACTCCATAATGACTACAGCGGGGCTTTGTTGATCCTTTTTCGAGCGTGGGTGATTGTTGGCCCCAGTAAATCCAAATTCAATTGTCTTCTTCCTATATGTAGGGAGCTACAGAAAACTGGTATATAAGGAAAGATAATCAAGAGAAGGCAAAAGGAATCTACATAACACAAAAAAAGACACGACAAGACACACAGACAACTACATTTTGTTCCAGTCTCGATCACCAGTCCAGTCACGTATACGGAAATCACCCCTCTTCGCACCCCACGTCGGCGCAATCTCGCGCAACGCACTGTCTAAAGTGACAAAAATACGCACACGTGTTTTTAAAATACTTGGTGCGAAATTCTTACAAATTAAAACTTGAATTGAAAGTGTCTAGTGCCGATTTTGGCACATAACACTTGTCGAGATGTGTCAAATGCAGTTGGAAGTGCGAGGGCAGTTTGGGGTTTTCTCTACCGTGCTCTTTCCCAGGATGTCTACTGAGATTCAAAAACGAAAATTCGTGACTTTTTAGTGACTTTTAGTGACCATTTTATAAAATATTAGTGACCTGTGTTAAAAAAAAACTTACTTATATTTATTCTATTGCTGTTAAGTTTCATAACATTATAATCACAAAATTAAGTAATCAGGACATTTGTCGTACTTAAGTATATAAAGGTTATTTGAGAACAACACAATCTAAATTCATAATGGTTCTAATTTTTTCTTTCATTTTTCCAACTTAATGCCCAATGCTTTTACTTTTTCAAAGTTATGCTTAACTATGTCCTTCCGTTTCTTTTCTAAATCTACAACTTCCTTCACAATCCGCTTTTTACTGCATACTTTATTTTCCTTAGATTTCTTTTTTTCGGCAATAGCTTCACGTCTTAAAGAAGATGCATTCCTTACAGCATGAAGCATTTTCGCATTTATATCTAAATTCTTAAATGTTGCTTCATAAATTAATCTTTGTGAAATCAATGATCTTTCTTCAAGCCGCCCTGTAAACATTTTTTGTTTATAGAGAACCCTCTTTCTACCATAGCATTGCTATGATACATTGTCAAAATTATCCTCACAAAAGTAAGAAATTGTTTATCGTTTATAGAAGATTTTACAAAAAGTTCGGTAAAATATATATCCAGCCTTTCACTACGCCACTCTTTTAGAGAATCACGTTCTGATACACATAAAGTTTCAGATTGTCTTTTTATACTATCGGCACAACCTGGACTTAAATGTTTTTTTTTCTACAAATTCTTCTAATGCGCCTTGAATCCTCTGTTTCCTAAGTGTTTCACTTTTCATTACATATGGAGAAGGACATGATGCATCTCTAACAATTTTATATTTAAGAGGTAACTTTTCACGGATTTTCTTAAAAAGGAGTTTAAGAAAGGTCTGACAATCTTTTTTAAACACTAAAATTTGAAATTCTGAAACAGTTTTTTCAAATTCTTGATTGCCATTTTAGCACCAAAGCCAATATCAATCTGCATTGGTGATAACAAATTTTTGGTAACTTCAAGTTTAAATTAATTAAATCCAAAGATGTTTTTGCACTTTTTATTAATTCGTTTTTTATAAATCTTTCCCCAATATAACGCAGCAACGAACTTAGATCGTGATGAAGAAAGAGCAGCATCGGCTCATTTGCTTGATATTTAGTTAAAAACGGTTCGAGATCAGACACTATGGACAAAAGAAATTCTAGTTTTGCTAGCAAGAAACTATCTGACAAAGCTTTACTGATTTTCTTAAAACTAACACAATCTGGTAGACAAGTTGAAACTGCTGTGATATACTTTTTAAGAGGCTCTAATAGCTTTATTGCTCGCTGTAAAACACCACCATTTTCCACCCATCTTATTGAACAAAATTTATGTGAAAATGTTGTTGTACCTGTATGATAGATAAAAGCTCCTCTTTTAGTAGGAGTGTCTTTGAAAAGGTAATACAATGCACATAGAAATTCATGGATAAACCAACCAGTGCCTTCGTGTGCTGTTTTATACGCTCCATGAACAATGTGCAGCCCACACGTACCAAGATAAAACCTTATGGGGTCATCATCACTACCAGAAATTCGAATGTGTTCTTTTAGTTCCCGAAGCATCTTCAGATTCACATTAGGTCCATCCATGCTGATGTTACAAATTTTTTTAATGGGTATACTAAGAGAATCCAGGGTATTTAAAAAACCATTTAAAAGATCGATGGCAGTGGTTTTTTCACGAAAACACAAAGACAAATAATTTGTTTTAACCATATTATCGTCATCATTCCAGTATCTGAGAAGAATGTTCATTTGGCATTTTTGCACAACTTTATTCAGGCTTTCGTCAAAACTTATACACAAAATAAATACAATCTTTAATTTTATTTAAAAGTTCGTTTTGGAAAAACGGACCCAAGCCAAAAGTGGCTATATAACATATTTTACCTTTGTGTAACTGCATGTTTTTCGCTATAAAAGAATCTGGGAACATTATTGGAAAAAGTTCAGTAGCATTATGATGAACTCTTGACGAAGAATAAGATACTATCTTGTGCATAGTCCACATAATATTTCAGCTTTAGTAATCTCGTTACGGAACACGTATGACGCAATATTTTTATTTTCACGATCAGCTTCTTCAGAATACACTTTTGCAGGTAAATCAGCTGTTACTGAAGCTGAAATATCATTTTGTTGAGAGTCTGAGACCGGAGTATTTCTAACTAAATTATTCTCAATAGTTAGTTGCTTCATATTGAGTATTGGATTAGCTATTTTAGAATTTATTTATTTATTTATTTATTTCATACCAACAGCATCAGCCAATTACAGGTATAAATATTCAATAAAACACATTTATTATACAAGTTCTAGCAACTAATAACAGAATTAATTTTATTAACACCAGTCAACTGTTTTGAAGTGTTCTTCAATTGATTTCAAGTCTCTGGAGTATATGTCTATGTCAATTTTGTTTATTGTAGCACAGGTTCTTAATAATGGACTATTGCGATATGTATTTGTTGTTGGAACATTTACTGCATAAAACATAGATGAGCATCTTGTATTTATTGATGGACAATGTAAAGATAACATTGCAAGAAACTTATTATTGTCTATCATGCCTAATAAAAGTTTAATAATGTAGATAGCATCTAAGTATTTCCTTCTGTTTCTTAAGCTTTTAAATTCAAGTATAGTTTCTAATAGTTGCTGATCATATCCTCTTGGTGGGTATAGTCCGTGCTTTTTATAGTGCAAATACTTCAAAATTTTCTTTGTATTTTCTCAATAGCAGCGATGCCTACTGCATACTGTGGATTCCAAATTACTGATGCATACTCAAGTTTAGGAACAACAAGTGAATTATATAATGATGTAATTGCTAAAGAGTCTTTGAAATATTTTGTATTTCTTACAACAAATCCTAGTATCTTATAGGCTTGTTATAGCTGAAATATGTTGATTAAATAGTCATTTACTATCATATATAATTCCAAGATCTTTATGACTAGCCTTTCTACTCAATACTGCATATTCTATTTTATAGTCATATGTTGTAATATATCTACCTGTTGTAAATGACACCACCGCACACTTGTTTATATTAAATGTAAAGTGATGTAGGTCACACCAGCGTACCACATTATTTAAGTCATTTTGCAATGACACACAATCCTGCATGCTGTGAATGGCCTTAAAAAATTTAAAATCATCAGCATACATTAATCCTTCAGAACTTATAAGGTTACTTATTATGGGATTTATTACAATTAGAAAAAGTAATGGGCCAAGATTGGACCCTTGCGGAACTCCAGATGTTGCAATGTAGGTATCTGATTTGCATCCCTTAATTTCAACATATAATTTTCTTTCCTTTAGATATGATATTAATAATAATATCAATGACTCATCCACCTCTGATTTATGTAAAGCTTGGATTATTTCAGTGTGATAGACAGTATCAAAAGCTTTTTCCAAGTCTGCACAAATAACATCAACCCGTTTTCCACATCTAAAAGAATTATGCACAAATTGGGTAAAATTAATAAGATTGGTTGTAGTTGACCTTTGTGGATAAAAGCCATGTTGTTGATCACTAATAAAAGTTTTTATTTGAGAAAAAAGTCTTGCTTGAATAATTATTTCAAAAACTTTTGAAAAAGCGGAACTGATACAAATGGATCTGTAATTTTTTACATATGTTTTGTTTCCTGCTTTATGTATAGGAATAACTTTACTAACTTTCCATGTTGTGGGAAATATACTATTTTTTAAGCAATAATTAAAAATATATTTCAGTGGTTCAATAAAAGCATTTGCACATCCCTTTACAATATACGTCGGAACCTTATCCGGTCCCACTGCCCTTGTATTACTTAGCCTTTTAATAGATTCATTAATTTCATATGTAGTAATTTGTTTAAAGCAGAAATTACTTTTTATCATCTGCTTAATATTGACATCAACATTCGTCTGAGGTTTATATATAGCCTTAAAATAATCTGAAAATGCATTAACCACATTCTGCAATCCTTCTGATGACTCTCCATTAACATTTAGTACTACCTCAGGTATACCTGGTGTTCGTTTAGGCCTTTAATGAAATCCCAAAAACAGATGGGTTTGATTTTACTTCTTTTTGTAAGTTTTCTATGTAAGTTGTGTAAGCTTTTTTGATTTTTATTTTTAAAGAACATCGTAAAGAATCCCATTTGAATTTCCAAGCTTCATCATTTAACCTTTTGTGATACTTTCGGTACCTACTTTTTTCTCTAATATTCTTTATGATTTCATTATTGTACCACACTGGGTACTTTACTTTGGAGTGTCTTGCTATGGGGACACATTTTAAAAACATCATAAACTTTAATATAAAACTTGTTTAGTGCATCATCTATAGAATAGTCCTGTTCTAGTACTGTGTAAATCTCTTGCCAATTTATTTCCATCATGTTGAAGTATAATTTTTCAAAGTTTGCCTTCTTAAAATTAAAATTTTCATTATGTGGCGATCTTATTTCCTTTATTATTTCATAACATGTAAAACTGATTCTTAGGGATGGATGATACTTATCTTCAGTAACAAGACTGTTATCTTCGCGTTCTACAGAAACTGAAATGATATTACTAATCACTAAGTCTAATAGGACATTGTTAGAATTTAATATACAATTATGTTGTTTATAATCGTTATATACTATAAAGTCATTGTGTTCTTTAGCCTCATCTGAAATTACTATGCCATTAAATGACCGATAGTTATAATACTTAGGGATATTAAAATCTCCCAATATGATACATTGTTTCCCATATAGAGCATTTTCAATTGTTTCAATGATTTTCTCAAGAAGCTGTAGTTTATTTCCTGGTGGAATATATACCACGACTATGTGCACACTGCTGATGCCGAAATTGACTTTTACACATACTCCTTCTATGTTGTTATCAAAAATAGAAACTTGACTAGCTATGTACTGTTTACCAATAGCTAGGAAAACCCCTCCTCCTTGAGATTTACCAGATACTAATTTATCTCGGTCATGTCTGTATACGTAATAATTTTGACAAAATTCAGATGTAAGAATAGACGAATTTAACCAGGTTTCCGACACTGCTACACAATCATAGTTACATGCTAATAGGGCTAATTTTAGATCAATAAGCTTAGTTTTATCCCTCTCATATTTTGTTAGTATATATTCCATTTAAATTGGGATTTTGGATTTACACTGGCTCTGTTTGGAAAACATGGTTTTGAAAATCCTGTTCAGACTGAGTAATAAGAGTCTTATGTGCAATATTTGTTTTATTAAAAAATTTTCTAATTGCAATTCCATTTGGCCAGAATTCAGGATTCATAAGAGTTGAAAATTGCTCTGAATCTACTGTGATCTTAAATGAACTATAGTATTCCGGATATCGAGACGTTAAAGGTTGTATTCTCAAATATGATTTATCATTATCAGAGTCAGATAAATTTAGTTTTGCTTCTACATATTGCGTTATTTTATTTATATCAACTGCTGGGTTAACTTTCGTTAAGTGCAAATCAGTATTTCTACGCATCCGCGGAACTGCAACAAAGCCATCTATACATCCTTTCTCTGCATCAGTTGGATTCCTACCAGCTGTTCCTATTATCATTTTTTCTTTGCTCACCATTCACAATTTGAGATGTACTAGATTTTGAAACGGTACTTATGTAATCACTACTATGTTTATTTATTATTGATGTATCCTTAGTTACACTTGCATATGTTGATAAAGTGTTTACTAAGTTATCAGTATGTGGAGAGATTCCAACGCAGGTTTTAGAAACTGCAGTTTTACTGTTGTTGTTTACAAAAATTGGTTTGCTTAGTGTTTTATCTTTTATCATGGCAGTATTACTACTAGCATGTGGCATTTTAGATATTTGGACATTTTTTGTAAGTAATGTAATTAAATCTTTGTTACTATCAGTAAGATTCCTAACCTGAGTTTTCAAATCTTGTATTGCCTTGAGCAATAT
Organism: Platerodrilus igneus; assembly: GCA_036346225.1. Taxonomy (NCBI): domain Eukaryota; kingdom Metazoa; phylum Arthropoda; class Insecta; order Coleoptera; family Lycidae; genus Platerodrilus; species Platerodrilus igneus. The sequence continues at coordinate 1,053,804 of JARFIW010000888.1, read as the reverse complement.
CTGTGCTTTAGTCCCTTGGAATGAAGTTCTACATTATATATTCCAGCTTCTGAAATATCAAAATTTTTTTGCAGTAGGCACGAAAAGCAACATGCCCATTTCCAGGTACTGGTTGTAACCAGCTTTTAAAAATCGGATTTATCAGCCAAAGTTCAGAAAACGAATACTTTCCAGGCATTTTTACAAGAAAGTTTTCACTCTAAGTACATACGCATTGTGTAAACTTAAAAACGTAAAATCTTGGCGCGTTACAAATAATCAAAACGAAACACATCTCATAAGGTTGTGTGAATTTGGGTTACATTATAACAACACAACGTAGGTGTCATCGAGCCAGTGCCATTAGATGTTAGATCATGCAGCCCGGTGTGCCGTTTATAAAGGGCGTTTGGGTCAGCCTTCATCTCGGTTACAATATAAAGTTTATAATTAATCATGAAACAAAGTATTCCTCTAATAATCAAAAGATGAGGCACTAATGAACTTAGTTTTCAAAAATAGTAAATATACAAATGTACAGATGAGGTGCAATTATCAACCTGCAAATAGATTTGCAATATTGACAAATGAAGTTGACCTCCATAGGTAAACACATAATTGATGCATTAAAACTTTATCAATGAAACAGAAAATTATCATAAAAACAAAACACAGAAAGTAAGTAGCAAAAACTAAGAATTTTAGATTTTTACCTTCAAGATAAAAAACAATATCTACATAAGCAATAACATGTTTTTCTTTATCTCATGTGAAGATTGAATTACCAATTCAGATCGTCATACAAGCCTCATTAAAAGATGTTATTTATTGAAACCGAGATATGGCTATAAAATAATACTCACTATAGCAACCTCATTATTCAATATCAGGTAATTACGATACCATGAGATAATAATAAATATAACTAACTTGTTTATAGCAATAATAAAAAATAGCATTACCACACATTGTATCAGCACTTAGATAAACATGTCCATCGGCGCTAGGAAAAAACTTCATATTGCATGATAAAGCATCATCTTTAGTGATGTTAGAGTCCTGTAAAAATCCCATCAGATCTACTTCTAATAAACCATCATTCAAACATGAATCTGTAAGTAGAGTTGTATATAATATTTGGTTATTACTTTCTACCTCTTTTATACCATTTATTTCCTGATCAGGCTCTTCTAACGCAAAATCGTTCAAGATATTATAAAACTGATGCATTTCGCCGGCTGTATTATATTCATCTGGAAGAAATTTTACGTGAATATAAATACAAATCTAATTACATGTTTAATAATTATAAACAACATATTTCAACAATTCTACAATACAAACGTCAAAAAATTTACTAGTGTTCAAGTATACTTTATCGGTGCACACATTTCAACACCTTCAAAAAGGTGTTTTAAGTGAAACTTATTGTGTGTAAAAAAAGAGGAATGAATACACTCCAAAATGATACAATTATCAAAATGATGTATGTAAATTTATTTGCATTTCATAATGAGTTCGTTATACCATGCATGCAAGATCAGGATGAACAGCATAAAGGATCTTGGAAATAGTAAAAGTTGCAAAGACGGTTAAATTACAAAAGAGTTAGACAATTTAGGGATCGATGATATGCTGTTGATAAAATCAGAAAATCTGATCTACTCACAGAGATATTCCAGAGCATCTGAAATATCGAGATTTTGTTTTTACTTTTTCAAGTTATTTGAAAAGGTATAAAAAAAACAAAAGGCAATTTCTCATTGCCACTATTTCATATGTACAAGACAGTATTTACAAATTTTCAATAGAACGTTACATGGAAATCATCATCAAAATTATTTTCTTATGTGGTCCGTCAAAAAATACAACCAGTATTAGATAGCATTTTCTATTACAAATTCAATGATGCATGGCATGATATGGTGTCATGTATTTATATTCAGAAAAAGGCTTTTTAATAAATTTCTAAAAATTTGGTATTATTTTATTAATTTAATTATTTTAAATATAATACATCAATTTTTCCATTCTGAACGGACCTGCACCTTGACAACAGGTAGAATGGCTTGCGCGTTTCAATGAGCTAAAGAGCCGACTATAAGTTTAACCAAATTAGTGGGGTATTTAGTGAGAAACTAAATTAAAACAGGTCCCTGAACAAGGGTAGCAGGTTTTTCGATACTTAGAGTGGCAGAGACCATAGGAGTCGGTATGACATTCTAAGACACACTACTGCAATGTGGAAGGCAATGGGAAACTACCACATTACCTCCCAAGTACACTGCGTACAGAAATTATTAGTAAACATGATGGCATCCTCTGAGGTAAAAAATTCCTGAGGTAAAATAGTCCCCCATTCGGATCTTCGGGAGGGGACTACTTCGGAGGGTATAATCTGAAAATATAGAAAAAGATCCGTGAATATTCTGCGAGTCGGAGCGTGGAATGTCAGAAGTACGAAACAAGTAGGTAAGCTAGAGAACCTGACACTCGAAATGGATAGGTTAGCACTAGACACAGTACGAATCAGCAAAGTCCGCTGGCCAAAGGTTGGGGATTTTTAGAGTGGAGATTTCAGGGTAATTCATACAGGATCAGAGGAAAGAAATTCAGGTGTGGGGATAGTTATGCGAAAAAAAACAGGACGGTGTGTAGAAAACTACTTACAAAAGAACGAAAAGTACTCATGGTTAGATTTGAATCTAAACTGGTAAACACAGTAATAATACAAGTATACATGCCCACCTCTAGCTACAGTGAGGAAGAGATAGAGGCGATCTACAAAGATATCGAAGACATACTAAGCTACGTAAAAGGACATGAAAATTTAATAATTACGGGGGATTTTAATGCAGTGGTAGGTGAGGGTAAGGAAGGAGCGATAGTAGGTTTATTTGGGTTATCTACAAGAAATTACAGGGGAAATAGGCTAGTAGAGTTTTGCGACAAGAACAACTTAACCATCAAAAAACAGATTATTTCAACATCATGCTAGAAGACGATACATGCGGAAGATGCCAGAATATAGGAAGATATCAAATAAATTACATTATTGTTAGGCAACGGCTTAGAAATCAAGTAAAAGACTGTAGAAGCTACCCGGAAGCAGATATAGACACTGACCACAACATTGTGATTATGAAGGCCGCACTTAAATTTAAAAATCTGAAAAAGAGGAACGGAAAAAGGCACTTTGACTTTGAGAAGCTACAAGATAAAGATATCCACAAAAGATTTGAAAAAAAGTCAAATGAATTGCTGAAAGATATTGGGAAAATTTCTGATACTAAGGAAGTAGAAACAGAGATATTCTGGGGTATACACATAAAGAAAATAAGAAACCATGAATAACAAAGGATATCCTAAATTTAATAGAAGAAAGACGAAAATACAAAAATAAATCAGACGCAACAGGAAAACAGAGATACAAAGCTATAAAATAAGAAATTATTCGCAAATGCAGGAAAGCTAGAGAACAATAAATTGATGAAAAGTGCAAAGAAGTACAAACTAAGATGGAAATAGGAAAGACAGACAAAGCATACAAATGAACTAGAATGAATTTTAGGGATATAAAACCACATAGCAAAAATATAAGGAACATGGGAGAAAACGTCATTATAGAAAATGTAGCTAGATGGCAGGAATATATAGGGAATTTATATTCAGGAGAGGAACTAACAGCATTAGAACAGGAATTAGATGTTGAAAATGATGACCTAGGATATCCTGTACTTAGAGATGAGTTTGAACTAACATTAAAGAGCCTGAAAAAGGTAAAGTGCCAGGTACAGATAAGGTGCAAGCAGAAACTCTAAAAGCTGCTGGACAAGCAGTAACAGAACGTCTCTTCCAACTTGTAAGCTATACGTGTGAGACAGGCGGGATACCCAAAGATTTCAAACGTAACATCTAGTAACTATACCAAAAAAAGAGGCGTGGATAGATGTGAAAATTTTCGAACAATCAGTTTGACAGCACACATTTCAAAAATATTAACTAGAATTGTACAATGACGAATGGAAAAACAAGCTGAAGAAATAATGGGAGAAGGTCAATTTGGGTTTACGCGAAACAGGGTAACATGGCAGGATATTTTAGCTCTAAGGGTGGTAATGAAGAAAACAATAGAAAAGGGGGAAAGCGTATATATAGAGTTTGTAGATCTGGAAAAAGCATTCGACAATGTAAAATGGAAAAACGTTTGAAATACTGAAAAAGATTGGAATGAGATTTAGGGATAGACGGATAGTACATTGCTTATACAAAGAGGGAACTGGTAATAGCATTAGAATAAGAAAGTAGAGAAGTAAACATTAGGAAAGAGGCGAGACAAGGATGTGCCTTATCCCCATTAATTTTGAACTTGTACATAGAAGAGCCAATGAATACTGTCAAATGCACAAAGGCATTTGGAATTACTATGCAGGGACTGCTTAGATTTGCAGATGATATAGCGGTATTAGCATCTAGCAAAGAAGAGATAGAAGCTGCTCTTAATGAAATGGAAACAGTTCTAACGAGAGATATGGTATGAAAATTAACAAAAATAAAACTAAACTTCTAGTATGCAAAAGAGGGGGAAATAAATCAAAAACAAGAATAACGAGAACTTACAAGAGGTTAAGGATTTCTGCTACCTAGGAAGTCAAATAATGCAAAATGGAAAAAGCACAAAAGATATAAAATAAAGATTAGCACAAGATCGTGCTACATTTAACAAGAAAAAACAACTATTTTGCTCAAAGAACACAAACAAAGAAACAAGAAAACATATGTGTGGAGCACAGCACTGTATGGCTGTGAAGCCTAGACAGTAGGAGAAGCGGACAAGAAAAAAGTAGAAGCCTTTAAAATGTGGTGCTACAGACGTATGATGAAGATATGATGGACAGACAAAGTTAAGAACAAAGAGGTACTAGAAATGGTAGGGGAAGAAAGAAATATGTGGAAAACAGTAAAAATAGGAGAGATAGGATGATAGGCCACATACTAAGACATGAGGGAATAATGTGGAGTATATTAGAAGCAGAGATAGGAAAAAGAGAAGTCGAGATAGATATAGGTTAGACTACTGGACACAGATAGTGAAAGATGGAGGTTGTAAGAATTTCAAGGAAATGTGTAGGCTACCTCGGAATAGAAATCAATGGAGGTACAATTCCAACCAGTCGCAAGATGGAAAAATTAATGACAATAATAATTACTGTACTTAAACATGGTGATTATTATAAAGAACTGCAGATACTACTTTTGCAATACTCTCAACTAAAGTTAATTGTGCGAAAGGATTTACTGGAAAACTATTAATGCAGCAAATGTGTAAGTGTTGGGAGATCCTTGACAGCCACAGGCCTGCTGAACCCCCTTCACATACCACTGAATCTCAGTGAAATAGGGCATATAATTAGAAAACAATAGAAATGAATCGAGTTGTATATAGGCTGTTGGGAGAATTGCAGGGAACTGTGTAGGCTAGCTCAGAACATAAATAAGCTGAGGTACAAGTCCAACCAGTTTCAAGATGTAAAACCCAATGACGAAACAATAAGTGCTCTTAAATCTGATGATTATTATAAACAACTACAGGTGTTGGTTGTGAAATATTTTCAACTAATGTTGATTGTGCGAAAGGATAAATTGGAAAAACTATTAATTCGACAAATGTTCAAGTGCTGGGGGAACTTGGTAGTCAAAGGCTGAATATCAGGGAAATACGGTATATAACTGTAAAACTACAGAAGGTGATTGAACTGCATCAAACAAGAAAGAACCGTAGCTTTCTTCAAAGACAACGAACGTAGATACAAGAAGAAAACTGTTCAAAGTATAGTGTGGAGCACAGCACAGTACATCTTCAGATGTATGAGGATGGTAGCATGGACAGACAAAGTTAATAAGAAATAGGTTGTTGAAATAGTCGACGAATAAAGATATCTGTGGAAAACAAAAAAAAGGAGAAATAGAAGGACAGGATACATTCTAAGGCATTTCTGGGGAGTAGTACGGGATATATTACAAGCAGAGATAGGAAAAGTGAGATACAGATAGACCGAGATCAGATTTTCGCACACAGATAGTGATAGATGCAGACTGCAAATTTCAGGAAAATGTGAAGGTTAGTTCAGAATAGGAAACAATGAGGGTACGCATCCAACTAGTTTTAGGACTGAAAACTTAATGATGATAAATATTTAATGTGTGATTCTCCAACCTAGCCATACCTTGTAAAATAAATAGTATGAAACTAGGCGAAGATGTGACTGCACTTAATATAAACAAAACTACAACAAATTCTCACAAACCTATTTTTACCAGACTGTATCTAACTCAAAGAATTAATGTGCATTCTAGATGTAAAAAACACCAATAACTTATTGTTCAATAGTAGCTCCATCATAATGCTGGAAAACAAATTCGAACAATATACCACAAAACCTAACAACTTGTAACGCCTAATGTTACAAAAAATAATCACATTACTAAAAAGAAATATCAATAATTGCCCTATTGATTCACCCTTGAAAGAAGTTGAACAGCCGATCTTACGGTTTGAATAAACACCCTAACAAAAATATAAGCTTATGATATTTTGTTTAAATTAATAAAAAATTAACGATCACAAAAACTTTAAAAAACAAATTATTAGTAGGAATTTTGGGAAATTACCCATAATCTATGATGAATGGAACTGATCACCACTTGCAAACACCGTAAACTAGAAGTGTCTAAGTGCTGTTAACCGAGCAATGATTTAGTTTAAATGACTTCCGTTAGCAGATTCACAATTGACGCTGTTTTATAAATGCATAAATAACCCAATCAAAATAAACGAAAAAAATATTTTAGTTTTTTTTTTTTTTGTAATCAAAGCAAATATTAAAATAAGCTATTCTAATTAATACTAGATCTGAAAACTTAAATTTTATGTTTCATTTTAACATATTTGAATATACTATTAAGTAAAAATATAGCGTTTATTAATAGCTTAATTTTCGATTTTTAATAAAACGCATTATATTTTCATTCATTAAATTAGTTATATAATTTTAACACTAATCAAGCAATTTCATCATTAATTTATTCATCAATGGCACTGTGTAGATAGTAAATATTAGACAGCTCCAGAAGATGTAGTTCATCTAAAACGTGGAATGTACATTGTGAAAAACATAAAAGATATTAATGGATTTTGTTTTATTAACGAAACTGATAGAATTGCGTTAAAAGAAAACTATTGGAGGTTATACAAACCATGTTTTAAACAGTGTACGATAGTATTGTAATTATTTTATATAAATACGTTTGGATGTGATTTGTTACGGAGTATAGAATAATAATACACACAGTCATTTTATGTTACGGGTAAAATGAGTTTTAAGTTATAAATTTAAATTTGTCCTGAAAGGGCGATGACCAAGTATCAATTTTAGGGGTTCACTAACTACCTACAGTGATGCAGGACTGGTGACTGCCTATTAAAGAAATAATAGAGATTGATAGAAATAAATATTTTAAATAGCTAAAATATAAAAACAATGTTATGATATCCACTTACTTCGAAAGACTTCTTGTATTGCCATACATAAGGGGTGCCAAACCGCCTTATCTCAATAATCCCCTTCGATATTTTTCCTACACGAAAGACGAATATTCGGGTTGTCTTCTTTACATTTTGATTTCTTAAATTTCATCACGTCACACTTTAGCTTTTTTTTTACAATACTTTATAAAAACTCATTAAAGTTTGTCATATTAAAGAAAGTTTCAAAATAAAAAGCCTCCCCAAATACGACTTTATCATTGAGGTGGCTAGATATCTTCTTACAATTTTCAACAAACTTCGTTCGTTTATGAAATCGATTTGTTGTCCGTCTGTCCGTCCGAGGCCTTTCTAATGGTCGCACATCAATGTGTGATACATCAATCGATTCAGATCGGTGTCCTGAGCTTAAGTTTTGATGTCAGTTGAAATCGGGCCACGGGGACGCCGTGCTCCCGCGATATTCCGTCGGGAAAATTAAAATTTCAAATAGGTCCAAAATTAATGTGCGATACATATTTGGACTCCCCTAACATATCTGAGTCGAAATATGGTACCCCCCACAAAATCTGACCACGGATACCCGACCCCCCAGGGGAATTAATTTTTATCAAAAATTTCAAATAGGTCCAAAATTAATGTGCGATACATATTTAGAATCCTCTGAAAAAACTGAATCGAAATATGATGCCCCCTTATTTACACACACACACACAAACACACATACATACATACATACATACACACACACACACACACACATATAGCTTTTAAAATATTTATTCGATAAAATAAAATATATTAAAATGTCTCTTTTGTTGTTTATAAATTTTTGTATTTTATCTGAATACTTATAATTATTACAACATAATAATTTTAATTTCTTTAAATTGTTTTAAAGTAAGTCTACATTTGGAAGTTCGTTGCGACAATGCCTTGCATTTTCAACTTGTTCTATATTTATCTGGTTTATAAACAAGTTTAAATAAAATTCAAGCTGTACTTAATCTCTATTGACATAAAAATAATTACAATAAGAAGACAGATATTTTCATACAAAACTTAATTTCCTAACATAAGGCCAGCCAGGCATAGCTAAAAGAAATCCTAAAGAGCAACATTCAATAAATAAATAATACTAACATACAATTGTTTCAATTTCCATAATTGATATACACGACTTTCTAAATCCTATTTCTGGAAATATCTTTAATATCACAACATAGAAGGCATAGTTCAATGTCAACTTTTCCCTTTCGTCATTGGATTGTTTATTAAAAATACTAAACACTAAATCCCATCAATAAAGCTTGTTAAGTCTTCTTGACTCCGCAAAGTTATTTTTTAATATTACGTTAAAGGGAGCTTTATTTTCGATTGCTGTTTTTGTAGTATAAATTAGGTTATCAAGCATAAAATTGTGTTATTGAGTTCTAATGCATGTTCTCTATGGTTCTAATGCACTACTCGCGATCCTAAGCGATAGTGCTGTCAAGTTTTAAGAACTAACGGAATAGGAAGAAACTTGGTTATTATCACGGTATGGGCACTCGATAGTTCTTGCAATTTCTAAACCGACTTTCGTCATCAATATTGGTGAATTCATATATTGGCTTCATTTTCACTATCAAAGTATATAACAATTCCTCGTAACTACCACGACGCTATCGGTATAATAATTTTTGCATTTATTTAGTAATTGGTGACAAAATGTCGTTTGCTACTTTTTAAAAGGTAACTTGTAAAATGATTTTATACTGGCAAAATTACAGTCTAAGCTGTTTAGCTTCATAATAAATGTTATTATGTTGGAATTTGTACTAGTGAGCATATTTTAAATATTTGAATTGAGTGATTTTAATGTGTTATATATTCTTAATTAAATAGCCATACGCATGTTATACCGGGCACGGAATAATAGCCACCAATAATCAAGATTTTCAGAGGTTATATTTATTAAATTAACGAGGACGGAACAGTTATGAAAATTTATTTTTAAGATTTGCCGGATGTTAAACAACCCAACACAATATTGTGAAAACTAAGTGGTATTTGGGAACTGTTAAAATTGCTAGATTTAAATACTACTGATTGTAAAGTCTGGTAAGGTGTAGTATTAAAAATGAACTCCTTACCTGAAATAAAACAACAGTTCCATTCGGAACTCACATGTTTATTCTATTGTTTCATGTTCGAAACTCAGTTAATATATTGATAAATCTGGGTCGCATTCTTTACAGGCTATTCAACTTGTTTTCTGCACATTTAGCTTAGTTTGTTAACTTATGAAGTTTCATAATACCTTCATAGTCGATACTTCTTACTGACCATTGTATCGTGCTCTACTTTCTATAATTACTATTGCGCCCTAATTAGATGGCGACCATGCCGGGATATGCCAGAATACCGCCAATGAAATAGAAAAATAGAGAAAAGTGGGTATGTCAGAATCAAAGGAAGAAATAGTAATAGCCCAAGCTGGAAATAATGGCGGTGCCACAGCAAATGCAGAACATGGTATGTCTTTGATCAGTGGAAGAAATTTTGGTAGATGTAACTTTAGAATAAGCAGAGGGGGATGAGCACGCTTTAAAAATATTACGAGCAACGAATGAAAAAATAGCCATTAATTCTTTTGCAAACGGATTACAAAATTCAGAACTATGAATTATCATAAAAGCAAGAAATTATAATGGGTTAAATGAGGCGATATGCAGAGCGAAGGGCGAAAAAATATCAACAGAGGACACGCAATTATTTCACATGCGGGGAAAAATGAATAATAATTATAAACAAGGTTATTTATGTGACGATTATAGTGTAAATCTACATATCGAATAAAAATGATTTCTCAATAAGCAATTCAAGATATAATAACGGAAATGCAATTAATTATAATAGACGGCAATTTACAAACTCTAACAGAGGTCAAAGAACTTCTCGAGCAAACTACTATGGCAATCAGCAAGGGCAATACAATCGTAATAAATGCAATGAAAGTTACATGAGAAATTCCAGGTCATATTACCTAGATACCGATGATAACTCATCAGGGTCAACAGAACATCAGTATAACAATTCATGTAGTACAAATTTAAATGGGCAAACTAACGCGGTTGAGACATTTTTTCGAGGCTCAACACAGTAAAATAGTTACAGATTAAAACGTAGTTGTGTTGAATGTGAATGGACTCAATTTTGTGAGAATGAGATGTGGAAAGTGTGAATTTGTGTTTCTTTTAGAGACCAGGGCTTCTGCAAGTGTGTATCTAAAGGACAAGAAATTGATGTTTCAAAGAAGACAAACATAAAAGGTATTTCAGGATATACTAATTCTTTAGAATCAGTGAATTTTTACTGCGGGTGTGTAAAACTAATGAAATTTATCACGAATTTTTGGTAATGAATGGGTTTGGACCAGATATGCATGGTATAATGGGATCAGATTTTTTCAAAAAGTATGCGGCAAATATCGATTTTGAAAAATTTTATTTATCAATTTGGGTAAAAAATGCTAAAATAAAGTTACAAATAGAATCTAATGTTAGTGTTAGTACGAATATCCCAGCACGTTGCGAAATAATCAAATATTGTTTATTTATTTATTCACATATACGGATTACACCTTTAATATTGATAAATAATGCTTTAAATGCTATAAATAATTCAGAATATTAAAAATATTAAAACTAACATGAATTATAAAATGTATGTCAAATTCATAAAATACTTAAAATATATAAAAAAAAAAACTTTAAAAAAACTAGTGAAGCTCACTGTAGGTTTCTAAACAGCCCATTATACTCCCTTTAAATTCCTTTTTAAATTCTGATTGTGAAATTCCTATCATCTTATAATCATGCGCATTATTAGCAGACCTAACCATCCTAGTTAGGGGGCAGAAATAGGTATAATTAACCCTATGATAGGGCACAAAAAATAATGATCTGTCTCTAGTATTACGCAGTGGTATCCTAAGACTGATCAGGCTAAGTAATTCAGAACAATCAATATCTCCTGCCAAAACTTTATACAAAACCAGAAGGTCATTATACCCACGTAGGGTTTCCAGAGGTGGTAATTGCAAAGCCTGGCGAATGAGGTCATAATCACAATTAAATTTACTGAATACTGTTCCAGTCTTATATGCACAAAATCTTAGGAACCTATTCTGCACCGCTTCAAGAGTTTGATTGTGTACATTATAATGGGGAGACCAGATCGGAGAGGCATACATAAGTATACTCCGAACGTAACACAAATACAATGTTCTAATCGCTGTCACTGAAAGGTCGTGCGCGTGTCTTGAAATAAATCCTAATGCTCTTAGAGATTTTGAAGTAATAGTATTAATATGAGGAACAAAAGATACCTTACTATCAAAATAAACACCCAGATCACGTACTGTATCAACACTTTTCAAATGCGATCCATTGATAGAGTATACATACTTAATGGGGTTTCTAGAAGATGAGAAAGTTATACTGCCACATTTGGAAATATTAAGAAACATCCCGTTATTCTCACACCAATTATAAAATGAGTAGAGTTCTTTCTGAAGGTCATGACAATCAGATTCACTCCCAACTACTCTGAACAATTTACAATCGTCAGCAAATAGTAAGAACTTGCTACCGGGAAGAAACAAGCCAATGTCATTTACAAATAAGTTAAATAGCAGGGGCCCTAAGTGTGACCCCTGAGGCACTCCAGACAAAACTTCCATAGGTGCTGAAATAAAATTTTTAATCTTTACCAACTGTGACCTGGCACTGAGATAACTCTTTAGCCATTGAAGTAAGTAATGCGGAAATCTTATAGCTTTCAATTTTCCTAACAATATGGAATGGTTGATTTTATCGAAAGCTTTAGAGAAATCTGTATATATTGAATCAACCTGCAACCCATTCTCCAAAGCAGTGGTAATTGTGTTTTGATAGACAAATAGGTTAGAAACTGTCGATCTTTTCTGAGTGAACCCATGCTGGTTATCACATATTAATTTACAACAATACCAATTTAAGTACACAATTAGTAACAACCTTTCAAGTAGTTTAGGTATAGAAGACAACAGACATATTAGCCGGTAGTTTGTAATATCCTCTTTATTGCCACTTTTAAAAACGGATATGACATAACTTGTACTCCACATCGATGGAAATTTTTGAAGTTTAAATGTCAAGTTAAATAGGAATTGAAGCGGTTTACACAAAGTAAATATACACCTCTTTAGAAAAATACGTGGAATCCCATCAGGACCCGTTGACAACCTATCAGGAAGGGATCTGATACCATTGAATACCTCCTCCAAGCAAAACTGTATAAATGGGATATCAACTTGTGAATCGGTCATAGAGAGATTAGTATCGAAAGCCTTGGGGGTATCATTATAGTTTCCTATGAAGTGAGAGGCGAAGAGATTGGCAATATCATCGCCATTATTAGCAGTAATATCATCAAGAAACAAGCTCTCCGGTAAATGTTCCCATTTTAAACTATTAACATAACCCCAGAATTGTTTTGGATTAGAACAAATCCCTTTATTTACATTGGACATATAAGTATGATAACTGCGTTTCGTAGCCTGTTTACAAAGATCTCGTAAATTACTAAAACGTACATAATCAATCTGGGAACGGGTTTCCTTAAATATAGCATGTGCTCTCTTTTTCTCATGTATTAATGATATCAAGTCCCTGGAAAACCATCTGGGATAGGTAGATAATCTACGATTGATTACTGGTACAAATCTATCAATGGCAACATTGATTATTTCATAAAAAGTCCTAACAGACTCCTCAATATCCAAATTACTCAAGAGAGAATCCCATGCAATTTGTCCAAAATATTCATTTAATGCGATATAATCAGCATTTCTAAAATCTCTATACGTTTCATTAAATTGTAAGGTTCTACACTTAGTAGTAAGAGATAGTTTGCATTCGAGAGCCTTGTGGTGGTAAGCGACGCATCAATTGAGTTAGATACATTAGCAAAAAAAGAAATACATTGTGGTCATTAGGTATATTATTAAATTGTTTAAACCCCAAGAAATTGAAGTGTTCTGCCACCTCAGTAGCTGGGTACCCCGGTCGGCAGTGTACTAATAATTCATCACGAGATTCCCATACTGCGGCTGGTAAGTTATAATCACCAAAAATAAAGAAAGAAGAAGCAGGATACTTATCAACTACTTGCTCAACTGCCGAGCAGTGGTCAATATACACCTCTGGCGAGGATCCTGGAGGAATGTAGACACCGCCCAGAAAAAAATTAAATTTAGCTTCCCAGAATTCGATAAACAAGTGCTCAACATTCAAGACTGTAGTAGAAATGGTTTTGACTACAAACGGTAAGTCTATCTTGGTGGCAATAAGAACCCCACCACCACGTTCTTTAGTACTGGTTAGATAGGAACGGTTCACTCGGTAGATTTCATAGTTAGAAAGTCCCAATTCTGCATTAGAAAGATCTTCATGCAGCCAAGTTTCTGTCAACACAATCACGTCATATTGACAAACAAGAGCCGATAGAGCAAAGTCAACAAATCTAGTGCGCATACCTTCAACATTTTGGTAATAAACTGAGAGTGAGTAAGGAGTTGTGGATTTATTATTATTTAGTTTTTTGGGACATTCTTGACCACACAAGGTACTCCCTGTTTATGGATAATTCTTAGATTTTGTTCCCCATGCTTATAACGATCCTTAAGTTCTTTAAGAGCAGATGCATATTGTTGCCTTTGTATATGTGTCAGATCCTGACTGATTGAATAACCATAGTTAGTGATGGCTCTTTTGGCTTTAAGTACTTGACCAACTCTACCAGAGCTACATAAAGTAACCTTCAAAGGACAAGGCCTATCACCAGCAACCTTACCAAGGCATATAACATTGATGAAATCACTGGACTGCACACCAGCAGCCTCCAAAATTTTAGCTGCAATTTTATTATCATGTGAAATTCTCTCAGCTATTTGCGAAGATATAGATTCACTTGCATTAAAAACCATAAAATTGCAGGCACGCACTGTTCTCTCATGAACCACTTTGTATATAGTTTCACTATTACTTGTTCTGTCGTTATTTAAATCCATAGAATTCGTTTCTTGCTGTAGGACTACAAACTGCTGTTTTAAATTATCCAATTCTTTTTCCAGAGCAGTAAGCTTTTTCAATAACAGAGGAGCTTTTAATACTGTGGTTCTGCAATCCTCACAAAAGAAAATAACTAATCTTTGAGATTTGAGTTGAATCGCTCTAACTTCGGTAACATTTAAAATTGAGCATTTTTTGGTAGCATGAAATGTTGATCCACAACTATCACAGCAGATGTAACTTTCATCATCTAGAATTTTTAAATTGCAAAAGTTGCAAGTCTCAGACATTTTTAGAATAAATTAAAATTGAAAGTCTTCCTAGATCCTGTACTGCACAATTTAGAATTAGTTCCTTAATATGTGTTCACAATAGTTAGCTATTTGTAATAGTTATCTATTAAATTTATTAAATATGTTGATATCAGTTGTTGTATTTGAACATATGTCATGCCTCAACAGATAAATACAGGAAAATTACTACAAAAACAGCTTACAACTTCTGTTTAATGGATCCCTGATACCACTTATATTGATCATTCCATAGCCTAGATTATACTCAGCAGACAGGTATAATTTTCCAGAAAATATGTCCAAAAATAACCATTCAATTAATTAAATTCACAGAGCTGTTAAAAACACACTGTTCATATCAAACACTTCACTTCACAAAAATTTGTTATGTTGATACACGAGACGATTGTATAATAATACCAGATCAATTATGTAAAGGTATCTTTATCGCAGGTACTCTAGTTAGACCTAAGGATAACATGGTACCTGTTCGAATTTTAGGGACGAGGAAATTAGTCCTAAGAATTTTAACCCAAAGTTAGAAAAATTAAGTGAGTACTAGTTTTTTAATTTTAATAGAAATGAAACGACTCATTCAGTAAAGCGTGTAGACAAAATTTTAAGCTTACTTAAGACAGAACAATTAAATCGTGAAGAAAGTATTCTTTACAAAGAGTTTGCGCAAAATATTACGATGTATTTTAAACTCAGGACCATCATGAAGCACTACATTGTTAAATCTAATTTTTAAGTCCATAAAACAAATGTAGTGTGAAAGTTTTATTGCATTGGTTGTTATATGAAAATACAAGTTGGTGTACCTGGTGTGACAGTTTTGCTAAGTTTGAATAGTATGAGATGTATGAAGATAGTAAAATAAGTAACCTCCTCAACAATTGCTCAAGCACACATTAAATTTGAAAATACATTACACTTGGCTATTGATAAGATGTAAGCAAACAACTTTAGCAAGAGTGTGAGTGTGAGTTTGCAAACAATGTTTTAAAGATGAAAATAACCAAAGAAATTAACAAAGTGCCTATTAAAAGTTTGATATTTAGCAATAGAAATTCTATTTCATTTTGTATTTATTTATTATACAGAAAGTTAAAGATATGCATTAATACACAATAAACTAATGCCAATAATTAATTAATTTACAAACATCAATATGTCTATCCTGTAAAAAATTTCTTTCATTAAATTCACTAAGGTTCTATAAATTTGTGTTGATTAATTGCCACTGCAGTCTGAATCCCAGTTGCTGTCGTAGCTATCTTTATTTACATTAATAGCCAATGGTGCTACATCCCTTATATCAAACTGAATTTTGTGATCCCACCATTCTTTAATGATTGTTTCTGTGTGTTGTACAGAATCTGCCCAAGCTTGAGGCGTTATGGTCGCTAATGCTTCGTGCCACATTGCCATACAGTTTTCTATAGATCTGCCATCCCTACCAATGTGACGATTAAAATAAATTTTAGCAATATCCCAAATCAGTTCAATTAGATTAAAAATACAATGGTAGGGAGGCAGTCTTAGTACCTTACGGCCATACTGTTCCGCTAAACGATCAATTTTAAAATTTTTGGATGGTTTGTTCCTACAATTTGGTATTTTTTGTTCTGTAGTACTGTGATAAGAAGCATTGTCCAAGACAATTACAGATGGTGTTTCTAAATTTTTTAGTAGTTGATTTTCAAACCAACGTAAAAATTATCCTCATTTATTTTGCCATAATTTTGATTTTTTGCCGATGAACTAAAGACCAATTCGCTACCATCAATAAAACCATCTACATTGCCTGCAAGCAACACTATGTACCTAAAATGCAGAACTACTTCATGCATTCACATTATCAAATGTAACTAACCTTTTTCCGTCAACTCTTGTAATTTTTACACTTTTCAGATTGTTATCTTGCCAAGAACGGCTTATAGAACTATTTTGAAAAATCCGTGTTTCATCCAAAAAAACAAATCGATACAAGTTTTCCTGTTTGACGTGTATATAAGTTTTCAGAAATCGACAACATCGGGCAACTCCATAAGTCCCCGTCTTAGATTATCTTGTTTCCACTTAAAACCCATGTTATGTAAAACTGTATTCAATAATCTTTCGCTACCCTTAAAGAGCCCAGCGTGTGTTACTTTTTGCCACAAGAAATATGCTTGCCTAAAATTATTTAATGTTATATAAACAATTTTAAAATTTATAAAATGTACTCACGATTTTCATACATTCTGTAAATTACATTACGAATATCACATTTAGTAAATTCGTCAACTTCAGTAATTGGGTTTTTGTGAACTCGTTTCTTGGAAGTGAAGGGTTCATTGTTTTTGACTGCCTGTGATACACCAGTTATCGTGGACAGATTGTTATTTAAAGCAGCTGCTACACTCTAAAATAGAATTAATGAACCACAAATTGAAGTAAATAATTAAATTACCTCGATAACTGCCGTCAAAGGAATAAATGGACCACAGTGATCTCGTTCTTCTTCAAAAAACGCTATCAAATTAGCTACAAATAGCTTCCCTCTACTTCCTAAACGTGAACCGGACATGGTTTATTCACCCAAACAAAAATAACTCTAGTCTATTCTGAAAAGAACAATTTTAAATGCAAGCAAGAATAACATAAAATGCGGAACAAAACTATACAAGAGGTTAATGACATGCAATAAGAACACCAACGAAAACCTAACATAACCAATACAAGTAATATTAGTTGTCAACAAATGTCTCAAATGAAGACGGCAACATTGCAAAACTTGCAAACCGAGAAGGAAATTTTTTTCTGGAGTTAGAATAAGACAAAAATATCATTTGTAGTTGATAAAGTATGATATCATTTGTGATGGGAAGTTGGTTTAGAAATTGCAAGAACTATTTTAGTATTTGTTTATCCTCTGGAGCATCTACTAATTTCCAAGCGTTAGCTTCATTTAAACATTCATACTTTTTCTATATTGCTGTGAATGAAGTTTAATTGGTTAATATTTTATACGCTTGCGGCAAACAATGACCAGAATAACTGTGGTTAGGAGACCAGCAAACTCAAGGTTGTTTCTCATGCAGTTTTATTTAAATCCTTAAACAGTAATATTAACATTTAATTATTTATAAAACTATAACTTACAATTTGTATCCCCTTTTGAAGAAATTTAAATTTAACTTTCCACAATAAATTACACTGACACCAAATTATGACTCCAAACCATTTGATCTATATAAACTAAATTTAAACCATCAACGTTGCTAATACATAGTTTCTTTTTGATGTCTAGATTAATGCAATTATTTTTATATAACCTATTGATTAACTCATTGTTTTTCTTTTGTGTAGTAAAGATCGTTACTATAAATCAATTATTTTCTGCCATTAAAGATAAGACCTCTATGCTGAGTAGTTCTACCGTCATATATTCTAGTCCATACAGTAATTGTGATAAGATCTACATTGGACAATCTTCACAGTGGTTATGTTCCAAGATCGTTCAGCATAGGAGTGACTGTAAAATAAAAACAGATTCGAGCGCTTTATCTTGCCATGCAAAAAAAAACATCATTTTCCGGATTTTAATAAAGTAAAATTTTAGATAGAGAAGTTAGTTACAGAAGTAGACTTTTTCTTGAAATGGTACACATTAATAATAACAACAACGTTTTGAACTTCAAATGTGATACTAACAATCTAAGTGTGATTTATTCTTATATTTTAAAACTAAGTAATATTAACAGAAAGAAAGAGACACTAAGTCGAATTTTATTCAATAATTTCTGTAAATATTGAAATCAGGTTCTACCAACACTCGTCACTTAATTAGGTTTGCATACCTGGTCAAACATATTACCATGTGAAGTTACAATTTTGATCTATTAGTTTATTTATTTAGTGCCAAGAAGGTTAACCTAGTATGTTTCAATGTAGTTACTATTTTACACTCCAGTTTTTGTAAGTTAATGTATTTTATTTGAATGTTGACGTGGATGTTTATAATTTTGTAGCACCCTGAGGAAGATTTAAAATTAAATTGAAAGCTTGGTAAAGAACAAAGAGTTTTTAATTTTACCTTTATAAACATAGACCTACACACCCGTTACTGCACTTCTATTAATAATTAAAGTCGTTACACAATATATATATATATATATATATATATATATAATAGATTCTTTGTTTCTGAACGTTATTAATATTAAATTAAGATTCGATTTTGGGTTTTACTTCGTCCAAATGTCATAAATTATTCAAAATATGCCAAAGTCATTTATTAATAACTGACGTTTCGGAAAGTATGTTTCCTTACACTTAGTTATTTATTAAACTATTGGTTTTTATGAAATTTTGTGATGAATGAAATTTGTGTTGGTTTTGTTTTGTTTTACTAACTACGTTATTAATACTAAAAATTACAGAAGTGTCAATTACAAATTTTCTTTCTTTCTTTCTTACAAATTTCATTCATCACAAAATTTCATAAAAACCAATAGTTTAATAAATAACTAAGTGTAAGGAAACATACTTTCCGAAACGTCAGTTATTAATAAATGACTTTGGCATATTTTGAATAATTTATGACATTTGGACGAAGTAAAACCCAAAATCGAATCTTAATTTTTTATATATATATATATATATATATATATATATATATATATATATATATATTACTCATATTTAGACCAGGGTAGAAAATTAAATAATCACATCAAATAATTTTAATTACCGTGTATAAGGAATATTATTAGATAATACGCGTTATTAAAACCGTGAAGCATAAAAATTTATTAGTTTCATTAAACATAAGAGATTTAAATCATGTACAAGACGCTTTATATCAAAAGAAGCAGTATTGGAAAGCTCTGCGTGTAATGTAATTATTCCTAAACAAATGGAAATTACGTGCAAAATTTATCTTAATTAACTCTATTTCAAGTAACCGGTATTGAATCGTTAGTAACAGATAATATCTATAGAAACTTGTAAAAACCCAATGAAATGCAAATCCTAGAAGTGTTAGTTAGAAGTAGGATGTTTGAACACACCTGCGTATTTTAAAAGGCAATTTCAGTTTAATTTGTTTAGATAAACATGTCGATTCTAAGGATATTGGAAACGGTCAGATGCTTTAGCACGAAATACAAAACAGGGTTTATTTAAAAAGCTCTGAGAATTAATATTATTTTGAACACCTGCGTAGTTTAAATATCACGTATGGCGAAAATTGTGTAGATAACAAATGGTTTCAAAGAATCTTGGAGAAACCGGGGCTTAATATTCACGAGAATGTGCGATACGGGGTTATTAAACCCAGATAGTCCACATGGACTAAAATATAATCGATAATAAAGAATATCAATTTGCACCAATACGAACAGGTTAGAAAAGGAAAGAGAAAATGCGTCAAGCAAAGACACATAGAGTAAAAGGCGTGATTTAAGCAACGTCACGAGGGTCACAATTGGTTGAAAATAGGATGCAAATATCAGAGGTAGAAACAACAATTTCTGTACAAAATTAATTAGTTTTTCTCGGACATGTTTGCGTGCCGTGTGAGAATTTCTGAAATTTAAATGGGGCAAGTGAAAAATTCGTAAAAACCGACGCGCGAGCGACGGACTGGGAACATAGAATGAGAAATTCGTAAGAATTGTCTGTTTTGGGGAACAGACCGACAGACAGGCTTTTTGCTATATATACCGGTGGTAATATGAATTTCGGCCTCTTAGACTTTTGACTATTCGATGCGTTAAAAGCTCTTACATCCGCGACTTGATTGAAGATGTTAAACAGTGCATTTTAGTTTGATAAAATAATTTAAAGTTTGCTCGTATATTTTAGTGATTCAAAATAGTTTGTTATTTACGTGCTAACATGAATGTACTTCAGTGCACTTAGATACAAGGTAATAAAATTTAGTTTCACTGTACCAATTAGCAAAATTTACAACGACGAATGTATACACAAAAGTAGGCAGTTTTGGCGTATATTGGTGACAGAGCATGAATTTCTTTGCTATTTTCGGGGTGTTAATAATTAAATGGTTCAAATACGTGGCTGGATCCATGAAACAAGGGTCAGATAAACACAGATGAGTTCCGGAAAAGCCCAGAAACAACTTCAAATAAATGGTGATGGAGAAAATTTTAAAAGCGTAGAGAATCAGAAGCCGTAAATATAATCCTGTTGAATGGTGTGATTAACTAAAGAAACGATACTTTGAAGCTACGAGGACAGTAACCTTCAGGTAAATTATACTATTTTGTTTGACATTTTTGTGTGTATTGAATGACTTTATAATTGATTTACTTTAAATGGACATTAGTGAAATGGTACTAACCATAAAAGTTTAATTTTAAGATGAAATTTGCTTGTTTAAGTAAAAAGGGGTATTTTGTTTTGATGTTCGGGAATATGATGAAAATTTGGGTATGTCTTTGAGCTCAATTAGACGAACCTGGTTAATTAACGTAAAGGGGTGGTAGATGCTCCCTTTATACTCAGACTCCGGTCTGCTTATATTGTTATATTAATTACTAGGCATCCAACAAGGACTTTAATTCTGGATGCACATTAAAATGATAATAAAATTAATCTTGAAATTTTTTTTGAAAACTGAATTTTATGCTGAAATTTAATTTGAAAATTTAATGTATTCTGAATATTGATGTAAATAGAGTTAACGTTGATGTTTGTGGTAGGAATGTGTTGTTTAATTTTATGAATGAGGAGGTTTATAAAATTAGGTGAGCAGCCGAGGCGAAAACAGGATCACAGCAGTTTATGACGTCCAATCGGTGGAACTAGAATTTTTTTGTTGAAAGGACCCAGTTCCCGCATTCTAAGGAGCATTTCACAGCAATATATATATATATATATATATATATATATAATGTAATGTTAGTAGGGGATAAAAGGGTTCTAAGGGTTGTTTTGTTGAAGGTAGTGTATGCCAAATAAAGTAAGCCATATATCAGATCCCGTAATTTAAAAATGTATGTTTGCCGTACTTTACATACGTTAAAGTATTTGAAATGTAAGTGCCAAGACGTAAATTATAATGACTTGATGACGTGATAAAACACACAGTATTCAAGGTTTTATACTGAGTTGTAGTTTAATAGGCCATTGAACGTACATTTGCCAACTGAAAACCGGATGCGTCTATGGATGTCCACTATTAACCACGCAGATCCAGGTTCATATGTGTAACATTTCGGCATTTATTTTTACTAGAATCAACCTTTGGACAAACATGTAAAATCAAAATTATAAGTAATACCATTGTCAAATATGATTGAAGGGTTGTGCGATATTTAGGACCAATGATTGAACATTATGTATAAAAATAGGAAAGTGCAAAAGACAAAGTTTTAGGTATTAGTGACACGAACTTGGTGATACGACGTTATTGGATGGTTTTTTATATACTATGTAATAAAGAGTAGGCAGATAAATATTGTAATTATCACCTAGGATAAGTAAACAAGAGAGTCGATTTCGAAATATTTTTGTATTAAGACGTGTTTATAAAACTGCACTAAATTGTTTAAATATTTTTTTGAAGATTAAATAAATGAGTTTGAATTGTACGAGTTTAATTTATAAAGGAAGAGTAAGGATAAGCAATAGTGAATGAATAATTGATGGCAGCGACGAGTAAAAGTTAAGATTGGAATTAGTGCGACAGCGAACCGGCGGAAAATAAGATTGAATTGGAACGAGATTTATATAGGCAGAAGGCATCGAATAGGAATTATAACAGTGAAGAATATATTAGGATTGAATTGGATATGGTTTTATGTGTAGCGAGGCATTGAGTGGAAAATAGGAACGAGGATAAATTTGGAACGAGTGGTTTTAAAAAGGAACAAGGATTGATTTGGAACGAGCGGATTAAAGGCGGAAGTATTGATTTAGAACGAGAGAAGCAAAATTAGAAGACAGCGTAAGTGTAGCAAGTGGAAGTGTACGAGTCAAAGAAGAAATAACTCCGGAAGAATTAGCACAAGGGAAATTTGGGCGCAGCAAAATTAAGGAAAAGATACCTGGAGGCTAGACGGCAGTTTTCAAAGTGATAGTGAACCCTTGTGAAGGCGCATACGGCGAGAAGGATTTTGAGCCAGCATTCAGAGAGGCCGTTAACGACGTATAGAACAGGTGAGTACTGTGTGATATAACGTCAAAGTCAGAAATTTTGTGGTAGTAAGTAATTTGGCACAAGGCAACGTGGATCATATAAAATTTGGCATATACAAAAGTAAATTATAAAATGGTACTAAAACAAAAGATAGTGCAGTTTGGTTGGGCATTGCACATCTACTTACCACTGAACCCACGGTAAGTAGGTGGATACCCTGGGAAGAAAGAGTTCATATAGTCGAGGCATATTTAAAACATTTTTGCTTTATTAACCAACCAAACGTTGCTAAGGTACGTAACGTAAAATAAATATTTGCACATAATATATAAATCATTAAATTAATAAAAATAAGGCGCGAAAAAGAGCGGGTGCAGCATAAGAATATATATTGTAGTGTCAGAGGGAGCTACAATGGTTCTAAGGGTTGTTTAGTAGAAGGTAGTGTATGCCAAATAAAATGATCCATATATCAGATCCCGTAATTTAAAAATGTATGTTTGCCGTACTTTACATATGCTAAAGTATTTAAAATGTTAGTTGAAATGTAAGTGCCAAGAGGTAAATTATAATGACTTGATGACGTGATAAAATACACAGTGCTCAAGGGTTTATACTGAGTTAGAATGTAATAGGCCGTTGAACGTACATTTGCCATCCGAAAACCGGATGCGTCTATGGATGTCCACTATCAAACACGCAGATCCAGGTTCATGTGTGAATTATTTTGGCTTTTGTTTAAATAGAATCAACTTTTGGACAAATATATAATCTCAAAATTATAAGTAATAGCAGTGTCAAATGTGATTGAAGGATTGTAAAATATTTAGGACCAATGATAGAATATTATGTGTAAACTAGGAAAGTGTAAAAGGACATAATTTATGGTATGTGTGACACAAACTCAGTGTTAAAACGTTATTGGATGGTTTTAGTTTATGTAATTTGTAATGTAGTAGGCAAGAAATGTTGTAATTATCACCTTGGAAAGTAAACAAGGAGAGTCTATTTTGAATATTTTTGGTGTAAAGACGTATTTTAAAGAACTGCGCTAAATTGTGTAAAGATTTTGGAAGATTAATAAACGTGTTTGAATTATAATAGTTTGATTATTAAAGAAGAGTAAAGGGCAGCATCAATGCATTAATAAGTAATAGCGACGACAAGAAAGGGTAAAGATTTGTATTAGTGCGACAGCGAAGCGACGGATAGTAAGGTAGATTTGGAACGATATTGGCAAAAAGCAGAAGGCATCGAATAGGAATTGTAAGAAGGAAGGATATTTGAATTGATTTGGATACGGATTTATATGTAGCGGGGCATTGAGTGGTTTTAAACAGGAACGAAGATTGATTTGGATATGGATGTATATGTAGCGGGGCATTGAGTGGTTTTAAACAGGAACGAAGATAGATTTGATTGAGTGCGGATTAAAGGCGGATGTATTAATTTGGAACAAGAGGAGCAAAATTAGGAGACCTCGTAAGAGCAGCAATTGGAAGTGTAAGAGTCAACGAAGAAACTACGACGGAAGAATTAGCGCAGGGGAAGTATAATAAACGGGTAGTCTAAATTCTAAAATTCGGGTCATTTATTTCAGATTTGGGAGCAACAAAATTAAAGAAAGATACCTGGAGGCGAGACGGAAAATTCAAAGGGATAGTGCAACCTTGTAAAGGCGCATATGGCGACAAGGATTTTGAGCCAGCATTAAGAGAGGCCAGAAACAAAGTATAATCCAGGTGAGTGCTGTGAAATATCTTATAACGTCAAAAGTCATAAACTTTGTGGTGTTAATTAATTTGGCACAAGGCAACGTTGATCATAAAAAAATTTGGCATGTACAAAACTAAATTCTAAAATAAGTACTAAAACAAAAGAGAGTGCAGTTTGGTTGGGCATTGCACATCTACTTACCACTGAACCCACGGTAAGTAGGTGGATACCCTGAGAAGAAAGAGTTCATATAGTCGAGGCATCTTAAAAACAATTTTGATTAAATCACCAACCAAACGTTGCAAAAGTACTTGGCGTGCAATAGGTATATGCACACCATATAAAAAGCATTGAAATTTATAAGAAAAGGCGCGAAAAAGTGTGGGGTGCAGCATAAGAATATATATATATATATATATATATATATATATATATATATATACATATATATATTTTGGTATTTGACATTATAAAATGGGTTAAAAAAGGTAGTTGTTAGTACTGAGGCTAAAAACATTAATTTACCACTCCTATCAAGCTATTCTAAATTTAAAACACTACGATAAAACAAAGATTGATGAATAATTACTTGTTAAACGCAGATATAGAATGTTATGTACTAGTGATGCAGCGTTTGAGGTTTAAAAAAGCATTTTTCACTGTTCTTCAATACGAAGGGTATCTAATGTAACTTCAACTGAATGTGTATAGGTTTTGTTGATAGAAATGTTGTTTGTAATTGTTCAGGATACTCTATTCCATTAATCATTTTATGTACCTGAAAATGAAAGTAGTTTAGTATTTTTTAATTATAAAGTGATGAAAATTTATGAAATGTCAACAAATGAAAATAAAGATAAATAATACCAGAATCTGTTCCAAAATAGCAATTAAGTACAGTTAAGGATGAAGTAATGAATGTATCCCTTTAATTATTATATAGTAGGCAAGATGTAAATGTTTTTAGATTTCCTAGGTGATAAATGTTTAGAATAAAAGGATTGATTTAAAATTTGTATACTGTATAGATGTTTTTTGGCTTTAAGAGCCTGTAATTAAATTGATAATATTAATATATGTGTTAAAAGTGTATGCATTTTATTTGAGTGGTTAACAGAAATAATACTCCGCAGAGTTTCATGTTTATAAAACAGTGTATCAGAAAATAAGTAATAAGGGTTATACAACCAATCAAGTTCCAGAGGAGGAATTCCAATTAAAGCAACATCGGGTCATCTCTGGTGTTAGTGAAGAGTTGCACCGGTGGTATTGAGATATTTTGCAGCAGGGTCCACTCGTATAGGATTACGGTCCATTTATATTGTTGAAGTATTGAAAGTGTTCTTAGTAATAGGGGCGTATCCCGAGTATACAGTTGATGAATTAGTAGTTTATTTGTAGAATCTAAAACAAAAGTTAATTCCAATTGAACATAAAACTAAAACGTACTTTTAACAGGTATTCACTGCAAGCATTCAAGGCGATCTTGTTGTATCCTGTATCACGGTCCATGTACAACCCAGGCACATTTAGAGGAGTTGCAGGTATTTGAAATTATCTTTATATACACATCAATTAAAGTAATTTGTGAATAATTTGAATTTCAAACGCTTACCTAAATTAAATATTGTTGAGTCTATTTATCAATCTTTGAATATAACCACGAGATACTAGCACTAAAAGAGGTTAAGTGGTTTTGACTAAACGACGCTTTATGCGCATGTGTTTTATATACCTGTAAGAGGACAAAGAACTCACGTTTTCTTACAGAGTCAAATTTGCTAGATTCAATTATCCCTGAACGAGTCTTTAAAAGCCGTGGCATAAATAAAACAGAAAAATTTTCTTTATTAAAATCATTTAAAAGGCCCACACCACATTTAGGGTTGCAAATATTAATCCTTTAACGCATAATTTGAATTATAAAACTTTGAGCAGACCATACATAATAACTTTTGATCTGAGTTTAACCTCTTATCACGGTGCACCAAAGCCTGGAGGTTAAACCAGAAGGTTGTACATTATGCACAAACGTGGATAGTCCACGCCCTGCTGGCAAGTGCACCATATCCTACCACTAGGGTATGGACTTCCACCAAAGGAAGTTATTTCGTAGAACCATTTTGGTATGAGTATCTACTGCTAAACGAAGCCCGAGTCGCCTGTGACGCTCTCGTCTTCGCCGCCCACCATTACTGAAGCAGACATAGCGGCCTGGACGTGTAAATACCACACCTCGCACCACTTCTGATGTCTACTACGAAGGATCCGCCATCATTTTGCCGTACCACAATACATGGCACCTATGGTGATTGACCTGACACATCTAGCACCATATACAGACGTTGATCTAACGAAATGTAAAGGACTCTGTCCTAACTCAGCGGCGTGGCAATGGACAGTGGTTACTAAGTAGTATCCGGTATGATACTACAGTGGTCTAGCCATTGCTAGACCTAACAGCTCTACTGTGCGAGTCTAAGTCTACCGACGTACTCTGTGACAAAAGGAAACTAAGGTAGGTGTAGGAAAGTGTAAGGGTGCCGATAGTGGGCATGGCGACCCTTATACTGGGGTTATGGACATTGGCAATGGGCACGACACTGGGCGGTGCCGAATACCGGCTATAGGCACGACAGTGGTAATAGCTGATGTTGGGTGCAGCGAGAAAAGAGAGTAGATGTCGGCTATGGGCACGACATCTATGGGTTCGGAGCACCAGCTATGGGCAAAGTGCGGTAGGTACTAACTATTTAACAGTAGTAAAAGAGTCTTTAACCTTTTAGAGCGAGTTGGCAAAACAGATTTGTCTCTTTCACAAAAGCGCACTGATTTATACTGCTGCTTGGTCGACTCAATTTGTGTATTTATTAACCAAAAAGCGGTATTACATGTAGTAGGCATACAATTAATTTATAACTACTCGAAATGTCACATTGATGTCGGTAAATTGTTATTGCAAAAAGTTCTACTTGCAAATCTCAGGCAACACTGTATCTGTGAGTACCTCATCATTTCATCATTTTGTTTTCGATCTTACTTAAGGTCGGTTTGATGCAGCTCTAACTTCTTTTCTATTCTGTGCTAATCTAAAAAGTTCTACATATCCTTCACAACCTAAATTTCTAATAATTTGACTAGTATAGTTTGGTCTAGGTCTTCCTATATCCTTCTATCTTTTTCCTATCCACCTGGCTCTACATAGATATTAGCAACCTGATGATTGTTAAAGAACTCTAACATGTTTACATGATTCCCATTTATAAGGAAATGAAATATTATCTCCAAAACAGGAATATTATTAAATTATATGATATGCTAAGGCTTAAGTAACGAATCGCTGCCAACATGCCAGACTGCTAACTAATTGTGAGTTATGTCATGGTGACATTTAGTTAACTGATTTTGTTTTATTTATTCATTTTTTGTTTTGTTTTCAAACTTATTTAAGGTCGGTTTGACACAGCTCTAAATTCTTTTCTATTCTGAGCTAGTTTAAAAAGGGCCACATACCCTTCACAACCTAAGTCTCTAATAATTATAGCTTTGTTTAGGCCATCCTACTCTATTTTTATTTGGTAATCTATAATCTAAGACTTAACTAAATAGTCCCTTGTCTTAACTGGTGCCCTATCATTTTATCTCTCCCCACCTTTAACTGTTTCCACATAAAGGGTTCCTCACCCATCCCTCTATAAACTTCCTCGTTTGTTGCTCTATCTGTCCAATTAATCTTTAACATTCTCCTACAACACCAAGTTTCAAAAGCTTCTATATTTTTCTTATCTACCTCTTTAATTGTCCAAGTCTCACTACCATATAATAGAACATTCCATACGTACAACTTTAAGAAACTTTTTCTATTATCTAAACTTATACTATCAGCTATTAGTAAGTTTTTTTTTAAAAACATTTTTCTAGCTTGCTATTCTAGCTACTATATCCCTTCTGCTACGTCCATCCTTTGTAATTATACTACCTCCTCTAACTCAGTATTACCTATTTTTAATTTTGGTTTAGAACTAGGCTGTAACTCACTTGTCATTATCTTTGTTTTATTCTGAGTTAATTCTGATATTATACTTACTCTGTAGTAGCTTATCTAAAATATTTAAAAACTCTCCTAACTCTTTTCAAGACTCTGCTATAATGGCTATATCATCTACAAAACGTAACATGTCTACTTTCTGCCCCTGTGCACTAATACCTATCTCTTTTCTCTCTCTAGCTGAGTTTAAAGCTTCCTCAATATAAACATTAAAAATCAAGGCAGACAGTATACAACCCTGTCTAACACCATTTCTAATCTTAGCTTCCTTCTCTATTTCATGAAATCTAATTACTACACTTTGGTTTTTATATAGACTGCAAATAATTTTTCTATCCCTATTTTTCGCAAACCCTGAACATAACAATCCCATTAACCCTATCAAATGCTTTTTCTAAATCTACAAACGCGAAATGAAGCTTTTTATTTTTTTGTAACCTTTTTTCGATAATAACCCTAATCATTAGTATCGGTTTTCTAGTCCCTCTGTCTATACGAAAACCATATTGGTCTTCGCTTAAATAATTTTCACTCAAAGCTTCTACTCTATTTTTAATTATTATTGTTAGTATTTTGGAAGCGTGAGAAGTTAAACTAACTGTTTTAAAATTCTCACACCTATCAGCTCCTGACTTTTTTGGAATTGGGATAATAATATTTTATTTTGAAATCTATCGGAACCTCACCTGTGTCATATATTACTTTTACTACTTCATATAATCTATCTAAAGTTTTCTGACTTGCATATTTTATTAATTCTGCGGGAATATCGTCTATCCCTGGCGCTTTATTTATTTTGAGATTCCGAACAGCTCTATCAAATTCCTCTCTTAATATTGAGAACCCTATTTCTACATCCTCTTCTTGGTCGTTTTCTAACTCATCCATATCGTCTCCCTTATATAAATCTTCTAAATATCTTTTCCATCTATCAGCTACCTCAACTTTATTTATTAGAAGCTCATTATTCGCATCTTTAATACCATTATATTTTTTCCTATCTTCCCCGAAAAACTATTTAACTGTCCTGTAAGCCCTGACTGTCTTACTTACTCTCAAATCATCTTGTATTCTCTTACAATTCTCATCCATCCAATTATTTCTAGCTTTTCTACACTCATGTACCATCTTTTTTCTAACAGTATTATATTTTTGCTTACTTTCACTATCCAATTCTCTGAAAGGTTTAAACTTTCTTCTTGTAGGGCGGTTAATAAGGCTATAGGAATAAATAGCTATTGTTTCACCTTTGTCCTTCTATATGCGCTGGTCGATTGCTTGCTGTGGAATTATCTACTTGGTTGTGTAGCATGCCGTGAGATTACTGGGGACTGTAATACCAATAAACTCAGCCTTTTAATGAAAGGAGTTTCAATTGACACACTACATTTATTTATTAATATGAAAAAACTATTTACACAAAGAAACAAGACATTTTGTAATGTAGCAGGAACGTCCTACCACACTGAAAATTGAACAAGAACTATTACTGCACTTTGACGGAGCCGTCCGAAGACAAGACTACCGATCATGAACGGAAGAAACATTTGCACTCATAGGCGTACCATAGAATGCGTAGAAAGTTATACAAATTAAACTAATATAAATTAATAAACTAATAAACGCTTTAACACTTCTATTCTCTATTAAATCTAATATCTCCTTTGTTACCCAGGGTTTTCTCACCTCTATTTTTTCTTACCTATAGTCTGTGTTGTTGTATCATGTACAGCTCTTTTTATTTCTTTGTATCTATTTACTAGGCGGCTCCGTGGTGTAGTGGTATGTGTGTGACTACTACGCCCAAGGTCCCGGGTTTGAGCATTTTTCACAAAAATACACCCTTGCTCGGATGAGAGGTAAAATGGAGGTCCCGTGTGTGAGTGTTGTCACGCACGTTAAAAAATCCCTACCTTGCTTGAAACAGCAAGGGTTCGGCAAAATTCAAAATTTTCCAGGTAAAAAAAAAACTCGCTTCCTGGCCAATGTAGTACCCTCGGGTGGAGCATTGGAAAATCACATGTAATGTATCTATTTACTACATTCACTCCTATAGCAATCTCTTTGCTTTTATTATCTAATACTTGTTTATATTCCTCTTTTACCTTACTATAATTAAGCTTACCTAGATCCCATCCCTCTCTTTTAATCTTTCACAATTTTTTGAATTTTAGCTTATACTTCATTTTAACTAAGTTATGATCGCTATCTATGTCAGTCCCTGAATAACTACGACAGTTTTTAACTTGATTTCTAAATCTTTGTTTAACTAAAATATAATCTATTTGTTATCTAGACCTATCACCTGGCGCTTTCCAGGTATATCTTCTCCTAACATGTTGTTCGAATAGGATGTTTTCAGTTGCTAATCTATGTTCCTGGCAAAACTCAACTAATCTTTTTCCCCTGTCATTTCGTCTGCCATACCCAAATTTTCTTACCATTTTTCCATCACTACCTTCCCCCACTGACGCATTAAAATCGCCCATAATTATTAAATTCTCATCTCCTTTTACTTTTCTGACTATACTATTTATATCCTTGTATACCTACATATTAAGATACGTAAAAGGACATGAAAATTTAATAATTACAGGGGATTTTAATGCAGTTGTAGCTGAGGGTAGGGAAGGAGCGGTAGTAAGTTTATTTGGTTTAGGCACGAGAAACGACAGGGGAAATAGGCTGGTAGAATTTTGCGACAAGAACAATTTAAGCATCACAAACACATTATTTCAACATCATGCTAGAAGACGATATACGTGGAAGATGCCAGGAGATATAGGAAGATATCAAATAGATTACATTCTTGTTAGACAACGGTTTAGGAATCAAGTAAAAGACTGTAGAAGCTACCCAGAAGCAGATATAGATACTGACCACAACATCGTAATTATGAAGGCCGCACTTAAATTTAAGAATGTGAAAAAAAGAAACGGAAAAAGGCACTTGGACTTAGAGAAACTAAAAGATAAAGATATTCAAGAAAGATTTGAAAAAAAGGCAAATGCATTGCTCAAAGATACCGGGAAAATATCTGATACTAAGGAAGTAGAAACAGAATGGAATACCATTAAATGCAGCATAGACATGGCGGCCAGAGATATTCTGGGGTATACACAAAAAGAAAATAAGAAATCATGGATAACAAAGGATATCCTGAATTTAATAGAAGAAAGACGAAAATACAAAAATAAATCAGACGAAACAGGAAAACAGAGATACAAAGCCATAAAATGGGAAATTATTCGAAAATGCAGGAAAGCTAAAGAACAATGGATTGATGAAAAGTGCAAAGAGGAACAAACGAAAATGGAAATAGGAAAGACAGACGAAGCATGCAAATTAATTAGAATGAATTTTAGGGATATAAAACCGTATAGCAAAAATATAAGGGACGCACAAGGAAACGTCATCATAGAAAACGTAGGGAAAGTGAATAGATGGCAAGAATATATAGGGAATTTATATGCAGGAGAGGAACTAACTGCATTAGAACAGGAATCAGACGTTGAAAATGATGACTTGGGATATCCTATACTTAGAGATGAGTTTGAATTAGCATTAAAGAGTCTGAAAAATGGTAAGGCGCCAGGTACAGATAAGGTGCAAGCAGAAACTCTAAAAGCCACTGGACAAGCAGTAACAGAACATCTCTTCCAACTTGTAAGCTATATGTATGAGACAGGCGAGATACCCAAAGATTTCAAACGTAGCATCACAGTAACTATACCAAAAAAGAAAGGCACGGATAGATGTGAAAATTTTCGAACAATAAGTTTGACTGCACACGTGTCAAAAATATTAACTAGAATTGTGCATAGACGAATGGAAAAACGGGCGGAAGAAATACTAGGAGAAGACCAATTTGGGTTTAGGCGAAACAGGGGAACACGGGAGGCTATTTTAGTTCTGAGAGTGATAATGGAGAAAACAATAGAAAAAGGAGAAAGCGTGTATATAGGGTTTGTAGATCTGGAAAAAGCATTCGACAATGTAAATTGGAAAAAAAATTTTGAAATACTCAAAAAGATTGGAATGAGTTATAGGGATAGACGAATAGTACATAGCTTATACAAAGAGCAAACAGCAGTAATAGAATTAGAGCAGGAACGTAGAGAAGTAAACATTAGGAAAGGGGTCAGACAGGGATGTGCCCTATCCCCATTGATTTTTAACTTGTACATTGAAGAGGCAATGAATACTGTCAAATGCAGGAAGACATTTGGAATTACTATGCAGGGACAAAAAATTGATATGCTTAGATTTGCAGATGATATAGCGGTATTAGCGGCTAGTAAGGAAGAGTTAGAAGCTGCTCTTAATGAAATGGAAACGGTTCTAACAGAGAGATACGGTATGAAAATTAATAAAACTAAAGTTTTAGTATGCAAATGTGGGGAAAATAAATCAAAAACAAGAATACAAGTATGTAACACGAACTTACAAGAGGTTAAGGATTTCTGCTACCTAGGAAGCCAAATAACGCAAGATGGGAAAAGCACAAAAGATATAAAACAAAGATTAGCACAAGGTCGTGCTACATTTAACAAGAAAAAGCAACTACTGTGCTCTAAGACCACAAACATAGAAACAAGGAAAAGATTGCTTAAAACATATGTGTGGAGCACAGCACTGTACGGCTGTAAAGCCTGGACAGTAGGAGAAGCGGACAAGAAAAAGGTAGAAGCCTTTGAAATGTGGTGCTACAGACGTATGATGAAGATATCATGGACAGAAAAAGTTAAGAACAAAGAGGTACTAAAAATGGTAGGGGAAGAAAGAAATATGTGGAAAACGGTAAAAAATAGGAGAGATAGGATGATAGGCCACATACTACGGCATGAGGGAATAGTACGGAATATATTAGAAGCAGAGATAGGAAAAAAGAGAAGAAGAGGCAGACCTAGGTTAGACTACTGCACACAGATAGTAAAAGATGTAGGCTGTAGGGGTTTCAGGGAGATGTGTAGGCTAGCCCAGAATAGAAATCAATGGAGGTACGCATCCAACCAATCCCAAGATGGATAAACTAATGATAAAAAATAACCGTGCTTAAACATGATGAGTATTATAAGTACAAGAATTGGTTGGGCAATATTCTCGAATAATGTTAAGTGTGTGAAAGGATTTACTGGAAAACCATTACTTCGGCAAGCAAATGTCTAAGTGTTGGGTGATCTTGGTTGCCACAGGTTGCTTAACCCCCTTCACTGAATCTCGGTGAAATAGGGCACAAAATTAGAAAACAATAGAAGGGGAACGAGCTGTATACACATGCTGTGTGAGAATTTCAGGGAACTATGTAGGCTAGCTCAGAATATAAATAAGTGCAGGTACGTGTCCAACCAGTTTTGAGACGGAAAACTTAATGACGAAAAAATAAGCGCAGATAAATCTGATGCTTAGTATAAACAACTAGTTGTTGGTTGCGAAATATCTGCGACTAATGAGGACTGTGCGAAAAGATATATTGGAAAATATATTAAATTGGTAAATGGTTAAGTGTTGGGGGAACTTGACAGCCACAGGCTGCTTACCTCCCTTCACAACCACTGAAGGTGGGAGAAATAGGGTATATAATTGTAAAACAATAGGTGACCGAACTGCATATAACAAGAAAGAACAGCGCCTATGAGAAAAGACAACAAACATAGAACAAGAAGAAAATTGTTGAAAGTATATGTGTGGAGCACAGCACAGTATGCCTATGAAATACGGGCAGTCTGAAACGCAGACAAAAAAACGGTAGCAGCCTTTTGAAATGCTGTGCTTCAGATGTATCAGGACGATAGCATGGACAGACAAAGATAATAACAAATAGGTTATAGAAATAGTAGGGGAACAAGGATATTTGGGAAAAAGATAGAGAGAAATAGAAGGGTAGAATACGTTCTAAGGCATTTTTGGGGAATAGTATGGGATATATTACAAGCAGAGATAGGAAAAAGAGATAGATGTAGACCTAGATCAGATAGTGATAGATGCAGACTGTGCAAATTTCAGGGAAATCTGTAGGTTAGTTCAGAATAGGAAACAATGATGGTACTCGTCTAACCAGTTCCAGGACTGAAGACCTAATGATGATGATACCTTTTCTACTTCCTCATCTTCGTTGTTGTTGGCATGTAAACATGTACTAAAACAGTGTCTGTGGGTTTTGTACTCAATTAACAATAATTATGCAATCACTAAATTGTAAGTACTCTTTAACTTAACGTCCAAATCTTTTACCTAACACTATTCCTATCCCTGCCTGTCCATTAGTTGAAGAAGGTGTAATTATTCTATAATTATCTTTCCAAAAGCCATACCATCTGGCGATTTCACCTCACTAATACCTAAAATGTTCAGCTTTCCTTTTCTCATTTCGACTAATAAATTCGTTAACTTATCTACTCTATGTAATGAGCTTACGTTCCAAGTCCTTATCACTAAATCGAACCGCTATTTTAAATTCTTACGATGACGAGCCCCAAGTACCCCCTCGTGGAGATCCGAATGAGGGGGTATTTTACCTCCGGACAAGAGTTTTACTTGTGAGCTCTCCATCATACATATTTCGTGTTTTAGGCCATGCATAC
Source organism: Platerodrilus igneus (assembly GCA_036346225.1). NCBI lineage: Eukaryota > Metazoa > Arthropoda > Insecta > Coleoptera > Lycidae > Platerodrilus > Platerodrilus igneus. The sequence continues at coordinate 1,018,389 of JARFIW010000888.1, read as the reverse complement.
CTGGGAAATATTGTGGTAGGTTCCCAATTTTTCCACAATGCAGTTTTTAAAGATTTTAGCAAAAAGCCGTATCTGTCACACCCAAACCCCCAACAACCTTGTAAATTATTGAGGATAGCCCGAGACCAACCGACTCTCCTCTAATATCTTTTACCCAGCGAGGTTGCTGCCCCTTGCTGCACCTTTTACTTGCCTTTTACGATAAGCAGGCTTACTATAGTAGTATTCTTTGTTCCCCTACTTCTACGTTAATCTATTTTAGCGTAGGCTTCTTTTTGAGTCACGTTTCTTCACAAAAACGTGCTTAAAAGCTCAAAATTAATCCAGTGTGCGAATTTCATGTTTTGTATACAAATATTACATTCATTCAAAGCCGCACTATATATTTTCTAACGCTAAAGGACATTTGCATTTCTAGCGTTAATAAGATTTGTTCACTTAAAAGCTCTATTCTCATGCATGAATTAAAGGCCATTTTTATATTGCATATGCATAATGTAATTGTTATTTTCAATTTCATGTTATTGTATGTATTTCTTACAGCCAATGGTTAATTCTAAATTTGTAAATAAATTGTACATATTTGTTGTCTCCATGCATTAACGGAACAAAAGGTAACCTCACAAAATAAAACACGGAAATTGTGAACTGAACATCCACAATTGTATAAATTAGTGGTATTAATAAAGATTTATCTTTAGTAGAACTTCTATCGGCATACATGATTTTGTAGTTGCATTCTCTTAGTTTTTGATGTCACTGTGGGTTTATCATTAATATATTTAATAGGTTTTAATGGCATTTCTTTGTTTGGTCACTAAATTTTCACATTTGAACTATTTATTCGACTATAATTTTTTAAAACCGTTAGTTAGTGTATCTTCACTTGTATTAAACATCACATTTATAGGATTTTTTTTTGCTATCATATCTATCCAATCTAAACAATTGCACATTATTAGTATTGATTTCTAGATGGCTTAATACATCTTGAATTGTATTTTTAGTTTGCAATATTTTATTTGTATTTGATAAACCTTCAGTAGCTTCAAGGATGTTGAATATAATTATGTTTTTTGTCCTATACTGTCTTTCAATAATTTTCAAGATAATTTCTTTACTATTATAATTTTTATTACTCTGTATTTCTTTTGTTTTTTCATTCAATTTGTTTATTTTTTCCTCTAACTGTTGCACCTTTTTTTACCAATCCAAGGATGCAAAATGGTCCATCTTGACATTCCTCACATAAAACTATCAATTTGTGTTTAGTTAATTTCATATACCGAATTCTAGTTTCTGATAATTCAGCACATTTTTTGCACGGCTCTTTATTACAGTTAGCATATTTCAACATTTGTTTAGTTGAATTTTTACATTTATAACAAGTCATTTTTATAATATATAAACTTTATATAAAAAGTTGTTTTCAATATTCTAAGATCTTCATATTTTAAAATATTACTGACGGCATCTATTTAGCGACTATCATATATAACCTACTTCATTATACTACAATAATAAAACAATATATTAACTTTAACTATAACTTATTAACCCAATCAGTAAACCATTATCTAATGCCAACTTTAGTTAATAATTACGTAGTTTTAATTTAATATTACCGTTATTGTTGTATGAAATGAAATACATCATCATAGATACGTATTGCCAATCTTGGCATGCATGTTGATGTCACGTGGTCTTAAGTGGTGATACTGACAACCGTAATGGCTTTGTAAGCGGATCGTGCCAAATTATAGTGGGATCCTGCCCATAGGACTGCGAAGGTTCACGCCATGTTATCCCATTAAATTTGGTGGTTGCAATGAAATAGTCTGAAGGAAAACATTTAGTGCATAAGTAGCTTGATGACTCTGTCTTGCACTATTCTTAAGTCCCCCCCAGGAGTTTGGTGAGTTTGTAACGTTCCGTTCTTTTTTTAGTAGCCTGTCATTATACAATATATACAAGGTCCCTGAATCCGATGAATCGCGATGTAACCACGGAAAAGTGAAGTTGAGCACCGGTTGCTGAATATATTTTAATGCTTTAGGCGGATTTAGAAAATTCTACTTGAATTAAGTTTGTTTATAACGTTTCCATATTCCGAATATTGTTATTTATGACGAAGTAGTAAAAGTTTATTGTACGAGTTCTGAACGTCAGATTGTGTTGCTTTCGTTATCACTAGTGCATGTGCTTAATAATTTTGTTATAGGTTACCTATCATCCAATTTCGGCGTCTGTTTATGTACCGAAAGTATTGATTGATGCCAATTTATTTGGGAAATTATGGTCGGGATGATACGAGGAAGTCTCATTACGTATGCAGTGGTCACGTAATTATCCAATTTGCTTGGGAATAAGAATTCAATAAATATTAGTACGTTCACAAGGAAAAGCTCGACATATCTTGCAGTGTCGTATGGGCAATGAATCCAGCCTACAAGGTAAGAAACTGTAACATTAAGTTTTACTGTGCGATCCTAATAAGTTTTGTTTACATCGAGTTCATGTGCCCTTAAAGCATCAAACTAGTGTCGTACTACCCCTGAAATACCAAGAATTAAAAGTGCGTGCACATTGTTCATACTCTACCCTCATCGCGCCTCCTTGAATAAACTGGAAACCTGTTCCAAGAGTTGTTTTGTTTACATTACTAATGTAGTTTTAACGCTACGTCCTTTTCAATTTAATATACATAACTAAGAAATATTTTGTTCATATCCAACACACTAACAGATTTATTATTTGTCTAATTAACGTTTAAAGATTAATTGCCTAGTTAAAATTACGATAATTGGTCAAGCATAATATTCTCATGCTGTTTAAATTGTGAAAACATAGTTGCCTGCACAAGCCATTTTATGCATTGCCGTTCAGATAATTTATTAAGTATTTTGTAGTCAAATAACTAGTAGGACAAGTGCGAGACTCTTGGTGCATGTGACTATGCTCAGTTGTATTCATATAATTCCGGAACCCTGGCCAGGACACACTTTATTTACATTAAGTTGATAATATTAAGGGTGTGTATATAAATGTAAATATACGTCTGGTATACTAAAGTATGCCGCATGTTTGATTTATGTACTGATCTGCGCGTTATTTTATTTAAAGGTTTGTTAATAGAGTTAAAGAGAGGTATTGAGGTGTATTATTTCTATTAGGGAACCTATGTTAGTAGGATAGATTATACCATGCTACACTTGAGTCTGTTGTTTCTGAATTACCGAGCTTTTGGAGAGATGATTGACCAGTGACGAGATTCTCCCGTATACATCTAGCTTTACGATTTTGCTGGTGGCGCCCACCTCATTTTGCCGTCATTACCGAATTTCAGTCTACCTGATTACGATTTAGGGCTGTTTGACACGTCCAATCTACGACTTTTACCTGACCCACGCCTCACCGGCTTGAGCTAGGCCGCTTAAGGACTTCGATCCTCCCCATGGTGTCGTAAAGTGAAATAGGCCCATAACAACTTTCTTTAAGAGAAAACAATAGGTAGTAATTTGCTGTAGCATTTGAAGCTACTTTTATACTGCAGTTTGTTTTTATTGTACATTTGGATGGTTCTGTTGTGTATTTTGAGGGATGTCAGACGAGCATTATTAATTGAGAGGAGTTTTATGTGTGCATGTTATTTATTTGCATGTTGCATAGTTATTAGTTAGTTAGGAATTTGATGGGTTGTAACTCCTAAATTAATAAGAGACGGCATTTATTTGAAACTCACTCTTTAGCAAAGTTCCTGGTAACTACGAATTAAAGAACTTGTATTAGCGACTGTATAGAAAATTATAAAATTACTAAATAAACTTTTTCTATGCAAAATGTATGTGTAAAGCAAAAATGCAGATACAATTTTATGGTGTGTATTTATCAATATAAACATTAATTGATATATTCTAACTATGATACAAGAATATGGCTGAACTATTACATCGATTTGTTATTAATGATTTAATTATTATTACTTAGCAACCAGACAGTTTAATGGTTGATGAAAGTTTGAGCACAATTTTACATGCTAAGTGAGATAAGTGAGCATGTAGTTTACAATAAAACATTTACAACATTAATTACTTATAATACAGAGATGTTTTAAAACAGTCAAATCTCTTAAACTGTTACAATTTTATGTTTTACAACTAGATATCATGAACAGTTACTTATAATTTCATTACATTTGATAAATAACAATAATTCCTTTAAATAGTACAATAATACATGGCAACAAAAATCTACTACATTATTCTAATGCGATAAAAGCAATTTTTATCCATTGAAATTTTTTTTATATATATATATCAATATTCGCACATAAAATGTCCTATCTTTAAATCTTTAAAACAAAAATTAAATAAATTGCACTTTTTAAAAACACGAACGTGCAAAGTTACTTTTAAAAAACATCACATCACATGAGTGCTTCTTGATTAATTAAATATTGGAGGGCACACAAGTATAATATCAATACAAGGTAATGACACTGAGCAAAAATATTTAAATTGTAAGTCTATTTTATAATAAAAATGAGAATCTAAACAATAAACTAAAATTGAACTATTAACGTTTTAACTAACTAAAGTGATGTAAAGAAAATTTAAATCAGTCTATAATACACAATACAAAATCAGTCCGTATGATTTACTACTGTTGTTCTCTATAAAATAAAACAACAAAATATTAAAAAATATTATACATAATCAATTTTAACTTACGTGCCAGGATAATAGTAGGGTGGTGGTCGTTCATATTCAGTAGGTGCACGCTGATAATGAGGAGGTCCTCCTGCTGGAAATTCTTCCCAATGTCTAGAAAGAAAGCAAAATACAACAAGCAACATCACAATAAAGCAACATCACAACACTATTGATCAGATATTTCCAAATATAATGATTAGTATGAGAAAAGTGACATTTAAATTTGTACGTTTCTCAGTTACACCATTCGATTAAATAATCACATTAGTTTTCTAGTAATTGCCTAAAGAAATATAATTTTTAAGGGTAAATACCTAGTATAAATGAGTACATAGTTTGTGCAGTAGATTTAGATTAAATGTGCCTACTTGATGGAAATAAACAGCAGCTTCAAAGGGAAATACTGGAATGTACTATATTATTAAGAATTTGAATTATGAGAATTTGACTTTTGAAAATGATTTTTTGTAACAATTTATTTTATTTTCAAAAACATTTCAAACAATTTGCGATTTTATATTATAATAATTATGTTAAGAAACAAATTTATTAATGTTGAAAACTTTCTGAATACCATGATGGGGAGAATTTAATGCTTTTAAATTACATTTCGATGAAACAAAGCCATTTTGAACATATCTGCACCTTAAAGAAGTTCTAGACTATTAGAACAAGTACAACGGTTTCCGTGTTTAGAAAAGAGAAAAGGCAGAACTATAGGTTTAATCGAATTAATGAGGTCTTTGGTGAGGAACCAGACTAAGACAGGTCCCCGAAAGAGGGCAGCAGCAGCTGTTTCGGTATTTAGAGTGGCAGAGACCGTGGGGGTTGGTATGCCATTCTAAGACACACTACTACGATGAAGAAGGCAACGTCAAATCACCACATTACTTCCAAAATACACAGCATACTTCAATTGTTATTTAAGATGAAACCATTCTCTTGGGTGAAAGACTTTAGAGTTAAAATAGTCCCCCATTTGGATCTTAAGGAAGAGATTACTTCAGAGGATATAATCGAAAAGTTTAAAAAAACAGTCAGGAATATTTTGCAAATTTGAGCATGGAATGTCAAAAGCACGAACCAAGTGGATAAGCTAAACAATTTGAAAAATAAAGTGGATGGGTTTGCATTAGACATAGTGGGGATTAGCAAATTTCCATAGCCAGAGGCAGACTTTTTGGAGGATAATTCGTACAAGATTAGAGAAAGGAAATTCGGGTGTGGGGATAGAAGAGAACATTAGAAAACTACTTACAAAACAATGAACAAGTACTCATGATTAGATTGAAATTTAAACTGGTAAATACAGTAATAATACAAGTACACATACCCACTTTTAGTTACAGTGAGGAAGAGGTAGAACGATCTACAAAGATATCATAAAAATACTAAGATTCATAAAAGGACGTGAAAAGTTAATAATTAGAGGAGATTTTAATGCAGTGGTAGGTGAGAGTAGGAAAAGAGCAGTAATAGCTATGTTTGACTTAGGCACGAGAAACGACAGGGGAAATATGCTGGTAAAATTTTAAGACAAAAACAATTTAATAATTACAACCACATTATTTCAACATCTTGCTAGTAGACAATACACGTGGAAAATACCGTAAGAGATAAGGAGATATGAAGTATATTATATGTTTGTGCAACAATGGTTTAGAAATCAAATAAAAAAATGTAAAAGCTACCTAAATGCCGAAGATACTGATCACAATGTTATAATTATGAGAGCTACTCTTAAATTTAAAAAAACGGAATAGAAAATGGCACTTTGACTTTGAGAAACTAAAAATAAACATATTTACAAAATATTTAAGAAAATGTTAATGAATTGCTGAAAGACCTTGGGAAAATTTCTGATACTAAAGAAGTAGAAACAGAATAGAGTAACATCAACTCCAGTTTAGACATGGCGGGACGAAACATCCTTATAGAATATGTAGAGAAAGTAGTTAGATGACAAGAAATATCGGCAATTTATATGCAAGATCATATCTAGAAGCACTAAAATAGGAGTCAGACATTGAAAAGGATGACTTGAGATATCCTATACTTAGAGGTAAGTTTAAATTGGCATTAAACAGTCTAAAAAATAATAAGGTATTGGTTATAGATAAGGCGTAAGCAAAAACTCTAAAAGCCACTGGACAAGCAGTAACAGAACGGCTCTTGCAACTTACAATCTATATGTATGAGACAGACGAGATACCCAAAGATTTCATACGTAACACCACATTCATTATACACCAAAGAAAAAGATGCGAATAGATGTGAATATTTTAGCACAAGCTTGATAGTACATGTATCAAAAATATTAACTACTATTGTACAAAGACAGATGGAAAACAGACTGAAAAAATATTAAGAGAACATCGTTTGGGTTTAGGTGAAATGGGAGAACAAGGGAGGCTATTTTAACTCTGAAGGTGATAATGGAGAAAACAACAGAAAAAGGAAAAAGTGTGTATATAGGGTTTGTAAATCTGGAAAAAGCATTCGACAATAATGTAAAATGAAAAAAAAAAGTGTGAAATATTAAAAAAGATTGAAATGAATTATAGAGATAGACAAATAGTAAATAGACTGAAAATAGACTGAACACCTAATGATGATGATGAAAACAAAGAGTTAATGTGTGAAAACATTTCTGAATATTTTGGTGGACGAACTAAACCAAAATTTTTAAATTAAAAATTAATGTAACAATTTAGGTATTTTTAAAAATATCTTTAAACAAAATAAGATATAAATATTTTTTGTGAAAAGGATAAATTCCATATAAAGGTTCATTCTTAAAAAGTTTATGATATATTATGCAGGTCTCATTCTGGTAATTGATTAACTATAAAATGAGAATTGGAGTTTAAGAAAGGTATACTTTCAAATATCTTTTCTTGACTATTTTCTAAGTGAACATTTTGCGTGGTATATTATTAACGTCAGTAAACAATGTTTGTCACTTTTGCCTAAAAAAAAACTATATCTCCTAATAGTTTGGTTATTCTTGACAATAGTGTAAAAAATACTACTACTAATAAGTGCTGAAATTCAAAATCTCAGCATACTTGTGAAAAGTAATATTGTATTCAAATTTGTAAAATGGAAAACGCCATAAAATTGTCAATTTTTCAAAAACTACTAGTTTTAGAGACCATTCGGTATGTATATGATTTGAAGGGATTTAATACTTTTACCAATCTAAAAAAATATACACTTAAAATAATGAAGTTTTTACTATTTAAAATTTGTAAAAGTTTAGGAATGATTACAAACCACCAAATATTTGCATATTTAACAAGAAACTGCATTCATGATAATATGTATCAAATATTAACTCAAAATTTTTAAACTGAACGAATTTACACATTTCTAAATCGACAGTTTTCTCAGAAATTTCACGAAAAAATTCATAACTTGGCATTGCTGCATTTAAAACAAAAATATGCTCAGAGAGCATTGCAAGGAAGCAATTGAAATGTGATACACAGTATAGCGTTCAATTTAAAAAACAAATCAGCACAGAACCACGATTAATCAAAGTGCCCAGCATGTTTAAAAATATTTTACAAGTAAACCACAGTTAATCGAAGCGCCCTGGATGTTTAAAAATATTTTACAAGTATACAATAGTGTACATCCTAAAACTTTTATTTGAAACATTTTTTAATGTATATGATATTAAATCAAACATTGGACTTCCTCGTACTAATGAGCTATCCTGTATATTAAATTTGAAATCATTTCAAAAATAAATATAATTGCACATACATATATTTGTATAAACACAATTAAAAAGAAAAGCCAAAAACAATATTCTTAACCTTTTATTGTGTCTATGGAATGATACTTAAGCATAAGCCAGTATAAACAAAGAACAAAAATGAAACACAACATAATAATTAATAACGTAGTTTTTCTTCGGTGATGTCTATAGATCTAAAAAATATTACAAACATTATATTTTATTGCTAGTCTGTAAATTGAAAGATTGCATGAATAATATTGTAACTGTAACATTATTAATAAACAGAATTTTATTTAAAGAAAAATAATAATCAAGACATTATGAATGTAAAATTATTCTTCAAAGTATGTCTACAGATTCAATGATTTTGTTCAGCGATTCTTCAACTTCAAAATTCGATCATAATACCATTGTTTGTTATACATGAAAGTATGACACACAATTTCAACTCTTGTCACACTTTCGAATTTTTCAACTGGAAAAATGCTACATCAATCGAAACAGCCCATAGTCTAAAAGAATTTGAACGCACCAATTTCCTAAAATCTTAGTATGTTCATACAATGTCGTCACAGGAGTAATATCTTGATAGAGAGGTATATGTATTTTTGATTAATCCTTCCACAATTTGGCTACTGTTAGCAAAGTTCAACATTTTCAATACCATTCTGGAACTTGTTACGTTCAATTTTAGCCTTCTAAATATTTTCGTTCGATTTACGACGTATTCAAATATTCCCACACTTCCACTTCCATATTTTGTATAACTACCTGTTATAGGAGTTGCCCCTGATCACGCATATAATTTAATAACTTGACTTGTTTCCATAAAACTCGTTCTAATACAATGTAAATAAGTGTAGAATTTTTCTTAATCTTCTTTGGAAATTAAACCACTCAGAGTTGTTAAAATCGTCTTTATTTACGTTTCGATCCATGATCTAGGATCGCTATCATGGATCGAAATGTAAATAAAGACGATTTTAACAACTCAGTGGTATAATTCCAACAGAAGATGTTACGTGCCAAATTGGCACTTAAACATTTTTTAGTTTAATTTTGACGTGCGGAAGTTTCGCGCCACAAATTCAAAAGACTTGGCGTATATTTCCGTCACGTCAGAGTGGGTTTGCGCCAGATCGCGCGACGCGAGTGGCGGAGAAAAAGTGGGAGAAGTGTTTCCGTGAGACTCTGTAACGTGGCCGTTTGCCTTTGAACACCGAGAAGGGCGGTCGTGTCTGGTATCGTATCTTCATTTTTATTATGTAGATTTCCTTTTGCTTATCTTTGTTTGTCTTTACCTGATTAACTTATTCCTTATCGTTCCGCTACATATAGGAATTTGATACGACCCTGGAGCAGTCCCACGACCCTAGAACGAGCCGGATGTCCATGCTTCGCTAACAGCTAACCGGAGCAGTCACCATCTTTAACTATCTTAAAGAGGGCTCCAGCCATTTGGAAGGCATACCCTCCGTTAATTGCTTTAAAAGGGGCCATCAGCAGCCCTGATGGACGTGCTGACGACATCTTTATTTAACCTGAAGGAAGCTGTACCTATTTAGGTAAGTGCCTTGATTGTTATACTGCATTTCGAACATTTATTTATTGCATAATTGCGCATTTAATTTTGTATATTGGTGACGTCATTGACAGATGGGCGCACCAAGATCTGTACAAAGATTAGCATTGCCAACTGCCCGTGGCGACGCTTATTCCACGCTTGCGCGATGTAATTATGAACTTTTAAAGTGTAAGAAAGATTAACAAAAATACAAAACAAACCACAATAAACATACAGGGAGTATTTACCCTCTAGAATGTTATTAGTGTATTTAGTTTAAGGGCGCGATCGCATCCCTCTATTTTCATAACACGAACTAATTTTAAAATAGCCGCGTTTGTGGTATAGCTATCGCATGATAGAGGGAACTACTTTGTTTTAACTTTAGTAGTTTAGTGGTTCGTTTCCAAGTTAGGCAAATTTTTAAGGTTAGGTTAGAATTTGTGCTTTGTTATTTCACTTGCGATTTTCTACGTTTCTTTTAAAGATAATTCTGATATACAACAAACTGTTTTTTTTTAAACTAAGAACCTTCTGCACATTGAATAGTGTTTGGTCAACACTTATCAAAATGAACACGCTTCGTAACAAACATTTGAACTTTCAAGCTCAGTTGTTGGTGATGAATGTTCTAACATTTTTTGAAAGAGAACGTGATAATCATGGAACCTTGGCCCCATTTGAGTCAGTATTGCAGGTATAATCAAATTTTCAAGTGATATGTTGTGTTTTAACTGTTGCTTATTGTTAGCGAACATCTGAGGCTTGTGGGATAGGACTGAGTTCTCTTCGTTCCATTAAAAAAAGAGAGTTTTAGAAGCCCGAAAAGAAAATAAAGTTCCTGAGTCACCGAGCAAGCACCAAAAATTCAACAAGTCTAAATTGTCTGATGTAGATGGTTTTGTAATAGATGCGGTTAAACTAAAAATTTACTGAAATGTATTCCAAATGTAATATAGTTTTCATAACAATTTTATTTAGTGTTTTTAGTATTATGCTTTTAGGGCTCCATGTAACTGTTAAATCTTTACGACAAGAAATTGTAACCGCTCAAATTTTTAACTTCAGCCAGTCTAGTCTGACGAGACTTCTATCAACAATTGGTTTTCTTTTAAATTGGACGATGGTAGAAGGGCTGTGCTTGAACAGGAACATATTGCTGCTGCACGAGTGAAGTTTTAAGAGCATATGAAATGTACAAACAATTGTAACTTTATGATCCTGTTTTCTTGGATGAGACGTGGATTTTTAGTCGAGGTTCTGTTAAGAAGAGTTGGCATAATGGTTCCAAGCTCAGTGTAAAGAGAAACCTCCTGGAGAAGGAAAACGGTTAGTTTTTTAAAGTTAAAATTACATTTAATAGAAATATTTTTATTACAGGTTCATAGTCGTACATGCAGGCAACAAAACTGGATTCAGCCCCAATGCAGCACTTTTGCATTCTACAAAATCTCCAAGTGCTGACTATCATGGAGACATGAATGCAGCATTATTTATAAAATGGTTTGAAGAACGTTTAATTCCTAATTTAAGCAAACCCAGTGTAATTATTCTAGACAATGCTAAATATCATTGATTACTTGATTAAACACAATGTTAGTTGCAGCAGTCACACGTTAAAAAGGGAACTATTATCATTAATTAAAAAACATCCACAACCAAAAATTTATAAAATAGATACCCTAGCAGAAATGTACGGACACAAAGTTTTGCGGCTACCTCCGTATCACTGCGAGTTTAATCCTATAGAGTTGGTATGGGCGAACTGTAAAAAATCTCACAATAAAAATGTTGGACGGTTTAACCAACTTTATAATGACACAAATGTCAACTTGATATGGCAAGAATCTTTGCAAAGAATAGATGGGTCATATTGGCAAAAATGTATCACACATGCAGAAAAATGTATGATGGAATGGTGGGCTATATATAGTACAGCAGTTTGATGTTGTCGAACCTTTAATTATCAAAGTGGGTGATACAAATAGTGATAGCAGTGGCTGTGATACTATTACCTACACGGTAATTTTAGTTGGTTTTGTTAGCACGAGACCAACACAATACACAAGTGTATGGTAACGGTCACCAAATTGCATTATTTATTGTGCAATATTTATGTTAACAAATTATTAATGTTTAGCGATTGATGTTTAACCATTCATGGCCTGCTAGAGTTTTTATACAAGAAATTTAGATTTAAGTTTCATTGTCATTATTATTTGTGCAATAAATTTATATCGACTCGTTTAAAGAAAACTTGTTTGCTTTCAAAAGTTAAAAAAGGATACAATCATTACATCAATACCACTAACGTGACACTTTAAATCGGCCAAGTGTGTTGGCTACCACAAGGAAAGGTCCAGGGGGTGGGGTTGGTGTGTACGTAGGAAGGAACTTAAATGTCAGGTTATTTTGTTTGGTTTGCAACTGACTCGTATACTTGAATATATTTTGGATAATGTTTAAATTAAATCGCAAAACTTTTACTGTAGGCACAGTATACAGATCCCCAAACTCTAATTCGCTTAGTTGTGTTGATGAACTAGATAATATATTATCTTATTTAGCACCATTGATGGATAATATAATATGTTTAGGTGATGTCAATGTGAATCTTTTCAATTTAAGTAATATTATCACACACTGCATTGATTCTTATGGATTCATCCAAGTAATAAACGAACCTACGCGCATAGTAAATAACAGCAGTACTCTTTATTGATTTCATATATTTATCAAGTGATGAATTATTTGTTCGTGCAGGTACTATTGATGCTGATATTGTTTCGGATCACAGATAAAGAATGGGAACACTAATAAGTTGCCTATATATTTAAAGCTGATTTTGACACTTTTCAAATGGAGAATATAATTACCATTGCAAACCCCTGGTGAAGATACACAAAACAATGAACGTTCCCAAAGTGAAGTGTAAAATGATTTAGGAAAAATTATCGTTTTTTGAGAACGTCCTCCCCCAGATCGTTCAAATTTGTAAATCATTTTGCCGAGTACCAAACTCTCAACCTATTTTGTAACAAAATGTATCCTATTTTCCTGCGATGGTTCCACTAAGATATTTTAATAAACATTACTCTTGCTAACATAATGCAATATTTTGCTTATATTGAATATTGTAGAGTATCTAGTTACGTTTTGGGATACGGCACACTACCCTTTCTTTTAAAAACTATTATAACATAGTATAAGCTTCACAAAGTAACACTGGTGTAATAATTTACTTATTGCTTGTAAACATAAAGATGAAAGTTTACAAACAACCATGGATGTTGAGGTTATGTCATTTTTGGCTTCATAAATATTCGCAATTAATCCAATCATTATTATATTACACTTATCAAATGGTAATTCACCATATATTATTAGTTTACTTCATTTCAATGCGACAAAAACAAAGTCCAAAATAATTCAATTTGAAATATTCTGGTTTTAAACCTTATTCTACACATCATCAACAGTGCCATCTTCGGAGGAAGTCGTGAACAATTTCTATTAAAATGGCGTACAATTAATGTAATAATTCAATAAAATCCATTCAGTACACTGCGGCTATCATGATCAATATTTTTGAAATTTTTTTTAACAGAACGATTATATATGTATTCTGCTATCCAACGAATGCTTTTTTTTATATACAAATTGATTATGCTAGATGTAGTAACTAAAATAAAGTAAGTGAATTTTTACCATTACTTTTAACAGCTATTTCTTGCTTATTACTGCACTTTAGAAAAAAAAGCAAACCTTCGTTAGAAAGTTCAAAGTTTTGTGAGTCTAATGGTGAAATTACATTTTGCATATTTTCAATCCAACAAAAGTTATTTACCAAACAGAATAACCTGTTTTTTGATGGATTTTGGCAGCCAACCATACATCCGATCGCGCCCTTAAGTCAAAGTGTCTCAATCTATCTTTACTGTTTGATATAACACCATAAAGGTATTCGGTTATCAACAATCTTTGCCTAATGAAAGGATGTACTCGCTTCATTAAAAGTAGTAAAATAAGATTGTATACATTTTCTACATGTGCGAATAGCAAAGCCAATTAAATTCAAATTTGCCTGTTTCTTTATCTATATATGCTGTGGAGTTTTTAACCATCTTGAGAGGGTTTATGCAGCAATTATGGTTTAAAAGGTGTAAAGGTTCAGGGGCACATTTGTGTTTACATAAATCATTTAGAATCATTTTATAATTCTTTTTCCATATCCAAACTGAATCTTAGGGCTGAGTACTTTTGATTAAAAATTAGAAAGGCCTATATCCCGGTGGTTGTGAATTTGGCAGAGTTGTAGAGTGCTGTAGGATAGTGTAAGGTTAAGACTCAAATAGGTTATATCATAAAATTGATAAATTGTTTTTGATAAAGTATCTAAATCATATATTATCTTAAAAATGAAGTTAAAGATAAATTTTGTTTGGTAGTTTAAAAACGCGAAAAGTTGTATTTGTAAATTATGTAATTCTGTAGTTAGTGAAATTGAAGTTCATAAGATTAGTAAGCCAAATTAAAAGAGTTTGTACCATTAGCACTTGAAAAGGTAGTTTTGAAAATTAAATTGTCTTTGTAATTTGTTCATTTAGAATTCATGATGTATTAAGAACAGTGCAGCAGAATGTAAATGTGTTATAGTATAGAAAGAAATCATTAACTTTGGTAAAAGTTAAGTTTTGAAATATATGCGTACATGCATTCTGCCAACAAATGGCAGCGATTTGTAGAATTTAATATAATAAAAGGTTTAGATGTGCATTGGTAGGGCAGTCTTGTTGTCACAAGTCTCAATGTTTATATTGTAAATATAACGTAGTATGTAAGTTCTGTAGATAAGTAAAATAGTTGGCAAATGATGCTTTTCATTTGAAGGTATCCATGATACCCAAAAATGTTTAAAAAGAAAAGAAAAATTTGATTATCAAAAAAAGAATAAACACATAATTTTTGTGAGCTCCGTTTTTTATTTCTTGCGTAAATAAGTTAAAGTTTAAAAAGGTGGTGTAGACTAGTGGTCTACTAGTAGTTGCCTAAGAGAAAAGAGATTAAAATAATAACACAACAGTAGAGGCTTTCGAGTAAAACCGAAGCAAGTAATTGGCGAACCGCAGTACGTGATTATAAATCTGTAAACCATAAACATTTTAGAGTCAAGTATAATCATTAAAAGAGGAAGAAGCCCGTGTGTTGAAAGGTATCATTTCAGAAGTATTAAAAGTATCATTTCAAAGTATTACAGTTATATATGGTTGTGTGAATTTACCGTTTTTGTCTTTCTCTTATTGATTTTTGGCATCTTTGGGTTGATTATGCCTACTTTTGAGAATAGTAGGGTCTACTTTTGTTTTTGTTTCTTTTATTAGATAGGGAGTCTTTCAGACTTCCTGTTCCTTTTACTTGGGGACATTTCTCTTTCTTTCTTATAAGACGCTTGTCCAAAAATTTAACTTTTTTCAAAAATCGAGGTCTACTTTTCTGCCTTATTTTTTCTAACGAGTTTGTCCTAAGTCTATCACATAAAAATGGTGCTCTCCCACTCCGGCTTACAAACTCCATTTTGCTGAATTGAGTAGCGCTTTTCTATCCACTTAGTCTACCATCTTTTGCTCAATGTGAGCCCTTCTTGTTCTCTATTTGCCTCGATAGCTACTACGGCATCCAACTACCTCTTTTTAATACCTTTTCGTTACTTATCTACCTTTTCTTTCCTGTTTATCGTTATATGGTCTGGTGAGGCATACGAGTGACTACTATGCCCAAACTACCGAGTTTGAATCCGAACACAGCCTACTTGAAAAATGCCAGGTGAACAATTTTCACAAAATACATCCCCATTCAGATGAGAGGTAAAATGTAGGCCTCATGTGTGGGTGTTGTCACACACGTTAAAGATCCCTACCTGGCTTGGAACAGCAAGGATTCGGCAAAATTCCAAATTTTCCAGGTAAAAAAAGTCACGTCCTGGCCAATATAGTACCTTCGGGTAGAGCATTGGAAGAAATCAAAGTAGTGTATGGTCTGCTGACCAAGCAACTCATGGTACTGGACCATATTGTATGTTCGTTTTCAGCCATACATTGCCACTGACAAAGCTATATTAGTCAAATTATTAGAGATTTAGGTTGCGAAGGATATGTAGATCTTTTTAGATTAACTCAGAATAGAAAAGAATTTACAGCCGTGTCAAACCGACCTTAAGTAGGTTTGAAAACAAAACAAAAAAAATAAATAAATAAATAAAAAACAGTTAACTAAATGTCACCATGACATAACTCACAATTAGTTAGCGGTTTGGCATGTTACAGCGATTCGTTGCTTAAGGTTTACCATAACATATAATTTAACACTTTTCCTTTTTTGGAGGGGATAACCAGATAATATTTTATTTCCTTATAAATGAGAATCATGTAAACATGTTGGAGTTCTTTAACAACCATCAGGTTGCTAATATCTATGTAGAGCCAGGTAGATAAGAAAAAGATAAAAGGATATAGGAAGGCTTAGACCAAGCTATACTAGTCAAATTATTAGAAATTTAGGTTGTGAATGAAGGGTATGTAGAGCTTTTTAGATTAGCACAGAATAGAAAAGAAGTTAGAGCTGCGTCAAACCGACCTTAAGCAAGGTCGAAAACAAAATGATGATGATGTAAATTTAGTATTTGATAGTTACAATATTGTTAGTGCAAATCAACAATTATAGTTAATACTGTAGGAATACTTACTTAGGAGCCATATCAGCATATCGTGCAGAACCACTTGGTGCATCTCTTGCAATACCATGCTCATTTGAAGGTTCTGCTATGTAACTGCCTCTACTATCAAGTCTCTTATGTTTCTTCTTTTTCTTGTATCGTTTATCATTTCTGCTGCTGAAACAAATTACTATGTAGAACCTAATTATTTATATAAGAGAAATAATTCAATTGTGCAAGTTAGTAGTTACTACATCTACAACAAAAAAATAGGTTTCTTAAAAGTATTCAATATCAACTTTTAGTAGTAAATAGTGATAAATGTTAGAAAATGTGCTCTGTTATTACACTAAATTCATACAGGAAAAATTACAAATACAATAATTAAAAGTGGATACCCAAGTACAACTAATACAAAACAACAGAATTATTTTCAAGCACGTTGCTGCTAAGTCAAAGATAGTAATTTCTTATAAAAACCATTTGCAAGAGCTACTTTAATATCTTACAGAACATCATTTACTTGGAGTAGTTCTTCAATATAGTCGAGAATGGTTAAGCTGATATATGAATCACCGTGCTACACAGTGAACATATTTCTAGCATTCTAGATTAGTTACTGGAGTTATTGTTAACAGATGAGTGGGTTATCTACCCTAAATGCATTTAACCAATTTGTTTAGTATCGAATAAAAATATTTTTATTTACAATAAATTAATAGAAAACTGTACAAACAAACAATAATAAGCAAGAATAATCTAAAATATACAGTGACAGTTAAGAGTAAATTGTAGGTTATATAAATATTAGATATATTCAGACATATATCTTTGTATTGCTGTGTATTATAGACAACAGATGTATTTTTTTCTATTTGTTTTATTCTAGTGTAAAGTAGTTACATACGCATTCAAAGACATACATTTTATCTGAAACTTCTCAAAATATGCTGCACTAAATCATACGCCAGCTTAACCGGTCTCGACCGTAGTATAATAATTGTTATTAGTGTAAAAAGGAGTAATATAGACATTACACAGAACAGTACAGGAGAAATATGAATAGGTGTGTATAATGCTCTGCAACAGAGAAAGAAATGCTAGGATTTTAATGGTTGAATGTTTAAATTTAAAAAGGGTTTTTAAAACTATTGATGGAAACAGTTTCTTTAAGAAATTGTTGAATTATGGTATACATGGAACAACTTTAATAGTCTGATTGTCAATGTATATAACAAATAAAATGCAAAAAAGTTAATCTACAAATCAAATGAAATGTAAATATTGGATACTGCAGAGTAGTATACTGAGATCACTGTTGTTTATGTTGTATAATAATGATCTAGCCAAATGTATTTGAAAATGCAAATATCATTTTTTTTTACAGATGATACTGTTAGGTATACAAAGAATGCTGATTTAGATAGCTTCTTTAAACTGATACATGAAAAACTACATAACTACCTTCTTAGTTAAGTACCTTTTTTTTTAATCCTTTATGCATGAAACGATGTATTAATGGTTCTAAATTGTTCACAGGTATCTGCACCTATCTTCATTGGTAACATATTTATCTTAGTCCTTTAAAAAGCACTAGATATTTGTCCTTTTCTCATATTTAATCTAAACAATATATCAAAAACTTGTGCTCTTGTGTATTTTGGTTCTTTTTTATTCTCTCTCTCAATTCTTTTACAACTTTACCAAATTCTGACGTCGGTATAATATTTCCTACTTCTTCTGCATTGTTTAATTTGTGTTGTAGAACTTCTGTATTATATAGTTCTTCTATATATGCTTTTCCTTGCTTTTCTAAAGTTGAAGTTTTCAAAACACTGCTTTCTTGAAGTTCCTCCGTATTTTCTCATATACTAGTTCTATCTTGAATATTTTAAAATATTGTTTCTACTTTTTCAGATCTCTTTTTGTATGAAAATTTTACTTTCCTATTTTACATTTGCTAATTACTTTATTTCTTAATTCCCTATATTTAATGAAGTATGTCAATTGATAAAATGTTAACAGAAAGGCTATATGGTTTGAAATCGTTAATTGTAGACAAGAATGAGTATGTAACTTGTTATTTGTTATGGCTTGGATGTCTGTGTGTAGGTGCCTATTATAAACATTTATCAGTTGATGTATAACAATAAACTTTTTCTTAACTGTGCCCTAGCTAACATGGTTACATCATTTTGACAACGTATGTAGGTGATTTTTGGTGATTATTTATTAGTTTACCAAAAAATGATATTAGAAGCATCTATTGTCTGAGATGTATTAAAGACATCTAATGATTAACATCATATTGCCATCCTTATATAGTCATACTGTATTGATAAAATACCCAATTGTGGTGAAATAAACCTAAAATTAGGCTTTATTAAACACAATTGAACTATCATTTAACACAAATACTTGACAGTTTGATAGTAAACAATTAAAAACAACTAACATAAACGATAAGAAATAATTTCAATTTTATATCACACCAATAATGTTTCTTATATTGGAACAACCATTGCTAAAAATTTGGACTATTATTAAATATTAAAAAAACAATAATGCAATAATATATTTTTAAATTACCTTGTAAGTGCTGTGCTCCTGTTTAAATGTTTACCAATTGCCGATGATTATTGTGCATGTCTTTTCACGCATGGCTTTTATAATGCCCTTAGCTAACCTGCTATGCAACAATGCTCACAATCGACCACTGCAACTGGCAGACAACATTATAAATATATCATTTACATGTGACGGCCATTTTTATTTTTTAACAACTAATTTAGTTCATGTTGTTGAGCTCCAAAAATAGTTGCTGTTTTAACTGTTTTTACACAGATATGTATTTAAATTTAAGTTTTTTTTAATGTGCTCATCGCATTGTATTATTAGTACCTATACTGGCTTCGCATGTCTTTTAGTTTCAATAACAGTTCAGGAAGTACGTATAAAAATGTAAAATGTATTACAAAAATATTATTTTAATTTTTTCATAATTATAGACTTTGGTTATAAAAATGTGATTTAATTATCATCAGACAAGTAATAAGCGAGTTATGCCTAACGTAGGTGATGCGAAAAAGTTGTTGCCTGTAGAAAGCATTAAAAATGGCTTACACCAAAAACACTACATTATTTAAAATTTTCATAATACACTTTACAGATTAGATACATACTTTGTTAAGTTTTTTCTTTTGGCATTACAAGTTTTATTTTAGTCTTTAGGTGTAGAGGATGTCTAAATCTGAAATGGAGAGCATGTATTTCCATTGTTAATTTAAGTAAGTAGTTATGCATGAGAACATGGTTGTTGTATTCCTGGCAGGTGAAGAACCTATACTTTATTATATAGAATTTGTTAAATATGCACTTTCTCATGCCCAAAGTAATGTGCGGTCATTGACTCAACCAATACAAAGGTAGAGTTTAACTGGGCTTATCTTTGTGAACAGATATATTGACCGTTAATACGAGTTAAATGCGGTGGAGTTATTCCAAAAATATTGTAGGTTAGCAAGAACTTCACTGCTAATTTGCAGAAACCACTGCTAACCCCTACGAGAACCGTATCGAACACTTTGAAACAAGAGCCAGCTTATAAGGATTAAAAGATGTTGCGCCTATTTTGAACTACCTCTATAAATAAAGATAAGTTGTTCTTTGGTTAATTAATGTTCTTTCATTATTGAAAATTTGCGTAAGATTACGCCCTCTGAATAACCAAACTCTAAAGTGTGTTTATCTGTAATTGCATTGACAGTTATAACTTCTAGGATTTTTATAGTCATTACATTATAATTCATATTTGTGGTTCTACCAGTACATAAAATAGCATCCAGTTTTGGGATTTCTACAAGATAATAGTGCTGAAGGAAGTGTTTTGGTGTGCAGAAATTACAATTGCATTTCGATAAAACAGATGATACATGGGACTGCATCCAATATCTGTGTTTTGTTTAATCTGGTAAGTGCGTAAATTTTAAATATTTCATTTAAGAGCTCATCACAGTAGTGGCCATCTTGAAATTTCTAAAAATCCAAATTTCTTTCCTATTAGGCACCCAAATTAAAAAGGGTTTTAATAGAAGTTACTTATAAAATAATTGTCTATGTGGGAAAGTCATTTCATTTTTTAACTGAACGAATTTTTTTTTGCTGATAATACAGCGATTTAAACAAAACCAGTAACTTTCCCAAATGTGTGAATAATTTTTATGAATTTTCATCAAAATTGCACACTACAATTCACTTTATTTATCGAATAAATCAAATATTAGTATTTTTTAAAAAAATGTACCTGCAATGTGCTGTCATGGTTAAATTCATAACTTCCATGTCACACACTATTGTAAAACAGAAATGGTTTGAATACATGCTATATAAAACAAAACACAACAAACACCTATTGAGATCAAACTATCCTTATGAGAGTTTTCGACTATAGTCGTAATTGCTCGCAAATCTATTAATAAATTTCATTATGGATATTATTTAGGGCCTCAAGCAATTATTGAAATGAGTTGTTCTTCATAAACCTTGGATTTATATAAATTTTTGTTGGGCTTCCTATTTAGTGAAGTAGGTAATTGGTATTCCCCCAGTTTGAGTAGTATAAGACTTGTAAAAAAGAATAAACACAGAATTGTTTAATTTTTATGCTCAAGTTCAATTAATGTTTTGGGATAAATTTAAAAAGCCACCAGTAATATTTCGCTCATATTTAGGCTTGATTAGTAATAAGGAATAATGTGATAAAAATTCTTACGGTTAATTAGAATTTACAAACCATGTTTAGTTAAGTTTTTTACCCTCAAACTTCTCTAATACACATAAAATGTACTTTTGTTTATTATGGTACAAATTCACCATTCACAAACTTCCATATGCAATTGTGATGCAACAAAATTTAACAAGCTGCAATGAAAACGTAAATAAATACAAGCAACACAAACTTTGGACTACTTAAAAATGCAAGACATGCATTTTTATTCTACTAGAGGAATGTTTACTGTGTCCAATTCAGTACAATTTTAAATATGTAATAGCAATGTAAACATATTGAAAATTTGTATTTTATATTTATATCTATTTTTAATTGTGAAAAATTCACTGAAATAAAACATACTTGGCCGTTGCGGCCACTTTGTTTATTATTTCGTCGTTAGAAAACGATAAAGGAAACGGTGTGATAAGAAAGAAACCAAACCAATGTTTGTAGCTTTTCACAAACTGTAATCAAAACCCTCTTGACACTTTATCTAATCATTTTTTATTAGAGATCCGTTTAAACCATTATTCTGTTTTTTCCATTTATTGGCCAACTAATTAATGCAATAGCTTTGTCAATTGCATATTAGAATTTGTAAAATAACTGTGCGATGCAAATGTAGGAATGTCAAATCTTATAATTTCTTGTTCCCTAATAATTGTTTTTACATTAGATATCGGAATTTCAAAGGTTTTTACTGGTTATAAATGTTAGAGAATATGTATAATTAAAATGTCTGTGAGGTTTATAACTGGACTAATAAGTTCCACAGCACTGCCGTCTCTATGGGCTCCCTGGAACTTCATAAACCAAGTAGGCAGAGTACTATACTTCATATCCTTTTCTAATGAATATCTGCATCTCGACATTTTGTCCCGCCCTACGCTACCTCACCCCAACCCGCGCTTTTACAGCAGATGGTAGGTAACCTGCTGTGATGAGCTCTTAAGACCCACATGTTTTAGATGATTATGAGAAAACACCATACAAAATTGAACAAAATCAAACACATTCTATTTGTCGAACTTAAACCAGATTATCGCTATAAATGTATGATTTCTTATTTGACGATTTTGGATAATTATCAATATATTCTTAATGTTATAAACCTAATACAAAATTTAAAAGAAACTTGGTCGGATTTTTCGTTTTACATAGACTCTTCAACATTGTATGTGTATCTGTCAAACTTTTAGAGCAACGCAGGTAGCACAATAGTGGAAAATTGGTTCTCTAGGAATAACAGCTATATAGAACTGAGAACATGCAATATGCAATCAAAACGATGTCATTCTATAGCCAAATTCAATTTTGAATATTTGTATTCGCTTTAGAATGACATCATTTTGATGTCATTCTATATTCTCAGTTTTATATAAATGTTTTAATTATACAGTTCCGTTCATAGAAGCAATCTTTTACTATTTTTGCATTGATGCCGTGAGGACGTACTGAAATTATGTGATATTGATATCCTGGGATGATGTTATTGGACTATGACACATTCATGTTATATTAAATCATTGTTACATCAAATTTGAAGTCAAAGTAACGTACACCATGGCCAAATTAAGATGTCAAAATAATGTGATCATGCTAGCTTAACCAAGTCTATATATGCTGTAAATGCACTTTAATGCAAATACACAGATTCAAACATGTAGTGTGCATATTTTAAAATTCAACAAAAAGCTGAAAACTTGATTACAAATAGACTTCTTTAAGTGTAAATGTTAAATGTTCATTGAAAATTAGGATAATATATATGTTCCATCACGATTACCAAAAGTAGTAATAAGCCAAGTGCTACTGAATGTGTTCATGAAAGTTTGTAGTTGCAGAACTCACTTTGAGATGGTATCACGAAACAATCAACATGGTAGGGAGAAGATTCACATTTTTTAAACCAATCGCACGAGAAGCGCACTTCGTGAGTCCTGCGATTTTCCAAGACAACACGATCCACTAATCTTAGAAGATCATAGGTATATATTCTTTTCATATTTCTTATTAATTGTTTTATTATCTTCCATTAGTCCTTTGAGAGCCAAATTAAACTGGTCATGTAGATCACTATTCTGTATTCCTTTCCCAAAAAACAAATTCCACTTTGTAGCAAATTTACTTTTTTTGTTTTAATTTTTGTTTCGATATAATTAAACTTCACATTGCACAAGTTTCAGCTATTTTTATTACAGCATTAAAAGCTTGTACTTCACATTAATACAAAGATACAACACATGTATTGACCGTTAGTACGAATTAATTGCGATGAAGTTAGCTGTGGAATCATTTACCTCTTCTTTGTTTTACTATCTTTATTCCAAAAATATTGTAGGTTAACAACTTCACTGCTAATTTGCAGAAACCACTGCTGACCCCTACGAGTACCCTATCATACACTTATTTTAATGTAGGTATAATGTAGGTTGTGAAAGGTACACCCCTGGTGCTGATTCTTCTCTTATGCAAATTAATTTTCTTGTTTAATTTACTATTATGATTCAGAATTTAAATTCTACGTTAAACTCACTCGCCTTCTAGTGTTAGTCTGGGTATTTACATGTAGTATGCTAATTCAGTAACATGTATAAGTTGTTATTTGTCAAATTAGTATTCGAAATCTTAAAACTTTGCTATTAGAGTAATTTACATGTGCAAAATAGTTCTTGTGTTCATTTATTTCATTTATACATATAAAAGGTCCTTCGAATCAAACAGTATCTATTATAATTGAAAAACAACAGCCAATATCTGTATACAGCTTAAAGTTATTTAACTGTGTGAATGAAATTCAGATTTCTACCGCCGATGATGGCAATGTCAATAGTGTAGTTTGCTTAATTGCACTATCATACGTTGTATCTGCTGAGTATTTTTTTCTATGTATATTCAGTTTATTTGTAACTGTGACCTACTTTTTTAAATCCATTTTTATACATTAGTTTTTATTAAATGAAAGTACTAACACACACTCTAAATATTCTTCTACATTGACATATTTATAAAATTCAAATTTATTCGTAATTGCTTGTTTATCATAATGCAAATGTTGTATTTTACTAATTTTACATTTCCATGTGTAAATTGATTTATTGCTCATAATAAAGTATTTTTAAAATGACCTCAAAGGGTTATATAAAACCAGAATTTTAGAAACATTCGAATTATCTAACCAAGAACAAAGTACTCCATCTTTGTTATCCACTTTCAAAATATAATTCAAAAATACTATGTCATAAGCAATGTGTCCCATTTTGGACACCCAGTAGAATTTTCGATCATTGTAAATACATCGGTACTTTCTATTATTCGTTTAATGTTTATAGTTAAAATTGGATTTGGCTTAATTCATTTGTTTCGGAGTTATTAACTTATCTTTCAGACCTCCAAATTTACGAAAAAACATAATATCTCGTGAACTACAATGTTTAAGTATATGCCATGTATAAAAAAGTACATCTCATTTTTTACGCGCACTCTAAAAATGTAATAAAATTCATAGTACGCCATAAGAAAAAATATAACTTTGATAGGTCGCAGTTTTTGGGACACCCTGCATATTTCAAAATAATTTTAAACGTATCCCTTAATGACCTATATATTGTTGCTCAAACAAAAATTTAGAACTTTTTAGCATTTAACCATAATGGACCGTCATGCCAACTGACACTCACCCTGTATAATATAGAAAAAGCAACTACTGTGTTCAAAGACAGCAAACAGAAACAAGAAAAGATTGCTTAAAACAAATATGTGGAGCACGGCTCTGTACGGCTGTGAAGCCTAGACAGTAGGGGAAGCGGACAAGAAAAAGGTAGAAGCCTTTGAAATGTGGTGCTACAGACGATTGATGAAGATATCATGGACAGACAAAGTTAAGAACGAAAATGTACTAGAAATGGTAGGGGAAGAAAGAAATATGCGGAAAATGGTAAAAAATAGGAGAGATATGATGATAGGCCACATATTACGGCATGTGGGAATAGAGATAAATATGTTAGAAGCAGAGATAGGAAAAAAGAGAAGTAGAGGCAGACCTAGGTTAGACTACTGCACACAGATAGTGAAAGATGTAGGCTGTAGGAATTTCAGGGAAATGTGTAGGCTAGCTCAGAATAGAAATCAATGGAGGTACGCATTCAACCAGTCCCAAGATGGATAAACTAATGACGAAAAAAGTAACTGTAATTAAACATGATGACTATTATAAGCAACTACAAGTATTGGTTGTGCAATATTCTCCACTAATATTAATTGTGTGAATGGATTTACTGGAAAACTAGTAATTCGGCAAATGTCTAAGTGTTGGGAGATCTTGGCAGTAGCAGGCTGCTTACCCCTTTCAATGAATCTTGATGAAATAGGACATAAAATTATAAAACAATAGAAGGGGAATCGAGCTTTTGTTATGTGCCAAATTGGCACTAAACATTGTCTTAGCTTAATTTTTATGTGCGGAAGTTTTTGTGCTTTTAAATTTAAAAGACTCGGTGCGCGTATTTCCGTCACGTTAAAAGTGAGTTGGACGAATAACTTCGCGCCGACGCGTGAAAGAACAAAAGTGGGAAGTTTCCGAAAAACACTTAGGAAACGGGGCTTTTTGCCTCTGACCTTCGTGAAGAGCGGTTTTGTCAGGTATCGTATCGTGCCTTATCTTTATTTATGTAGACCTCCTTGCCTGATTATCTTTGTTTGTCGCCCTTATACCTGTTCCTGCCCTTTTCCTACATAGGTAGAGGTAATTTGTAGCCGTTGGCCGAACCGCATTCCACGCCGGAGCACCATCTTTAATCACTCCGGAGTGGAGCCCTGAGATCCAGTCGAAGCCATTTGGATGGACGTTAGGCGTACCCTCCGTTAATTGCCTTAAAAGGGCCATCAGTAGCCCTGATGGATTTCAACAGAAGCCAACTTTAACTCAACCCCGCAGTACGTCTGATTTCTTATGTAAGTACTTTAATTGCTTAATTTGTTCGCTAATTTAATTTATATTTTTCCGCAAATGGCGTCTTTAATTTGTTATTGGTGACGTCATTGTCAGATGGCCGAGCTAAAGCCTGTGTAAAGCTTGGAGTTACCACCTGCCGTGGCATCGCTTATTCCGCGCTTGCACGATGTAATTATGAACTTTTTAAGTGTAAGAATTGGCACTTTTTTAATTGTAAGACTTTATATGGGCTGTGTGAGAATTGTAACATTCCAAATTTGAAAATGCACATTGTTAAACATGTGAGTAAATTCCAGCGAGTATTTTAAAATGAACTTGTTAATTTCCGTCATTCTGGACAATTGCGTTTGCGTAAAAGAATGCGCAGGCACGGAGTGAATGGCACAAGTGCACAGTGTGAATAAGACGCCATTAGCCACGAGACTTCGAAGCTGGTAACATCTACCTGTGTCGTGCTGTCTGTCTTTTCTCTTTTTTAGAATGTAGGTTTCCTTATCTCTACCTTTTATCATTCCCTACACCTGGTTGCTCCTATTGTTCCGCGACGAAGGGAAAAGAGGACGTATAGAATCTGGAATCAACAATGGCGTAGCCGACCCACACCAAAAAAACAAGGAGATGGCCCTGAGATATAACTGCAAGGCGCGTTTTAAGTGAGTACATTGCTTTATTTATATTGTAAATTGAGAATTGTGTCACTTTTAAACGTGTTTGGTATTTGATACAATTTGCAGCGTAATTATGTTATAATATACAAATGCGCAATATTGTGAAATGCGTAAACCGTAAGAGAATTTCAGGGAACTGTGTAGGCTAGCTCAGAATATAAACAAATGCAGATACGTGTCCAATCAGTTTTGAGACAAAAAACCTAATGACGAAAAAATAAGCGCAGATAAATCTGATGATTATTATAAACAACTACAGGTGTTGATTGTGAAATATCTGCAACTAATGTTGACTGTGCGAAAAGTATATTGGAAAAAATATTAAATCAGCAAATGATCAAGTGCTGGGGGAACTTGGCAGCCGCAGGCTGCTTACCCTCGTTCACAACCACTGAATGTCGGAGAAATAGAGTATATAATTGTAAAACAATAGATGGGAACTAAAGTGCATCCAACAAGAAAGAAAAGCGCCTATGATGAAAGACAACAAACATAGAAACAAGAAGAAAATTGTTGAAGGCATATGTGTGGAACACCGCACAGTATGTCTTTGAAATACGGGCAGTAGGAAAAGCAGACAGAAAAACGGTAGCAGCCTTTTGGAATGTTATGCTTCAGATGTATGAGGATAATAACATGGACATAAAAGGTAATAACAAATAGGTTATAGAAATAGTAGAGGAATAAAGATATCTGAGGAAAATGAAAAAAATAAAAGAAATAGAAGGGCAGAACACATTCTAAAGCATTTTTGGGGAACAGTATGGGATATATTACAAGCAGAGATAGGAAAAAGGAGGTAGATGTAGAAAACTTCAGAGAAATGTGTAGGTTAGCTCAGAATAGGAAACAATGAGGGTACGCGTCTAACCAGTTCCAGGACCGAAGACCTAACGATGATGATGATGACGATGATGATATACATATAATTTGTCTTACAATAATAAATATAATAATATTCTAAAAATCTATTAGGAACAAATTAATACTCGTAATTAAGCAAAACTGCAAAAAATAAACAAAGCAATTTAGCTTTTTAAAACTGTTACCCTATTAACTGAAATATTTTCACTAACACATAAAATAAGCATGCACATAATAAACTTACCTGCTTAAGGGAATGTTATCTCGTTCAGCATATGCATCATACAAATACTCACTGTAATGAATGATAATAACACAATCAGTACAAATGAATTATAAGGTAACATTTCAATATATACTAGAGTGCTAGAATCAAAATCACTAATTTTGACTGTGTCAAAAATTGAATAAATATATTTAACCTCAAAGATAATATTTTTCATGGAAACCATATTTTGGTGTTTTGGCAATAGTACAATACAAAGATTTAAGCGTATATAAACAGCTTTTGTTCTTAAACATTTGTTTTAAAGTTACACAAGCCTTTTTAAATTATGTATGAGCTTAGACAGATGTGCACTTTGATGGAAAGACAACTGCCATGTTTGAGCCGTTATCGTAGCTGTGTCCATAACCATCTTTTATATCAATTTTGTGAGTCTCTAAAATTTCCGTTACAGCTACAGGTAGATTTGTGACTAATGTTGGTAAGAAACTGTAAAAATCTTTCAACGGGCATACCGTTAAGCAAGACATAATGCACAAGTGTTAATTGGTCAACATGTGATATGTCTGGAGCGAAGTCCAAAATTAATAAATAGAATTTTGCTTCAAGTATTTCTGTAACAATTCTTTTAAGAACCAAGTTACCCAATCATTAATATGATTGCATCAGATGTGAAATGTAAAAGATAAAATGCTTTACTTCGACCTCTATTCTCACATTCAGGGCCGGGCCACCCAATGGCAAGCGTGTTCACTGAACACAGGTGGCACATCAGAAAGGTAATATTTCAGAAGTGGAGTGGTGGAAAAGTGTTTTTAATAAAACTATATGTCTGCTACAAATAAAGTTGTTTCTACTGTTGCAAATACAATAAACGTAAAAGAAAAAACATTAATTAGTGCATGCAGGTTATGCAAAGTGAGATTATAACTTCCTTGTTTAAATAGTATAAGGTACTGTAATGAAGCCGCTGGATTGCGACTTAGTTATTTTTAACACATTACATCAGCTTTCATGCACCGCAGGTTTAGAAATCCTAACCGCTATCAACTGACAAAAGCGCAGCTATCAGATACCGCCGTCAAAGAAAGGCATCTCTATCTTATTAATTGTTAGTCGACTTCCAGTCTCCAGATCTTTCTAAAAGGTACCATAAGTTATATAAAGATTCACATTAGTGATGAAAATGAAAATCGATTTTAATAGTAAGTTGTGTGTTAATTAGATATAAATATTCAAATACAATTTGTCAAAATAAAAAATTATATCTCATCCTCGATTAATGTCCTCTCAGGTGTTCAGCAAAG
The DNA here is from genome assembly GCA_036346225.1 of Platerodrilus igneus. Classification (NCBI taxonomy): domain Eukaryota; kingdom Metazoa; phylum Arthropoda; class Insecta; order Coleoptera; family Lycidae; genus Platerodrilus; species Platerodrilus igneus. The sequence goes on along the minus strand of JARFIW010000888.1, from coordinate 988,863 downwards.
ATCACATTGTGGTCCGATCTTATTTAATCTGTTTATTAATGATGTAGCAGAAATTGTCTCCCATTCAAAAATACTATTGTATGCTAATGATGTTAACATTTTTAAATCTATTCAATCCTATAAAAATATGAAATTATTTCAATAGGACATTTTGAAAGTTGAATCTTGGTGCAAGGCAAATATGATGAAACTTAATGATGAAAAATGTTTTGTGATAACATATTCATAAACACATTCCCCCACTAGGCATATCTACATTTTAAACAATAGTCCATTGAATAGAGTAGAAATTATTAAGGATTTGGGAATATGGAAAGACAGTAAAATAACGTTTCAAAATCCTATTTAAGGCATGATCAATAAATCTATGCAAACTCTGGACATCGTTAACAGATTTGGAAAGGACTTTTCAGTTCATGCTTTGAAGAGTTTATATTGTTCACTGATACGATCGGTAATTGAATATGGTGCAATTATTTGGAGTTCGTATTACTTCAATCAAATTAGTAATATTGAAAGAATTCAGCGGAGATTTATAAGATCTAGTTCTTATAAAATGAAAATAAATAGAGGGGAATATAACTATTTAGAAATGTTATTTCTTTTAAATATGGAATCCCTAGAAACCCGTAGAATACATATCATATCGACTTAAAATATTTACATAAACTCACATCAAGAAGCATAAATTCAAGCGTGCTTGTTGCAGAGGATAAACTTCACAGCATAATACACGCAATAAATCTCTGTTTGCTATTACATTTCATCATACAAATTATGGTAAACTTTCTTCTATGTCAAGAATCTTAAACTTTGGAAATAGGTATAATGAACAATTACATTTATTTAACTCATCGTATGTAAGCTTTAAGAAATCATTACGTTGGCACATAACAACTTAATTATATAAAGTGTTTGATATGTAATTACATTTAATTCATCTTATACTATAATGTTTTCTTTTTATATAATGGGGTTATCCGTACAATGGTAAAATAAATAAATTTTTGAGTAATGAATAAATTTAGTTGTTACTTGCTAGTCGATATAAACTACTTGTATTGAAATATAAATTGTAAAAATAGTGTTGTATAATTATAAGTGTAAATATCAATTACGTTAAATAAATTAAAAAGATCTTGTGAAATTGAAGTTATGCAGATGCAACAGTTGTTACGGTGGTCAGTGCGGACAAGAAAAAAAATTACATACACAATGAAAATAGTCTGCGCCAGGTACCGCATTAAGAAAAGGAATCGAAAGAATACCGTGCTAGCTAGAAAGTCATAAAGTGGGGTGGATCACAAAAAAGAAAATCTCAAGAGCGAAAATTTTTTTACAAAACCTTTAGTAATAAAAAAAACATGTTATAAAAAGAAAAACCAATCCGTGGAGAACACAATATTTATCAATATATCACAGAGAATTTACACAGTGCAAAATCTTCGCAAAATAATTAATACCCTCCTAAGTCACTTCAAACTAATTTTTAACCTCAATTCTAGTATTAACATAAAACAAAATTAAACAAGTTGAAAATGCAAGGCATTGTCGCAACGAACTTCCAAATGTAGACTTACTTTAAAACAATTTAAAGAAATTAAAATTATTATGTTGTAATAATTATAAGTATTCAGATAAAATACAAAAATTTATAAACAACAAAAGAGACATTTTAATATATTTTATTTTATTGAATAAATATTTTAAAAGCTATATATGTGTGTGTTGTATGTATGTATGTGTGTTTGTGTGTGTGTGTGTGTAAATAAGGGGCATCATATTTCGATTCAGTTTTTCAGAGGATTCTAAATATGTATCGCACATTAATTTTGGACCTATTTGAAATTTTTGATAAAATTAATTCCCGGGGGTCGGGTATCCGTGGTCGGATTTTGTGGGGGGTACCATATTTCGACTCAGCTATGTTAGGGGAGTCCAAATATGTATCGCACATTAATTTTGGACCTATTTGAAATTTTAATTTTCCCGACGGAATATCGCGGGGGCACGGCGTCCCCGTGGCCCGATTTCAACTGACATCAAAACTTAAGCTCAGGACACCGAGCTGAATCGATTGATGTATCACACATTGATGTCCGACCATTAGAAAGGCCTCGGACGGACAGACGGACGACAAATCGATTTCATAAACGAACGAAGTTCGTTGAAAAAATATATATGGATTGTTCTCAGTCACTTATTTAATACAATTTCTTAAATACTTTTCCATATGTTTAAAATATTTATCGTAACAATTTTTTTTGTGTTGAAAAGAAAAAATTGCTAATTGAAACAAATTAGAAATCTACAGGAATGAGCAAAAAGAAAAAAACTGAAAAAAATCCGCCAAGATAATTTATTTACAGGATTAGATCGACCCTCAATTTTTAGTAAGTCCTTGATCCCATATGGAGAACAACAGGCTCGTTGTTATTTTCTAATTTGATTCAAATACAAGGCTAAGTTTACCATTTCGTACCCACAATCTTGCAGCAAACAATCCCGATTTTGTGAAACCTGGTTTGTATAGTTACAAACAACTATTTAATCTTCCAAAAGTCCGTGTAAACACTTTATTGTTCAAGAAATACCTTATGGTTTCTAACTAGTTTCATACACAAACACGTGAGTATTAAAACTTTTGTTCTGATAAAGACTTCCCCTGCTTGAACTGTCCTGGGAATTCATTTTCTAAATCCACTCACTTCCACAACATCTTTGAGGTAAGCGGGTTGGAAAGTCGGTAATAGCGAGACTTGCTTTCCAACCTTTTAATTTTTTAATCGATTTTTATTACAGCACAAACTCCCTGTAGGATTATCAACTCCGATGCTGAGACAATTAGTTCATAATGTTGAAACAAATTCATCTTGTACCATATTAGTTTGAGGCCGACACCTGTTGACCATCCAGCTGGGACCTGAGCCATACCAATCTGACGGCCGCTGCCAACTACTACAGTGGTAAAGGGTTAGTGATTTTTGCTAGACTCCAAAAGGGCCTATTAATTATTTTGGCAACTCCCTTTTCCACTATGGTTAAGTCCCGAACCGCCATCTTGTAGTCTGTAAGATATTATAGCCCCGTCGCACGGGTACGCAAGCCACTACAGTCAGTTGGTAGCAATGTTAGATAATTGCGATTTGACACGCAAATAAAAGATTACGTCACGCAATTATATAAAATTACTACATCACATAAAAAGGAAACGAAACGCTACTTACATAAATTGCAAGGCTTCTTGCAGAATTACTCCATGATGGTTGATCCTTCTCGGGCGTGGGTGATTGGTCAGCGCTGGTCGAATCCAAATTTAATTACCTTCTTCTTATGTAGAGGTATGATGAAGGAATTGGTTTAAGGAACGATAATCAAAATTTAGGCAAGGAACCTACATAACAAAAAAGACACGTGTTACGTGCAAATCGAATTTGCACTTAAACATTGTTTTAGTTTAGTTTCTTGATGTGCGGAAGTTCCCGCCATAATTTTAAATACGCAAGACGCGCGAACATTTTTAAATAGACTGGGCGGGGCTTCCGGTACGTCACAATAGTGCAATTGGCAAGTGTAAATTATCCCTATAGGGGTATAGCAATGCTACAAAAGAGTAAGGGAGTTCCGCGGTTCTCGCGCGGAAACGTGGCTTTTTTACGCCGAACTTTGAAGTGAACAGTCGTGCGGGGTGTCGTGTTATCTTATTATGTAGATTTCCTTATCTTGATTATCTTTCCTTAATTACCTATTCCTGTCTTCCACTGCATATAGGAACGGAGATGACCCTGGAGCATCCCATGACCCCGAGATAATTTGGAGGTCCAACTCTACCCAGCAGCAGCGATGCAGAGGCTACCGCAGCGTGATTTCCTGCCGGTTAGCGGATCCTTCACGTGAGTAGACTCTCTAATTTTTATTGTTTTAATTTTATGTAACTTCGCTTAATTATGGCGCAATATAAATTATCAGTGACGTAATGGTGTATCTTATGAACTTTGGTAATTGTATTACCGGCTTTTAAGAGCCATCTATCGCCATTTCAATGTACCAGAATCTAAGTGTAACATTTGGTTAACTGCATTACCGACCAGATAAAACTTTAAACGAAGTGTAGCAGATGGCGCCTTCAACCTGTTCAGGCTATGAACTTCAGGGGTTTCTTCTTTGTTTTTAGGTTATGTTAATTTCAGTTACAAGCAAGCAATGTTTAACAGATGTTATTGAAACAGTTTTTTCACTTAAGGAAACGTATTTTTATTCATGTAAGTATTTACCTTACCTTATGTCTTTAAATACAGTATTATAGAATTACCTATTAAAATATCTTTAGTTGCTTTCCTTAACTTTGAAAGGCCGTTTTTTGAAACTTAAATACATTATTCTTTATGTTACATTCTAAAATTGCATTATGGTTTATCCTTTACATGAAAATTTTGTGTTTAAAAACACTTGAGTGAAATAAATTGCTAGTATACCTTTTTAAGAAGTGTTTGACTATACGTTGTTGCCTTATAGGTTAAATAACATATCCTCTGCGTCCATTTTCCATTTTGGAAGGCTTCTTTGTCATTATCTATAAAATATGTATTTAACTGAACATTGATTTCGTTTCCATATACCTTAAATGTGTTTCTTTGGTGTTATCGGTGACGTTCTAACAAGTTCTTAGCTCTAAATATCGTATCGTATTACCTTAAAGTAACTGTAACGTGTTTTTACCTTCTAATCTGCGTCAAAATCGCATATTTTTATATCGTGTCTTGAATATTGTATTCATAATGAACGTATCACATCTAAAATCCTCGAATTAATCTACGAGCTGGAATGTAGAAGTATCATAGCTGCGAGCAATCAGAATGATAGGCGATCTCAACTTAGGGCTGTTTTGTCACAGGAAACCAAAGGCGTTGCTATCTTAAAGAACCCTGTTGGCGATTGGCCACTCAACGTATCAGAAATTAAATTATCTTTAGATGATATATCGGGTATAATAAACAAAACAGATCCTGCGGCTACTAATATCGAATTAGGAGATTGACTTCAAGAATAACCCACGTCAAACACCGTATCGAATCATTATCTTTATATAACGATGACCAAGCGACTCAAGCTAAACAAAGTTTGTTGTCCGAGGTGTTATTGCTTGAAGGAATTCTTTTAGAAAGACTTAATCCTAACGCAGACGTAGATATATCGTTACCTTTTTCAAATCTTGCGCTTGCCGAACCTAAACCATTAGGAAAACCTATACCTGTATACAAATGGGGTCTCACCTTTGAAGGGTTTGATTCGAAGGTTTCTTTATCATCCTTTCTTGACCGGATTAACGATTTTAAAATTTCTCGGGTGTACCGACCAGGACCTATTTATCTCAGCTGGTGATTTGTTCGCAGGCTCAGCGTTAATATGGTACAGAAACATACGACACCAAATTTCTACCTGGAATGAGTTAGTTGCCTGTTTAAACGAGATTTCCTACCTTATGGCTACATTAACGATCTTTGGAACGAAATCCGAAACCGAACTCAAGGTCCCGACGAAAATGTTGTGTCTTTTATTACCTCATTAGAAGCTTTATATAGCAGACTCGACAAAAAACCTTCCGAATCCGAAATTATCGATCAATTACTTAGAAATTTGAACCCCTATTTCTCAGAACGTTTGGCATTACAGACCATATCTTCGCTAGCTCATTTTAAAGACCTATGTCGCTCTCTTCAAGAAGTGAGGTCAAGGATTGACAAATATCGACCACCACCGAGAAATTATCTGGTCTCCTAGAACCTGATCTAGCTTGCCAAGTTCGACCTTCCGTAAACTATCTACCCTTAACGTTCCTCCTACCATAACTAATAACGCACTTACCTGTTGGAACTGCAAGCGAAGTGGACATAGCTATACTGTCTGCACATACCCTAAAAATATTTTTTGTTATGGTTGTGGTCGCTCAAATATCTACAAATCTAACTGCACCAACTGTAATCCTAACGTATCGGGAAACTCCCGTCGAGATATTTCAAATCAGGGTGTGAATATCTCAAGAAACCAAAATCGCCCTCAACACCAATCATTCAACGGACACAGACGCCAATAAATTTAAATTATAAAACCACTTCTAACGTTGTACCGTCATTAAATTTATCTAATAATAATACCGCTACTATTAATGTACAAAATACCTTACCTTCATTAGAGGAATTATGCTATACTACTCCAGCCGAGTGGTCTAAGTGGTTACAAACCGTCAATTCCTTTTATCATAAAAGACTGCTACCGTTTCACAACTTGTTAAAAACCCTTCGATAACCGTCCACACTTATCTATCTCAATTGGTTCCTTAAATGTAATTGCTTTACTGGATACAGGTTCTTCATGTTCTCTTATAAATAACGAAGGTTTACATCAATTATCTCAACAAAATATCAAAATTCAAATTATTCCGAAAAAACTTCCATAAATTTAGCTGACGATAATCAAATACATGTAACCGGTTCCCTTAAGTTAAAAATTCGTGTAGAGTCTCTTGAACGTGATGTTTTATTTTGATTGTCCCTGCATTAGCGTATCCTTTTCTACTGGGCGTTGATTTCTGTAAACTTTTAATCTGTCACTTTACTTTCAGGATTTTCATGGCAAACCTCTATTAAAACGAACTCCTGTGCATCTACAGGAATATCTAACAAAATCTCTCTTACTGACTCCCAAGATGTAACTCTTAACGCTACAATCGACAAATTTCGCAAACTTAATACCTCTGAACTTGGTTGTGTTACAACGGCAACACACGTTATCTCCACAGGTGATGCCCTTCCTTTAAGCAACGTCAATATCCCTTATCGCCTGCCTTACAAAAGCATTTACATGCGGAAATAGACAAAATGTTAGTATCTGGTGTTATCTCTCCTTCAAATTCACCGTGGACCTCTCCCGTATTGCTAGTTCGGAAAAAGAATGACGAATGGCGTGTTTGTTTTGATGGCAGGAAGCTAAATTCTGTTACTGTTCCAGACGCTTACCCTCTACCCAGAACTGACTCAATTTTGAGCAGGCTTCGTAACGCAAAATTTATCTCATCTATCGACCTAAGACAAGCTTTTTATCAGATACCTCTTGACTTATCTTCTCGTCAAAAACTGCTTTTTGTGTCCCAGGCGAGGTCTTTTCGAATATAATTTTTGCCATTTGGTCTCTGTAACGCTCCACAAACTTTACAACGTACTATGGATCAAACGTTAGGTCCTATCTTACATCAAGAACGTGCCTTTGTATTTTTGGATGATATCTTAATTATCTCAAGTTCTTTCGATGAACATATTGCCACATTAGATGAAGTTGCTGAACGTTTAAGCGCAGCAGGCTTTAAGATAAACTGGGAAAAGTCTCAATTTTGTCGTTCATCCCTTACATTTCTTGGTTTTATTGTCGATGGAACAGGCTTACGAGCAGATCCGCTAAAGTTGATGCCATTACTAAATTTAAAACACCAAAAACTGTTACCGAAATCAAAGCGTTTAATTGGAATGATTAGCTACTATCGCATTTTCTACCTAACCTTTCAACTATATCCGCACCCATTACTGCTTTAATTAAAAATAAAAGAAATCCCAAACTATCGAGTGGAATTTAGAATCCCAACAAGCTTTCGAACAAATTAAAACACTAATCACTTCAGCACCTATCTTAATCTCTCCAAATTTCGATGATAAGTTTTATATACAAACCGATGCTTCACTTACTGGGTTAGGTGCAATGTTGTTCCAGGTAAACAATGGTTTAGAACATCCAATCGCTTATGCGAGCCGTGCCTTAACTTCTGCCGAACAAAAATACTCTGCTACCGAGCGAGAACTATTGGGTGTTATCTTTGGCATCGAGAAATTTAGAGGATATGTCGAAGGTACACACTTTACCGTAATCACTGATTGTGCAGCACTCACTTGGCTTAATAACTTGAAACAACCCGCAGGTCGTTTGGCAAGATGGAACTTGCGTATATCTCAATTTACTTTTGACGTTAGGCATAGGCCTGGCAAATTAAATATCGTACCTGATGCGTTATCTCGAGATGTAGTTTCTCTAAACCATCCAAATTTAATTCTGGATACCTGGTACCTCAATATGATAAAAAAAGTTTCCGATAATCCCGACAAATTTCCTACCTTTCGAGTAACTAATAATAGACTGTATAAATTTGTATCCTCGTCCCACATAAAATATCGAATATACCTGAATGGAAACTCGTTGTGCCCACTGCAAATCGCAGTGAGGTGCTCAAATTATGTCACGACGATCCCTTAGCTGCACACCTTGGTGTTACAAAACTCTGCGAAAATATCTGAATTGTATTACTGGCCCACACTTAAGCAATCTGTTTGTCGCTACATTAAAAGCTGCAAAATTTGTGGTTCCCATAAGAGTTCGCAAGATGCTCGCCCTGGTTTAATGGGTAACTTTAAGCGTGTATCTTATCCCTTTCAATTAATATCGCTTGACTTATTAGGACCTCTCCCTCGATCAAAAGAGGCAATCAATATCTTTTGGTTGTTACCGATTGGTTTTCTAAATTTGTTATGGTGCAACCCTTACGTAAAGCTACCTCCGCAGCAATAATTAAATTCCTAGAACAGAATGTCTTTCTTATCTTTGGTGTCCCCAGATTATTCTTTGTGACAATGGTGCACAATTTATCTCTAAAGATTTTCAGAATTTCGTTAAAAGTTACAAAGTACAAAAATTTGGTTTAACGCAAAATATCACCCCAAGTAAACCCTACCGAGAGAGTAAATCGAGTGTTAATTACCGCTATCTCGTCTTATATTGATTCAGACCATACTACATGGGATGAACATATCTTTGAAATTGCTCAAGCTTTGCGTACATCTAAACACAAGCAACCCAATTCACTCCGTCTTTTCTTGTTTTGGAAGATATACCCCAATCGATGGGAGTTACTATGGTTTAGTGCCTGACGATACTAACGTAATTGAATTTGACGATAAAGATGCGTTGGGACAAGGACCAACAGTCATTACCTTCTATCTTTAACGACGTTAGAAAAAATTTGTTAAAAGCTTACGAAAGAGCAAGGACCATTATAACTTGCGTGGCGAAATATTTCCTTTGCCTTAGGCGAACAAGTGTGGAAAAGAACTATGTCTTATCGGATGCATCTAAGAAATTTTCTTCAAAATTGGCCCTAAATTCATTCTTTGTAAAGTCACACGTGTTATTAGTCCCTTATCTACGAACTTCAGGATACTGAAGGAAAACGCCAAGGCAGGTGGCATATTAAAGACCTTAAGCCATTCTCTGCCGACCCAAATGCTAATTAAGTTTTTCATGCCCCATTCTCCTCACGATTTACCTAATACTTTTGTTCTCACCATCAATTAGTATCTTTAATTACTTATTCCTTCTCTCATATAGTATATAATTTCTTACGTTTAACTTTACTTACCTTAATTTAGCTATCTTTTCTTCTGGTTGACTTTTCCTCGACCATACCGTTACTCATATATCACTTCATCCTCTACACCCCCAATATAACTCTGTCGTTTCATTTAATTAACCCTTGAAATTTTCCTATTACATATTGTTCGGTCTTTAGTATTTCTCTTATATGGTTTAATTGAATGGTAATTGTCGTAACTTTGGTTGAAATAACCCATTAAATTTTTATGACTGGTTTTGGCTGATGTTGAGTGAATGCTTTCTTCTTTGGGCTCACATAGAACATGCGCAGTCTATGCCATTGAAAGAAATAGTTCATATTCGCAGTTGCAAAAGCTAGGATTGTCTATTCCGTGTGTTTTTCCTCTGAATTATTGCAATCGCCCACATTATACTACATCATTATACTACAACATTATTCCTTCCTTTTCTACTAAATCTACATAACTTATAAACTTTTTTTCGTTATTTTTATTGAACTTTGTGGTGAGACGCTATCGCTCTTATTGTTATTTTATTAAATTCTCGGTTGTTTTAGCATATGGGGACAGTGTATCTGTATTTAACTGCTTATAATTGGGCATTTTTGTGTGTTTAGGGTGCTACCGATTTAAAAAACTACCTTAAAACAGTTTGTTTGTGTGTGTTTGTATCTGTGAGGATACTTTTAAGTTGTCGTGTCTATCTTTGTCTGATTTTCTTATCGTAGTCGAAGCACTCGTTAGGAAAATTATCGTACTAGTTCTCTTAGGAGCCTAGTGAATTTTTAAAAAATGTGTATATCTTATCTTGTCGGATTAATATCGCAGGTGGTCCTTCAGACTGCGCTGTGTTTTATAGGGACAATTCTCTACCTTCTCTCGGACGCTTGTCCAAAAACTATACTTTTTCTTAACCCGCTATCTCCGCTATGCCTTATTCTTCTCTCGGTGGACCTGTTCTTGTCCCGGAACACCCGTCTGCCTCATAAGAATGATGTTCCTCATTCCGAGCTACTGACCACACTTGCTGGTTGAGTAGCGCTTTGCTATCCACCTTTCCTCTGTCGCTTTTGCTCAATGCGAGCCCTTCCTCTTCTTTCTTCTACCTAGAGGTGCCTCTTATGCACTTCAAAAACCAACCTCCTTCTTTTTACCATTCCTGTTTCTCTACTACCTTTTCTTTTCTGTTAGTCACCGTGTGGTTGTGCGGAGGTTTTCACAGACACCTGGACCATGTCTCTGCGAATCTTCGTGGGGTCATGCGGTGCCGCTGTCAGTGCATAGGCTCTGGCAGTGAAGGTATGTATGAGTGTGTGAATGTGTGAGTGAATGTGTATATAGAATATACCGCATGGATATCGGGTGAATAGTTTCACCGATATCGATCAACACTGGTGCAGGAATGCACCCAAAGGTCTTTGCCGGTCCCCGTGCTGTTCTTACGAACGGACCTGCCTCACAGGTTTCTCTTTTGGAGGGCACGGGTCAATCCCATTTAAACGGCTCTACTGGAGCCACTCTTTTGTTGTTATCATTGTCTTGGGTAATAACTAGGCCAATATCTTTGTCTTCTTTATTATCTTCGATAATACCTTTAGGTTTAATATCGTTATCTTATTGATTACCCTTAATAATAACCTTAGTTTATTATCGTTATCTTACCGATTACCGTTAGTAATAATTTTGGTTTAATTTATCGTTATCTTACCGACTACCGTTAGGAATGACTTGAGTTATTTCGCGTTATCTTACCGGTTATCTTGAGTAATAACTTCTGTTTAAATTCATGTTACCTACTATCTCTTATAATCACTTTAACTTAATATCGTGTTATCTTATCGAGTATCTCAAATAATAACTAAAGCTTAATACCGTTATCTTATTCATTACCTTTGAGGATAACAACTTAAGCTTAATATCTTTACCTTATCTACTATCTTTAACATCAATTTGAGATCTTATCTTATCTTTTATCGTCCTAACGTGTGGTATATATGACCAGACGTGGGAATTATCTTTCTGAAATTTAAGTGAAAAAGCTAACCCAATTTAGAAATGTAATTTGTCAGGTTAGCATATAAGGATTTAGTAGGCGGTACTTTTGGTAAATTTGTGGATTCACAACTGTGTCATGGACAAGGTAAATGTGCATCGGAGGAAACCAAAGTACCAGAAACAAAATTTGCCAGAGTGCAAGGTGACGCACTCTCATGAACATTTTTAAATTTGGGCACTTCTTGCCAAAAAGAAGAATAGTTTGATGCGACACTCATGTGTGTTTGCATATAAGAACTTTATGTTAGCTTTAGTTAGATAAGTTTAGATAGGTTTAGATAGGTTAGGCGACTTGTCGCACCCGTGTTAGTTTAAGCAGTGTTTCATGCTCCCCGACAAATTTGTGCTGTCGGTAAGTAGTGTAGTCACAGACTATCGGGCTACCTATTCCGTTCCTGGTACTTCGGTAGACGTGTTATCGGTCGAAAAACCAGGTGGCGCCTTATATAAACATTTTGTAGGTTTTAAGTTAGGGTTTATGTAGGGTAGTAAGGACTTAGATTTTAAGCTGTTACTGTGCTAACAGACTTTTTCTTTTTTTTAGTTTTTTCTTTTGTGGCTTTGTCGCGATTGTTACGTGCAAATCGAATTTGCACTTAAACATTGTTTTAGTTTAGTTTCTTGATGTGCGGAAGTTCCCGCCATAATTTTAAATACGCAAGACGCGCGAACATTTTTAAATAGACTGGGCGGGGCTTCCGGTACGTCACAATAGTGCAATTGGCAAGTGTAAATTATCCCTATAGGGGTATAGCAATGCTACAAAAGAGTAAGGGAGTTCCGCGGTTCTCGCGCGGAAACGTGGCTTTTTTACGCCGAACTTTGAAGTGAACAGTCGTGCGGGGTGTCGTGTTATCTTATTATGTAGATTTCCTTATCTTGATTATCTTTCCTTAATTACCTATTCCTGTCTTCCACTGCATATAGGAACGGAGATGACCCTGGAGCATCCCATGACCCCGAGATAATTTGGAGGTCCAACTCTACCAGCAGCAGCGATGCAGAGGCTACCGCAGTGTGATTTCCTGCCGGTTAGCGGATCCTTCACGTGAGTAGACTCTCTAATTTTTATTGTTTTAATTTTATGTAACTTCGCTTAATTATGGCGCAATATAAATTATCAGTGAAGTAATGGTGTATCTTATGAACTTTGGTAATTGTATTACCGGCTTTTAAGAGCCATCTATCGCCATTTCAATGTACCAGAATCTAAGTGTAACATTTGGTTAACTGCATTACCGACCAGATAAAACTTTAAACGAAGTGTAGCACACGATACGATACGGCACAAATATAACTCCTTCGTTGGCCTCTAGATCAACAGTCCCAACACGTATATCGGAAATCCACCACTCTCTTCTTGGCACACCGCGTCGGCGCAATCTGGCGCAAACGCACTGTCTGAAGTGACGGAAATACGCGCACGTCCTTTTAAATTTATGGCGCGAAATTCTTGCAAATTAAAACTTAATTGAAAATGTTTATTGCCGAATTTTCGGCACGTAACAAAGACTCGGCACCCATTGTTAAGCATCATAATCTCATGCTAATTGATTGAATTTCTTATTTAAAGTATATGATTCCTAGAAAGTGTTAATTGATTAAACTTATATATACTTAGAATTTTCAGTAAGAACCATTGTAAAATTATTTAAATTAGAGTATGTACATGATTATCAGATCTGATACTAGTTCAAGTCTTAACAGTCGCCATGGGAACAGGAGGGTTTTAACTACTGACCCCACTCTAAAATTTCTACCATATATGTTTTAGTTGCAAATATTTTGTATCGCTCTTTTGTGACTTTTATCCCTAATCTTTCATAGACATTTAAGTATATAAGTTGTTAAAATAAATAAATAAATGGTATGAGAATAAAATCTTTGTTCTTGCAGCGTAAGGTTTCAATACTGTGAATTGCTTGTAACGTGAATAGTACAAACCGAGACACCGTCGTGATAGCGCTGTGAATTGTCTAGTCAATTTCCTTTCGGTATTCCTTATCAAAGTAGTGTTCTATTGTTGCTGGTACTATGTCAATGTGCATGAGTTTTGGAATTATTGAAATACAATGAACAAAAAGGGTTTGAGTGAACGTGAACTTGAGGAAGCTCTTGATAATGACGATTGGGGCAAGGATTTGGATATAGATTTACAAAGTTCTGAAGATGAATCTGGTGATGATGAAAGTGAACAACCACCTCATTTTGATAATAATAAAGAAAGAGAAAGTCCAGTGACGGATCATTCGCTAAATGGTAAGTGTAGTCACAAAGGATAATAGAGTCTTAATAGATTGATTGTTAGTGTCGGCCACAAAAAAATGTAAATATTATGTTTACACTTTCTTGTATAGTCCATAGTATAATTCTCAATATAATACTCAGACTATAGGTAAAGAAATATTATTTATGTTTTATGTAACTGTGCGCAAGACTAGTCTTTGTCATTATAGCTATTTTTTATTAGCGCCGGCAGCAGATGAGCAAGGGCAAGCCGAATCTTCGGATAGTGATGATGAATTGGAGGATAGTGCGGGCGAAGATAATGTTGGTAATTATTGCTAATGCCTGTAAAAAAATTTTATTTATTATGTTATTTCAACCAGATACTTACCAAACATATCGTCCTCAGCCCAATGCAGTATTAAATTAACCTAAATCTGACATGGTTGCTCCATCAGGTACAATTTGGAAATCTAAACCTATAGTTCGTAGAAGAAAAATTGCCGCCAATATAATAAAAGAAGCACTTGGTCTAAAAAGGGAAGTGAAGCCTAAAACAGCTCTTGATTCATTTCAGTTATTTTTTGTGATGACATGTTTAATTGGTTGTGCGACATACTAATCAAAAAAAGAAACTCGTAAAAGCTTCCTTCCCACAATCTTTTTTTATTCAAAGATCGCGCAATTTTGAAAAAGAATAAATACTAGATTATATGGGTTTTTGATTACAGCTGGTGTGTATAGACAAAATAAAGATCCACTTATGGTCTATTTACTGAAGAAAATTTACCGATCTGTAGAGCAACGTTTGCAAAATCCCAGCTTTTGTTATTACAAAAATGTATTCGCTTTGACGATCTTACAACTCACAGTATTAGAAAAGTAAATGACAATTTTGCAGCAGCGTGAGAGTTATGGGACCGCGTTACAAACAAATTTCCAAACTATCTGGCTCCATCAGAGTCGCTAGTAATAGATGAAGAAACTTATTACGTTTCATGGAAGGTGTAAATTTCAAGTATATATTCCTACAAAGCCTGGGAAATATGGAATTTTAGCTAATATTTTGTGTGACTCGAAAGATTATTATTGTTTTGCTGCAGAGCTATATGTTGGGAAAATTACTGGCCACACTAAAGATCATAACAGGGAACCAAATGTTGTAAAGCGTCTTGTAGCATTAGGAAAGCTGCAAATTGATGGTAGTAATATTACAATGGATAGAAAATTTACGTCACTTCCTATAGCAGTAGAGCTATTTGATAAAAAAATTACTGTTGTTGGAAATATGCTTAGCACTAAAATTGATGTTTCAGTAGAAATGAGACCAAAAGCCCTGAAAGATGCACCTTCAGGAAGCATCCGATTTGCATTTAGAAAAAACGAAACGTTAGTAAGTTATGTGCCCAAAAAAAAAAGTTGTATTTGTTTTGTCTATGCAGCATAATGATATGCAAGTACGGACTGACAAACCAGACATTATATTATACTACAATTCAACAAAGGCTAGTGTGGATACTCTTGACAAATGCGTTAGAGGGTATAGCTATCGGTGCAGCATAAGAAGATGGCCGATGGCTACTTTCTTCAATTTCATCGATATTGTTGCACACAACTCCTATGTTATTTTTAGTAAAGCCAATAGAGATTGGGCATGTAAAACCCAAAACGTAAATCTGAACGAAAGCTGTTTTTAAAAGATTTGGGGAAGCAGTTGTGCCAGATCAACATGGCACACCGTTCTACGTATAAAGGTTTGTAAAATATCCACACTGCAGCCTTGAAGAGATTTGGTTTTGAAATTCAACAAAATATCCCCTCTATGCGTGGTGCTGTTCATAGTGAACCAATTGGAATTGCAACCCGATCAGCTGTTAAGAATATATCCAAAAAAGGAAAATGTTATATCTGTCCTAGATCAGCTGATCGAAAGTACATGAAGGCATGCTCTAAATGTGTAAAATACGTTTGTCCAAGGTATACATACGTCTTCTGAACAATATATTGTAACCACAACATGTAGGCAATGCATTGAAAATCCTGTAACTCCATTTATATTATAGATAGATAGATAGATATATTTGTATCCATATAGAATGGTAGTTACAAAGTTACATCTAAAATAAATAACAAATTACACATTAAATAATTTAAAATAACATACTAAAAGTACTAGTCGAAGACATCCTCCAGAAATTCCTCTATGGTATAATAACATCGTTCGCGTAACAAGGCTAAAAGCGCACTTTTAAAAGCAAAAAGATTATTTAGGTCTTTAATCGAGGCTGGGAGTTTATTATATAAAGTAGGGGCCATATACCAAAACAATCGTTTAAATCGTGTTGAAGTAGGCCAAGGACAATGTATAGTGTTGGAATTTCAGGTGTTGTAACCATGAACAGAATTTGTTATAGGAAAGTTAGATCGATACTTGTAAAATAATAGGAGGGTATCACAAGTGAATGCTGAAGCATAAGTGAGAACGTTAAGTTTTTTAAATAATGGTTTGCAATGAGTATACCTAGAGGTTTTGCAGACTATCCTAATTGCTTTCTTTTGCAGTTTAAATATTATTTTAATGTTTTTGAGAGAGCTGTTGCCCCAAAAAGCTAGTCCATATCGCATTTTTGAGTCAAATAGTGCATAGTATGCATTAAGAGTGCCAATTTCCGTTGATACCTTGGACACAGATCTAATAGCGTAGCAAGCAGAAGCTAAGGAATTATCAAGCTTGGTTCCATGCTCATTCCAGGTAAGGTTGCAATCAACCGTCAGACCTAGAAATTTGGTAGAAGTGGAACAGTTTAAATTACTGAGCTGTTTCATTTCTTTAATGCAATTCCAACCCTTGAAGGTCATGGAACAGGTTTTTTCGACGTTTACCGAAAGCTTATTTATCTTAAACCAATTATTGGCTGATGACATGTCTGAAAAGATGTGAGATTCAAGTGAAGTGATCGAAGAAGATTCCCAACTTAAGCTAATATCGTCCGCAAACAAGGTGACAGATGCGTAACTGATAGAAGTTACAAAGTCATTGATAAAAAATAAAAACAGTATAGGCCCCAATACAGAGCCTTGAGGCACACCTAGTTTTATTTCAAGTTTCGAAGATACATTATAATTTCCATTTGAACTGATTGCATCGTTCTCCAAGATATGATTGGAACCAATCATTGGGGATACCTACTCCATAAAAATAAAGTTTTTTAATAGTATCTCGTGATTTACAGAGTCAAAAGCTTTACTTATATCTATGAATACAGCAAAAGAAAAGGAATTTACAGTGTTTATACTTGAATAAACATTAGTGAAAAATTATAAATAGCGTCCTTTGTTGATTTTTTTCGCACAAAACCAAATTGAGTTGAAGCGAAAAGATCAAATTTATTAACAAAACTTAAGAGCCTGGATTTGACTAATGTCTCGATAATCTTTGAAAAAACTGACAACAATGATATTGGGTGGAAATTATTTACCACAAATAAACCTCCTTTGTGTAGAGGGATGACAATTGCGTGTTTAAGACAGTCTGGGAAAATCCCTAAAGAGAAAGAGTCGTTTATGAGATCAGAAAGATGAATTAGAATGTTCTCAGGAAGATCGAGAAGTATTTTGCAGGTATATTATCAGCACCAGAGCAACTTTTATTTTTAAACGAACTAATTACTTCCCTTACTTCTTGATAGCTTGTAGGACGGAGCATGAAATTATTAGGGTTAGATTGTTTATTTGTATACAAATAATCGCTTGAAGCGGCAATGGAAACATGATTATTAGATACTAGGGAATAAACTGCATTTACAAAATGTAAATTTAAGGTATCCGCTACCTTATCATCAAGACAGTTATTCAAAGATATGGCCTTTATAGCAGGATTAGTTCTTCCTGTTACCTCATTTATGATATGCCATAATTCTTTTTGTTTGCGTTTTGATACCAAGATTCGTTTAGTCATTGTAGTAATTTTTGCTAACTTGATTACAGATTCAAATATTTTCTTATAATTTAAATAATAATAATATGTTTAAATAAGGTGTACTTTTTAAATTTATGTATCTTTTTTTAATTTTCCCTTAGTTATATGCAAAATAAACTACAAACTGTTGATAAAATACTACAGCAATCTGATAGAAAATAGTAAAGCAATGTATAGCCGGGGTTAGAAACTGACCCCCCTGTTCTACATTCAATAATATTGGGGTCAGTCACAAACCCTCTGTTCCAAGTTGGCCGGATACACAGATAGGGTCCCAGTGTGACAGTTAATAGACAAAATGTTCTTTAAATAATTTTTTTTTATATCACTAAGCATTGTGAATTGATTTAATTTTTTATTGGATAATAGTTGTTTGTTAGATACTTTCTGATTTTAATAGATTTAATTGTCTAAGAGGGGTAAATTAAAAGTTTTAATAATCCGCTCCAATAGGGTTTCTATATCTACCCTAAAAACACCCCTTTTAATACTTGTTAGATACAGTGGTGTCCAACTTCACTTAATTTAGTTTTCCGTTTCACAATAGCTATTTGTGTATTAAGAGCAGAAAGTGATACTTTGCTGCTTGTCGAAAGCTGCAACAAACTTTCCGCTTGAATTGCACACAAGATTTTTTTACGGTCCCATTATTTTAAGATTGATTTTAAAAACTGAACCTAGCTATATGATATACATAAAGAAAATTGAATCAATTCAGCATAAATTTTTATATTTTGCAGCATATAAGTTAGGTATTGTAGTGCACTGTTTTAATTACAATAGTACTTTACGAACTTTGAATATAATGTCATTTCAAAATAGGCGCATAATTACTGATATGTGTTTAGTGTTAAGTTGTTTAACTATTTTATGGATTGTTCTGAATTATTGGGGTTTTTCAGTTTGAATATTCCATTAAGGACATTACGTTCTACAAATTTTTTACACGTTTCTTTCCACAAGCAGAATTTTAGTTATTTCAGTGCAATTTTAACGATATGTCGTGAATTTAATATTCATTGTAAATCTGTGGATATGTTTTGTCAATCTTAAGATACATTTAAATACTCATTGAATCAGTTATTCATAGAATGTAATTATTGAATTTGTTACGTGCCAAATTGGCACTAAACACTCCTTAGCTTAATTTTGATGTGCGGAAGTTTTCGCGCCTTAAAATTCAAAAGACTTGGCGTGTATTTCCGTCACGTCAGACTGCGTTTGCGCCAGATCGCGCGACGGGAGTGCCGGGAGAACAAGAGTGGGGTAGTTTCCGGGAGACTCTGTAACGTGGCTGTTTTGCCTGGGACTTCAAGAAGTGTGGTCGTGTTAGGTATCGTATCGTGCCTATATCTTTATTTATGTAATTTCCTTGCCTTTGCTTATCTTGTTTGTCGTCCTTATACCTGTTTCCTTATTTGATCCCTACATTGGTAGATGATAAATTTGTAAGCCGCCTAGGGCGAACCGTAATCCACGACCCGGGAACGAATCGGAGGCCATGCCCCGCTAGCAGTCACCATCTGTAAACTATCTTAAAGGGGGCCATCAGCAGTCCTGATGGACGTCAGCAGACGCCAACTTTAACTAAGCCCTGCAGCAAGCCGTACCTCTTATGTAAGTACCTTATTGTCATAATTGTTTGCGAATTTAATATGTATTTTCCGTCAATTGCGCATATAATTTGTATATTGGTGACGTCATTGACAGATGGGCGTGCCAAAATCTGTATAAAGATTAGCGCTACCAACTGCCGTGGTGTCTAGTATACCGCGCTTGCGGAGTTGTAATTATGAACTTTTAAAATGTAAGAAATTGATGTACAATTAGTAATTAGGTAAGATGTGTATTATATTATTATTACTTTACATTATTTTTCCTATAACCAATAGTAGAAAAGCTGGTGTTTAGTTGCAGCATATGTAAAATTATTATGTAAAACATGGGTGTATCCCGTTAATTATCAATAAATGAAATTATCAAATGCCATTTCATTTAAAATAGTCTACTATACGTAACAGAGTTTGTTTACAATTCCATATCATAATAAACATAAACCTAATTAAAATTAGGCAAGCGTCACTTTGGATTGTGATCGTAAAAAAGAATATTTCAACCCTACCCTTTCTCATGATCTCCCATGGGTTAATAACCGAGGTAGCCGCTGGAGCAGCAAGTTTTTCTAATTCCAACTTACACGCGTAATAAATTCAAGTCTCTATATTTTGAATGGTTGTTCTATCTTCTCACTAGGAGTTAAAAATTAATTGGTTACACTAGCGCTCACAATGTGAAGTTAAAAATAAAAACCGCTATAACGACATTCCCATCGAGGGGCTCGAGTTAGAAATAATTAAAAAATAAACAATATCCAATATATATATATATATATATATATATATATATACTAAACTAAATTTGGTAACGACCTTGCTATCTAAATGTATATAATTATTTTTGGGTTTTAGGTCAGCAGAATTGAAGAGTTCTCTTTTATAAACTCAAGCTTTCGGAAATTTATTTTTCCATTTTCAAGAGTATAAAGTGAGATAAGATACAATTGGACGATCAATAATAATGTACAGTGTATAAGGGTATGGTATAATTAAATTTAAAAATAAAAATAATATAAATTATATCATCAAAAGGGTAAAAATTTTTTTTTTTTTGATTATGATGTATACTGTCTTTAAATTTAATTTTTGTAAATAGTTGTATATATATATATATATATATATATATATATATATATATATATATGAATTACTAATAACGACCTCCTTTATTGTAATTTTCTAAAAATGTTGTGGGTTTTAGGTCGGCTGGATTATTTAAGAAAACTTTTGACTTTTATTTATTGTCAATATTTTATTTACATAATACTTTTACCTCTTGTTGTATTTTGAAGTTGTTATATACATTTTAGAAGATTTATAACCAAAATAACTTTTTATGTTAATCGCCAATTTATTATAACCTCGCCTTATACCTTTGAAAAAGGATTAAAATAAATCCGAAAGCTCAGGTTTATAAAAAAGAGTTTTCTTAAATAATCCAGCCGACCTAAAACCCACAACATTTTTAGAAAATATATATATATATATATATATATATATATATATATATACTTACATAGTGCCCACAAGCACTCCTTATAAGTAACTTTTGATAAGTAAATACCAGAAAAATAATGTAATAGTAGACATCAGCAATAAAAATAAGAAAATCCATCTACCAGACGAAATGCCTTTTGCAGCAGCGGTAAAGAGTTATGTTGTAACATCACACCTAAACAATAGTGTAACTTTAAACTTTTATACCGAAGATCATATGGATAATCAATGCTAATCTCATTTTATAATTAATACCCAAATAATAAAAACTGCCGTCATTAGTACATCCATAATATTAAACCAAAGCAATTAAAATTTACCATATTGTTTCTACACAAATTTTGTTTATCTCAGCATGACTTGAAAACAATCACGTAACCACGTTCTATATATCCCAAACTTTACTTTATAATTAATTAGAGCCTGAATCTGTAAACTTCAACATACAAGGATAGAATGTAAACAACATATTTCTATCTAATCTTCTTTAAAAACACTAGAATGATTGCATGATTATAAAGTAATATTTATAACAAAAGAAAATTAAATATTTTTGTACTGTAAATTAAATTCTAAATGTGACATAAATAAAGTCAACTATGTGAGCCGACTTAAAGAAAATCAAAATATCAATACACAAAAGGAAAATTTAAAATTCGTACACTATTGAGATTGATGCGTTCAAAATGTGCACTTTCTGACTTTCTGTGTTCGTACCCTGAAAATTTTATGATACTCGAACCATCTTCACAAGACATAAATACCGTCTTTAGCTGTAGTTTAGAAAATAACAGTGGTCCCTTTAAAGTTTTATGTTATTTAGTACAAAATGATTTACAATAGCTATTTGTGTATTAAGAGTGGAAAGTGATACTTTGCCGCTTGAGACAAAAGTTTGCCCATGCGATGAGTAGCAGAGCATGGGCAATCTGTCGAAAGCGACAATGAACTTTCCGCTCGAATTGCACACAAGATTTTTTTACGATCCCATTATTTTAAGATTGACTTTAAAAACTGAAATTATCAAATGACATTTCATTTAAAATAGAGTTTGTTTAGAATTCTGTATCATAATAAACATAAACCTAATTAAAATTAGGCAAGCATTTTTAAAATTTTTGTTGTTCTAGAGCGACAAAGCTGACACTTATTAATATCAGTTCGTGGAAAACGTCAATTTTGCGATGCGATTCCAAAGTGCAAAAGCCTACTTTGGATTGTGATTGTAAAAAAAGCTATTTTCCCAATAACACTAATTGTACTAAGAATTACTTTAACGTTACCTGTTTCAGTTGCTTCAGCTGAGAGATTGTTCTCTAAACTTAAGTTGATCAAGAACCACTGTATGACTACAATGCTTCAAGAACATTTAATCGATCCGATGATTTTATTTTTATTTAATTTTTTTATTTATTTATTTACATCCGTGTGTATATACAGATAATTCCAATTGATACACAATATAATAAAAAATAAAACAAATGAAAACATGCACACTTAAAGCCTTAAATTAAGATAATTCTAAAATTTTGTTTCTAAATTCAGTGTAGTTACACCTGAAGATGTCGACTTCTACAAAAAATCTATTGTAAGTCCTACATAGTCTTGATACACAATCAGTTGAACCATAATTAGTTCTATGCCTACTTTCACTAAATACAACACTATACCTTGTATTCTTAAGAGTTATCCTTAGACCAATCATGCTTAATAAGTCTACACTATCAACCATGTTATTCCAAAGCTTATACATAAAGAAAGCCACATTATTCCTACGTCTCTGTAAGCTTAGCATTCCTACTAACTTTCTTCTGATTATATGGTAAAGGTTGTCAACATACAACGGCTGCAAGTGTAGAGCACAAAACTTACAGCCGGAGCGAAAATATAAAGCAAATGGAAAAAATGTTAGCATTGTGGATGGATGACACCAATCAAAAAAATATTCCTGTAACACACGCAGTCATATGCGAAAAAGCAAAGTTGATTTTTTCCAATTTGAAGGTCCAACAAAACAATGACGAAACTTTCTTGGCAAGCACTTGGTAGTTCACGAAAATCAAATCTCAAACCAATATCCGTAGCACTAAACTAAGCGGCGAAGCAGAGAGCGCTGATGTAGCAGCAGCAGCAGCTTACACTCAAAAGTTTCAAGAAATTGTGGAACAAAGCAACCACCCTGCAGATCTCATCTTCAATTTTGATGAAACAGGCCTCTATTGGAGGAAGTTGCCATCGAAAACGTTTATTTCGCGAGAAGAACGTAAGGGCTCTTAGATTTAAAGCGGCTAAGGATAGATTGACCATTCTTTTGGGATCAAATGTTTCTGGTTCCTTAAAATTAAAGCCAATGGTAGTGTACAATTTCCAGACACCACAGGCTTTGAAAGATCTTGATGAAAGCTACCTGCTAGTTTTTTGGAGGTGCAATAAAAAGGGCTGGGTCACTCAGGAGATTTTCACAGACTGGTATAAAAATTATTGTTGCCCTACTGTGCTTAAAATTTTGTGATCGAAATAACCTTCCAAAGAAAGCAATCCTCCTATTAGACAATGTCCCAGGACATCCACAAAATATTTGACACCTTAGACCCAGGATTGGACGTTAATGTAATTTACATGCCCCCCCTAACACAACCTCCGTATTACAATCCATGAATCAAGGAGTAATTTCTACCTTTAAAGCGTATTATTTGCGTATAACATTAAAAGCAATGATTAAGGCAATAGATACTAATTCCAATCAGACCGTTAAAGATTATTGGCGGTCATTTGACATTTTAAAAGGAATAAAATTTGAAGTCTGCTTGGGACAAAGTGACAAACAATTGTTTAAACGGCGTTTGGTGTAAACTTCTACCTGGATTTATACAAGGTGTAAGTGTAGAAGGTATATAACACTAACATAAACAAAGACATTATCACGCTTACATGCGAATGTGGATTCAAAGACATAACTGAAAATGTGACCGAACTGTTAGACGTGCATGACCAACCACTCTCAAATCAAGAATTAGAAGAGTTGATGGAGGTATTAGATCCCCCTCAATCAAGAAATCCCAAAGAAGAAGAGGATGAGAAAGAAAATGATGGCAAAACTCTAAAAACGAGCCGATCTAACTCGTATCCTTTCTTCTATAGAAAAGTTAACAGATGAGTTATGTGAGATAGATGGGGATTTTAATCAAAG
The DNA here is from genome assembly GCA_036346225.1 of Platerodrilus igneus. NCBI lineage: Eukaryota > Metazoa > Arthropoda > Insecta > Coleoptera > Lycidae > Platerodrilus > Platerodrilus igneus. The sequence continues at coordinate 964,869 of JARFIW010000888.1, read as the reverse complement.
CGCAAATGTTAAAAGAAGTGTCACAGATGTCCTTCGACTTTATCCTATGATTCTGCAAGAAAGTAAGCGATGATCAAAGTAAATGAAATTGGATGCTTTTTTCAAAAAAGTGTGAGAATTTTTAATTTAGTACCGGTAAACTGTTGAGTTAGTATTTATTTTAAAAATGCATTATTTATATCAAGAGATTATTATTTATTTTGTAAACGAATTTAATCTGTTTAAACTGTATTTACTAAATACATTTATAATTTATTTTGAATATATATAGGATATGTATTAAATAAACATTCCCTGTATGTTTGTTGTGGTTTGTTTAGCATTTTTCTTAATCTTCTTTGGGAAGCAAACCACTTATGGTTTTTAAAATCATCTTTATTTACATTTCGATCAAATGCCCACAATATCTAGGTAGCATTGCGTTTTCCCCGGGTTTTCCTTGCGATATTAACATGAAATACAGCTTACATACATGATTTCTGTTTATACATACAACAACTAAATACTTACAATAGGCATATTAGCAGCCCCCGGTTGCTTAAGCCTCACGGTAAAGTAATCACACACTTCTTTAATAACCATCCTCTCAACTATATAAATAGAAACATGTTAAAAACTGTTTTCCAAACTTCAAATTATTGAATTTATTTAAAATTACTAATAAACAATGGTTTAGGAATCAAGTAAAAGATTGTAGAAGCTACCCAGAAGCAGATATAGACACTGACCACAACATCGTAATTATGAAGGCCGCACTTAAATTTAAAAATTTGAAAAAAAGAAACGGAAAAAGGCACTTGGACCTACAGAAACTAAAAGAAAAAGATATTCAAGAAAGATTCGAAAAAAGATCAAATGAATTGCTCAAAGATATCGGGAAAATATCTGATACTAAGGAAGTAGAAACAGAATGGAATAACATTAAATCCAGCCTCGACATGGCGGCCAGAGATATTCTGGGGTATACACAAAAAGTAAATAAGAAACCATGGATAACAAAGGATATCCTGAATTTAATAGAAGAAAGACGGAAATACAAAAATAAATCAGACGAAACAGGAAACAGAGATACAAAGCCATAAAATGGGAAATTATTCGAAAATGCAGGAAAGCTAAAGAACAATGGATTGATGAAAAGTGCAAAGAGGTACAAACTAAGATGGAAGTAGGAAAGACAGATGAAGCATACAAACTAATTAGAATCAATTTTAGGGATATAGAACCATATAGCAAAAATATAAGGGACGCGGGAGGAAATGTCATTATAAAAAATGTAGAGAAAGTGGGTAGATGACAAGAATATATAGGGAATTTATATGCAGGAGAAGAACTAACTGCATTAGAAAAGGAATCAGACATTGAAAATGATGACTTGGGATATCCTATACTTAGAGATGAATTTGAAATAGCATTAAAGGGTCTGAAAAATGGTAAGGCGCCGGGTACAGATAAGGTGCAAGCGGAGACTCTAAAAGCCGCTGGTCAAGCAGTAACAGAACGTCTCTTCCAACTTGTAAGCTATATGTATGAGATAGGCGAGATGCCCAAAGATTTTAAACATAACATCATAGTAACTATACCAAAAAAGAAAGGCGCAGATAGATGTGAAAATTTTCGAACAATAAGCTTGACAGCACACGTATCAAAAATATTAACTAGAATTGTACAAAGACGAATGGAAAAACGGGCTGAAGAAATACTAGGAGAAGAACAATTTGGGTTTAGGCGAAACAAGGGAACACGGGAGGCTATCTTAGCTCTGAGGGTGATAATGGAGAAAACAATAGAAAAAAAGGGGAAAGCGTGTATACAGGGTGCCCACAATCTATCTCCGTATATGGGTAACTTTTTTATTATAGAAGATACAATGTTGGTTAAATTAGCAAAGTTGAAGAGAAATTTACGAGTAGTATGATGCTTTTTTGAAAACTCACCTAGATGCTCAACTTTTTTAGATATTTGAAAAAAACTGAAATTTGCCATTTTCTTCAAACGCTAATAACTTTTTAACGGTTTAACCTATAGAGAAAATAAAAACTGCTTGTAAGGTAACTTTTTACGTAGAATTCAATAGCGTATATGACAATTTTAATTGGAAATGGGTTTTCAAGCTACAAACATAACCTCACTTTTTTTAAATGGAAACCATAGTTCAATATAACCCAAATGGAAAGGTTTTTCTTTTCTGATTACACTGATGTAAGGGTTGATGTACTTATTTTCAGTAGTTTCTTCATAATAAAGAAAAAACGATTTATTTATTTGCGGGCATCAAGGAGTCCATGGATACATATTTTAAATAAACAAAAAACAACTGGCATTTGTCAGATATTATTAGTTAAAGTGTTTATTTGCTCTGGGTTGCAAATTTTGTGTAGAAGACTTTTAAATTTATTTGATTATAATAGAGAATGTATACAAACGACGAAAAGTGACATGCTCTTTTGTTACTATGCCTGTAACAGAAATTGTGATGCTGCTGGTGATATGTATTATGAAAGATATTTGGAAAGAAGGCAGCCAGATAAACGATTGTTTTCTAAATTAGAAAACAATTTAAAAGGTTTGGTGCTTTACAAAACCCGGTACTGATAAAAGAAAATTCAAAACTGATGATGAAGAACGTGTGTTAGCCTACATAAATTTTAAGCCAACAGCGTCCACCGAGAAACTGCAATTGAGTGCGCTACTTCTACAGAAAAAGCTCGCCTAATTTTAAAACAAAACCGCTACAAACCATACAAAACCCATGTTAGCAATACACTGTATCATGGGGATTGTGAGAGAAGACAACAGTTTTGTAGGTGGTTTCTTAATGAAACAAATAATAATCCTGGTTTTAGTCACACTATTATATTTACCGACGAAGCAAAATTTACTAACAAAGGCATGTTTAACAGAAAAATACAGTCTACTGGAGTCAGGAAAATCCCATTTAACAGAAGAAAGGCGGGATCAACATCAATTTTCGATAAATGTGTGGTGTGCCATTTTGGTAATAAAATACTTGGGCCTTTCTTCTATAATTATAATTTAAATGGTGTACGCTATTTGAATTTTCTACAAAACGAATTGCAAGAAATGCTCGATAATTTGCCACTTCATTTACTGCAAAACTTATATTATTTTCAGCATGACGGTGCACCTGCTCACAATGCTCAAGCCGTTTCTGAATATCTTGATAATAGTTTTCCAAATTGGATTGGCAATGCAGGTCCTGTTCCATGGCCGGAAGGTCACCAGAACTATCGCCACTGGATTTTTTCTTTGGGGTACTGTAAAGGATGTAGTGTATGCTAAAAATCCAATAACATTGAGCAACTCAAAGATAGTATTACAGCAGCTATTACAAGTATAAAACCACAAACGTTAAATAAGGTGCACCAAAACCTAATTAAAAGGTGCGAAATGTGTTTGCAAGCTAATGGAGGTCATTTTGAGCATATGTTAATGTAGGAGTGGGCATATTCGCATTAATTAATTTTGTTTCCTTTGATTAAGTTATTTGTATTGTATGGATAGTTTATTTTTAAGTATTTTATTTTTCTTAGTTTATAATAAATTTAGTTACAATAAACTTGTGTTTCCATTATTGATTTTTACACATTTTGTTTGTTTGTAATATGTATCCATGGACTCCTTGATGTCCATAAATAAATAAATCGTTTTTCTTTATTATGAAGAAACTACTGAAAATAAGTACATCAACCCTTACATCAGTGTAATCAGAAAAGAAAAACCTTTCCATTTGGGTTATATTGAACTATGGTTTCCATTTAAAAAGTGAGGTTATGTTTGTAGCTTGAAAACCCATTTCAATTAAAATTGTCATATACGCTATTGAATTCTACGTAAAAGTTACCTTACAAGCAGTTTTATTTTCTCTATAGGTTAAACCGTTAAAAAGTTATTAGCGTTTGAAGAAAATGGCAAATTTCAGTTTTTTTCAAATATCTAAAAAAGTTGAGCATCTAGGTGAGTTTTCAAAAAAGCATCATACTACTCGTAAATTTCTCTTCAACTTTGCTAATTTAACCAATATTGTATCTTCTATAATAAAAAAGTTACCCATATACGGAGATAGATTGTGGGCACCCTGTATAGGGTTTGTAGATCTGGAAAAAGCATTTGACAATGTAAAATGGAAAAAAATGTTCGAAATACTCAAAAAGATTGGAATGAGTTATTAGGATAGAAGAATAGTACATAGCTTATACAAAGAGCAAACAGGAGTAATAGAATTAAAGCAGGAACGTAGAGAAGTAAACATCGGGAAAGGGGTGAGACAGGGATGTTCCCTATCCCCATTAATTTTTAACTTGTACATTGAAGAGGCAATGCATACTGTCAAATGCAGGAAGACATTTGGAATTACTATGCAGGGACAAAAAATTGATATGCTTAGATTTGCAGATGATATAGCGGTATTAGCATCTAGCAAGGAAGAGTTAGAAGCTGCTCTCAATGAAATGGAAACGGTTCTAACAGAGACATATGGTATGAAAATTAACAAAAGTAAAACTAAAGTACTAGTATGCAAAGGAGGGAAAAATAAATCAAAAACAAGAATACAAATATGTAACACGAACTTACAAGAGGTTAAGGATTTCTGCTACCTAGGAAGCCAAATAATGCAAAATGGGAAAAGCACAAAAGATATAAAACAAAGATTAGCACAAGGTCGTGCTACATTTAACAAGAAAAAGCAACAAACATAGAAACAAGGAAAAGATTGCTTAAAACATATGTGTGGAGCACAGCACTGTATGGTAGTGAAGCCTGGACAGTGGAAGAAGCGGACAAGAAAAAGGTAGAAGCCTTTGAAATGTGGTGCTACAGACGTATGATGAAGATATCATGGACAGACAAAGTTAAGAACGAAGAGGTACTAAAAATAGTAGGGGAAGAAAGAAATATGTGGAAAACGGTAAAAAATAGGAGAGATAGGATGATAGGCCACATACTACGGCATGAAGGAATAGTGCGGAATATACTAGAACAGAGATAGGAAAAAAGAGAAGAAGAGGTAGACCTAGGTTAGACTACTGCACACAGATAGTGAAAGATGTAGGCTGTAGGAGTTTCAGGGAAACGTGTAGGCTAGCTAAGAAGAGAAATCAATGGAGGTACATATCCAACCAGTCCCAAGATGGATAAATTAATAACGAAGAAAGTAGCTGCACTTAAACATGATATTTATTATAAGCAACTACAAGCATTGGAGGGGCAATATTCTCGAATAATGGTAATTGCGTGAAAGCATTTACTGGAAGACTATTATTTCGGCAAATGTCTAAGTGTTGGGGGATCTTGGCAGCCACAGGTTGCTTAACCCACTTCAATAAATCTCAGTAAAAAAGGGCATAATATTAGAAAACAATAGAAGAAACATGATATTTATTATAAGCAACTACAAGCATTGGATGGGCAATATTCTCGAATTATGGTAATTGCGTGAAAGCATTTACTGGAAAACTATTATTTCGGCAAATGTCTAAGTGTTGGGGGATCTTGGCAGCCACAGGTTGCTTAACCCCCTTCAATAAATCTCTGTGAAATAGAGCATAATATTAGAAAACAATATAAGGGGAACCAAAGCTGTATTGCTGTGTGAGAATTTCAGAGAACCATGTAGGTTAGTTTAGAAAAAAATAAGTGCAGGTACATGTCCAACCAGTTTTGAGACGGGAAACCCAATGACGAAAAAATAAGCACAGACAAATCTGATGATTATTGATGATGATTATTATAAACTATTATAAACTAGCTGTTTGTTGTGAAATATCTGCAACTAATGTTGACTGTGCGAAAAGACATATTGGAAAAAATATTAAATCAGTAAATGTTCAAGTGTTCGGGGAACTCGGCAGCCATAGGCTGCTTACCCCCTTCACAACCACTGAATGTCGGAGAAATAGGGTATATAATTGTAAAACAATAGAAGGTGACTGAACTGCATCTAACAAGAAAGAACGGCGCCTATGATGAAAGACAACAAACATAGAACAAAAAGTTGTTGAAAGCATATGTGTGGAGCACAGCACAGACAATATGCCTACGAAATACGAGCAGTCTGAAAAGCAGACAGAAGAACAGTAGCGGCCTTTGAAATGCCGTGCTTCAGATGTTTGAGGATCGACAGACAAAGGTAATAACAAATAGGTTATAGAAACAGTAAGGGAACAAGGATATCTTTGGGAAAAAATATGAGAAATAGAAGGGCAGAATACGTTCTAAAGCATTTTTGGGGAATAGTATGGGATATATGACAAGCAGAGATAGGAAAAAAGAGGTGGAACAGATAGTGATAGATGCAGACTGTGTAAATTTCGGGGAAATGTGTAGGTTAGTTCAGAATATGAAACAATGATGGTGCGCGTCTAACCAGTTTCAGGACTGAAAACCCAATGATGATGACTAATAAAAATTAATCAGCTGATTTCACGTTAAGCGTATTTTGGCTACCTAAAAATCGGTCCCAGGCCGCAACACAAATTGAAGGCAATCATTCTTTCAACTTTAAAATTTTCACCTAATGTACTCAAACCAAATATATCGAACATCAATAAATCAATGTCACCTTCACAATTTGTCATAAATGTCTAACTTGAAGTTTTTATTATTTTGACAACGATCCTAGGTCATGGATCGAAACTTAAATACAGATGATTTTAAAAATTATGAGTGGTTTACTTTCCAAAGAAGATTAAGAAAAATATTAAATAAACATGTCAGATTGTTCTTAGAATTTTGACACAGAACCTAACTTTATATCATCCATTATATTTTTGTTCATTTTATGCCAATCTTTTTTACACCAGTGTCTCTCGGAACGGAACCCCAGCATAAAATGACGTTTACTGTACAGCTCTCTAGTAAGAGCTGTAAACAACACACAATCATAAAAATAAGTGTTATAACGCAGGCTAAAATGCATAAAAGCAGCAGTACTTGAAAATGCTCCGATTGCATTTTTATTCAAACATCAAAATTATACAATGTGCAAAATACCTATTTTGTTCATATTATTATAGCTCTAATTTTTCTAAAAATTGTCAAATGAAAAATTTACTTTAAGCATAGACCTAAGTTGAATTTGGAAAATGTAAAATATTACTGCACACTGTAGTGTATTTTTTGTTTAAAACTAGGCCTAAACAAAATTGGGAATCGGCAGTTTTGTTTTTTGTTGATATCCGCAGTTACACTGACTAATTGACTTTCATGATGCACATGACAACAATAACTGAACCACTTTTAAAATATTATATACTGCAAAAATTAAGGAGACTAACATAAAAAATACTTACATATATTGCAACTATGCAAATCCACTACAATAATATAACAATACGGCCCACTTGTAGTTAACAGCTTTTTAATTTAAGATTTAATACAAACACTTATGATGTGAAATATAAACCACTCACAGTTACATTATTCTGTACACGATCACAAAAGATCTTGAATTTGGCCGATTAGCATTGACACACATAGAATTAAACACTGTTGATACACGCACAACATGTTTCGATAATTATTGTATTTACATGCTGCAGATAACACTAGATGCTACCGTGAGTGTCGAGGGCACGGGCCAATTCATTAATCATATTGGAAGGTAACTGGGTGGCGTGATTCACGGATCACAGAAATCAAATCACAAGTATACAGTAGAGCAAGTTTCTTGCATTGCACTCTATTGCAGGCGTTTGCAATCCTGATTGTCTAAAGATAAGGGGCACTAAGTCGATATTTCGTAATTAACTTCTAAGCGCAATTAATTTTTTTCTTTGTGCATATCTTGTGCCCCATAAAAAATTTTGTACTCTAGGCACGTGCATATTTGGCCTAGTGGGAAATGTGGTATTGGTACAACATTTTGGATATCCTCTTAGTTAATTGTTAATTAATGCTTATGTACAACAATATTTTACTAGAAAACATCAAATATAGGGATGTCTGATGTTTCACTAACTAGTAAATTACTATCACTAGACAACTGTGTTTAAAGTAAAGAAGCTCCTTCAAACTTGTCTCAATTTAATACTATCGAATATTCAACCAAATGGTTTATTTTTTGTCTAAATCAAAGATCGACTCAATTTCACTTAGGTACTTGATTCGATTAACCATGTATTCAGAAATATCTCTACTACAAATCACATTTTTTAATTAATAAAAAAACTTCCAATACCTTAAAAACACTTCAAATTATATCACTCAATTTATTTGAAACTCATACCCGATATTAATCTAGTTAATTAATTAACATTATCTTTGAGATTTTCGCTATAACACTTACAAGTTATCATTGCAAATAAAAATTCGCTAATTTAAAATAAATTAATCTAGCACTTAGTAAAAGCCAAGCAGATATGAAATCACCAAAGCATATGTAACAATAACCATAGTTTCCATGCTATAACAATACAAATTTACTTACGCCTCAACAAGTGGACCTGGGTAAGCTTCATACTTTTGATATAAACTGGCTAGTTTCACAGATAATATAATGGCAGGTATAAATAGAAGTAAGCACCATAAAATGCTAAACCAAAAACCGTTCTAAAAAATGAAATCTTTGATTAGTTATTTTTAGTTAAAGTAATATGTCTATACCCATGGTAATATAATTTTGTCACAAGTTGCAGCCAGTGAAGCATTGTACGCACGACTGATTGGTTCAGTGACCCCTAGGTCGTCCTTAATATGTAATACAACTCTGTCTAAATAACCAAACACATGCTTTTTCAACCCCTCAGCAAAATCATCAACAAGCTAAAACATAATTATACATAATTTACATAAATTACTAATAAATATAAAACGTAAACTTAAATGGCTAATTATAATTAATACTTAAAAGTACAATGTTGAATTTTATATAACCGAAAAGTTTACTCTTTTCTCAAAACTCCTAGAAATTGCTATTTCTCTTCATTTTAACCACCCATTCCCATTCTGCAATTAAACTGTAGTGTAAGAGGAATAAATCACTATGCATTAATTGTAATGTAAGTTTCATACATTAATCACCATTATGAATTGTTATTAAAAAAAAAACAACATATATTGGTATTCTAATCCAATTGTAGGTAAAAGAGCTGCCATGTTCAAATTTAACATAAACCAGTTAGGGAGGTATATGTGTTAAAGCGTTTATTAATTTATATTAGATTAGTTTGTATCACTCTTTATGCATTCTACGACACGCCTATGAATGCAAATGTTTCTACGTTCATGATCGACAGTCTTGTTTTCGGACGACTTCGTCAGAATTCAGTAACAGTTCTTGTTCAATGTTCAGTTTTCAGTGTGGTAGGACGTTCCTGCTACATAGCAAAATGTCTTGTTTCTTTGTGTAAATAGTTTTTTGATATTAATAAATAAATGTAGTGTGTCAATTGCAAATTCCTTTCATTAAAAGGCTGAGTTTATTAGTATTACAGTCCCCAGTAATCTCACGGCATGCTACACCACCAAGTAGATAATTCCACATCAAGCAATCGACCAGTGCATATCGAAGGACAAGGTGAAATAATCGCTATTTATTTCCGATAGCTTTATTAGCCGCCCTACAATATGAACAAAAAAAAATTATTCGTTCAAATATGAAACAATATATTATATATAAAACGTGTAATTAAACGGGTTAATAGAATACATAAGGACATAAGTGAACTCATAGGGTTGGGAGTGGTTAGGTACAGTAAAATAAATTTATTTAGTTAAAAGAGTTTCAGCAATTATTTTCTATCTTAAATAGGATAATAGGGAATATCGATTTAGTTAGGGACTATGTATTATAGTATGTATGTAAAAGAGAATAAGAAATAATAATTTGGGGTAAAATTATAACATATTGGATTGATAATGAAGTACTATGGAACAGTTTTAAAAGCGTTGAGCATATTAAAAATAACAATTTTTTGGTTTCAGACGTAAAAACCAACACGTTTCAAATAACACGGGAAAGATATATTTCTTAGTAGAGTTGCTACAAATAAATTTAATAGCTTATTGGAACGAACAGCCGTTGGAATTAAAGCAGCTAAGGACGTAAACAAAACCACACAGAATTGATGTAAAAGCAGTATACGTTAGTTAAAATATTGATTTTTAATCTTAGATATAGAGTCGGAAGGAGCAATGAAAAGACCAAGATTGTATAAATTGTATGAGTACAAGAGAGAAACATAAGGTATATCCAGAAGAAGGGAATAAAAAATCGATAATTTCAAGGATAGTTGTAAACAAACACGCGTCGCTCAAAAAGGTGGGAAATGAGTACAAGCGACATGATTGGTGAAAGGTAAACAAGAAGGGCTAAAAATTCAGGTGGTAGAGGCATATGTGTGCGATAAAGCGATATGTACAAGGAAGGCAAAGGATGTTTGCTTGAAGTTTAAGGCGGGTATCAAGCAAGGAGTAGAGGCTAATCCGGAGAATTTGAAACAACAGTTGACGGTTTTAAGTGGTTTACCACGTACTGTTGTGTGGAGTTATTAAAAATTATGAGAAATCGACGGTCGTTGGTGATTTTCTGGGAAAATAAAGTATCGATTAAACAAGTGTACGTACTATTTTATAAACACGGAGGGCAGTTTGCATTATATGATCAGTAACAGAGAAGGGTTTCGGTCTCTTTTATTCCATCTGTAATATAGCTAGTTTACTTCCAAGTGAATTAGTGCAGTATAATTAAATAAAATCTATGTAAAAGCTGATAAAGCCTTATTATTAAATAGTGAAGTTGATATGTAAGTACAAAGATTTTTGTTTGGATGCACGAGAAGTACTGGAATTTGAAAATTGTTTGGATGAGGATAAAAGCGAAGTTTGGGTAGTAGAATTTATTTGCAATAAGAGTAACAAAATTTCGAGATTGGATATTTTGATTGGAATTTATAAAGAGTTCTTGGAGTAGAGGCATGTATGGTACACATGGGGATTCGACCATGCAATTAATGGATAGACGAAGGACCTACCAGACGGCAACATCAAAAAGGGGCTAGTTGGTGGACCACAGTGTGAAGACAACTACAAGGTAGGAGATAGAATAAGACATGTCATGGTGAATATTTTCATAGTGTTTGTGGTGTTTTGATGTGTTTTATTATTATTTGATTTTATTTGAAAAGACATTTATAGACTGTTAAAACGAGATTGATTTTTGAGCATTATTCATTAATTTGCAGATAACCAAAAGTTGTAAAAAGGTATAGAGAGCTTTTTGATATTTGGTCGTGCAGAGAATTTATATGCACATCTATAAAGTTTTAAAGTGAGCTCATGCTAGAACGATGGGTAACATAAGGGATGAGGAATGCTCTCTGACTTTAATAAAAAGTTATGTTTTAAAAGGCTTATCAATATGCAAAATGATTGTTATAAAATTTAGTGTACACATGAATGTATATAAAGCGATGGTATTTTAAATTTGCAGAAAAAAAAATGTAATTTGGATTTCAGATAAATAGAGTGTGATATTTTGGTTAATTGAGTTATTTTTGAATGCATGATTGATGTGGATTTCTATTTAGGTTTCTATGGTGACAATGAGAAAAAGTTCCTTTTTGAGGTAACAGGTAGGTGTATGTAATATATAGGAAGAATCGAATTAAGAGGACACTTCAGGAGCAGCCGAGGCAGGATTCGAGCGTAATTACACAGCATTTTTTTGGCACCCAATTTGCGAAGCATGATTTCAGCGTAACCTCACAGTATTATGACTTCCCAACGGAGGGGCTTGAGTAGTTAGAGCCGTAACATATATATATATATATATATATATATATATATATATATATATTATACTGTCAAGAAGGGGGTGGGCTTATAAAATGTTTAAATAGGGCTTCGATACGACTTTGCTAGAATGGGGGTATATTTGGTTTTGTTTGAGTATTTTCTTTCAGGTAATTTTGGTTTATAAATTAACAACAACTATTCCACGTTTATAAATTTATAAAGCTTTTGAAACTGCATTGCATTCAACAACATATACCGCCATAGACCAGGCTAAGCTAGTTATAAGTTTGCATTGTATACGTATTTTAATTGTTATGGTTGCACGTATATGAAATTTAATTTGGAGTTAGCGTTTTCAAAACCATTTGAATGTAAAACAAATATCAAAATTGCTTGGTATACTGCACGCTTTTAAAATTTTAAGGAGTTAAGTGATACTCCGTAAAATTTGTAAATCAATTTCAGTTTGAATATGTTTTAACAATTAAAGATTGGTTATGTAATGACAGGACGTTTACCGAATAAGACATAAATGTCTGTTGCGTACAATTTAAAAGCTGAACCATCAAAGTTTGTTAGCTATTTTCAATATTGTAAAAAGTTCAATATACATAAATCACTGGATTACAAACCATCTAGAAAATGAATGTATCTAGAGAAACAACTGTATTATTAATCAATTATTAATAATTATAAATTACATAGTGTGCGTAGAGATAGTTGTCATGGCAACGGAAACAAAAGAAGACGGATTTTATTTTATAATGGACTTCAAATTTATATTACTGAAAAATAGACGTGTTTTTGTACTGTTATGAGTTTTATTACATTTAAAAAGTTACGAGAAAGTTTTGAAAGTCAAGTTGTACCTGGAGATAGCAAATAGTAGCAGTTTTACGGCGAATAAAAGTTAATTAAAGAGGATTGCTGGTCTGTACCGTTATTGTTTGAAGACGAAAGCATAGTAGAATTGGAGTTATCTGAGTATTTGTATAACATAAAATTTGTAGAAATATTAGTAGTTTATAGTCTGGAGATTACCAGTTGCTCGAGTTACTTATTATTTACAGGAGGTGCCTGCAGTTGGTCACTTGGCTTCAGGACGGCTGGAAGGCGGCGCTTGTATCTGGATTCCAGGTATTAGTATTTAATATCTACGCAGTGCTTTAATCAAATTTATAAAAGTGGAACTAGTGTTTGGGAATACTTTTGGCATTTACAATTATTTGAAGAATGCTTGTGTATTCGGTTGCAATTGTCATAATTGTCCTAAGATAAAAAAAAAAAAGAAAGATCAATCCTGTAATCATGAATAAACAATACAAAATAGGTGGTAATTGATTATAAAAGGGTTCTCTATAACTCAATATATACCAAAATATATAACAATATATATATATATAAAATGATGTGTTAATAAGGTCATTTAGGAGTAGTTAGAACCAATAGTATAGCGCACTTCATATAAATTATATGAGAGCTCAGAAAACGAGACAGTTTTCTGAAGAAAACAAAAAATACGGTGATTAGGCTGAAAAGTAAATGACAATGCCCTGTATATAACCCATAATCATAATTAATTTACTTAAGGAAAAATAATTCCGAAGATGTATTTTTATTAACAAATTCGCAAGTCGTAAAACAACATGAACCGAAGCTGAAACACGACACGCATGAATAACGCATCATTACGCCAAGAATCATAATTAAAACCAGCAGGTTTAAAAATGCGTAAGATAGCAAACGCATATAATTAAATACATAAATTATATTAAATGTACGTGACTAGAAAGCGAAAATCAACACCTGATATATTAGAAACAAACTCAGCGTGGTGATAAAATCAAAGTTCACTAAATTTATTGTACAAACAATGGTCTACGTGATCTAGAAATATAAAAATCCAAGAGAATGAATGCAATTAACTCGAAATGCTATGTGCCGAAATCAGTGCGTCAATTTTAATATACAACAAAATACGGTACAAATACCCAAAACCTGGTATGTAAGAATCACGTATAATAGCGAACTCTGCACTTGTCAATAGATAGGCGATTCTTTTAAATACAACCGGATTTGTAAACAAATCAGTTCAACATGAATTAAGGCTTAGTCCACATCACTGAAAAGAAAATATTTACGCGAAGTGATTTATTGTGAAGTAATAAATGGTACAATGGTAATTGTGAAAAATTAAAAGCGGTTTGTCGTTTTAACCTTTTAAAAACGTAAGCAACTAAAAGTTGTTTAATTTAAATTCTAATATTAACATTAATAAAAAGGACTCTGAATAATTACTGGATCCAATGAGGATATTCAACAAGCATTTAATTCAATTATTAATTACTGGGAAGTCTAACAAAGGACACTAAAATAATTTAAAGATATGGTAAAAAAAATGCAGACCATATCTAAAGCAGATCTGGATTCAATTCACTAAGCTGAATACGAGAGCAGTTGGTACAGGAACTGGTCCGAGCTTGAAACAACAGGTTAGCCAATCTGAATAATTTAAAAATAATATTTCGTTGTATATTTCTAATTTAAATAATTTAAAAATTGCTTTCATGAAAATTTTATGTGAGGGTCAACAAAGATCGTTTTTTTTTATACACGTTATAAATTACGTAAATTTTTAAAGAAGTTGAATAACGTTCATGGGGCTTCAGATAATAATAATAAGGGTGTTTTTTGTTGGTTTTTGATTAACTTTGGGAATGATAATTATTAAAAGAATTTTCATTGAATTATTAAAAAAAACCATTTCGAATGGACCTGCACCTTGACGAAGTTCTAAATTAATAGAACAGGTGAAATGGCTTGCGTGTTCTAATGAGCTAAAGAGCCAAACTACAGGTCCAACCAAAGTAGTAGGGTCGTTAGTGAGGAACCAGACTAAGACAGGTCCCTGAAAGAGGGCAGCGGCTCTTTCGGTACTTAGATTGGCAGAGACCATAGGGGTCGGTATGGCAGTCTAAGACACACTACCGCGATGTGGAAGGCAACGGAAACCACCACATTATCTCCCAAGTACACAGCGTACTTAAATTGTAATAAACATGATGGCATTCTCTGGGGTAAAAGATTCGAGTTAAAATAGTCCCCATTCGGATCTCCGGGGGACTACTTCGAAGGATGCGTTGGAAAGAGAGTCGGAAACATTCTGCGAGTCGGAGCGTGGAATGTTAGAAGTATGAAGCAAGTAGGTAAGCTAGAGAACCTAAAAATCGAAATGAATAGGTTATCACTAGACATAGTACGGATTAGCGAAGTTCGGTGGCCAGAGGCGGGAGATTTTTGGAGTGGAGACTTCAGGGTAATTCATACAGGAGCAGAGGAAGGAAATTTGGGTGTGGGGATAGTTATGCGGAAAAAGATAGGATACTGCGTGAAAATTACTTACAAAAGAACGAAAGAGTACTCATGGTTAGATTAGAATCTAAACCGGTAAACACAGTAATAATACAAGTATACATGCCCACCTCTAGCTACAGTGACGAAGAGGTAGAAGCCATCTACAAAGATATCGAAGACATATTAAGATACGTAAAAGGACATGAAAATTTAATAATTACGAGGGATTTTAATGCCGTGGTAGGTGAGGGTAGGGAAGGAGCGGTAGTGGGTTTATTTGGTTTAGGCACGAGAAACGACAGGAAATAGGCTGGTAGAATTTTGTGACAAGAACAATTTAATTATCACAAACACATTATTTCAACATCATGCTAGAAGGCGATAAACGTGGAAGATGCCAGGAGATATAGGAAGATATCAAATAGATTACATTCTTGTTAGACAACGGTTTAGGAACCAAGTAAAAGACTGTAGAAGCTACCCAGAAGCAGATATAGATACTGACCACAACATCGTAATTATGAAGGCCGCACTTAAATTTAAGAATATCAAAAAAAAGGAGCGGAAAAAGGCACTTGGACTTAGGGAAACTAAAAGATAAAGATATTCAAGAAAGATTCGAAAAAAAGTCAAATGAATTGCTCAAAGATATCGGAAAAATATCTGATACTAAGGAAGTAGAAACAGAATGGAATAACATTAAATCTAGCCTAGCCATGGCGGCCAGAGATATTCTGGGCTATACACAAAAAGAAAATAAGAAACCATGGATAACAAAGAATATCCTGAATTTAATAGAAGAAAGACGAAAATACAAAAATAAATCAGATGAAATTGGAAAACAGAGATACAAAGCCATAAAATGGGAAATTATTCGAAAATGCAGGAAAGCTAAAGAACAGTGGATTGATGAAAAGTGCAAAGAGGTACAAACGAAGATGGAAATAGGAAAGACAGACGAAGCATACACATTAATTAGAATGAACTTTAGGGATATAAAACCGTACAGCAAAAATATAAGGGACGCACAAGGAAATGTCATTATAGAAAACGTAGAGAAAGTGGGTAGATGGCAAGAATATATAAGGAATTTATATGCAGGAGAGGAACTAACTGCATTAGAACAGGAATCAGACATTGAAAATGAGGACTTGGGATATCCTATACTTAAAGATGAGTTTGAATTAGCATTAAAGAGTTTGAAAAATGGTAAGACGCCGGGTACAGATAAGGTGCAAGCAGAAACTCTAAAAGCCGCTGGACAAGCAGTAACAGAACGTCTCTTCCAACTTGTAAGCTATATGTATGAGACAGGCAAGATACCCAAAGATTTCAAACGTAGCATAATAGTTACTATACCAAAAAAGAAAGGCGCGGATAGATGTGAAAATTTTCGAACAATAAGTTTGACAGCACACGTGTCAAAAATATTAACTAGAATTGTGCAAAGACGAATGGAAAAACGGGCGGAAGAAATACTAGAGAAGACCAATTTGGGTTTAGGCGGAACAGGGGAACACGGGAGGCTATTTTAGCTCTGAGAGTGATAATGGAGAAAACAATAGAAAAAGGGAAAGCGTGTATATAGGGTTTGTAGATTTGGAAAAAGCTTTCGACAATGTAAAATGGAAAAAAATGTTTGAAATACTCAAAAAGATTGGAATGAGTTATAGGGATAGACGAATAGTACATAGCTTATACAAAAAGCAAACAGCAGTAATAGAATTAGAGCAGGAACGTGAAAGTAAACATTAGGAAAGGGGTGAGACAGGGATGTGCCCTATCCCCATTGATTTTAACTTGTACATAGAAGAGGCAATGAATACTGTCAAATGCAGGAAGACATTTGGAATTACTATGCAAGGACAAAAAATTGATATGCTTAGATTTGCAGATGATATAGCAGTATTAGCGTCTAGCAAAGAAGAGTTAGAATCTGCTCTTAATGAAATGGAAACGGTTCTGACAGAGAG
The DNA here is from genome assembly GCA_036346225.1 of Platerodrilus igneus. NCBI lineage: Eukaryota > Metazoa > Arthropoda > Insecta > Coleoptera > Lycidae > Platerodrilus > Platerodrilus igneus. The sequence goes on along the minus strand of JARFIW010000888.1, from coordinate 947,788 downwards.
ATACGGTATGAAAATTAACAAAACTAAAACTAAAGTTCTAGTATGCAAAGGTGGGGAAAATAAATCAAAAACAAGAATACAAGTATGTAACACGAACTTACAATAGGTTAAGGATTTCTGCTACCTAGGAAGCCAAATAACGCAAGATGGGAAAAGCACAAAAGATATAAAACAAAGATTAGCACAAGGTCGTGCTACATTTAACAAGAAAAAGCAACTACTGTGCTCAAAGACCACAAACATAGAAACAAGGAAAAGATTGCTTAAAACATATGTGTGGAGCACAGCACTGTACGGATGTGAAGCCTGGACAGTAGGAGAAGCGGAAAAGAAAAAGGTAGAAGCCTTTGAAATGTGGTGCTACAGACGTATGATGAAGATGGACAGACAAAGTTCAGAACGAAGAGGTACTAAAAATGGTAGGGGAAGAAAGAAATATGTGGAAAACGGTAAAAAATAGGAGAGATAGGATGATAGGCCGCATACTACGGCATGAGGGAATAGTGCAGAATATATTAGAAGCAGAGATCGGAAAAAAGAGAAGAAGAGGCAGACCTAGGTTAGACTACTGCACACAGATAGTAAAAGATGTAGGCTGTAGGGGTTTCAGGGAGATGTGTAGACTAGCCCAGAATAGAAATCAATGGAGGTACGCATCCAACCAATCCCAAGATGGATAAACTAATGACGAAAAAAATAACTGTGCTTAAACATGATGATTATTATAAGTAACTACAAGAATTGGTTGGGCAATATTCTCGAATAATGTTAAGTGTGAAAGGATTTACTGGAAAACCATTATTTCGGCAAACGTCTAAGTGTTGGGGGATCTTGGTAGCCACAGGTTGCTTAACCCCCTTCACTGAATCTCAGTGAAATAGGGCATAAAATTAGAAAACAATAGAAGGGGAACGAGCTGTATACACATGAAGTGTGAGAATTTCAGGGAACTATGTAGGCTAGCTTAGAATATAAATAAGTGCAGGTACGTGTCCAACCAGTTTTGAGACGGAAAACCTAATGACGAAAAAATAAACGCAGATAAATCTGATGATTAGTATAAACAACTAGTTGTTGGTTGCGAAATATCTGCAACTAATGTTGACTGTGCGAAAAGATATATTGGAAAATATATTAAATCGGTAAATGGTTAAGTGTTGGGGAACTTGGCAGCCACAGGCTGCTTACCTCCTTCACAACCACTGAAGGTAGGAAAATAGGGTATATAACTGTAAAACAATAGAAGGTGACCGAACTGTATCTAACAAGAAAGAACAGCACCTATGAGGAAAGACAACAAACATAGAACAAGAAGAAAATTGTTGAAAGCATATGTGTGGAGCACAGCACAGTATGCCTATGAAATACGGGCAGTCTGAAACGCAGACAGAAAAACGGTAGCAGCTTTTTGAAATACTGTGCTTCAGATGTATGAGGACGATAGCATGGACAAACAAAGATAATAACAAATAGGCTATAGAAATAGTAGGGAAACAAGGATATCTGGGGAAAAAGAGAATTAGAAGGGCGGAATACGTCCTAAAGCATTAGGAAAAAGAGGTAGATGTAGACCTAGATCAGATAGTGATAGATGCAGACTGTGCAAATTTCAGGGAAATCTGTAGGTTAGTTTAGAATAGGAAACAATGATGGTACGCGTCTAACTAGTTCCAGGACTGAAGACCTAATGATGATGATTAAAAAAAAGTTCTATTTAGAGAATTCTTAAACATTTCATACATTGTAAATATTTTTGAGAATATTATAATAATTGTGCTTAATGGTGTTTTGGTTTAAAGAAACAGGAAGTAGAGGTAGAAGGTAAATTTAAAAGCTTTGTTTGTCGTACTTCGCAAGCTCCGTGCGCAATTAAAAACTGAGCTATCCGAGGTAATTAAAATTATATATTAAAAATCCAAAATTAACAGAATAAAAATTTTAACCTTTTTAATTCACAAAAAGGGCGCACCGGGTTATTTCTACCGTATCACAACAATAAATATATATATATATATATATATATATATATATATATATATATAAAACAACTTTGTCAATTTCAACAAGCTTTGCAACAAAAAGAGGAGTCAGTCGAAGCATTGCATGTTAACATTTAGCTACCCAGAAAGGAAAACTTGACAATTTGATATGTCATCACTGCAAGAAACGAGGTCACATTAAACGGAATTGCAGAAAATGGATTGCAGATATTAAAAGTAATTAGAAGAATCTGCATGACACACAAAATAAAGATGATGAGACTTCTTATGGACTCAAAGAAAAATTTTTAATGATAATTGAAGATGCCAGTGTTTTTGCAGCTAGTGCAAATGGCCATGAAGAAAATTGGTATATAGATAATGGTGCTACAAATCATGTAACAATGCGTAAAGATTGGTTTAAAACGTTTAGACCATTTGATATGCCGCACTTTGTAAGTGTAGCAGGAGGGCAGAAATTAGCAGCTATTGGTCAAGGCGAAGTTGAACTTTTAGTTACTAATAAAGGGAAGTACTCCAAAGTAACATTGTTGGATGTTTGGCTCGTACCTGCGATAAACAAAAATTTGTTTTCGGTGTTAAGCGCACAAGATCGATGCTACAATAGCATATTTGAGTCAAATGGAAGGATCTGTACTTTGTACATTAATGGGATACCGGCCGTAATGGGTATTCGTCAAAAGAATGGAGGTTTGTATCATGTTGTGGGAAAGTCATTAAATACAAGAATTGAGATTAATGCAATAACATGAACGACTTGGACATCAACATAAGAGACATGTACAGAAGGTTCTGAAAAACGAATTTGACATTGACGTAGAGTTGGATAGTATAATAATAATAAATTCATTTTATTGTAGGAAGAAATCCTAATTTTCAGTAATACAAATAAACAATAATTTTCATTACATATCATACACATTACTTTTTGTATTAATTAAATAATACTAAGATTAATTAAATAAGACTAAAACTATTGCTAGCCCATATAACAATTTTGAAATTTAATGTATAATAATAACTTTCTTTTGAATAAATGTATGTTATTGACATTTTTTACTTCACTAGGTAATTTATTATATTTATCTAGCCCTTTAAAAAACAATGAGTTCATTGTACTCTTATAATTTGTTTTCTTTATATAAAAGTTTTCTGTAGATCTTGTATTGTAAGAGTGAATTTCGTTGTTACAAATAACATATTTATAAAAGTATGTGGGATGTAAACCCTGCACTGTTTTAAATATAAATATCATAGCTAAATAATACAATCTATCTTTAACTGACATCCACTGCAGGATACTTTGCATGTGTGCAATTGATGTATATCGATTACATCTCAAAATAATCCTCATTGATCTATTTTGTAATTTTTGTAATCTATGTATTTGAGTTTGGTTAAAAAGATAATTTATTGTTGCACAGTAATCAAAGTGTGGTTTTATAATACTGTTATATACCAAAATTCTACTATATTTAGATAGTGATTTGGATATTCGTGAAAAAGAACAATTTTCTTGATATCTTTTAACTATGTAATCTAACTGTTTGCCAAATATTAGATGATTATCAATTATAAAACCCAAGTATTTAATATCAGTCACTATTTCTATTCTACTATTATTCATTTCAAGATTAAGTAAACTTGTGTTAAGTCATTCATATTTTTTGTTTGTTGTTACAATCATAGCCTTGGTTTTTAGTACATTTAGTTTAAGTTTATTGATCTTTAAGCAACGTTCAATATTTTTTAATGCTATATTAATTTTTTGTACGGCAGAATCTAAATGGTAGTCCAAGACATAAACAAGTGTATCATCAGCAAAAAGATTTATAGAGTGTGGTCCATGAACATAATTAATGTCATTTATATAAATAATAAATAATAAAGGACCTAACACACTTCCTTGTGGAATTCCTATGTTATTAATGATATTATTCGATATTATATCACATATTTTAGTTCTTTGACTTCTATTTGTAAGATAGCTTTTAAACCATTGCAGTACTTTCCACCTATCCCATAATATTGTAGTTTTGTATTAATGTTTCTCTATTAATAGTTTCAAATGCTCGTTGAAAATCAAGAAAAACTGCCACAATATATTCACTATTATCCACAGCATTTTCCATTCTGTTATTATTAGCTGTAATGCAGTTTCACACGAATGATTTCTTCTGAATCCAGATTGACATCCCAAAAACAAATTATTGTGATTAAAATACTTGATAAGTTGTTCATAAACTACCATTTCAAGAACTTTCTCTAATGCAGGAAGAGTATTTATTGGACGAAAGTTTATTGCTTCATTGGTATTAGATACTTTTGGTATTGGTATTATTGTACTGATTTTAAAAAGTTCAGGAAATACGGCCTTTGTTAAAGACATATTAACGAGGTTTAATATAAAATGCCCTAATGCTTCAAAGGTTTTTTTTTAAAAATTTACTGTTTAGTACATCATGTTTATTCACCTTTTTTAATGAAAAAATTATTTTACGTAACTGTGTCATACTGATTTCTTCAAATTTCTCTATTTTACTAGTGATTAATGGATATTCTACAGGAGACCATTTTCCTGCTATACCTATGCTGTTTGCTATTTCAGATATACTATTCACAAAATAATTATTAAAACTGTCTGCGATATCAACATAGTTGTTGCAAACTTTTGTTTGATCTTGCACATAGAAAATAATTTTATTGAAATTTGTATTTTTTGAAGGTTTTAAAAGTTGCTTCAAATATTTCCACATCATATTTGAATTACAATGATTATCATCAATTTTCTTTTCATAATATATTCTTTTCTTTGCTTTTAATATATTAACATATTTATTTCGTGCTATTTTATACAGATTCCATTTTTGCTCTCGTGTATAAGTAACACTGTTTTTAAAATTTTTATATGCTAGGTCTTTTTCTTTAGATAGTTTCTTTAATTGATCATCATAATATGGAACTTGGTTTGATTTAATGGTTATAGTTTTAAATGGCACAATATTATTTACCACTGAAGTACAATTATTAATGATTTCTTGCAATATTATATTTACATTATCTGTATTTAAGTGTTTTAATTTCTCCATTGCTATTAAAAGTTGCTCATTTATCTTTTCGTATATATCATCATTAAAAATTTGAGTTCTTATACATTTTGCAGTATGTTGCTTATTATTACATTTGAAAATGTTTATTGATATTATAGAATGGTCACTAATTTTTGGTGTATCATTCACACTAACACTAACACCTTCATAATTAGTAATAACGTAATCAATTATTGTTTTGCTACTATTAGTGATTCTAGTAAAATCATTTACAAGTTGATCTACTCCAAAAATATTAAACAAATTTTTTATCTTCTTTGTATAGTAGTAATTTAAGTTTGTGTAATCAATATTAAAATCTCCTATTATAATACACTTTCTTTTAGAAAAATATTTTTCAACAACATCTTCCAGAAAATCTAAAAATACGGAATGATTTGTATTTGGTGAATGATATAGACCACCTATTAGCGACTTACTGCTACCAATCTTTACTTCAACAAATTGCAACCAATAATTCAACTCTAAAACAAAAGAATTCTTGATTTTGTAATCAGTATTGTTTTTGATATAAATTAAGACACCACCAGTATGCCGGCTACTGCTATCACAACGAATTACATTATAATTGTCTATTATTATTTCAATATCTTGACATCTTTGGTTACCCTAGCTTCACTAAAATGATTACAACAGGATTGTAACTTACTATATTCATTAAAACATCGTCCTTGTGAGCTAGATAACTTGTAATGTTTACATACATAATGTCTTGATTAAATGCAGGCCTAGAAATCGAAGGAATTGATGCACTTACCATAGTTGATTCTTGCCATGTTAGTTTTTTAAATGTTGAAATTTCATTTTATCGACAATGGTAGGTTTGTTGTTGATATATTTAATTGTTTTTGTCTGAATGCCTTGATCTTGTAATTCCTGTAGTTTCTTTTTTATATTTACATAGTATTCATATTGTTTCTTTGTTTGGTCACCAAATACACGAATATTATGGGCTAATAAATTTGTTTTATTTTTAAGTACAGTTACAGCATCTTCCTTCGAATTCAAAATAACTTTTAATGGCCTTTTTCTTTCTTCAGAAAATTTTCCCAACCTAAAGGTTTTAATGTTGTTCAAATCCAAGTTAAGGTTCTTCAAAAATTGCTTAACTGCATCCTTATCGTGTTCATTTCTCTCAACAAACATTTTAGATTGAGATTCTTTAATATCTAATATAATAATGTTAGATGCACGAGCTTGTCTATCCATTATTTCTGCTATAATATCTTCAGCATTTTATGGTAGTTTTTCAGAACATACAGCTTGAATGGTTTCATCTTTATTACCACCACTGAGTTTACTAACTTTTTCTTCCAATATCATAATCTTATTTATTAACTCTGGTACACGAAACATACCATTTTCACAACCTTCACAAAGGAACAACAGTTTTCTTTTACTTAATTTTAAGCATCTTACTTCAGTTTCTGAAATATCACCACATTTTTTACACAACTGCTTTTTACAGCTGTCACAACTGAAAAGTTGATCCTCTTCCTTTTTGCACTTATAACAAAACATTCTATTTTTGTATAGTAATTCAAATTTTCCTTAATTTATCCTTTAAGAATGTTTGTTTATATTATTATTAGAAATATAAGTGATGTCCATTTCGAATGGACCTGCACCTTGTCAAGTTCTAAATTACTAGAACAGGTAAAATGGCTTGCGTGTTCTAATGAGCTAAAGAGCCAAACTACAGGTCCAACCAAAGTAGTAGGGTCGTTAGTGAGGAACCAGACTAAGACAGGTCCCCGAAAGAGGGCAGCGGCTCTTCGGTACTTAGATTGGCAGAGACCATAGGGGTCGGTATGGCAGTCTAAGACACACTACCGCGATGTGGAAGGCAACGGAAACCACCACATTAATCTCCCAAGTACACAGCGTACTTAAATTGATACAAACATGATGGCATTCTCTGGGGTAAAAGATTCCGGAGTTAAAATAGTCCCCATTCGGATCTCCGGGAGGGACTACTTCGGAGGATGCGATCGGAAAGTTAAAAATAAGAGTAGGGAACATTCTGCGAGTCGGAGCGTGGAATGTTAGAAGTATGAAGCAAGTAGGTAAGCTAGAGAACCTAAAATCGAAATGAATAGGTTATCACTAGACATAGTAGGGATCAGCGAAGTTCGGTGGCCAGAGGCAGGGATTTTTGGAGTGGAGACTTCAGGGTAATTCATACAGGAGCAGAGGAAGGAAATTTGGGTGTGGGGATAGTTATGCGGAAAAGATAGGATACTGTGTAGAAAATTACTTACAAAAGAACGAAGAGTACTCATGGTTAGATTAGAATCTAAACCGGTAAACACAGTAATAATACAAGTATACATGCCCACCTCTAGCTACAGTGACGAAGAGGTAGAAGCCATCTACAAAGATATCGAAGACATATTAAGATACGTAAAGGACATGAAAATTTAATAATTACGGGGATTTTAATGCCGTGGTAGGTGAGGGTAGGGAAGGAGCGGTAGTAGGTTTATTTGGTTTAGGCACGAGAAACGACAGGAAATAGGCTGGTAGAATTTTGCGACAAGAACAATTTAATCATCACAAACACATTATTTCAACATCATGCTAGAAGACGATATACGTGGAAGATGCCAGGAGATATAGGAAGATATCAAATAGATTACATTCTTGTTAGACAACGGTTTAGGAATCAAGTAAAAGACTGTATAAGCTACCCAGAAGCAGATATAGATACGGACCACAACATCGTAATTATGAAGGCCGCACTTAAATTTAAAAATCTGAAAAAAAGGAACGGAAAAAGGCACTTGGACTTAGAGAAACTAAAAGATAAAGATATTCAAGTAAGATTCGAAAAAAAGTCAAATGAATTGCTGAATGATATCGGGAAAATATCTGAAACTAAGGAAGTAGAAATAGAATGGAATAAAATTAAATCCAGCCTAGACATGGCGGCCAGAGATATTCTGGGGTATACACAAAAAGAAAATAAGAAACCATGGATAACAAAGGATATCGTGAATTTAATAGAAGAAAGACGAAAATACAAAAATAAATCAGACGAAACAGGAAAACAAAGATACAAAGCCATAAAATGGGAAATTATTCGAAAATGCAGGAAAGCTAAAGAACAATGGATTGATGAAAAGTGCAAAGAGGTACAAACTAAGATGGAAATAGGAAAGACAGACGAAGCATACAAATTAATTAGAATGAATTTTAGGGATATAAAACCGTATAGTAAAAATATAAGGGACGACAAGGAAACGTCATTATAGAAAACGTAGAGAAAGTGAGTAGATGGCAAGAATATATAGAGAATTTATATGCAGGAGAGGAACTAACTGCATTAGAACAGGAATCAGACATTGAAAATGATGACTTGGGATATCCTATACTTGAGACGAGTTTGAATTAGCATTAAAGAGTCTGAAAAATGGTAAGGCGCCGGGTACAGATAAGGTGCAAGCAGAAACTCTAAAGTCCGCTGGACAAGCAGTAACAGAACGTCTCTTCCAACTTGTAAGCTATATGTATGAGACAGGCGAGATACCCAAAGATTTCAAACGTAGCATCATAGTAACTATACCAAAAAAGAAAGGCGCGGATAGATGTGAAAATTTTCGAACAATAAGTTTGACAGCACACGTGTCAAAAATATTAACTAGAATTGTGCAAAGACGAATGGAAAAACGAGCTGAAGAAATACTAGGAGAAGACCAATTTGGGTTTAGGAGAAACAGGGGAACGCGTGAAGCTATTTTAGCTCTGAGAGTGATAATGGAGAAAACAATAGAAAAGGGAAAGCATGTATATAGGGTTTGTAGATCTGGAAAAAGCATTCGACAATGTAAATTGGAAAAAATGTTTGAAATACTCAAAAGATTGGAATGAGTTATAGGGATAGACGAATAGTACATAGCTTATACAAAGAGCAAACAGCAGTAATAGAATTAGAGCAGGAACGTAGAGAAGTAAACATTAGGAAAGGGGTGAGACAGGGATGTGCCCTATCCCCATTGATCTTTAACTTGTACATAGAAGAGGCAATGAATACTGTCAAATGCAGGAAGACATTTGGAATTACTATGCAGGGACAAAAATTGATATGCTTAGATTTGCAGATGATATAGCGGTATTAGCGTCTAGCAAGGAAGAGTTAGAAGCTGCTCTTAATGAAATGGAAACGGTTCTGACAGAGAGATATGGTATGAAAATTAACAAAACTAAAACTAAAGTTCTAGTTTGCAAAGGTGGGGAAAATAAATCAAAACAAGAATACAAGTATCTAACACGAACTTACAAGAGGTTAAGGATTTCTGCTACCTAGGAAGCCAAATAACGCAAGATGGGAAAAGCACAAAAGATATAAAACAAAGATTAGCACAAGGTCGTGCTACATTTAACAAGAAAAAGCAACTACTGTGCTCAAAGACCACAAACATAGAAACAAGGAAAAGATTGCTTAAAACATATGTGTGGAGCACAGCACTGTCGGCTGTGAAGCCTGGACAATAGGAGAAGCGGACAAGAAAAGGTAGAAGCCTTTGAAATGTGGTGCTACAGGCGTATGATGAAGATATCATGGACAGACAAAGTTAAGAACGAAGAGGTACTAAAAATGGTAGGGAAGAAAGAAATATGTGGAAAACGGTAAAAATAGGAGAGATAGGATGATAGGCCACATACTACGGCATGAGGGAATAGTGCGGAATATATTAGAAGCAGAGATAGGAAAAAAGAGAAGAAGAGGCAGACCTAGATTAGACTACTGCACACAGATAGTAAAAGATGTAGGCTGTAGAGGTTTCAGGGAGATATGTAGGCTAGCCCAGAATAGAAATCAATGGAGGTACGCATCCAACCAATCCCAAGATGGGTAAACTAATGACGAAAAGATAACTGTGCTTAAACATCATGATTATTATAAGTAACTACAAGAATTGGTTGGGCAATATTCTCGAATAATGTTAAGTGTGTGAAAGGATTTACTGGAAAACCATTATATCGGCAAATGTCTAAGTGTTGGGGATCTTGGTAGCCACAGGTTGCTTAACCTCCTTCACTGAATCTCGGTAAAATAGGGTATAAAATTAGAAAACAATAGAAAGGAACGAGCTGAATACACATGCTGTGTGAGAATTTTAGGAACTAGGTAGGCTAGCTCAGAATATAAATAAGTGCAGGTGCGTGTCCAACCAGTTTTGAGACGGAAAACCTAATGACGAAAAAATAAGCGCAGATAAATCTGATGATTAGTATAAACAACTAGTTGTTGGTTGCGAAATACCTGCAACTAATGTTGACTGTCGAAAAGATAAATTGGAAAATATATTAAATCGTCAAATGGTTAAGTGTTGGGGAACTTGGCAGCCAGGCTGCTTACCTCCTTCACAACCATTGAAGGTAGGAGAAATAGGGCATGTAACTGTAAAACAATAGAAAGTGATCGAACTGCATCTAACAAGAAAGAACGGCGCCTATGAGGAAAGACAACAAACATAGAATAAGAAGAAAATTGTTGAAATCATATGTGTGGAGCACAGCACAGTATGCCTAGGAAATACGGGCAGTCTGAAACGCAGACAGAAAAACGGTAGCAGCCTTTTGAAATGCTGTGCTTCAGATGTATGAGGACGATAGCATGGACAGACAAAGATAATAACAAATAAGTTACAGAAATAGTAGGGGAACAAGGATATCTGGGGAAAAAGAGAAATAGTAGGGCGGAATACGTTATAAGGCATTTTTGGGGAATAGTATGTGATATATTACAAGCAGAGATAGGAAAAAGAGGTAGATGTAGACCTAGATCAGACAGTTATAGATGCAAACTGTGCATATTTCAGGGAAATCTGTAGGTTAGTTCAGAATAGGGAACAATGATGGTACGCGTCTAACCAGTTCTAGGACTGAAGACCTAATGATGATGATAAGTGATGTGTGCGAAGGATGCATTAAGGGCAAAATGCACCGTAAGAAATTTGGTACTAGACCAAAAGCAACAAAACCAGGAGAGATAATCCACACAGATGTATGTGGGCCATTTCCTGAATCGCCATCGAAAAATTGTTTCTTTGTTGCATTTAAAGACGATTTTTCAAGATTTAGAGCAGTTTACATGTTGCAATATAAGTCACAAGCAATAGAAGCTTTAAAGAAGTTTATTGTAAGAACAAAAGTTCACGGGCATACCATAAAAACTTTACTAAGTGATAATGGAGGTGAGGTTGACAATGCTCAAGTAAAAGAAATTCTTGATAAGAATGGAATTCTTCAAAGGCTTACAATGCCATATACTCCACAGCAGAATGGGTGTAGTGAAAGAGAAAACAGAACATTGATCGAAGCTGCAAGAGCAATGTTGTATGCAAGTGAGGGTAGATTACAACAGAAAACTGGGCTGAACTGGTTAACACAGCTGCATATTTGCTAAATCAAACGGGTGTCACGTCAGTTCCGAATAAAGCACCACATGAACTTTGGTGTGGAATTAAACCATGTTTAAAACATTTAAGAGTAATTGGTAGTAAATGTTTTGTGCATGTACCCAAACAAAAACGAAGGAAATTGGACAGTAAAGCCAAACAGGGTTATTAGTAGGGTATGATGATCGTGATGGGTATCGTATTATATCTAATAATGGTATACTGATGCGATCCCGAGATGTTGTTTTTGAAGAGTGCACGCAGAAGCCTATTCAATTAGAGAAAGAATTAGAATCAGAAATAATTTCAGTTCCAATTATAAGAAGTGTACCATCATTGCCACAGGAAGAATTGGCGAATGATGAAGATATTCCTGAAGTTATTGAGCAAAGACATAATTTACGTGATAAAAGTCAGTTACAGAAACCAGAATATTTAAAATATTTCGTTACGTACAGTGTTGAAAGGGCTCTTGGTCTTGTTGAACCAGAAAGTTATAAATACTTGTTACGTGCAAATCGAATTTGCACTTTAACATTTTATGTTAGGTTTAGTTTTCTTGATGTACGGAAGTTTCCCGCCAAATTTTCAAATACGCAAGACGCGGGAACATTTTTAAATAGACTGGGCGGTGCTTCCGGCGCGTCATAGTAGTAAGTTTGCGTAGTGTTTTTATCCCTAGAGGGTTAGGACAATAGTAGAAAAAGAGTGGGGTCGTGTTTCCGTGACGTCCTGGAATCGAGGCTGTTTCCTTTCTACCTTCAAGTGTGACAGTTGTGCCGGGTGTGATATCTTATCGTATCTATGTAGATTCCCTTGTCTTTATTATCTTTGTTGTCGTTCCTAATTAACCTGTTCCTGTCTTTTCCCTACATAGGTAAGTTAAATTTGCAGCACCTCGAGGCCATTGGAGCAGCCCACGCCCGATGTCCAGCTCTACCGCAGCAGCGGTGCCAGGCTACCGTAGCGTGATTTCCTGCCGGTTACCGGATCCTTCACGTGAGTAGATTCTCTAATTTTTATTGTTTTAATTTTATGTAAATTTTCCTAATTACGCGCAATATAAATTGTCGATGACGTCATGGTGTTTGGCTACGTGAAACCTGTAAAAGGGGTTTGCATTACCGGCCGCCAGGGCGTAGCATCGCTTTTAACCATTGCGCTTGCGCCATGTATCTTTTGAACTTTGGTAACTGTATTACAGGCTTTTAAGAGCCATCTATCGCCATTTCAATGTACCACCATCTAAGTGTAATATTTTGTAAACTGTTGTACCGACCAGATAAACATTCAAATGAAGTGTAACAGATGGCGCCTTCAACGTGTTGAGGCTATGAACTTTAAGGGTTTCTTCTTTGTTTTTAGGTTATGTTAATTTCAGTTATAAGCATGCAATGTTTTAACAGATGTTATTTAAACAGCTTTATCACTTAAGGAAACATACTTTTATTCATGTAAGTATTACAAATAAGTATTTACCTGACCTTATGTCTTTAAATACAGTTATTACAAGATTATCTATTATAAATATAACTTTGGTTGCTTTCTTAACTTTAGAAGACAGGTTTTTTGAAACTTTTATGTTACTTTCTAAAAAACTGCATTATGGATTTACATATTGAACTAATAATATCTTAATTACCTTCACAAGAAAACCTTGTGGTTAAACTTCTTGATTTCCGTTAATATCGTATACCTTATATATCGTGTCTTGAATATTGTATCCACAATGAACGTATCACATTTAAAATCCTCGAATTGATCTACGAGCTGGAATGTAGGAGTATTATAGCAGCTAGCAATCAGAATGATAGGAGATCTCAACTTAGGGCAATTTTGGCACAGGAAACCAAAGGCATTGCTATCTTAAAGAACCCTGTTGGCGACTGGCCACTCAACGTAACGGAAATTAAATTATCTTTAGATGATATATCGGGTATAATAAACAAAACAGATCCTGCGGCTACTAATATCGAATTAGGAGATTGACTTCAAGAATAACGCACGTCAAACACCGTGTCGAATCATTATCTTTATATAACGATGACCAAGCGACTCAAGCTAAACAAGGTTTGTTGTCCGAGGTGTTATTGCTTGAAGGGATTGTTTTAGAAAGACTTAATCCTAATGCAGACGTAGATATATCGTTACCTTTTTCAAATCTTGCGCTTGCCGAACCTAAACCATTAGGAAAACCTATACCTGTATACAAATGGGGTCTCACTTTTGAAGGGTTTGATTCGAAGGTTTCTTTATCATCCTTTCTTGACCGGATTAATGATTTTAAAATTTCTGCGGGTGTACCGACCAGGACCTATTTATCTCAGCTGGTGATTTGTTCGCAGGCTCAGCATTAATATGGTACAGAAACATACGACACCAAATTTCTACCTGGGAGGAGTTAGTTGCCTGTTTAAAACGAGATTTCCTACCTTATGGTTACATTAACGACCTTTGGAACGAAATTCGAAACCGAACTCAAGGTCCCGACGAAAATGTTGTGTCTTTTATTACCTCATTAGAAGCTTTATATAGCAGACTCGACAAAAAACCTTCCGAATCCGAAATTATCGATCAATTACTTAGAAATTTAAACCCTATTTCTCAGAACGTTTGGCATTACAGCCCATATCTTCGCTAGCTCACTTTAAAGACCTATGTCGTTCTCTTCAAGAAGTGAGGTCAAGAATTGACAAATATCGACCACCGCCCGAGAAATTATCTGGTCTTCTAGAACCTGATTTAGCTTGCCAAGTTCGAGCTTCCCGTAAACTATCTACACTTAACGTTCCTCCTACCTTAACTAATAACTTACTTACCTGTTGGAACTGCAAGCGAAGTGGACATAGCTATACTGTCTGCACATACCCTAGAAATATTTTTTGTTATGGTTGTGGTCGCTCAAATATCTACAAATCTAACTGCACCAACTGTAATCCTAACGTATCGGGAAACTCCCGTCGAGATATTTCAAATCAGGGTGTGAATATCTCAAGAAACCAAAATCGCCCTCAACACCAATCATCCAACGGACCCAGACGCCAATAAATTTAAATTATAAAACCACTTCTAACGTTGTACCGTCATTAAATTTATCTAATAATAATACCGCTACTATTAATGTACAAAATACCTTACCTTCATTAGAGGAACTATGTTATACTACTCCAGCCGAGTGGTCTAAGTGGTTACAAACCGTCAATTCCTTTTATCATAAAAAGACTGCTGCCGTTTCACAACTTGTTAAAAAACCCTTCGATAATCGTCCACACTTATCTATCTCAATTAGTTCCTTAAATGTAATTGCTTTATTGGATACAGGTTCTTCATGTTCTCTTATAAATAACGAAGGTTTACATCAATTATCTCAACAAAATATCAAAATTCAAATTATTCCGAAAAACTTCCATAAATTTAGCTGACGATAATCAAATACATGTAACTGGTTCCCTTAAGTTAAAAATTCGTGTAGAATCTCTTGAACGTGAGGTTTTATTTTTGATTGTGCCTACATTAGCTTATCCCTTTCTACTGGGCGTTGATTTCTGTAAACTTTTTAATTTGTCACTTTACTTCCAGGATTTTTCATGGCAAACCTCTATTAAAACGAACTCCTGTGCATCTACAGGAATATCTAACAAAATCTCTCTTACTGACTCCCAAGATGTAACTCTTAACGCTACAATCGACAAATTTCGCAAACTTAATACCTCTGAACTTGGTTGTGTTACAACGGCAACACACGTTATCTCTACAGGTGATGCCCTTCCTTTAAGCAACGTCAATATCCCTTATCGCCTGCCTTACAAAAGCATTTACATGCTGAAATAGACAAAATGTTAGTATCTGGTGTTATCTCTCCTTCAAATTCACCGTGGACCTCTCCCGTATTACTAGTTCGGAAAAAGAATGACGAATGGCGTGTCTGTTTTGATGGCAGGAAGCTAAATTCTGTTACTGTTCCAGACGCTTACCCTCTACCTAGAACTGACTCAATTTTAAGCAGGCTTCGTAACGCAAAATTTATCTCATCTATCGACCTTAGACAAGCTTTTTATCAGATACCTCTCGACTTATCTTCTCGTCAAAAAACTGCTTTTTGTGTCCCAGGCCGAGGTCTTTTCGAATACAATTTTTTGCCATTTGGTCTCTGTAACGCTCCACAAACTTTACAACGTACTATGGATCAAACGTTAGGTCCTATCTTACATCAAGAACGTGCCTTTGTGTTTTAGATGATATCTTAGTTATCTCAAGTTCTTTCGATGAACATATCGCCACATTAGATGAAGTTGCTGAACGTTTAAACGCAGCAGGTTTTAAGATAAACTGGGAAAAGTCTCAATTTTGTCGTTCATCCCTTACATTTCTTGGTTTTATTGTCGATGGGACAGGCTTACGAGCAGATCCTGCTAAAATTGATGCTATTACTAAATTTAAAACACCAAAAACTGTTACCGAAATCAAAGCGTTTAATAGGAATGATTAGCTATTATTGCATCTTTCTACCCAACCTTTCAACTATATCTGCACCCATTACCGCTTTAATTAAAAATAAAAAGAAATCCCAAACTATCGAGTGGAATTTAGAATCCCAACAGGCTTTCGAACAAATTAAAACATTAATCACTTCAGCACCTATCTTAATCTCACCAAATTTCGATATAAGTTTTATATACAAACCGATGCCTCACTTACTGGGTTAGGTGCAATGTTGTTCCAGGTAAACAATGGTTTAGAACATCCAATCGCTTATGCGAGCCGTGCCTTAACTTCTGCCGAACAAAAATACTCTGCTACCGAACGAGAACTATTGGGCGTTATCTTTGGCATTGAGAAATTTAGAGGATATGTCGAAGGTACACACTTTACCGTAATCACTGATTGTGCAGCCCTCACGTGGCTTAATAACTTGAAACAACCCGCAGGTCGTTTGGCAAGATGGAACTTGCGTATATCTCAATTTACTTTTGACGTTAGGCATAGGCCTGGCAAATTAAATATCGTACCTGATGCGTTATCTCGAGATGTTGTTTCTCTTAACCTTCCAAATTTAATTCTGGATACCTGGTACCTCAATATGATTAAAAAAGTTTCCGATAATCCCGACAAATTTCCTACCTTTCGAGTAACTAATAATAGACTGTATAAATTTGTATCCTCGTCCCGCATAAAATATCGAATATACCTGAATGGAAACTGGTCGTGCCCACTGCAAATCGCAGTGAGGTGCTCAAATTATGTCACGACGATCCCTTAGCTGCACACCTTGGTGTTACAAAAACTCTCGCTAAAATATCGAATTGTATTACTGGCCCACACTTAAGCAATCTGTTTGTCGCTACATTAAAAGCTGTAAAATTTGTGGTTCCCATAAGAGTTCGCAAGATGCTCGCCCTGGTTTAATGGGTAACTTTAAGCGTGTATCTTATCCCTTTCAATTAATATCGCTTGACTTATTAGGACCTCTCCCTCGATCGAAAAGAGGCAATCAATATCTTTTAGTCGTTACCGATTGGTTTTCTAAATTTGTTATGGTGCAACCCTTACGTAAAGCTACTTCCGCACCAATAATTAAATTTCTAGAACAGAATGTCTTTCTTATCTTTGGTGTCCCCCAGATTATCCTTTGTGACAATGGTGCACAATTTATCTCTAAAGATTTTCAGAATTTCGTTAAAAGTTACAAAGTATAAAAAATTTGGTTTAACGCAAAATATCACCCCCAAGTAAACCCTACCGAGAGAGTAAATCGAGTGTTAATTACCGCTATCTCTTCCTATATTGATTCAGACCATACTACATGGGATGAACATATCTTTAAAATTGCCCAAGCTTTGCGTACATCTAAACACGAAGCAACCCAATTCACACCGTCATTTCTTGTTTTTGGAAGATATACCCCAATCGATGGGAGTTACTATGGTTTAGTGCCTGACGATACTAACGTAATTGAATTTGACGATAAAGCACGTTGGGACAAAGACCAACAGTCACTACCTTCTATCTTTAACGACGTTAGAAAAAATTTGTTAAAAGCTTACGAAAAGAGTAAGGACCATTATAACTTACGTAAACGAAATATTTCCTTTGCCTTGGGCGAACAAGTTTGGAAGAAGAACTATGTCTTATCGGATGCATCTAAGAAATTTTCTTCAAAATTGGCCCCTAAATTCATTCTTTGTAAGGTCACTCGTGTCATTAGTCCCTTATCTACGAACTTCAGGATGCTGAAGGAAAACGCCAAGGCAGGTGGCATATTAAAGACCTTAAGCCATTCTCTGCCGACCCAAATGCTAATTAAGTTTTTCACGTTCCATTCTCCTCACGATTTTCCTAATATTTTCTGTTTTCACCATCAATTAGTATCTTTAATTACTTATTCCTTCTCTTATACACCTACGTTTTATACGTTTAACTCATTTACCTTAAACCATCTGCTTCTGGTTGACTTTTCCTTGACCATACCGTTACTCATATATCACTTCAATCTCTACACCCCCAAATATAACCCTGTCGTTTTATTTAATCAACCCTCGAAATTTTCCTACTGCATATTGTTCGGTCTTTAGTATTTCTCTTATATGGTTTAATTGTGTGGAATTGTCGTAACTTTGGTTGTAATAACTCATTGAATTTTTATGATTGGTTTTAGCTGATGTTGAGTGAATGCTTTCTTCTTTGGGCTCACATAGAACATGCGCATCTATGCCATTGAAAGAAATAGTTCATATCGCAGTTGCAAAAGCTAGGATTATCTATTCCATGTGTTTTTCCTCTGAATTATTGCAATCGCCACATTATACTACAACATTATTCCTTCCTTTTCTACTAAATCAACATAACTTAAAACATTTTTTCGTTGTTTTTTTGAACTTTGTGGTGAGGTGCTATTGATTTCTTATTGTTATCTTATTAAACTCGGGTTGTTTAGCATATGGGGACAGTGTATCTGTATTTAACTGCTTAAATTGGGCATTTTGGTGTTTAGGGTGCTACCGATTTAAAAACCTACCTTAAAACAGTTTGTTTTTGTGTTTGTATCTGTGAAGATACTTTTAAGTTGCCGTGTCTATCTTTGTCTGATTTTCTTATCGTAGTCAATGCACTCGTTAGGAAAATGATCGCACTCAGTTCTCTTAGAGCCTAGTGAATGTCAACATATGACATATCTTATCTTGTCGGATTATTTCGCAGGGGCCTTCAGACTGCGCTGTGTTTTATAGGGACAATTCTCTACTTCTCTCGGACGCTTGTCCAAAACTATACTTTCCTTAACCCGCTATCTCCGCTATGCCTTATTCTTCTTCCGTGGACCTGTTCTTGTCCCGGAACACCCGTCTGCCACATAAGAATGATGTTCCCTCATTCGAGCTCTGACCACACTGGTTGGTTGAGTAGCGCTTTGCTATCCACCTTTCCTCTGTCGCTTTTGCTCAATGCGAGCCCTTCCTCTACTTTAACTCCCTAGAGGTGCCTCTTATGCACTCAAAAACCAACCTCCTTCTTTTTACCGTTCCTGTTTCTACTACCTTTTCTTTTCCTGTTAGTCACCGTGTGGTTGTGGAAGGTTTTCACAGACACATTGGACCATGTCTCGCAATCTTTCGTGGGGTCATGCGGTGCCGCTGTCAGTGCATAGGCTCTGGCAGTGAAGGTATGTATGAGTGTGTGAATGTGTGAAATGTGTATATCTTATATACCGTGTGGATATCGGGTGATAGTTCACCGATATCGATCAACACTTGGGTGCAGGAATGCACCCAAAGGTCTTTTGCCGGTCCCGTGCTGTTCTTGGAACGGACCTGCTTCACAGGTTTCTCTTTTAGAGGGCACGGGTCAATCCCATTTCAACGGCTCTACTGGAGCCACTCTTTTGTTGTTATCATTGTCTTGGGTAATAACTAGGCCAATATCTTTGTCTTCTTTATTATCTTCGATAATACCTTTAGGTTTAATATCGTTATCTTATTGATTACCTTTGGTAATAACCTTAGTTTAGTCTCGTTATCTTACTGACTACCGTTAGTAATAATTTTGGTTTAATTTATCGTTATCTTACCGACTATCGTTAGGAATGACTTCGAGTTATTTCGCGTTATCTTACCGGTTATCTTTAGTAATAACTTTTTTAAATTCATGTTACCTTACCTACTATCTCTTATAATCACTTTAACTTAATATCGTTTTATCTTATCGAGTATCTCAAAAAAATAACTAAAGCTTAATACCGTTATCTTATTCATTACCTTTGAGGATAACAACTTAAGCTTAATATCTTTATCTTATCTACTATCTTTAACATCAATTTGAGATCTTATCTTTTTATCGTCCTAACGTGTGGTATATATGACCAGACGTGGGAATTATTTTTTCCTGAAATTTAAGTGAAAAAGCTAACCCGATTTAGAAATGTAATTTGTTAGGTTAGCATATAAGGATTTAGTAGGTGGTACTTTTGGTAAATTTGTGGATTCACAACTGTGTCATGGACAAGTTAAATGTGCATCGGAGGAAACCAAAGTACCAGTAACAAAATTTGCTAGAGTGCAAGGTGACGCACTCTCATGAACATTTTTTAAATTTGGGCACTTCTTGCCAAAAAAAGAAGAATAGTTGATGCGACACTCATGTGTGTTTGCATATAAGAACTTTATGTTAGCTTAGTTAGATAGGTTTAGATAGTTTAGGCGACTTGTCGCACCCGTGTTAGTTTAAGTAGTGTTTCATGCTCCCGACAAATTTGTGCTGTCGGTAAGTAGTGTAGTCACAGACTATCGGGCTACCTATTCCGTTCCTGGTACTTCGGTAGACGTGTTATCGGTCGAAAAACCAGGTGGCGCCTTATATAAACATTTTGTAGGTTTTAAGTTAGGGTTTATGTAGGGTAGTTAGGACTTAGATTTTAAGCTGTTACTGTGCTAACAGACTTTTTCTTTTTTTAAGTTTTTTCTTTTGTGGCTTGTCGCGATTGTTACGTGCAAATCGAATTTGCACTTTAACATTTTATGTTAGGTTTAGTTTTCTTGATGTACGGAAGTTTCCCGCCAAATTTTCAAATACGCAAGACGCGGGAACATTTTTAAATAGACTGGGCGGTGCTTCCGGGCGTCATAGTAGTGAGTTTGCGTAGTGTTTTTATCCCTAGAGGGTTAGGACAATAGTAGAAAAAGAGTGGGGTCGTGTTTCCGTGACGTCCTGGAATCGAGGCTGTTTCCTTTCTACCTTCAAGTGTGACAGTTGTGCCGGGTGTGATATCTTATCGTATCTATGTAGATTCCCTTGTCTTTATTATCTTTGTTGTCGTTCCTAATTAACCTGTTCCTGTCTTTTCCCTACATAGGTAAGTTAAATTTGCAGCACCTCGAGGCCATTGGAGCAGCCCACGCCCGATGTCCAGCTCTACCCGCAGCAGCGGTGCCGAGGCTACCGTAGCGTGATTTCCTGCCGGTTACCGGATCCTTCACGTGAGTAGATTCTCTAATTTTTATTGTTTTAATTTTATGTAAATTTTCCTAATTACGCGCAATATAAATTGTCGATGACGTCATGGTGTTTGGCTAACGTGAAACCTGTAAAAGGGGTTTGCATTACCGGCCGCCAGGGCGTAGCATCGCTTTAACCATTGCGCTTGCGCGATGTATCTTTTGAACTTTGGTAACTGTATTACAGGCTTTTAAGAACCATCTATCGCCATTTCAATGTACCACCATCTAAGTGTAATATTTTGTAAACTGTTGTACCGACCAGATAAACATTCAAATGAAGTGTAACATACTCCCTGTATGTTTGTTGTGGTTTGTTTAGTATTCTTCTAAATCTTCTTTGGGGATTAAATCACTCATAGTTTTTAAAATTATCTTTATTAACGTTTCGATCCATGACCTAGGATCATTTTCAAAATAATAAAAACTTCAAGTTTGACATTTATGACATAAATTGAAGGTGACTTTGATTTATTGATGTTCGAAATATTTGGTTTGAGTACACTAAGCAAAATTTTTTTAAAGTTTAAATGAATGATTGCCTTCAATTTGTGTTACGGCCTGGGACCGACTTTTTTGTAGGTAGCCAATACGCTTAACGTGAAATCAGCTGATTAATTTTTATTGGTGAATTTTATATAAATTCAATAACTTGGGAATTGGAAAACATTTTTTAACATGTTTCTATTTATACAATTGAGAGGATGGTTATTAAAGAAGTGTGCGATTGTATTATTAAAAGGCTTAAGTAGTCGTTTTTTTATATTTATTTTGAAGGGGAAAATCATTATGATTTAGGCTACCTCTTTGGTAGATTTTAACATGGTTCTGAGTCGACTTTATGGCGGGTTTACACCTGTCAGATACCAATGTTGTTCTATGAAGGTTGTATATGGATCTGAGGCGACCCTATGGCGGGTTTACACTTGTCAGATACCAATACTGTTTAACGGAGATTGTATATGGTTGTGAGGTAACCCTATTGTGGGTTTACACTTGTCAGATACCAATGCTGTTTTACAGGGGTTGTTAATATGCTTCATCATCATCATCATTGGATCTTCATCTCAAAACTGGTTGGACACGTACCTGCACTTATTTATATTCTGAGTTAGCTTACATAGTTCTCTGAAATTCTCACACAGCATGTATATAGCTCGTTTCCCTTCTATTGTTTTCTAATTTTATGTCTTATTTCATCGAGATTCAGGTCATGGATTCATGGATCCTAGGTCATGGATCGAAACGTTAATAAAGATAATTTTAAAAACTATGAGTGGTTTAATCCAGAAAGTTATATCGAAGCAATACAAAGTGAAAACAAAGAAAAGTGGCTTCAAGCTATGCAAAGTGAAATGGATTCGTTGAAGGAAAATAAAACTTGGTATTTATGTGATTTACCTATAGAAAGAAAAGCAATTAACTGCAAATAGATTTACAAAGTTAAGTGTAATCCTGATGGTTCAGTTAATCGTTTTAAAGCAAGAATTGTTGCAAAAGGTTCTTCTCAACGAGCAGGAATTGACTACAAGGAGACATTTAGTCCAGTAGCCAAATTACCTACAATTAGAACAGTTTTAAGCGTAGCGGCAAGTGATGAAGGTATGACACTGACACAGTTCGATGTGTCAACCGCATTTCTGTATGGTGAAATCGAAGAAGAAATTTATATACAGCAAGTAGAAGGCTACAGTGATGGTACAAATAGAGTTTGTAAACTTCAACGTAGTCTTTACGGTCTCAAACAAGCGCCAAGATGTTGGAACAAACGTTTTGGCGAATTTCTGTGTCAGGGAGGGTTTCAAGTTAGTAAAGCAGATCCATGTCTATTTATACATAAGAAAGGAAGTGAGAAAATTCTGTTAGTATTGTATGTTGATGACGGACTGCTTGCCAGCACAAATAACGTGGAAACAGAAAATTTCTTATCAGAATTGAAAAGTGAATTTAAAATAACTGTAACGGATGCAACTTATTTTCTTGGATTAGAAATTCAACAAAATGGCAATAAGGAATAAAAGTTAGCCAGGGTACATATGCTAGAAAGATTCTTGAACGATTTAATATGACAGGTTGTAGAGAGGCACCAATACCAATTGTGAAAGAAGGCGAAGTTGCAGAAATAGTTGAGAATGAAAACATTAATTTCCCTTATCGGGAAGCAACTGGAGCTCTTATGTATTTAGCTCAAGGAACGCAACCGGATATTGCTTATGCAGTTGGTGTCGCAGCAAGACATAATGAAAATCCTTGTAAGAATGATATAATCAGTTTGAAGCGTATTTTTCGTTATTTACAAGGAACCGTTAATCTGGGCATTGTGTACAAGTGCAAATTTGATGTTGGAAAATTGAGAGCATACAGTGATGCTGATCATGGAGGTGACAGAGAGACCGGACGATCTACAACAGGTGTAATCTATCTATACGCTGGTGGGGCCATTTCATGGTTAAGTCAGCGACAGAAAACAGTAGCAAAATCTACTACAGAAGCTGAAGTAGTGGCTGCAAGTGAGGCTTCTCGAGAGATTGTTGGCTGAAACGATTACTAGCCAATATGATCGAGTTCAATGACATTCCTGATTTGTATGTCGATAACGAAGCTGCAATTAAACTAGCGCACAATCCTGAATATCATAAACGCATGAAGCATATTCGAATTCGATCTTACCGCCACAGATACCACTTCGATTAGATATCGTACCAGCAGTGCTAACGCGAGTGTTATCAACCCCACCTACCTTACCTTTCCTTTAAGATCTTGTCAAAGGAGCTCTACCGTCGTAAGCAACAGCAACTCAACATTACGACCAAACAGAATGAACCGTGCCACCCTGAGATTAATAACATGACAATAAAACCAGGGTGCTTTAATATTTTTAAATAATTGCTGGGGATTTATTGTTAGAAAATGAGCATTTTCATAATTAATGTAAGATTGTGTTCATTATAAGGTGATGGAATGCTTTTCGCTATAAACAAATTAGCGTACCTTGTTTAATATTTATTCTATTGTATCGGGATGAAAACCATTCTGTAAATTAATGGTGCAGCTGGTACCAAACCAGATATCAAGAACGGCTAATAAACAACTCAAACCAAAGAAATGAGGTTAGTAAACTTGCAATGATTAATGTCATGCACCATATTCTACACCTGATTAATAGAAAATAGTTAAACCGGTAATTCCAATTTCGAAAGATGAAAAAGGTTAATCACTAATGTAGTAAAATTCCAAAAATGAAGTTTGCAATTCCTACAAAATTTAGTACCTTACTACACTGAATGTAAGTGTAAAAAAACCGATCAACCATCAGGCAATAGAATAAAGATAAATACAAAGGCACATACATTGCTTTGATAATCGGTAACCCACCGTAAATGTAATTGTATTTTTAATTACTTGCAGGCTGGGCGGTATGATACTATATGAATTTATTATCATTTAGAATTTGTACTTTAATATTCACATCTGGTGAGTAGTGATCAGTGTAAATTGATGGTGCGGCGGTATTTCGATAACTAACAGTGGTAGAGAGAAGTGGACATAGAATACGCAAATGATGATTATAAACAACGATTACTTCAAAGCACTTACTTTTGTAAATATAGCAAAGCATAGCACATTTATTTATTGCGGCCGTCCAGGACGGGAAGCGATAGTAGAATAGGTCGCGTCCTCTCCCTGGCAGGTGATAAGATAGTTCTTGCACATGTCAAGACCGCATAGTTTATCGGTATTCTTGGCACTTAAATATACAGGCGCGGTGTTTGAAGTAATTTCACAGTACATACAATGACATTTGAATATACCGGGCGGAGATAAATAATTAACAAATTCTAAATGTTTAAAATAAGGCAAATAAGACAATTATAAATGGAACACATTCGAAAGCTGCTTTTCTCCCGACGCTTTTCCGAAAAAAAATTTCATGAACTTGAAGGTGAGGAGAAATAATTTTTTATTTCTGCTTCTATATTTATTAACCTTTTTTTATTGAATTTTAAATATGTTGGAACAAAAACAAATTTGGAAAACTGATCAGTTACAACCAATAGGTATTTATTACCTTTCTTAGATTAAGGAGGGGGCCCTAATAAATCGAGACAAATTAATTCGAATGGATGGGATACTTTTTTAAAGCTACCCATTAGACCAAGATGAGCTTCTTCTGAACATTTTTGTGCACCACAAGCTTTACAGTTTCTAATATAATGGCAAACGGATTGTTTAAACCAATAATAAAAATCCGATATTTTCATTATAGTTTTGTAACACCTAAATGTGCAGAGGTAAGATCATAATCAAACATTTTCAAAGCTTCAGGTTGATTAGGGGTAGGGACTACTAATTTCCATTCAGATAAAATTGCATGTTTTAGATGAAAAAGCTAGCAAATTTATATAAACTTAATCCTATAATACGAAAGGAGGGGTAGTTTTGAATGTTCGGCCACTTTTTGTACCATATTAGAGTACCAGGTATCGAGAGTTAAATTAGAAAGATTTAAGGCAGCTACATCACGAGAGAGAGCATCAGGTATGATATTTAATTTTATAGGTCTATAGCAGACAGTGAAAGTAAACTGAAAAATACGTAAACTCCATCTGGCTAAACCTCCAGCAGGTTGTTTCAAATTATTTAACCAGATAAGGGCAGCACAATCGGTAATTGCTATAAATTTGGTTCCTCCGACATAACCCCTGAATTTTTCAATTCCAAAGATTACTCGGTAGCAGAATATTTTTGTTCGGCAATGATTTATGTACGACTTGCATAAGCAATACGATGTTCTAAACCATCTTTTTCTTAAAATAAAATGGCACCTAAGCCAGTAAGTGAGGCATCAGTCTGAATATAAAATGTTTCTTCAAAATTAGGGGAAATTAAAATAGGAGCAGAAGTAATCAAACGTTTTATTTCATCAAAAGCGCCTTGTGCCAAATCCAATTGATAGATCGCCGTTTCTTTTTATTTTTAATTAAAGCAGTAATAGGAACAGAGATAGTAGATAAGTTTAATAAAAAGCTATGACAATAAGATATTCCGATTAAACGTTTAATTTCAGTGACATTTTTTAGTGTTTCAAAATTAGTGATGCATTTACTTTATCGCATACATGCTGAACATAGGCATCCCTTTGGTAGTTTTTCCGGAGGTGAACATTTATCTTTACAAACATTCGGGTTTCCACGACCATAGCAAAAAATGTTTCTATGCTCTGTTTAGTTATTATAATTGTAATTACCTTTCTGACAGTTCCAGCAAGAAAAGGAGCTAGTTTCTTAAGTATTCGATATAGGTGATGAGAGATGATGAGTATTGAGAGAAGGATCATTACGATAAGGTACATTTTGTTGCGAAGATTTTGATTGGAGTTTTGGTGAGGAAAATGTGAGGCGCCAAATGATTTTGCTGCTGGATTAGGTTAAGTTTTTCTTTAGAGTTTAGTTTAATAACACCTGGCCAGATTATAGATGCTATTTTTAGAAAAGTATATTTATAGGTGAATGTGTAATGAAATTATGTTTTTATGTTAATAGAGGTTACGTTTTAGGTGGATTTCTATTTTAATTATTTAGGAAATAGGTAGTTCGGATTTGTAAAAGATATCCTGTAATAAGTTTATTTTTCTGCAATATTTTGACAAATATTTATGTTATTATTTTTATAGAAGGTCAATTCAAGAATAATATCTCTACATATTTTTACGTAATATTTATTACATGTTGTTTAATCTAACGTAAGCTTCAGCATGAATTACAAGTTGAGCGGTGACATAAAATATCATTTACAAGTGTCATTATAAGACCTCCCTCCTTAGATAATTATAAAGATTATTGTAACTGTTGTCAAGCGATTGGGTACGTCAAAATACAAGCACTTTCACTTGGGCAGGTGGTTAAGAAAGTCATCCCGACACGGCCGACTGCTTGAAAAATGGCAGGTGAGCATTTTTCACAAAATGACGCCCTCGTTCGAATGAGAGGTTAAATGGAGGTCCCGTGTGTGAGTGTTGTCACGCACGTTAAAGATCCCTACCTTGCCTGGAACGGCAAGGGTTCGGCAAAATTCTAAATTTCCAGGCAACAAAAAACTCGCCTCCTGGCCAATGTAATACCTACGGGTGGAGCATTGGAAATGTAAATAAACGGTTAAGAAAGTCGTTCTTGAGATAAGAATATGGCGCTAGGCGGTTATGCTTGGTGCCATGTGAGAAAAAGTAGAAAGAAAAGTGAAATCGTCTTTGTTGGTGCACTACATGTCGACGCTTTACCGACTGTGTTTGCACTAAACTAGACGTAAATAGAAATTGTTGGCATTTGAACATCAGTAAGTATTAGCGAGCCTTATGCCCATTGTTAATTTAAATTTGCAGTGCAATTACTTGGCGTGGATACACGTAGATGTTAGTTTGTTATTTGTAACAAGATTATTCAATTTATGTGATTTTAGAAAATTCTAACCTGATTCAAAATGTAACAAGAAAATTTCAATTATCATTAAATATTCTGAAAATGGTTCAAGTACATCGCAATTATTCTTTTGAGAGATAACCATCTGGTATGTAATTACTTGCTCATTATGTATGTTCAACTTGTAACAACATTTGGAATGACAAAACACGTTTTATATTGTTCGACTTGGAAATTTTCAAGTTCGTTATGTTGTTGACCTTTGGATATCCTTGTATTTGTGAAGAGAACCTGATAAACTTCATTTTCATTTTTCATTAGTAATAGTAATATTTAATAATATTTATTTAAAGTAGGTAATCTTAATATTACAATACATTAAAATAGAAAATAAAAAGAACTCCCTTTCATAATTTAAGTATATATAAATACAAATACATTTAGTGTTACTTAGTAGTTACTCAAGACCAAAAAGAAAAATTAAGTATCAGTAAAAGCAACTATTACTTACCTAGAAGTTTGAAAATTATAATTATTCCTACCAAGTTTAGGTCATTTGGTTTATTTTATAAAGTACTTACATTTTAGTTAGGGTTTTAGTTTTTTCATTATTTTCCGTTTAAAAGATATCAATGTATTACAGTCTCGAAAGTCTTTTGGTAAAGTATTATATTTAATCAGACCTTTAAAGAATATTGAATTCATGGTCGTTTCATAGTACAAATGAAAAAATTGCAGAGGGCAGTATATATGTATATTAAGGGTTAACTTTCAAGACTAACAAAATTGAAACTATCATGTTGAATATAAAATTATCTAAGTTCAGATAACTAAATTGTTTCATTTTGCACTACAATATTAATTAATTGAAATATTTTAAATTACTAGTTAAATGTAAAGTCTATAGTAGTACTACCGAAAGCTAATAAAGATTCTGTCAGTATACCAGTAGTCCTTCTTAATAATCGAGTTTGAATATTAATAAGAATAATCACTGCTAAATTTTATAATGTAAGAATAACAACAATATCTAATTTTTAGTGAGATATAGGTGTTGAGAAGATTATTGTGTATATAGGTACATATTTTTCCTAACTATAACTAAGATAGTCGAATTTTTTTGAAGTTAATTTTTGTTAAAAGAAATCATTGTAAATATTTTTCAACTGATACTTAAGAGAATAGAAATTAATTTCGGTCACATCTACGATTATTAGTTGGAATGAATGAGGTTTAATTTTTAGTAATTATAAACTTTTTTGAATTGATTAACAGAATGCACAAACTGTGCTAGTCTTGGTTTAGTTTGATTACAGGTGTAGCAGTGCATTATTATCAAGCAATATCGAGCCAGAAGGTAAGCATTTGTAAGGGTTATGTTCACGTGATATTTTTAGTACAACGGTATTTGAGCATAGGTTCCGCATTCCCCTTATACAAACAGACTAAAATTAGGTCTTCATTGTATTCAAAAATTCGGTGGCGCCATATTCACTATATTTTTGGTCGTAATTCAACCCCGACCCAAACTCATGTTCTACCCAGAGCAAATTACTCTACTAGCCACTTAGCCTTTCAAGGTTTCCTTATCTATGAGCCGATTTCCATCTAAACTAACCTTAAGCTCTTTACATCATCAGGAAATCCTCGTTAATTATCCTAGTGCCTTTCAGTTGGCAATATAGGAGTAAAAACCTATTAGTAAGGAAAAACGTAACAATCCAACTACTCTAGTGCTGGTCATATCTGGAAGGAGTATTTTATTTCGAGCAAGTTAATTAAGACCAACTGATGAAATACCAAAGCAAGGGAGTTTTATGCAGGATAGCAGTCTTCCACATAGAAAAGGATATCACAAAGCTTGCAACGACCGACTGTTTGGTGCCCCTTGATATTGACAGAAACAAAACCTTTCGGGGTAAGTGTTAATGTAATGTAAAATTTTTAGTTGGAAATTGTTATTTATCACTTTTGTATTTGCTTATTGTTCTCTATATTCTTTTCTCATTTATCCATAGGAATCTATTCCCGCACCACTGCAGTTAGTTGACGCACCCTTTTATTGTGTTATTGTCAGACTTTCACGGCTGGAGTTATTATAAATATTTATGGTTCTGGGTTGAGACCGTGTCATTTTTTTTATTGTTATGGGATCCCCGTTCCTTCAGGGCAAATCAAAATTATAATAGTTTCACCTGCAACAAATTGTAAAGAATGTTTTTGATTTTTTTATCGTTTTAAGAAGGGGCATATAGTGTATTGGAAACTGGCACCTCAATGCCTGCTTGATGGTGGAATGGTAAAGTGCATGGTATAGCGCAGATCCACACGATATTCTATTTGTAATAATTGACATTAAGAAAAACTATCATACGATTTGTGTAATTTTCATTCTCAGTGTTAACTAGGTCACCTTGAGCAAGCAAGAGAACCAGTTAGTTAAATATATTACAACTAAAATAGATAGTAAATTCTCTCTCTTACAGCACTTTAACTAAGTAGTACTATAAATAATTCAAATTCGAACATTAATTCATACATAAGATTCATTAAATTTATAGGTGATTACCTGTAACAATATATCAGTTCCATTCTGTTCTAGCTCATTTTGTGCATATTCAATATCATCAAGTAATTTTTTAATACTCGAAGAACTGAAACTGTCTTGAACTACCTTAATTGAATCCTAAAATTTTAATATATTTTATACAAGCACTAGAATAAAAACATACTCACAATCATTTGAGTAAATCTGGTTGTCATGCGAGTAACCAAGTTATCTTGATAAGTACGTAAGTGTAAGGAACTTAACATTAAGCTACTTGCCATATGTTTTGGTACAACAGGATATTTAACTATATCTTCAAGTTTTTCAGCCAAAAAAGACAGGCTAACAGTAGTAAGATTATGATTATATTCCTCTATATATGAATCTAAGATTTTGTCAAATTCAGATTCAATTACTTGTTCCAACTGTTCCTTTACACCATCGTCAATAAGTTCTATAGACACATCCACATCCTTAATCGTTTTCTTTATATCTGCAAATATTTGGTCGATATTGAGCTCTTGTATGTATGTATCAATGTCTTCTAAATCAAAATATTTTTTCAAATGAAGTGTATGATAAATACTTTTGTTATTATGAATGGATACCAAAACTGAGCTAATGTTCGCATCTACCTCCACATTATCCTTAAGATTGACAACCTCATCTAATAAATGTATAACTTGACTTTCATTGGGGTTCCTTAAAGTATCACAAATAAGTTTTTGTGCTAATACGCCAGTGAAAAAATATACAATTGCTACAGTTGCCAAAACAATAGAAAATACAAACATTATCGCAACGCCCCTAAAAATAAATAGATTATTACAATTATTACTTATAAAATTCATATAGCAAATGATGCCATTTATTAAAATCTATAGGTTCTGTTTAAAATTAGTACTAAGTTGTTTTCACATACAAGGTGATTCACGTAGCCTGTTTGTTAGAAAATGTTTGATTTTCAATATCATAACCAAATGATACTTTGTATCTACCTATAACCAACAAGTTTAAATCTACACGAAATCATTTCAAAATGGTGACAACTTTGTAAATACCTTGTTCTTTCAACTTACGTCACAATTTTTGATATACATCATTTTTTCAAAAAAAAGACAAAAATTCAGAACTTTCTAATTTTTCAATGTAGAGCAAGATATTTACATATTTTAAAATAATCATTGGTTTGATTTAAATAAAGGTACTAGTGTTCACAAAGAGTGCAATTTATTGAAAGTTTTTGATTAAGCTTTGTCTCAAGTAAATGAAAAAGAGAAAGTTGATTCACAAACAAACTTTTCTGATACAAAAGCTGAATATATGAACTATTTTCTTGAAGACAATCCAGAAAACAATTTTCCACAGACTGCTTTGCTTTCACCTTGAAAAAATAAATTGAAAAGGTAATGAAAGTATAATTTCCAAATACTAAAATAAATCGTGCAGAAAACCAGATTAAGTGCAATGTTTATTTTGTATTGGAAAATCAACTATCGCAGAATACGAGTAGTGAAGTGATTACGTGTAATGTTAGTGAATAAATTAGGCAATTGTTGTTGAATTTCCAAAGAATGAGTTTTATTAATTTGACAACAAGTTTTGAGAATATGGCAAAGTAAGTGTTGTAACAAATAGAAATACGAGTTTTGAAGCAATTAGAAGTTGTAATGTATCCATATATAGGAGTTTCCCGCCGAATCCAGAAATGAGTAGTTTAACTGCTTATTATTACGAACAAACACGTATATACACGAAGCAAGTAAAATTTAAGCAGCAACGGGAATAAAACGACAGTCGTCGACAGCAGTTAGAATGGTTAGTTAATCAGATGGCGGATTCTATTAATCAACGTTGAATCATCAATTTTGGTTTAAGGCTGGAAATGGAGTAGTATTAGAATTCACCCAAAAGAAAAACGCATGATCCCAACATTTTGTATATAATTTTATTGCACAGGTGAGCATGCTCTACCGTGGTATTTTTGTGCATTGTAAATTGATGTATTTGTAAGAGTTTTGGTGTGTGCAGTTATTCTTATAATTTTATTAGCTTTGCAAGCATAAGAAGTTATTTTGTTTACTTTATAATTATTTTAAAGACAAGTTGTCTATTTCGCCTTTTGTAATTATTAATATTTAGTGCATAATTTAAAGAAATATAGTTTGCTTGAAGGCATATTGACTCGTGTATTAAACTTTTCATGCCAAAGAATCCCCACCACTCTATGAGATCATCAATAAGAGAATACTCTTTCTTTTAAAGAATTTAAAACCACCACAAAGTGTAAGAATAATTAAAAAACAGAAGTAAGGTCTAAACATTAATTCATTCTATAACCCAAAAATGAGGGAATGCAAGACATTAAGCAAACGCTACTTATTTTCAGAGTTGTATCAGTCATACCATTTATGCCATGTTGTGTGTGTGTGCACGTGTGTGCATGCCTGGGCATGTGTATGTACGCACGTGCATGTGTATGTGCTTGCATGCGTGTATGCTGTTACAGCCCGATTTAGCAATCGTCCTGTACATGGTTTTGTATATATATATATATATATATATATATATATATATATATATTACTCATATTTAGACCAGGGTAGAAAATTAAATAATCACATCAAATAATTTTAATCACCGTGTATAAGGAATTTCATTAAATAATACGCGTTATTAAAACCATGAAGCATAAATAAACTCGGTTGTTTCAGTAAAAATAAGAAATTTAAATTATTTATAAGACGCTTTATATCAAAAGAAGCAGTATTGAAAAGCTCTGCGTGTAATGTAATTATTCCTAAACAAAGAGAAATTACGTGCAAAATTTATCTTAATTAACCCTATTTTAAGTAACCGGTAGTAAAACAAAGTGTACGTATAATAATTAATATTTAAGTTGTATTCGCTAAAAATGAAAAGGATAGAAATCAATTTTAATTGGAGTTAATTAAACCGTTAATAACATATAATACCTATAGAAACTTGTAAAAACCCAAGATTAAAATACCACGGAATAAAGCTCTGAGAATTAATATTATTTTGAACACCTGCGTAGTTTAAATGTCACATTCGGCGTAAAGTTTGCAGATAATTAATGTTTCAAAGAATCTTGGGGAAAACGTCGCATAATAGTTACGAGAATTGCTAAAGCTGGGTTATTTCACACTCCATGTGGACTAAAATAATCGATAATAAAGAATATCAATTTGCACCAATACGAACAGGTTAGAGAAGGAAAGAGAAAATGCGTCAAGCAAAGACACATATTGTAAAAGGCGGGATTTAAACAACGTCACGAGGGTCACAATTGGTTGAAAATAGGATGCAAATATCAGAGGTAGAACAACAATTTCTGTACAAAATTAATTAGTTTTTCTCGGACATGCTTGCGTGCCGTGTGGAAATTTTCTGAGATTTAAATGGGGCGAGTGAAAATTCGTAAAATCGACGCGCGAGCGACAGACTGGGAACATGGCATGAGAAATTCTTTAGAATTACCCGTTTTGGGGAACAGACCGATAGACAGGCTTTTGCTATATATACCGAGATGAAGATAAACAAGCTCTCTTAGACTTTTGACGATTCGATGCGTTAAAAGCTCGTACATCCGCGACTTGATTGAAGATGTTAAACAGTGCATTTTAGTTGATAAAATAATTTAAAATTTTGCTCGTATATTTTAGTGATTCAAAATAGTTGGTTATTTACGTGCTAACATGAATGTACTTCAGTGCACTTAGATACAAGGTAATAAAATTTAGTTTCACTGTACCAATTAGCAAAATTTACAACGACAAATGTATACACAAAAGTAGGCAGTTTTGGCGTATATTGGGGAAAGAAGTATGAAGTTATTTGCTATTTTTCGGGGTGTTAATAATTAAATGGTTCAAATACGTGTCTGGATCCACGAAACAAGGGTCAGATATACATAGATGAGTTCCGGAAAAGCCCAGAAACAACTGGTGATGGAGAAAATTTTAAAAGCGTTGAGAATTAGAAGCCGTAAATATAATCCTGTTGGAATGGTGTGATTAACTAAAGGGACGATGTACTTTGAAGCTACGAGGACAGTAACCTTCAGGTAAATTATACTATTTTGTTTGACATTTTGTGTGTGTTGAATAACTTTATAATTGATTTACTTTAAATGGACATTAGTGAAATTGTACTAACCATAAAATTTTAATTTTAAGATGAAATTTGCTTGTTGAAGTAGAAAGGAGTATTTAGTTTTGATGTTCGAAATATGATGAAAATTTGGGTATGTCTTTGAGCTCAATTAGACGAACCTGGTTAATTAACGTAAAGGGTGGTAGATGCTCCTTTATACTCAGACTCCGGTCTGCTTATATTGTTATATTAATTAGTAGGCATCCAACAAGGACTTTAATTTTGGATGCACATTAAAATGATAATAAAATTAATCTTGAAATTCTTTTAAAACTGAAATTTATGCTGAGTTTTAATTTTGAAATTTTAATGTATTCTGAATATTGATGTAAATAGAGTTAACGTTGATGTTTTGGTAGGAATGTGTTGTTTTTTTATGAATGAGGAGGTTTATAACTAGAGGAGCAGCCGAGGCGATTAACAGAAGAAAGTCAACGGACCAGGTGATTCAAGAGGTTTCACAGCATATCTTTGGCGACCCAAAAGTGAGGCTCGAGTTCCAAATAAAATTTTGTGATTTTATTCCAGGAAACTGGCGATCTGAGAGAGAGTTTCTGTGTGTTATAAATTTAAGAGTATTTTAGAGTGTGTGAGGTGATTAGAACGTATGCAGAGAAAGGAGTGGTTAAGGAGTCAAGGAGTGGAAATTGGAAGTGATGATAGTGCATTGTGTGAGAAAATTTCGAAAATGGAAGAAGCTGGAGGCAGTAGAGATCAGTCGAGGACGGAATCAGGAGAAACAGGAAATGAGTTAATGATGAGAATGTTAGAGGAAATGCGATTAGCTAGGGAAGAATCGAATAGAGCGATGGAGGAGTCTAACAGAAAATTAGAACTGCTAAGCGATGAATCTAATAGAGCTAGGGAGGAGTCAAACCAAAATTAGAGCAGATAAGCGGGAAAATTGAGCAGTCGACTAAAGAATTTACAGAGTTTAAAAATAGTCTTACCATAAAGATGGGGGAAGTTGAAAATAGGGTTGAAAAAAATGAGCGTGATATTACAGGTCTTCGACAGGAAATGGGACATTTAAGGTCCGAAGTACGCATTTTTGTGAAGAAGAGATTAATGTAAAATGACTGAAGTAACGGACTCATGTAGGGATCAGTTAGGCAGGGTAGAACGCGAGTTAGTAGTATCAAATACAACATGTCAAATTTAACGGGGATGGTCCCAGATTTTCTACAGGTGGAGTATCATTGGACCAACACATGAAGTTTTATGGCGATAACAGGGTAAATCCACAAATTTTTATTAATAGTGTAAGAAATCTAGTGGGAAATTTATTTGACGAACAGACTAAACTAAATACGATAAAGGCTTTATTAAAGGACAACGCGGAAGCATGGTACAATTTAGTAGGACAGGACATAGACACGTATCAGGACTTTGAAAACAAATTTTTACAACATTACTGGAGTGATCACAAACAGGATCAGATTAGGGACGACTTGATTACAGGAAAATTTAAGGGAGAGTTTGCAGGTTCTAGGGAGCAATATGCCATCCGCAAGTACAGTGTGGCCAAACAACTGAATCCACCATTGACGGACAGACAGATTATCAAGTACCTATCACGACATTTTGAACTGGAAATTAGACAACACGTGGCCTTACAAAACATCACAGAACGGGAGACATTTTTAGAGTATTTGCAGAGATATGACGATGTATGTGGGACGGACAAGAGAGATACGAGAACGAAACGTTAACACAGTTAGGTTTGACAACAGGACACCAAATTATCCGAGACGGCCTGACTACAACAGAAATTTTCGACCGAATTGGGAACGACGAGGACAGGAATACAGGAGCAATAGTGCGACTAGGGGACCGACGCCAAGACCTAGTTACACGCGACAGAACAGTTTACCGGAAGTAAACAGGACTGTGACCAGCACGCCGAATAGAGACAGGGACACGGATATTAACACGAGGAGGACGTACGCACAGGTTGTAGAAGGACAACCAGGACCAAGCACGGAAAACAGGATGAGACAGGATTTTTAGAACGTGACAGACCACTAGATTTCTGTGTAAATGTATACGAACATCCACGTGAATTTTTCAAAATTGAGGAGGAAGTAGAGCCAGAAACTGAGGAAAAATTATGTTTGCCAATTATTAATTTAGAAATTTTTGAAAATAATGTAGAAGTATTACTTGATACAGGGGCAGAGGCGAGTTTAATATCGGAGGAATTCGTCAGCAAAATTAGGGATAAGGTTTGTGATAGAATTATGCCTATAAAGCGTAGCCATTTAGTAGCTCCAAATAAAAGAAGTTTGCTGTAGTAAATAGTGTTGTGGTGCTTAGGATAGATATAGGAGATTTAAGCTGTGAACAGGAGTTTGTAATTGTACCTGGACTGAAGTTTCAGAGCATTTTAGGTGTTGACTGTATGATGAAGTTAGGGGTTTTGATAGATATGGAAAGGAAGGTAATAAGGATTAAGGATAGGGTAGTGCCATGGAAGGGCAGTTATGAAGTCACAGAGGATGACACTGGGTTTAGTATTAATGTAGTAGAGGTAGAGGATGATGAAGTTAAACAGATCAACACAATAAGATGTCCAGAGGATAGGAAAGTAGAGGTTCAAGCTTTAATACAAAAACATGCAGAAGTAGTGGGGGTAGAAGCAGCATATCAGGAGCAGGTGAAGGCGAAATTAAGTAAAGATGGCAAGTTTGTTTTTAATAAAGTAGATTTAAGGGATTCATTCTGGCGGATTCCATTACACAAAAATTCTAGAAGGTACAGAGGATTTTCCATAGAGGGAAAAATCGATAATTGTAAAGTAGTATCGTTTGGTTTGTCGGCAGAAAGGAAACAAGAATAAATGAGAAACAGACAAGTGTAGGGACTGAGGAAGAAGCAATATTTAAGAGTCAGGATAATAGGGATGATAAGTTTATTGTATGTGAGATAATAGGGAGGATAAGGATAGATATAGAAGGGGGAGAGATAGGGATGAAGAGTATTAGGATGGTAAGAAGGAAGACTTGGAGGGTCAAGAAGAGAGTTAGATTTAAATAACTTAGGATGAACAGGTAAGGATAGAAATAGAGTGAACTTTAGTATAGAATATAGAACAAGGGATAGGAAATAGGGTGTAATATAGAAAAGTTAGGAAGATAAAGTGTAATTAGTAGAAAATAAAGCTAGGTTATAGGATAAATATGGGAGATAATTAGAAATTAGGTTTAGGATGAGAATAAAGAGTAAATGTAGGAAGGAAAATAAGATTAGGTTAAGTGTAGATATTTCATAGAAGATTAGTGGAGAGTTAGGAATAGGAGGTAAGGAGTAGGATTAGGCATATAGGATTAGGTAGGGAAGTAATTAGTATAGTGAAGATTAGTTAAAAGTTAGGAATAGGATAGGTATATAGGAGTGTAATATTTTTAGGATTGAGAATGGATAAGTTAGGATGAAGGTTAGGGATAGATTTCAGTTTATAATTGATTAGGTGAGAGTTTTATGGAATTAGGATAAGGGATTATTTATGGATAGGTGTAAATATTTTTTGGACTTGGAGACAAAGTAGGTAAGTTAGATAGATAATTTTAAGACGAGATAAGGCAATTTTTTAGTAATTTTTTGTCTAAATGTTTTATATTTGAATTCAAATAAAGTGGGATTATTTGTATTCAAATAGGGGATTAAATTACTCATAATTTAGACACAGAGGTATGAAAAGTTAAATAATCATCAATCAAATAATTTTAATCACCGTGTATAAGGATTATTTCATTAACCATTTAATAACCGGTATTAAAACCATGAAGCATAAAATTAAACTCGGTTGTTTCAGTAAAAATAAGAAGATTTAAATTATTTATAATGACGCTTTATATCAAAAGTAAAGCAGTATTGAAAAGCTCTGGTGTAATGTAATTATTCCTAAAACCAAAGATGAAATTACGTGCAAAATTTATCTTAATTAACCCTATTTTAAGTAACCGGTAGTTAAAACAAATTGTCGTAAATAATTAATATTTAAGTTGTATTCGCTAAAATTGGAAAAGGATAGAAATCAATTCTTAATTGGAGTTAATTAAACCGTTAATAACATATAATACCTAATAAGAAACATTTGTACAAACCCAAGATTAAAATACCACGGAATAAAGCTCTGAGAATTAATATTATTTTGAACACCTGCGTAGTTTAAAATGTCACATTCGGCGTAAATGTTTGCAGATAATTAGATGTTTCAAAGAATCTTGGGGAAAACAGTCGCAAATTAATTAGTTTACGAGAATTGCTAAAGCCTGGGTTATTTCACACTCCATGGTGGACTAAAATAATCGATAATAAAGAATATCAATTTGCACCAATACGAACAGGTTAGAAGGAAATTTAGAATACCTATGGCGTCAAGCAAAGACAGCATATTGTAAAAGGCGGATATTAAACAACGTCTACGAGGGTCACAATTGGTTGAAAATAGGATCGCAAATATTCAGAGGTAGAACAACAATTTCTGTTACAAAATTAATTTAAGTTTTTCTCGGACATGCTTGCGTGTGTGGAAATTTTCTGAGTATTTAAATGGGGCGAGTGAAAATTCGTAAAATCGACGCGCGAGCGACAGACTGGGAACATGGCATGAGAAATTTCTTTAGCAATTACCCGTTTTGGGGAACAGACAACGATAGACAAAAGGCTTTTGGCTATATATACCGAGATGAAAGAATAAACAAGCTCTCTTAGACTTTGGGTGTAACGATTCGATGCGTTAAAAGCTCGTACGATCCGCGAACAGGTTGATTGAAGATGTTCGAAACCAGAATGCATTAATTAGTTGATGAAAATAATTTAAAATTATTAGCTCGAATATAATCTTTGAAGGTGATTCAAAATAGTTGGTTATTTACGTGCTAACATGAATGTAACCTTCAGGAATTGCACTTAGATACATTTTAGGTTAATAAAATTTAATGTTTCACTGTAACCAATTAGCAAAATTTACAACGACAAATGTATACACAAAAGTAGGCAGTTTTGGCGTATATTGGTGAAAGAAGTATTAGTTTTATTTGGCTATTAAATTTCGGGGTGTTAATAATTAAACTGGTTCAAATAACGTAAGGTCTGGATCCACTGAAACAAGGGTCGGTATATTTACATTAGATTGAGGTTCACAGGATTAATTTGAGCCCTAAAGAAAAACAACTTAAATTTTAAAATGAAGTGATGGAGTAAAATTTTAAATTTAAGCGTTGAGAATTAGAAGTAAATATTAATTCCTGTTTGTGGAATGGTTGTTGATTAACTAAAGGACGATGTAACTTGTGAAGCTACGAGGACAGTAACCTTCAGGTTTAAATTATACTATTTTGTTTGACATTTTGTGTGTGTTGAATATACTTTATAATTGCATTTACCTTTAAATGGAACATTAGAATGAAATTGTACTAACCATAAAATTTTAATTTTAAGATGAAATTTGCTTGTTTAAATGTAGAAAGGGAGGTAATTTTAGTTTTGATGTTCGGTAATAATTAGATGAAAATTTGGGTATGTCTTTGAGCTCAATTAGACAAACCTGGTTAAATTAATTCGTAAAGGGTTTTGGTAGATTGCTCCTTTATACTCAAGACTCGGTCTGCTTAATATTGTTATGATTAATTAGGTAGGCATCCAACAAGGACTTTAATTTTGGATGCACATTAAAATGGATAATAAAATTAATTCTTGAAATTCATTTTCAAAACTAGAAATTTATGCTGAGTTTTTAGAATTTTGAAAATTTTAATGGTAATTCTGTAATATTGATGTAAATAGAGTTAAACGTTGATGTTTTGGTAGGAATGTGTTGATTTTTTATGAATGAGGAGGTTTATAACATTAGGTGAGCAGCCGAGGTCGAATAAGCGTAGTTTCACGTGATTTTAAAGGAATCACTAGCATTTCCTTAGACGCCCAAACTGGTTGGGGCTTCCATGAATTAGTTTTTATTGAAAGGGCCAGTACCTGCAGTATATGAGAAGATTCACAGTCAATATATATATATATATATATATATATATATATATATATATATATGGATATTTCCCGATTGTAATTAACAATTTGTCAAGGAGTGTTGGTAATTGGATCTTGTTTATAGATTAATTATTTAGGTACCTTATATTATTTAAATTGAAATTTCTAAAGTAGTTTCTGGTAGACTATTTACATAATCAGTTAAATTAACGTTTCAGGTTTACAATTTTGTTAGAGTTACATCTGGTTTAGATTCATCAATGCTATTGTGTTCTAAATTTGGTTCGTTTGGAAGTTATTGCTTGATGGAATAGGTAATAATGTAGACTAGATTACGATTCTTACACAATCAACAGTGGTGTCTGTAAAATAATTTCTTTAAATTCGAATTTTCGCATATCTGTAAGAAATCTACTAGTTCATGTCTTCTTTAAGGAGTATCGAGTTTAGAAATAGTTTGTCAATTAAGGGTACAAGTTATGTTCCCAATATTTTGCTATTAATTTGTTATAAATTACAATTAATTTAAGAGTAATTTGAATCCTTCTTAAAATTACACGGCAACCGAACTTATTGTTGACATGGTGTGGTTTGCAAGTTCGAGATCCGTGGTTATCAGTTGTTTTCGAAGTGAATTGGCTCTCTTTGAATTTTACAGCCTTAACAGAGCAGCACGAATGGTGTTGGAGCTCTTCCTAATTGTAATTCAAATGTGTATTAATTGAAATTGAAGTCATCCGTATTCGTTACTATATGGGATTAATTATTAGTGGATGTTCATAGAGTACAATAATAAGTATTTCTTATTGTATTTAATGGGATTGTTCCCGATTTGTAATTAACCAATTTCGTGCGAGAGGAGCATGCTTGTAAGTATGGCGGCATGCCATGTGCATTTCCTAATTTAATTTATTTTAGGTACCCTTTATATGTTTCTTGTATTTGAAATTTTTAACATGTTGTTCTGGTAATATTTTAATTGTAATTCTGGTTGAATTAACTACATTTAAATTTCGTTACTCGAAATTTGGAGTTTAGTATTAAGAACTTATTGGGTCATCGTTGGTTCGATTGTGGAAGTTATCTTCTTGAGAAAGTGCTGCATAGGGGAGATCCTAATTATCCTTATTCCTATCACCAGAAGCAGAAGAGGTACACGAAACCAATCTCGAGGTTCGTGGGATTTCGTAGCGTATCTGCTAAGTTGATCCTGAGCCGAGGTTATTGTACTTACATCAAGGTGTCACCGAATTAAAACATGTTTGGTATATTAATGTATATATATGATTAATGTTCCCCAAATGCATGTACTTGGCCTTTGATATTTTGTTTATGAAATTTACAAGTTAACTGTTAATAGTGATTATCAGAAAAGAGTAAAAGATACCACAGGCCAATCCGAATCTTTATTGCTTTATATTTTTGTGTACTTTTATAGGACCGATGGATCCGCTGAGGTGTATGAGACTTAGGCTCAGAATAAAGTTAGCCGGTAATTTAGCAATATAGTAAGCAGTAGGTACTGAACAAGATTATTCATCGTGGTGGTGAGTAGAGGTATTTATTCTGCTTCAACTTGAGTAAGCAAGTGGTGGTAATATTGGAAATTGTCATTATACTGTTGATCTAAGTACTTGAGAAATTTAAAGTGTTTATTATTACTTGTTCTAAAGTCATAACAGTCTTAATTTTAACAATATACTAACACCCCTCCCAGGATGGTAGCAATGCACATGTGTGTGCATGTGCATGCATGTGGGTGTGTGTGCATATATATTGTCGTGAAAATTATAGGTTAAGAGGGACAGATAAGTCTAGAATGAATTTGTAACGACCGTGTATATAGGAAATAGAGATAATTAATGTACGTGCCAAATTAATTAGTTTTGATATTGAAAACGGACGGATAATAGCATACTTTTGTATTTATAAATTGGAATGTTAAATTTGCATAGCGTGTAGAAGCTTTGGAGTACGTAAAAACTCAAGGATACGAATGTAATTAGCTTTAATATTTAAAAAGTTGTAAATCAAGTACATCAAATAATAAAGAGAGCTTTTGGGTATATGAAATCAATAATGTAAATGCATATTTTCTACTTAACTAAACAAAGCGTTCGTTAAATACAAATCCTAAGAAATTCTATAAGTTAAACAACTTGGAAAATACGATTTCAAATGGACAGTTGCTTCATAGAAAAGCCTGGCAGAGAAATAAACAAGTTCAAGGAAACTAAATGAACATTGGAATATAATTCTGTAGAAATTTAGTTAACGGTCGATGCCAAAAGCTACGAAAACAACAAATGGTTTGAAAGACAATTGAGACGGAATATCAATAGCGTATAGCAGACAGAGATCACATATAATAGACGTTGGATAAAACACTCATTTAAAGTACGCGACAAGTTTGGAGG
The DNA here is from genome assembly GCA_036346225.1 of Platerodrilus igneus. Taxonomy (NCBI): domain Eukaryota; kingdom Metazoa; phylum Arthropoda; class Insecta; order Coleoptera; family Lycidae; genus Platerodrilus; species Platerodrilus igneus. Next base: position 905,241 of record JARFIW010000888.1, on the reverse strand, counting down.
TCAACCACAATATCGATTTTATGTTGCTTGAGTGGGATTGTAAAAGAGACAACGAATATGTGTTTGAGAGGGTAAGATAGTGAAAGGCTGGACATAAGAAGGGAGAAATGTGTGTGATTGGTTGAATGCTAGAAATTTTCAAGAAGATAGCAACCGTTGTATTTTGTTGACCAGTTTTCGGACTAAAGCGACGATGGAATGAGAATTCTCAGTTTTACAAGTTTGTTACGTACAAAATTTTTAGAATCGGTTACGATAGGGGAGCTTTTCGACTGAAATAGGGTACAAGAGGTTTGTATCGAAGGATATAAATACACTAGGAGATGCAGTAAAGCTCTCTCTTACTTCGATTATTTCTTTAACTTCGCTTAGCTTCTATGGTAACATCCAAGTTTAAAATTTTATAAAACGGTGTTAGTACAGTCAGTCGAAAGTGAAATAAAAGTGTAAATTGCACAACTGGGTGCTATTTAGTAGACGGTGCTGTAGCTACATTCAACGAACTAACAAGGAAGAAAGCTTTCAAGCATATAGAAGCTCAAGGATATGCATAATTAATCATAATTTCTAACGCAAATATATTCGTTTTAAAAGCCAAAAGTTCATTTACACGGATACAGCGAAGCAGAAAATCAAACAATTGTTATTTTCAAATGGTCGATAATTACAAGAAACAACTGTTTGTTAAATGTTACGTTCAGAGAATATTGGACGCACGTTAATATAGAATTCCATGGAAATTGTTTTCAACCGTCAATTTGTATAAACAGCTATAGTAGCAAACATCTTAAGGAGTGAGTGGAATGAACAATCAGTAATATACAACAGATAGAGACAAATATAGAGCAAGCGTTGGATTGAAAGTCACATAAGGTGTACACGTGGAGTTGATGCAGGACGTCGACAACAAATTATTTCTGAAAGACCCGTTGTAGCTTGGGACCCGCACATAACTTTTCATTTAGGGATATTTCTATAGAATCAGAAGCAGAAGCATTGAATATTTTCCGCAGCTTGGGTAGTACTGCTTGTGAGTTTATACACAGTATTATGGGGTAACATATAATTAGCAGGAGTTCCAGAGATGGTCATATGTCCCAAAGCCAGATACTCTTGCAGAAATTCGTTATAACTTTCTTGATGTAGTATATTTCGCAACAAACGATTTTCTAAGTTGAGGTAGCTATTATAAGCTATCGAACGAATTGTCCCCAAAAGTTCAACATTGGTCTTAAAAGGGAGAGATCCATTTCGTCACGCATGTATTTCGAGAAACTGTGATTCACAATAAAGATCCTTCGGATTGATTTGAGAAGGATGTTCATTTCTTCTAGTTCCCATAATTTTTAATTTCATTGTCAATAGAAGTAGACGTTATAAAAAGTGAGGTAACCTTAACTGAATTATTCAGTGTCAGAACTTGCCCTAAAAGTACATAACCAAACATGGTCGGAATGATTAAAGGATTTCCTGGTATTAGAGTCGTACGTTCAGATAACAGAACCTGGTAGCATATTTCGGCACCTAATAAGATATCCACTTGAAGAGATTTGTAAAAATCTTTATCCACTAGTTTCAGAATTTTAAATTTGTCATACACCTGAAGGGGTAGCGTACAACCAGGAAAATTTCCCGTAATTTTAGAAAATATAGAGGCTTGAAAATTAAGTTTATGGTTAGAATAGTTAGAACGAATAGTGCATCCAACTACCCCTTTCGAATATATTACTGCATTAGAAACCCTGCACACTTGATGGCGATTGCAAATGCGTCCAAGACCCAAATTCTGCACACAAGAATTAGAAATCGCATTTATTTGAGATCCAAAATCCAAAACACGGCACACTGGTTGAAAATCGCCATTATTATCTAATGCTAGCGCTTGCATTGTACATAAAAGTACAGTATAAGTTTCTTTGAAATTTGAAACATTACACATGGGGACCACATCATGGAAGTACCTGCATCAACAGAATTAGACGTGTCGACTAAACATGCAGCATCAAGCTTTTTATGTAATAGAGTGTGCTAATCCCTCGAAGCACATATTTTGCATTATAATTATTTATGGTTCAGGGTTTGGACCATGTATTTTATAAATTAAAGTTGACGTTTCGCCCACTTTTGTAAAGGGCTTCATCAGGACAATAAAATATTTTTTTTTATTTTTATTTTTTTTTTAAGATAAGAATGATAATATTAAATAGACAAGTTAAAGTGTAAATAATAGAGTTACTCCTGAACTAGCAGACTCACTAGCCCATTCATAGCCAAAAGGTGTCTTGTGGCGAAGTAACTGACAATATCACACATATTTTGCATGTCCCGTCGGATTTGCATCCCTGGGTATGATTTCTCAGACATTTGAAACATTATGCTAATTTCTTTATGGAGGACTGACCAGAACCATCCAGAGCTTGAAAATTAGCACATCCATAAATTCTATGATTGTTACCGCAATACAGACAACCCTTTAGATCGCGTTTGCACTTAGAGACCAAAGAGGTACTCTTGACAATCAGGAATTGATTAGAATCAAGTTTAAAACGAGGTTGCAAAATAGGCTTAACAATTCGCTCACTTTTAATATCCTCATGAAGTTCCGAAGTTTTATTCTGCAAAGTGAGAAAATTAAATAATTCCGTACAAGTAGAAATCTCAGAACTCACTCGCAAATCAAAAGCATTTTGCATTTTAAAATCAAGATTGCAGTAACTTAAAGAAAACAGCAGAAAATCAGCTAGATCCCCCATCTTTAACAGGGGTTTTTAAAGTATTAACTGCATTGCAATGAACATTTGTAAAATTTGATGTGGATCCAATGCTTTTAGACTGCAATATTTTGTTTAAATAATAACTGGTAATTCTTCTAGGAGAATTATAGTGGGATTCCAGCTTCTTAAAAGCTTGATCATACAAATCTGAGTCCAGAGCTAAATCGAAAAAAAGCGCTTATGCCGATCCCTTCAAAACGTTATGCAAGTGATGATATTTTTACATGACAGGAATCTGGTCGTTTTCATGGACAAGGCTCCTATAGAGAGACATGAAGTTTGTCCACTGATCAAAAGAGGGAATTTGAAGAGGTTTTAAATAGCTACACGATGAAGAGTTCGCACGGCCGCTCTGAAGGGGTTTAGATGATCCGCTTTTGATTTCGAAATATTTGGTACGTATAACATCAAAAATATCATTAAATAAAGGCACATTAGCATTTATTTGATCCTTTACTTCGACAGATGAATTGTAAACTACAATATCGGTATACAGTTGATCGAATTTATTCTCCATAGACTGCATGCAAGCGTATTTAGCTTCTAGAGCTAATAAGCAAGCATCAGTAGCTGTTTTTACAAAATCTAAGATTCTCGTTAGCTCCGAATACAAATCTTCCAGTTTATTTTCCAGCACTATCTTCTTTGCCATTTTTGCGAGTAAACAAAATCTAAATATAAACAATGATAAATAAACAAGCCCGATTCAAATGCTTGAAATGTTACATGCCAAAATGGTCATGTATCATGTTTTAGGGTAAAAGATACTTTGTAGGTTAATTGCCACGTATTCTTGAAATGATACGCTAATCTCCGCCGTTGGTCACGGTGGAGTCTGCGCAGAAGAGATACGGGAATGTGCGGGTCGAGGAAGCGAGAATTAATTAACTTGACATGGACGAAGCAACAAGTGTTTGAGTGCGGTGTAGTTTTTAAAAAAAAATAGGTATGTAGTTTCCCTTTATCATTCCTCTACCTATTTCCTTTCAAACCCCTACGAGATGCAATGGAAGTTCAGCAACAGATAAAAATTTGATGTTCAACATGGCATAATCACGACAACCCCAACACGTGGTGGAACCTGAGATGAAGTTCCGAGATATACACATCATGTAAGTAATTTGAATTTTACCTAAAATGTGCATGAAATTGACATAGACATAGCGATTGCATCATCCGGTAAAAACGTCGCCTGTATAGATTATATAACGGCATTAGAGCCACGCATAAATCATAATAACGCCGTAATTGTAACAAAAACAAACATTATTGTATGGAATTTTAATATAACCAAATGATGTGCAATAACGAGAATGTTGAACTTGAATTATTGGCTTTATCAATTCAACACGTTTGCCTTTGAGGTAACTGAATGGAATTTTTTTCTAACACTAAACTACCAACGTATTTAACCACGAGAATTTTAATATCTGGAACTTATGTTGCCGCCAACCAAATTTATAAAAGTAATTGAGAGGAGTTGTGTTACGCTTATTTTCAGCATAAAGTAATTACAATAATTTTCAACTCAAATTCCGTTGGTGTTAAAAACGAAAATTAATTCAGTAAAGTAAGATAACCCTTTCACGTGTTAATTCATTTATCTGTTTGTATCAATTCGATTTCTATTGTTAAATCCTTGTGCTAATTAATCATAAATACTCTTTCTAAGAATTCCTTAACATAAAGTTTATGCTAAAATTAAATAGGCGATAACTGGTTCTAAGTATCCGATAATTGGTTCGTATGTGTTTTCCATTAAAAGCTTCGCCGAATTAAAACCGCATATTATCCCAATAAACCGTGTTTTCCCAGTTTTACGTCTTAAGTTACTTAGAGCTCTGATCCTTAGTTAAACGAAATGAATATTCACTTCATTCTCGAATAGCAAGACAAAAACATCTATTCTGGTTTTCTCCGTGTCGTTTTGCTATGAAAATTTCGCACACGCAATATGCCGTGGTTCGTATTTAGGTTTTTTAGAAAACTACTTTTCGACGTCAATAAATTAATTTTTATTTTGTAATTGCTATAGCTCATTCCGGTGGCCCCTTAAAGCCACAATGAATGGTCACCCCGGGTTGTGATGGGAAGATCACCTCAAGGCGGGATCACGCACACCTCTCCTCTGCCCCATTATTAGAGACGGCAGCAACTCGAGGGTGTGTTTTCTTCACTACTTATGTTGAGACCATATCGGGTTGGATTTTGCTGTTTAAGCTCAGGCATTTCCAAATTTAATTCGTTTATACGAAAATTATTGAACTATTTTGGGTATTTATTGCCATTATATAAGCATTACTATTTATTTTTAAATAACTAAAAATATAATACTTACTAATGTGAAAATGACTTAAAGACTTGCTGGCACATTGTTATAGTCCCGCAGCGTAAATGCGGTACGCGCGCCACTACAGTCAGTTGGTAACAATATTAGATAATGTAAAAATTGACGTGCAAACTTTATATGACGTCACACAATATGCAATTTATTGCAACATAATTACACAAATTTTAAAGGAAATAAATTTTAAAGAAAACCCCAAAGGGGCACTCACGTGAACATGTAGGGCTTCCTTCTGGATTACTCCATGATGGTCGCCGGCTGCTTGAGTAATCTTTCTCGGGTGTGGGACTTCTTCGGTCCTGGTTGAATCCAAATTCCAATTTGTCTTCTTCCTATGTAGGGATCGATAAGGAAGACAGTGATTCAGATCAAGCTTTAACAATCAGTTAATCAAAAGAATCCAGTTAATAGTAAATTGCTTAATAAAACAAGACTAGTTAAGGAAAGAAAACCAGTTGTTGTTATCAAATTAGTGATAGTGATAATTAGTGTTTATAAATAATTTTAAACTAAACCAAGACTTTGGAAACAGGTATTGGTATCCATATATTTGTTTATTCTATTAAACTTCTGTCAATAACAATGAATTGTTCCAAGTGTCCTGCTAAGGATCCCAAGGTAACTTGTGATAGCTGCAGCTGTACCCTTTGTGAGAAATGCTCGGGCCTGTCAAGTACGGAACTTCGCTGTTTGCCCTTAAAAAAATCGAATTTTAAAGTATTTTTGTGAAGTATGTCGTGAAGGGTATTCTCAAGTTCCACAGCTTAGAAAGGAAGTTGATGATTTGCACAAAAATAGATGAATTGTTGTCTAGTCAACAAATAAAGACAAACATAAATGCTGCTCCTAAAAGAGAATTTTTAGAATTTGAACATATAGTTCATGAAATCGCTGAAAGAAATGTGAGGAAGAAAAATATTATTTTATATAGACTTTCAGAAAATAAGGAATACTCAATAGAAACTCAAAAAAAATTGCAATCTAGACAATGTTAAAAAGATTGTACAATTACTGAAACCAAGTGTTCAGGTTAACAATATTAAAATAGTTAGATTAGGTAAGCAGGGTGCTTCAGCTTTGTCCATTAGGCCAGTGAAAGTTAATGTCGACTCTGAACATGTAGCTCTTGACATCTTGAAGAAATCAAAAAGCTTAAAAAGTCATGATGACTATAAAAATATTAGACTTGTTAACGATCGCACGCCACGAGAAATAGAATTTCTTAAATCACTATCAAAGCGATCCTCAAAGCCCACAATAAACTTGCCATGATCAATCCAAAAAAGAATCTTCTTTTCCGACACCTGTTTGATCACGCGGCTACACTTTGTCTGGTTTTCCAACTACGACGTGCATGGGTAAAAACGTTAATCTCCTTACTTAATGAAAAATAAATGCATATCTGCAGCAAAATAACGCCTGGGAAATATGCAACCAAATTATCACAAACACGTAATGTGAGTCGCGCAAAAAGAAATATTTACTTGAATACTTAGTATTAAGTAAACAAATCTATAATAAGATGAAGTGTGCCGTGCCTGGATTTTAAAACAGTTCACACTATGAGAAATAAGTATTACAAAAATCATAAACATGAAACTAACAACATGTCACTTCAATAAGAATTCTTCAATACTCAAAAACGCAAAGGATAGAGATTTTTCAATTTAAATTTTTTGGAATTGATAATTTTATAAAATAACAGTTGCGCTTTCAATGCGGTTATGCATTAAAAAAAAAGGTAATAACATTTATAATCCGATTAGATTTTACAATAAATGATGTAACATGTATTTTTCTCAAACTCTCTTAAGTTCAATCTAAAAGTATATAATGTATAAGGGAAAGTGCAAGTTTAATGTAGCATACTGTTGTTATTACTGCCTGTTAGCTAATCATTTTACTCTAAAACTACATTCACATTTAGTAATAAATGTGGTGCAAGTATGATAAATAGTCTTTGTTTGTTTCATTTGTTTATGCCACCCCTTAATTCAATGCATGGTTTGTTCATTTTTTCATTGCATTTTTACCAAATTGTCATAAAAAGACAAGCTATACCTAAATTTCTTCAACAGCCACTCAAAATATAAAAAGAATCCTACAAAAACTCACCAATTTTTAAAATAGTTTTATAAGAATGGCATCATAAACGTTCTCTTATAAATAAAAAAAATTAACTTACAACATTAAGAAACGACTTCCAGCACCTTTGTTACAACAATCATCACCATATGCATCTGGTCTTTTTCCACATATTCCACATATAAGACCTAAAGTAATACATAAACTAATCACTAGTAAAATACAACTTATTGCAATGCCCAAATAATAACGGTATGGCATATATTCCTTAAGATATTTTTCCATACTGGCTAATGGCGCATCTGCATATTTATGAACAGTATCACGAGTTCTTGTTATTACAGCAGATATATCTGCTCCATATTTTGATATATCATTACCAACTTCCGTTATACTTTGCCGAATCGCTGGTAATTGATTCGCAACTGTCTTATTTATTTCATCTCTTATTTCGTCAAGTTTCTGCTGTCCCAAAGTAATTTTTTCCACAATTTCACCATCCAATATACCCTCCAACATCTTTATTGGTTCTTCCAGATCCTTCATCTAAAAAACAATGAAAACTATATATATATATATAATGACGTTGATAGTAGTATTTCGTGGGATTGTCGAATATATATATATATATATATATATATATATATATATATATATATATTACTCAAATTTAGACCAGGGTAGAAAATTAATTAACGACATCAAATAATTTTAATCACCGTGTATAAGGACGCTTTGGGTAATAATACACTTCATTTAAAGGTATATTGGATAAATTCGTCATTTACTTCCAAACATAGGGTTTATATTGTTTAGATAATGTTAAACACTGTATATCAGAGCAGTGGAAAATAGAACGCTTAATTAAAGACCTACTGTGTAGATTTAAATCATTCAATTAGAATGTAGGGTTTGTATATAATCATAATCAACGTGTAGAAGGAAGTAATGTAGAATTTCATTAGATAATACGAATTATTAAAACCATGGAGCATAAAAATTTAGTCGTTTCGTTAAAAATAAGGGGTTTAAATTATTCACTGGACGCTTTCTATAAAAAGAAGCCGAGTTAAAATGTTCAACTTGTATTTAATTTAAACTTTCCGAGTACTAAAGCTATCGAGAAATTATAAAGACGTGGGGAAGTCACGTAAATGCCTTCAGCGTATTAGAACTAAGAATACCTGCAAAAATAACGATGTATATGATAGTCGATAAGCTCCAAGCTATATGTGTGCAAGTAAGAAAGCAAGTTTGTGGTATAAAGACAAGCGAGAGGGAATGCATTGGTAGTTAAATGAGGGGAAATATGTAAAACAAGAGCACAGGTTGTAGATAGAACGAACAGACTAGATGGCGATTAAGGTTGAAATAAGATGCAAACATGAGAGGTGGAAGCATAACAATTTCTATGTAAAATTAACTAGTTGTTCGCGGACGTGTTGCGAGGCGTGTGGAAATTTCTTAGATTTCAACTCGGACGAGTGCAAATTTCAGAAGAATCATTGTGCCAAGCCATCGGAAGGAAAAATAGAATGCGAATTTCTGAAAATCGTCCGTCACGGGACAAATTCGACTCGCAAGCGAGCCATTATATAAACCCGTGCTGATAGGAGTTTAGCTCTCTTTATTTTTGATTTTATTCGATACTTCAAGCAGAATAGATGGTGATTACGTGCTACGATAAAAGTTATTATGCATTAGTGCACTTAGAGAAGATAGATAAAGGTAATAAAGTCTAGTTATATTTGCGGGTATTACTGTACCAATTATCCAAATTAGTAACGATAAATAAATAAATAGAAGCATGCAGTTTTGGTATAGCGTGAAAGTATTATGAATTTCATTGCTATTTTTCGGGAGTGTTAGTAATCAAGTGTTATTCGTAAACGTGATTGGATCCACAAAACAAGATTTAGATATACATAGATGAGGTCCTGAGAAGCCCTGAAACCTTTTAGACGAATGGTGGTGTAGAAAATTTTAAAGGCGGCCAAAAATCCGAGGACGTAAACATAACCCAGCTGGAAGGATGGGATTAGCAAGGACGATGTACATTAAAGCCACGAGTGCATTAATCTTCAGGTAACTTATGCATTGTTGTTCGAATCTTAGATGTTTTGGTGTGTGTTGAATATCTTTATAATTTGTTTGATAAAGATGGACAGTAGTAAACTTGTATAAACAACAAATTTTGAATTTTAAGGTAAAATTTTCTTGTATAAGTGGAAAGGAGTATTTATCAGGTTTATGTTTTTGATTATGATGAAAATTTGGGCCTGTCTTTGAGCTCAATTAGACCAACCTGTTAAATTAACGTAAAGGGGTGGAAGATGCTCCCTTTTATTCAGACTCAGGTCTGCAAATATTGTTTACTTAATTAGTATGCATCCTACAAGGACTCCAATTCTGGATGCAAATTAAAATGATGACAAATTTGAACTTGAAATTTTATGATGCTGAAATTTATGCTGAAATTTAATTTTGAAATTTTAATGTATTGTTAATATTAATGTAAATAGAGTTAACGTTGATGTTTGTGGTAGAAATGTGTTTGTTTTTTTTATGAATGAGGATGAAAGTTTTAACTAGGTGAACAGCCGAGGCGGAAGGAAAGAGTCAAGAGGCGATTATCAGAAGAGATTCAACGGACAAGAGAATCACAGCAATTCTTGGAACAGAACGAAGGGCAATTCGATAAGCGGGAAGAGAATCACAGCAATATATATATATATATATATATATATATATATATATATATATTGAATGATATTAGCAGGTTGTAGGTCAGCTGGTTATTAAAGCGTACTCTTTATTATATTCTTAGCTTGCGGTTTATTTCAAACCTTTATCAAAGAAACTACAAAAACGTCATTATGGCATCAAGCAATATACAATAAGTACTTACTAAATTGAGGTTGAATGGACATCAATATCATTGAACTATATAAAACTTAAAAGTATACATCAAATTTTAAAATTGAACAATAAAACATTTAAAACTGTAAACTATAAACTATTTGCCTTGTGAACATGTATACTGTAAATAACCTTCAACGATAATTCTTTTATAATTTTGACAATTGTATTCTAAACCTGTCTTGATAGAGTGTGGGTGTGTTGAATGCGCGTGGATGTGTGTGGGTATGTGTGAACGTATGTGTGTGTGTGTGTTTGTGTGTGCGTGCGTGCGTGCGTGCGAGCGCACGTACGTGTTCCTGTGTTATGCTATTGGTCTAATTAAGTTTGTTCTTGGTTTAAAATTAAGTAGATACGTGTATATACAGCTTAGTTGATCTATATCTGTCCTTTTATTCATGGTATCCGTGTTTTTAAATATGTGGCACATTTCCAAAAATTCCCTTTTTGATCGCTTACCTTCCATTTGTAGTATTTTAGGGTTATCCCAGTCTATTTTATGTTTGCTGTTATTAGCGTGTGTGGTCAATGCACAGGCATTGGGTTTAATCCGCATGTCGCTTTTGTGTTGTGTGATGCGTTGCTTTAAATATTGAGAGCTTTGACCAATGTATTTTAAATTGCAGTCTAAACAAGTAATTTTATAAATGACATTTCTTTGTTGTAATGGTGGTGTTTTATCTTTTAATTTTGAAAAAGGGCATTTAGAGTCCAAACGTTCTTCTTTGCAATTTTTATGTTGTATTTTTTATTACATTTTCTAATTTTGGCGTTAAATTTTCAATATATGGTATTGTTCCGTATTTCTGGATATCTACAACGTGATCAACATAGTTGTTTGGGGTACATTAGAAAGATAATTGTTTAAAGGAGCTTCGTGGTTATATAAAAGATTCTTTATTAATTTTGGCGGGTAGTTGTTGTTTTTAGGATAATAAATAATTTGTCTAAATTCTTTTGAAATAATGTTGGATGACATATTCTTTTATTCTGCTTTTAAGCCCAAAATAAAATTTACTTTAATCTTGTAAGGATGGTATGAAAGGTAATTCAGGTATCTACCGAGCTAGTAGGCTTCTGATACCAGTCTAAGGTTACAGTGTTGTCATTGTTTCGAATCAATAAAGTGTCTAGAAATGGTACCGATCTATCCTTTTCACTTCTACCGTAAATTTAATATTGTCGTCATAGCTATTAAAAATTCGAACAGTTTCGTCAATTTTGTTTATGGGTACTGAAGTTATGACGTCATCTGCAAATTTTTTATAAATGGCATTTTAAAGTTTAGTTTAGGAATGACTTCGTCTAATAAACCATCCATGACAATATCCGCCAGTATGGGACTTAAATTGGAGCCCATTGGACAGCCGAATGTCTGTAGAAAGAATTCATTATTGTAGCTGAAATAACTAGTATCAAAAATCAACTCTATCATTTCAATAAAACGGATTTTGAAATATTACAAGTATTGGTAATTCTAGGCCATAATTTTTTGATATTTTTTATTACTAGAAATTTGGAAATGTTAGTGAAAAGGGAGACTGCATCAAGACTTATTATAACAAAATTATTAGGTAGGTGTACATCCTTTATAAAGCTAACAAACTCAAAAGAATCGCGTGCATTATAATTATTAGTATTAATCAATTTTTTTAATATATCGGCTATAAATTTTGATAGATTTTCCGTGGGACTATTTATTTGTCGCAACTATTGGTCTTAAAGGGTAATTTTCTTTGTGAATTTTGGGTAAGCCATACAATTTCGGACATGTGGAGCTATAATTGCTCAAAGTTTTGGCTTGCTGTGCGCTAATGTATTCTTTCTGTTTAAGTTTTTTTATTAGATTTATCGTTAGGTTTTGAAAACGCGATGTAGGATCTCTTCCATTCCTTTTGTAAACCGTTGTGTCGTTTAGCAATTCATACATCTTCTCCTTATATTCGTTTTTGAAATACCTACAGTAACGTTCCTTTGTCTGCTCTAATTATAAGTAGATCCCTGTTTTCCTTAAGAAATTTTTTGCATTTATTGACTTCAACCATAATCATCGAGTTTGTATTAGAATTCTTTTGCAAAAAATTTGTTATGATATTGGTTGTGTGAGCTCTACATAGGTTTCTTTCTTCATCATTTATGTTTACTATAATATCCTCTAAATCCGCTAAAATATTTATAACTGTTTTGTCATCTATTATCGGAGAGACACTGAATTTAGGGCCGAGTGATAGTACTCGTTTAATGTCATTGGGAATATTAATATTACTAGCATTTATAAACCACTTGTCAAAATTATAAAAGTTACAATTACGCGAATTTAACAGATTCTCTATCTTTTTTAAGTGTGTGTGCTTTATAGTATAAAACAATTTATTGTAGACAATGTTTTGCCGACGTGTGTACTCAATATACATGTAGTGTGGTATACTATATTATTGATTCGAAACAATGACAACACTGTAACCTTAGACTGGTATCAGAAGCCTACTAGCTCGGGTAGATACCTGAATTACCTTTCATACCATCCTTACAAGATTAAAGTAAATTTTATTTTGGGCTTAAAAAGCAGAATAAAAAGAATATGTCATCCAACATTATTTCAAAAGAATTTAGACAAATTATTTATTATCCTAAAAAACAACAACTACCCGCCAAAATTAATAAAGAATCTTTTATATAACCACGAAGCTCCTTTAAACAATTATCTTTCTAATGTACCCCAAACAACTATGTTGATCACGTTGTAGATATCCAGAAATACGGAACAATACCATATATTGAAAATTTAACGCCAAAATTAGAAAATGTAATAAAAATACAACATAAAAATTGCAAAGAAGAACGTTTGTACTCTAAATGCCCTTTTTCAAAATTAAAAGATAAAACACCACCATTACAACAAAGAAATGTCATTTATAAAATTACTTGTTTAGACTGCAATTTAAAATACATTGGTCAAAGCTCTCAATATTTAAAGCAACGCATCACACAACACAAAAGCGACATGCGGATTAAACCCAATGCCTGTGCATTGACCACACACGCTAATAACAGCAAACATAAAATAGACTGGGATAACCCTAAAATACTACAAATGGAAGGTAAGCGATCAAAAGGAATTTTTGGAAATGTGCCACATATTTAAAACACGGATACCATGAATAAAAGGACAGATATAGATCAACTAAGCTGTATATACAGTATCTACTTAATTTTAAACCTAGAACAAACTTAATTAGACCAATAGCATAACACAGGAACACGTCGGCGCGCACGCACGCACGCACGCACACACACAAACACACACACACACACACACACATACGTTCACACATACCCACACACATCCACGCGCATTCAACACATCCACACTCTATCAAGACAGGTTTAGAATACAATTGTCAAAATTATAAAAGAATTATCGTTGAAGGTTATTTACAGTATACATGTTCACAAGGCAAATAGTTTATAGTTTACAGTTTTAAATGTTTTATTGTTCAATTTTAAAATTTGATGTATACTTTTAAGTTTTATATAGTTCAATGATATTGATGTCCATTCAACCTCAATTTAGTAAGTACTTATTGTATATTGCTTGATGCCCATAATGACGTTTTTGTAGTTTCTTTGATAAAGGTTTGAAATAAACCGAAAGCTAAGAATATAATAAAGAGTACGCTTTAATAACCAGCTGACCTACAACCTGCTAATATCATTCAATATATTCAAATCAGCAAGGTCGTTATACTACATAACATATATATATATATATATAGCGAGGAAAAATAATCCACATTTGGAATGCAAATGCATGTTTATTAATATATATTAACAGTTATAAGATGAAATGAAAACCCAACCTTTTATGTAAAGTTGAATTGACATTTCAAATCGAACTGGTAATTGAAAACCGCTAAAAGAACAGCCACAGCAGGATTTGAACCTGCGACCATTGATTTGCCGGATCAGCGCTCTAACCAACTGAGCTATGCAGCTGATTGGCTAGACTGTGTTAATTTATACTACTGAAGCTTGTTCTCTTTTTGATTTTCAATTATGTCTTGCATTTAAGGAAATTGATACATAATTCATGTACTAATAACTTGATCATCCCATTTTTGCTGCGTTCGGATAATACAAAGATTGTAAGTATATTATTATTAATAGCGAGGAAGAATAATCCACATTTGGAATGCAAATGCATGTTTATTAATATATATTTCATTTCATCTTATAACTGTTAATCAATGGTCGCAGGTTCAAATCCTGCTGTGGCTGTTCTTTTAGCGGTTTTCAATTACCAGTTCGATTTGAAATGTCAATTCAACTTTACATAAAAGGTTGGGTTTTCATTTCATCTTATAACTGTTAATATATATATATATATATATATATATATATATATATATATATATATATAAACAAAGACATGTTATTTGCAGTCCGCAATAAGAAAATTGTATATAAGTAAGATGTATCTGTAAACAAACTCTTATGAAAATAATAAGAGCCATTGACAAATACAACTACCAGCCCGATTTGTATTTGTCAATGGCTCTTATATTTTCATAAGAGTTTACTATATATATATATATATATATATATATATATATATATATATATATATATATTAAATAGATGTATCTGTAAATTTAACTTTTATGGGAATAATAAAAGTTAATTTAAATCGAACTTAATATTTGCATAGTCATTGATCAAAACAGATACTTAAATTGGATTCATAAAGGAACAACATCCATTGACAATGGTATCAGTCTCTTTGGCCTCGTCAGAATGAAATAGTTCAACCCCTTATGATCCAATCAAGTAATACACAACAATATACATGGAAAGAGTAGTGCAACAAAATATTACCAAGATTTGTTTATTTCCCTTAAAGGACGATGTTATTATACAGAAATAATTATATTTATAATGAATTTTGATCTGGCTCACAATATATGCGAGCATTTTGTTTACTGTTAAAAATGTTCTGTTAGTTGTAGTGTTTGTGCATAACATATTTATATATTTGTGTCTTAATCTGTAAATTGCTTTAATCAATTTAAATTTTGTTTATTTTGAAACTAATGTTTCAATAGAGGCCCTATGTTTGGAATAATTTTAAATTTTGAATTCTAAGTTTATGATTGGTAATGAAACCAAGCACTATGATTGGTTGAATATAAATGAATCGATCATGGCCGCTCAAGTAAAATGTATGTCAATTTTGTCTGCTGCTTAATCATTTTTCAATAAAGAATCGAGGAAAATTACGAAAACCAAGAGCAAATATTGATATATTAGTCTAACTGACACCTAACTACCAAAACAAAGATACAATATTAATACCACAGACAATTCTAAATTAGTATCAAGAATCGGCTGATTCCATTGTAGTGAAAATTTGCTTCAAAGTGTTACTTCTATTATTCTCCAAGTATCATTTTCAGACCATCCATCTGGCTGTAATAATTCCAACCAACCTTTTTAAGAAAAAAAAGGTGCCCTAACCTATTGGAAATTTGATTACATACTATTAGAGGAGCAGCAATATGTTGACATTATGCACATGTTTCTAGTTAACAAAATAATATTTAAACCAAATGACAGAACAATATCTGAATGGCGGGAAAGATTAAAACAAAAGTGTTAAGTATCAACATAAATTCAAATGAAAATCTGAGTGCCATTTCACAATTATTAAAAGATATGAACAATGCCTACTGCCAAATCAGCGAAAAATGTCTTAATACGCTTAAATAAATACCAACAATTAATAAATAATGACCGACCAACATTCAACAATATTAATTCAAGAAGCTTTCACTCATTATGCACGCTAATATACATTAACCGTATAATTATAACAAAACCAGTTGATTGATGCTCACTAGCTGCTAAACATTTCTCACCTATTTATGACAAAGAACCACAGCATTCGTGAACCTGGAAGTAGAAATCTATAAAGACGTAAAAAAACAACCAGAATCGGATAAAACCACCCTCAATGAACCTTTCACGCAAAGAATTTATACATGCTCTAACTTCACTCAACAAAAACAAATCATCTGTGATTGACAGCTTAACAATAGAATTTTACAAATGCTTCTGGAACGAATTAGGTATGCCTACTTTTCGGTTTTTAGTCAGAACTAAATTATAATACACTGCCAAAATCGGTAACAATTGTGTAATCTGTCATTTCCAAAAAAAAAGAACGCTTGAAATTGAAAATTGGTGCTCCAATTCACTATTAAGAGCTCATCACAGTAGCGGCCATCTTGAAATTTCTAAAGATCCAAAATTTCTTACCTATTAGGCACCCAAATTAAAAATGGTTTTAATAAAAGTTACTTATTAAATAATTGTCTATGTGGGAAAGTCATTTAGGTTTTTTCAACTGAAAAAATTTTTGTGCTGATAATAGAGCTATTTAAACAAAACCAGTAACTTTCCCAAATGTGTGAATATTTTTATGAATTTTCATCAAAATTGCACATTACAATTCACTTTATTTATCGAATAAATCAAATATTTTTTTTTTTAAAAATGCACCTGCAATGTGCTGCCGTGGAAAAATACAGCACTTCTATGTCACACACTATTGTAAAACAGAAATGGTTTGAATACATGCTATACAAATCAAAACACATCAAACATACAGGAAACGCTATACTATTGGAGTTTTTGACTATAGTCGTAATTGCTCGCAAATCTATTTATAACTTTCATTATGGATATTATTTAGGGCCTTAAGCAATTATTGAAATGAGTTGTTCATAACCTTGGATTTATATAAATATTTGTTGGGTTTCCTATTTAGTGAAGTAAGTAATTGGTGTTCCCCCAGTTTTGAGGTAAATAATAATGAAAGACTGCATTGCAATAGTGTTCTACATATTTTTAAAAATTTTTGAAATAATATACTATATAGTTGATGAAAAACTGGCTTGTAATATGGTGAACAAATTGGTATAGTGTAATGTAAAAAAGAATAAACACAGAATTGTTAATTTTTATGGCGAAGTTCAATGTTTTGAGATAAACTTAAAAACGACCGTCTCACGTCCATAATTCTGTGGCTGCAATGATAGGTTAGGTTACTGTTAGAAATAGATATTATTAAAAAACACAAATCACTTAACACGCATATCAGAACAGTTGTTCTAAAACTATTGCATACTGTTCTGATATGCGTGTTAAATAATTTGTGTTTTTTAATAATAATATCTATTTCTAACAGTCACCTAACCTGTCATTGCAGCCATGGCATTACTGGCGTGAGACGGCCGTAATATGACAAGCTGCTTTTAAAACGTAAATAAATAAAAGCAAAACAAACTTTGGACTACTTAAAATGCACGACATGCATTTTTATTCTATTAGAGGAATGTTTACTGTGTCCAATTCAGTACACTTTGTTTATTATTTTATCGTTAGAAAATAATAAAGGAAACGATGTGATAAGAAAAGAAACCAAACCAACATTTGTAGCTTTTCACAAACTGTAATCAAAACCCACTTGACACTTTACCTAATCATTTTTTATTAGAGATACGTTTAAACCATTATTCTGTTTTTTCCAATTATTGGCCAATTAACTAATATAACAGCTTTGTCAATTGCATATTAGAAATTGTAAAACAACTGTGCGATGCAAATGTAGGAGAGTTAAATCTTGTAATTTTTTATTCCCTGATAATTCTTTTTTACATTAAATATCGGAATTTCAAAGGTTTTCACTGGTTATAAATGTTAAAGAATATTATTATTATTATTATTATTAAATGTCTTTATTCAAAAAAAAAAGTATTTGTTAACAAAACATAAAGCAACAAAATAATAGAATATGGGCGAAGTTCAACTTGATGGGCATAACCAACAGTTGCTCTACCACTTAACCCACAGTGGATTGCGCAAAATAACTTAATATTCTAGTTAGTAACATCGAAGCAAAATAATTATTACTTACGCTAACGTTATACTCAACATCTCTAAACCTTATGTAAAAATTAAATATTATTATATGGCTAAACTCCACTAGCATTTAAAGTTCAGACAATTCTTAAGTAAATTAGAGCTACATTCCAGCAAGCATTTGAAACATAGCTTTTTTAAAAGACATTACTGACAATGTCCTCATGTTTAGTGAAACATTATTATAGTGTTTGGCGATGCAATAAGTAAATGAGCGTTCATATATAGCACTAACATGTGATGGAGGAGTTAAAGCACCCTTAAATCTAAGGTTCACATTATGGACGTCAGTGCGGAAAGTAATTTTATTATACAAGTACCGCGGTGTTTTTGTTAATATAATTTTATGAAAGAGAGTCAGCGCATGTAGTGTCCGTCTATTAATCATACTAAGCCATTGCGCTTCCACTCTTTTAGAGCTAATATGCTCATATTTTCTTACCCCGTATATCATACGGAGGCAAGAATTTTGAACCTTTTGAATTTTATTTTGGTCTACTACAGTGAGACAAGGACCATACACTGTATCCATAAAATCTAAATGAGAGAGCACGAGTGAATTACATAAAAGTTTTTTAGTTTGAACAGAAAACAAATGCCTATTTGGGTAGATACTTTTTAGGTTACCATATGCCTTCTGTAAGCATTTAGATACGTGATTGGAAAACCGCAGTCCTGCATCAATATGCACTCCAACGCATTTAAGATCATTTTACCACTTAATACAGTATCACCAATATTGAGACAAAATCAACTGCTTTAAGTTTGTTAACACGACTGCCAAATATAACCATATCCGTTTTGCTAGTATTAAGACACAGGCTGTGCTTTTAGAAATTCATTATTTGAGATAAATCATAATTCAGCGCAGCATTAGCTTGTGCAATTTCATCGACTTCAAAAGACATGTATAGCTGGGTATCATCCGCATATAAATGAAGATTACTCGACAATAAACATGTCTGCATGCATGGCGTATAGACTATGAATAGTAATGGGCCCATAATTGATCCCTGTGGCACACCTAAAAGTAACTTTTTTTAAGACCGACATATCATTATCCGTTTTAACACATTGATATCTGTTACTTAAATATTGCTGCACTAGGTTAATAGCTGACGAATCTAATCCAATATAATGTAGAATGGCCAGTAGTGTTACATGATTTATGGTGCCAAAAGCCTTGGAGTAATCAAGCAGTACTAAACAGGTTATTTTACCATCATCACATGCTTTTAGTATATCATCGGTAACATGTAATAATGCAGTTGAGCAACAATGGTTTTCTCTAAAACCAGATTGGTGCAACGGTAGAATGTTATGTTTCTCTAAGTAAGTTCTAAGTTGGATGTTCATAATTTTTTCTAATATTTTTGAAAAAGTTGGTAAAATACTAATGGGACGAATATCTTTAAAAGTCTTAGGATCTGAGATTTTAGGAAGTGGAATCACTTGTGCCCTCTTCCATATTGTTGGAAAACCACTATGAACTAGACAGTAATTCATAATATGCGTAATGTATGGCAGTAGAAGTGGAATACACAGTTTGATGGTAAATATATTAATATTATCCAACCCAGTTGCATTACTACTAATTTTATTTATAATATCGAATACCTGTAGTTCTGTAACTACTTGAAATTTAAAATGCTCATCCACCCCTGCCAGGACGTTAGAATTATAAAAATGTATTGTTTCAACATCTGGTGGTATGGAAATTAGTGAATTAATGAGATAATTATTAATATTTTCCGCATTGTTTAAATGGCATGGCAAAGTATTCAACTTACTACAGTTAGTTAGCTTTTTAATCTCCACCCACATCTTTTTACTACTACATTTTTCAAAAACACTCTCAAAATGCAACTTTTTAGCTCGCCTAACGGCATAGTTTACCATATTTCTAAATTGTTTATATTGCATCCAGTCACTAGTGGCATGACTTTGCTTAAACTTAACCAAGGCACGGTCCCTCACTTTCATGATAACTTTTATATCATCAGAAAGCCACGGCGCATAATGTTTGGTGATTCTGCAAGTTTCTACAGGTACATGCATATTTAAAAGGGTTATTAAGTTTGAGGTGAGAAGCTCGGCTTTATCATCTACAGTGTCACAATCATATATATTTCTCCATGGTATTGCCATTAACGAATCCTTAAATAGCTTGTAGTTTAATTTTTTAAAGTTGCGAAAGGTTTTATAAACTAATCGTTGCACCTGCGATTTAATTGTAACTTCACAGTATACCAATTGATGATCAGCATAGTTGAAGGGTAATATCCCGATAATGCTAATAAGTTCGGGTTTGTTTGTAATAATATAGTCAATCAATGTTGCCGAGTTCAGAGTTACCCTAGTAGCTTGATTGACCATCTGTTTAAATCCTATATCTTCAAAAAGCCTATTAGCATATTTACTTTCCACACTACCAAAATGCAATAAATCTACATTCGTGTCACCAATGCAAAATACTGTATCAGCCTCGAGTAAAGTATCTCTTATACTATCTTCTAATACATCAAAAAATTCCTTATAATACCTTCTATGGGGATTATAAATTACACCAACAGAAAACACATGACCTGATACTTTGCATTTAATCCATAGTTGCTCGATTTCACTACTTGTTTCTATAATATCATATTTAATGGTATTCTTAACATATATTGCAACTCCCCCTCCACACAAGTGTGTCTATCTTTACGAACAATATTATAATTCATAATACTAACTTTGTCAGATGTAATATGTTGCTGAAGCCAGGTTTCGCTAGCTCCGAATATGTCAAAATTATTCAACAAAATCACCTCCTTAACTTGCTGAAAATGTGGCTGCAATGAGCGAACGTTTAAATGTGGTAACTTAAGTTGTTGCATAATTACAATAACTACTTAAAATAAATTTGTTAATTTATTGTAAATACTGAATAAAAGGAATAATCAATTGCTATAATTGGGGTTGCCGTAAAAACTACTTGCCGCCACTGACATGCTAAATAAATTGATTACACTATACAACCAATTTACCCTACACCAGTAAATTAATAATCAACTATGATTTTCCTTAAACATTACAAACTAAATTACTATATGATACCAATAAACAAGGAACACACAAACTGGACGTCAATCTATTCTAGTTTATTTGTGTGATATCAGTGACCTTAGTTCGTTGACCGTTTTTGATAACAAAAATATTTCCATTGATTGACCATACTTTACCTCTTCCATATCTTTTTAAGCATTCCTGGTAAAGCAAATATTTATGTCTAGATAAATCTTCTACTATTCGAATACTGGAACCCTTTAACAATTTTTTATTACTTAAAACCATATATTTACTTCTGTGAGCCATGAACTTGACAATAACAGCCCGTGCCTTTCCACTAATTATTTTTCCAACCCTGTGACACACATCTATATCAGCTTCTGTAATTCTAATACCTAAATTCTCCGTAAACAATTTAGGAATCACAGTTAACAGTTCCTCATCAACCTTTTCTTCCATTCCAAAAACTCATATTATTTCGACGAGTGTAGTTTTCTATGTCATCTAGCTTTATTTTTAAATCGACATTTTCTTTGTTAAGTTCACCTATAGTTTTGTGTAAACCAGCCAGCTTATCTTCTAACGATTGCATTATTCTATTGGACACTCTCAGTGATGACCTCCATGAACTTGACATCTTCCATTAGTTACTTATGGATTGTTTAATGATATCAGTAATATCATTCACCTGTTCTCGAGTAAAAGGCATAGTAAGATAACAGTAATAATACACACACATAAAATGATGTAAGGTATTAATATTGATATTAGCACGGAGCGACACCAATATACGTCTTTATACCGAGACGAACATCGCGCAATCATATGTATAATTAAAATATCTGTGAGGTTTATAACTGAACTAATAAGTTCCACAACACTGCCATCTATATGTGCTCCCTGGCACTTCATAAACCAAGTAGGTGGAGTATTAAACTTTATATCTTTTTCTAATGAATATCTGCATCTCAACATTTCGTCCCGCCCTAAGCTACCTCACCCAAACCCGCGCTTTTACAGCAGATGGTAGGTAACCTGCTGTGATGAGCTCTTAACAATGGATTATAAGATTTTTGCTAAAGCTTTATCGTCACGAATTTCTAATGTAGTCGAGTTAATAATTGCACAAGATCAAAGTTACTCTGTGCCAAAGAGAACAATTTATTTTTGTTTGCATTTATATCGTGATGTATTATGCGAAGTAAATATGGAGGACATTCCACTTGGAACACTCAACTTGATCAGAAATCCGTGTTTGACAAAATACATCACAACCGTTTGCTTCATATTTTAGAATTAATGAATTTTGAATCGAAGTTTATCAATGCTATCAAAATGCTATGCTCTAATGCACAAAGCCATGGTAGAGTTGGACCTTATTTAATGAGCAAAATTGGTTCTTCACATGGAATAAGACAGGAATGTCCTCTATCTGGCTCTTTATACTCGATCATGATAGAATCTTTCATAAATTCTTGCTAGCATTTACTTATTGGTTATCCTCTATGACTATATCCTCTTGGTAGCCACAGGTTGCTTAACCCCCTTCAGTGAATCTCGGTGAAATAAGACATAAAATTAGAAATCTCTCAATTGTATAAATAGAAACATGTTAAAAAATGTTTTCCAATTCCCAAGTTATTGAATTTATATAAAATTCACCAATAAAAATTAATCAGTTGATTTCACGTTAAGCGTATTGGCTACCTAAAGAAAGTCGGTCCCAGGTCGCAACACAAATTGAAGGCAATCATTCTTTTAAACTTTAAAAATTTTTGCTTAGTGTACTCAAACCAAATATTTCAAACATCAATAAATCAAAGTCACCTTCAATTTATGTCATAAACGTCAAACGTGAAATTTTTATTATTTTGACAACGATCCTAGGTCATGGATCGAAACGTAAATAAAGATGATTTTAAAAACTATGAATGGTTTAATTCCCAAAGAAGATTAAGAAGAATACTAAACAAACCACAACAAACATACAGGGAGTAAATTAACAGTTGTCGCATTTGCAGATGATGCAACAGTTTTTATTTCTATGATAATGATTTTCACAAAGTTCAGAAAGGGTATGCAGTTTATGCAAACGAATCAGGATAAATCACGATAAATTCAAAGGCTTTTGGATGAGTAGTTTCAAAAACATTACTTGAACTTCAGATAAAATAATATATTAGGAATAAGATTCTCCAAGAACATGAATTATGCACAGAGTTGTCTCTTAGAAAAAATTTCTTTGTCCATTAGCAAGTGGTCACAAAAATACCCTGCAACTTCATAAGAGGACGATCTATCTATTATTAACCAATTTATTGCACCTAAATTGTGGCACACCTTACCAATTTTACTGCTCAGTTAACACCATCTTGATGCTTTGCAAAAAAAGTTAGTTAACTTTATATGGAAAAGCAGTAAACACTGGACCACTGAATAATAATTGCACTTGTCAATTAAACAAGGCAGTTTCTGTCTAGTTGATATTCCTTCTAAGATAAAGAACTTCAGAGTGAACCATGCTACTTCCTAACCTTAAAAGAAAATCAAAATTGGCAAATAGTTATATATTTTAAAAGTTTCCAATGCACCCTACCCTTTTTCCAGGTGTTTTAAAAAGGATAGGCGCACGACAGAGCATAAAAAAAATTACACTCTGGCACAGCTAGCATCGACCGTTGAGGTTGCAGAGGCTGCAAGAGACCTAAAATCTCGAAGGGGAGAAAATTTGTGAATTAATAACTGTAAATTAAACAACTGTGAGAAACTATGAAAAGTTATATAGTGTGTTTATTAAATTTTATAGAAAATAAATTTTTGAACAAAACATAAATATTCTATGAAGTCATATAAAATGAAAGGATCAGTAAAGATTATGATACATGTTTCTTTTTTGCAACTAGTCAATGTAGGTACTTAAGTCTAAGAGAGTTTTTAAATATGTGAATGTAACATATAAAAGTCAATAAAATATTTAACGTGAACTAAACGTTCAAAATACAAAGAAAAGTATCTTGTGCTTTTAAATGCGTAATGAAATTAATAAATGTACTTTACTACCATAAGTTTCATGAAACGTGTGGCTTACATTTGGACAGTATCGTCCAGTAAGACTATGTATAAAAGAATTACTATTTGTGAACACCAGATAAATTATCTGTAAGATTTATATGTTTTACAAGTGTAACATAAAGAGAAAATTTAATATTGTATAAATCAGTTCATTAAATTTTGAGTAGATAAATAGTATTTTAGTTTGTCATACCTGACATGTGCATTGAATAACATATTTTTTGTTACCCTGATATTCTTGAACGGAACATCTGTAGAAATCCAAATCACATGTGTAGAAACTGCAGGAGTCCCAGGTAACATCAAAATTAAACAAATGGTGAGGTAGAATTCGCTAGCATACAAACAAGTTGAAAAACATTATTCTGTGTTAACTTCATAGATCCATATTAAACCAAAATTTAAGAGAGTAATTAATAAAACTAAAATGTATGTTGCGGTAGCTTAATTTAAATGTACAACGCCATCGTCATCTCATGGTCAAACGACAGCAAAACACATTTGCTTCTTTACGGAGCGTAAGGTGCAAATATAGGAAAACTGAGGGTGAGAACGACCCTAAAATACAATATGTGAATTAGTTAACACGCAAAAAAAGTCAAAAGGAAATTAAAATACATCTGTTAATTTCTTACCATCGGAAAAGCAATCCGGTTGGATTCGCAGCCCATGAAGGAAGGAAACGCTAGACAAGATAGCTGTAATATTATTTAAATGATTACACATCTTTTATTTAACAAAATAATACATACTTGATACGACCTCATGGTCAATTTTGAACTCAAAAGCGACCTGTTGTGCACAAGTCAAGACAAGAAATGAAACTTTTGTCAGAACGTTTTGACAGGCAAACAATCTGTCTCAAATATCAGAGCGGGGTATTTAGGATTGTAAGGAAAGAAAACTATAGAGCTCTTCTGCAAAGTAAGTGTGAAATTAAATACCAAGAATACTGGATTGTAGGCAACTTTACAAACAAGTATGAATATTAGAAAAACAAAACACGGTACTTTATAAAGTACTATAACCTTCTTATATTCTGAGATTATAATAAATCTATTAAAGTAAAAGTGTATATTAAGGTTCAATGGACTTTTTAAAGTAAAATCTGAGGTTTAAAGGGAGAGATAAATCAAGCTGAAACGTGGCGTTTACCATAGGTAAAATGACATGTTTCACCAATAAGTATAAGGTTCCCTGGCAATGCCTCTTCATAAACGACGTTAGTGTTATAAATTCTAATACTCCATTATTCATTCAATCAACAATTAATGCCATTAAGTACTTTGATATAAGAATGGAGCACCCCCCCCCCAAACTTTCAAGAAATGATCCAAGTACCAACAACCGATTCCAACTTGATAAAAAAATGTGTTCCTCCACCCTTTAATCAATTGTGAGTCAATTTAAATATAAATACAGTCATGGATCTTATTGTGAATGGTAATTGCATGTGAGAAAACTCAATAAAAAGGTTGGCCAGCAACTACCAACCTACTGCATAATTGAAAATGAAAATATATTTTTAAAGAATAAAGGTTTTTCCATTTACCTTTCAGAGATACTGAGCTTAATAGAAATAATAGCAACAACCATCTTAAAATCACATTTACAGAGCAAAATTTCAGTTTCGAGATAACAAAAAACATACGATGTAAGATTCAAGAAAAACTGATAACAAAATTAATTCTATAAAAATATGTGAAAAACTAGATGATTATTGGCTGAACAAAAATGATTTTATAGCATTTGTTGCGTGTAGCATAATATGTAGTAAATTTAAAGACTAGCTAACTGTGTTCAAATTTATTTAATGAAATATATGTAGGCAGTAAAAGAACGGATAAAAAAAAATTTAATATATGTCACGCAACATGTAAAAAAGTTTGTAAATGAGAAAGAAATCAAAGGTATTGATTGAAAGCTAATGTTATAATTCAACTAATTGTATGTTCTTTTCCTTTATAGTGATTTAAAGCCAGTTTAAATAAAAACACAACTTGTATTTACTGCACTACAAAATCTTGGTTACTTAAAAGCATTCATATTTTAGTACTATTACACCAGGATATATGTTGTAAGTTTTGTAGCGACTTGCCAAAGAACACCTTGCCGATCCAGTATTTCTTTAGAAAGCTGGCTTAAAAAATTTAGAATCCTGTCCTTATTGTGATACCATTAAAACGACTTTATGGTATATAATCATCGACAGCCAACACACAAGGGCATTGTGAAACTGCAGTAACGGCTGTAATGGTTGGGCGTTATGGAAAATAAAAAACAGATGAAAAAGAGGGAAAAATGAATCTAAAACAGACAAAATTATTATTGATTCATCCTATACAATAGATTTCACAAATAGCTAATAGTAATTCACTACAATATTTCAATTCTTTTGATTATAGAACATACAGGGTGATTCACAACTTTATAGAAATATTTTAACAGATGCTTAAGAAAGGGACGTAGATGTATTGTAGGGAGGCGACACATCATAGTTTCTATCAGTAGTTCATTGTATCGTACGAAGTTGTCATTCAGGGTTTTCTCAACTTTATAGTGATCTGTTAACTGATGGTAATAATAGGGGCATAGAGTAGAATTTCTGCAAATAGTACGAATTCGTAAGTGACTGATAACCGTAAGCTATGCTCGGCAAACATTGAAAAGGTTGGTGGCATTGAACAGCCTATAATTATGGAATCAACTGTGTTGCACTGAGGTTATAAACTTTAAATTGTAATCCCTATCCTAAACAAGCTTACTAACATGTCATCTTTTCAAGAAATTTACGATGTTGGTTAGTTTTTAGTAACAAAGGGTGTAATATTATTCTACGCATTATGGTTCAACGACTTAAATGCTCCTGCATTATGTATTAGGTTTTTAGTCTGTTAGAAGCAGTTGCTTACAACAAACGTTTTTAAAGTCAATACTTAGCTTTGTAAATCTCATAATTAATATTCAATAATTTCAGCATATTTCTTAATTTATAACTATGGATGACTTTACTAATGTGGAATTAATGGATATTGTTTTAACGTATGGTGAAGCCGGGCAAAATGCTGCAGCCGCACGCGAGTTGTACACAGTACGTTATCCTGGACGACTGTTTCCAAATATTCAAGTGTTTATAAACGTAGTAGAGAAACGGGTAATGTGCGTCCATGTCGTGGATTGGGAGGCGGTAAAGTTTGATCCCATTATGCTGAAAACGTCGAAGACGAAGTACTAAATTTGGTTGCAAACCAACCCAATCTCAGTACACGTCAGATTGCTGCGATGATTGATATTTCTCAACCAACAGTGTGGAGAATATTGAACGACGAAAGACTGCATCCGTTTCATTATCACCGTGTGCAGTGCTTACAGCCTGGAGACCATCCGCGAAGAGTTCAGTTTGGTGAATGGTTGATGAATTTGCACATAACATTTTATGCACGGACGAATCATCTTTTACAAGCAATACTGTATTTAATAGGCAACACCTACTATTGGTCTATTGAAAATCCACATGTAACAAGGCAGCCTCATTTCCAACATCACTCTTCTGCTAATGTTTGGGCGATGTTTACAACATGGTGCGGGCTATTTAAACTTTTTACAAAATAATTTGGAAGATTTGCTGGATGACTTTCTTCTTCAGGTTCGCCACCACATGTGGATTTTACTTGACGGCACTCCTCCCCATTAAGCTGAACGCGTACGACAGCATTTAAATCGGGAGTTTGATCAACAATGGATAGGTAGAGGAGGGTCAGTGCCATGGCCAGCACGCTCACCCGAACTTAATCCAATAGACTTCTTTCTGTGAGGTGCTTTAAAACATATCGTGTATGCCGTTAATGTGAACATTGATACTGTGGAACAGTTATGCCGATGCTTTAGTGATTCAGTAGAAGAAATACAAAACTATGAAGCAAATGTCTATCAAAGTATTTTGCAAAACTGGCTCAGAAGAGCATGTTTGTGCATTCAACAAAATGGAGAACATTTTGAACACCTTCTATAAGCAGTATACATTGGTGAGTTGCTACCTTAATTTCAAAGTACAGTAAACACATTGCTGTAAACATTAGTTCTGTTTTTTTGAAAAAGCTTTTTTACTTAACACTATCCCCAAGCTCAAGCATCAGTTATCATATTTCTACAAAGTTAAGAACACTGCGTGAATCACAATTTTTTATTTATTTTCTATTTATATAATCTTTATTAGGTAAAGCCATACAAGATGTACAAGCCCTAACTAAAAGGATGTAGTTCAGTAAATTGAGGTACGGTACATCAAACTTCTGATAGAAACTGTGGTGAGTCGCCTCCTTACTTGATGTGGTATATTGCCTCCCAACTATATGTTTACGGAACGCACCCACGCGAGTTAATAGCTGCATCTCAACAAATTAAATATAAAGTGAAATAATTTGATATTAATTCCCGGAAATCATTGATTTTGCACGGGATATTACGTCTTCTGTTAAAATTATACGTTTTCAATAAAAAGCCCTTTGGAAAACAAATTAGTGATCATAACCTAAAATATGCAATGTGCTTTATGCAAAGAAACTAAACAGAAAAGATTTTTAACTGTGGTGTTTGTGGAAATCTTACATGTAGAGTGTGCGGGGTCTGTCATCCTCTGAAGTAAAAGTTTTAGAATTACGTGGCAGCAGAGTCTTGAAATTTCACTATATTAATTGTGAAAATTTTCAAACCCACAAGCTACTTAACGACTTAATCGAAAGTAAGAACGCAGTCATAGCGAAAAAAATGAAATTATAAACTTATTAAAAAAACAACTTGATGACCTAGAAACTAATAATTCCAACAAGAGCGTTGCTCGCAGCGATAAATCTTATGCGTATATGACCAAACAGACAGCACCCGTTGTAAATGAGAATGTTTCAAACCTAATTATATGCCCGAAACCAGGTCAGGACAAAACGAAAACAAAGATCAACATATTGCAGTATATCAAACCAGCTGATGTCAAAGTTTGTATAAAAAATCTGAGAGTAAATAATAATGGCAATATGATTATTAAATGTACAACCAAGCAGGAAGTTGACCTCTTAAAGCAGGCCGTCATTAGTAAACTAGAAAATAAATATGACGACTCAAACTCTAAGATGCAGAGACCGAGAATAAAAATCATTAACTACGATGGCAAACTGAATAGCGAACAAATTAAAGACTGCCTACGTAAGCAGAACCCTTGGATACATGAAAACGATGAATTTAATATTACATACATTCAGAAAAACCAAATAGGCCATCCACAATTTATGCAGAATGCTCTCCTGGGCTATATCACAAATTCATATTACAAAAAAAAGTTTTTATAGAATGGAACCACTGCGTAGTGTTTGAAGACATAAGCATCACCAAGTGTTTCAAATGCCATAGATTCTTTCACAAAGCAAATACATGCAATAATAAAGCAGTGTGTGAATTTTGTGCAGGAACTGATCATGATAAATCCAAGTGTCCAAAAACGCATTATAAATGTACAAACTGCGAAATGGTAAATAACAAATATAATTTAAACCATGTGTAGCGCACGCAGCCACAGACCCTGAATGTCCAAGTTTCAAATACCAAGTGGAAGTGCTGAAAAGTAAAATAGACTATAGTACTCATTTATAAATTTCAATTTCTCACAGGAGGTAATCTACGATGAGTCAGAAGAAGTGGAAATAGGACGGGCGGGTCTTTATGTAAACGAGGAAACTTTGAAACAACAGGTTACTCTTAATAATAAGGTTTTAACTATATTTCAATTAAACATTAGGAGTATAAAACAAAATTTTGATAATTTGATTGCTCGTTTTCAGTTATATGAACTATACTATTATGATATAATTATTTTGAGCGAATGTTTTCAACTAATTTCGGAAAAGCAATTTAATTTACCAGGTTTTGACACATATTATAATAATGCAAATTACAACAGAAATGATGGCATTATAATATTCATAAACACTTTATTGAATGTTCAAGTCTCACATAAAAGGTTATATCAGAGTCAGGTTACAATTAGTAGAATCATTTTAAGACAGGATAATTTAGATTTGGGTATTACAGCAGCTTATAAATCTCCACCTACTACCTACTAATGAAGAAACTGAGATTTTTACTGGTGACGTTAATATAAACATTAATAATAGTCATGACAATTATGTTATCGAATATCTAAATGCTTTTATTGAAAATGGATTCTTTCCGTATATTACTCTTCCCACTAGGATTACGGACATATCTTCATCCTGCATTGACCACCTTTTCATCAAATATAAACAGACTAGGGAAAAGTTGCACTTCACAACTTATATATTGGAAACTGGAATCACAGATCACTATCCTATTATGCTGAATATAAACAAAGCACCTAAACTTAATACAAATAAAAAAGTCCACTCTGTATACAAAGAAGTAATAGACTACAGCCACTTCATAAATGAAATATCATCTCAGAAATGAGAAAAGGTTCTTGAAGCTACCGACCCAAATAAGGCTACACAACATTTCATTAGCGATTTTAAAAAAACTCTACAACTCTCAATCAACATAACTCAAGTACATACAAAGCCCTTACAAAAAAAAACCAAATGGATCACCACGGGTCAGATAACATCCATTAAACACAAAGATGCTCTGAAAAAGAAATTATATAAAAGCAACAACCTAAATTTAAAACTAGAATATATAGCATACAGAAATAAGCTGAATGCGCTACTGAAGAAACAAAAATACAATTATTACAAAAATCAAATCAATGATAACAAACATGACCTCAAAAAAATATATAACATTATTAACGAAGCCACAAATGGGAAATTAGATAAACAAAAAGTGAACTATACAATCACTGATGATTAGAAACGCGAATTTAGTAGTGACGTGGAAATGGCCAACTACTGCAATGCCTATTATATCAATATAGGAACGAAAATACAACAAAACATTAAACCTCCCCCTGAACAAAATAGTCTCATTTCAAACTATAATATTGATGCTTCTATCTTTCTCAGGCCTTGTAACGTAGACTGAAATAGTATTACACATTGCGAGTTTAAATAGTAATAGTGCTGCAGGTAAAGATGGCATATCCACGAAACTAATAAAAGTTGCGACCCAGATGATTGCTAAACCGCTAACCCACATCATGAATCTAATCTTTGATACAGGCATAATGCCAAGCTATTTTAAAGAAGCAATTGTAATTCCAATTTTTAAAGCTGGTGAAAAGCATAAAATTCAGGATTACCGCCCCATTGGTCTAATTAACAACTTTGCAAAAATCTTAAAAAAATGTCTAAAAACAAGACTAAGCAGTTATTTTGACTCTTTTAAAGTATTATCCTCGAACCAATATGGTTTTACTGAGGGAGCCAATACCACTGATGCCATCTACGCTTTAGTAGCAGAATTAACCAACAGTTTAAACTCTGATAAAAAAGTAATGCTGTGTTCATAGACTTGGCGAAAGCTTTTGATACAGTTTCACACCAACTAATTGTGGCCTGACCCTGTAACCCTGTCTTTAAACTCGGCTTTAAATATGAGTATCGGGATGTTTTGATTTATTTTCTAAACCAAGTACAAAATTTAATTGAAATGAAATTAAATTAAATTGTATTAAATTACACAATTTTTCCTGGCACATACAGGTGTATACATCTAGGTGCCTATTAGTAGTGAGACAAAAATGTGGATATATTAATTAATTTTGTCCAATTAGTTGCTGTGATAAGGGGTTGTTTAAGGGTGTATTTTATAGCAATGGTCATGTAGTAATCAGAAATTATAATAGGAAGCAGAAAACTGCATGTATTTAGGAAAAAATTGAGTAATTGGGATAGTTTGTAAATAGTAAGCAGTCAACACCCTGTATATAAAGTATAAGTAGTTTTAAGCGACGCAAATAGTAACAATTGGATGCATAGTTAGCATAGAAATAAGTAATTCATGCATTAAGTAAATAACAAATATTTAACACCCGGTATATAGAATTTTAGTAAATTTAGGTAATGCAAATAACGATATTTTTCAGAAGAAGCATGCGTATTTAGCAGTAAGCATAATAAATGTAATTAAACACGCATTCAAAAGAATTCCAATCAGTTATGATAATACGGAAATAAGAGATAAAACGTAAAGAAGTGTAGTGTAGATGCATACAAACAATTAACATTTTGATAAGTAAAGGTAATTAAAAATGCGTAAATAAATAAGCATATATGAAAATTGAAAGTCGAATTGCATCAGATATTTGTGTATAATATGGAAAAGCGATTATTTTTTCAAAACACCGCAAGTCTGATAACAAAGCAGCTGTAAGCAAACAACAATTACTCGAAAGGCCAAGAATGTTACATCAGAAACCACTTTAAGTGTAGGAAATGGAAAGACTTGATTGGTTAAAATTAGTAGGCCAAACCCACAGACAGAGGGGACCTACTAATATATTGACAGCGAGAAATGATAACGGGCTTAGTTTTCAACTCAACAAAGGCCAAGGTGCGTCACTATAAATCAAAGAGTAACGCGTAAGAATAATATTTAAAAGTGAAAATTGTTTAAGTGACAGATAGTGCGACGAAGATAAAATTTTCTATTGCCAATTAAACGTAAGTAGATTTTGGGGAATTTATTTAAACTAAAATATAAATAATAAGTAGGGCATACTAAGTAGCTAACAAGCAATAAATCTGAGGGGTGATATAATAATCCAAGTTTAAGTGTGACGACAATAATTCAAGTAATATAATAATGCAAATGATATTCTGAGGCTGGTGATAATAATAATAATCCAGAGGGTGACAACAATAATTCAAATGTAATAATTCAAGCGTGTGAATAGATAATATTTTAAATGGGTATATAATAATTTTTAATACGAGGTTAATGATCCAAATGGATGGGATAATGATGCTTTATTGGAAAATTCTAATGGATGTTAATTGATAATGGAATTGCGTTTGATAGTCTTGGTAACAATTCTTGAGGAAGACAAATAAAAAAGGTTTTACGTTCAAGTTTTATAACAGACCAGGTTAGATCTTTTAGTTATTAAAGACATTATTTTCTCTATTTGAATTTAAATATTGAATTATTGAAATTTGCTATATTTTAAATAATAAATTAGTGTAACTAAGTTAACAACGAACTTGCATTACGTATGAAAATACATAATATGCAATAAAAGGGGTTTTGGACGTTCCAGTCTTCTATTTATAAAAGAGACAGTTTTAGAGATGACTTTACGATTGATTAAAAGCATATGATTTTTGAGATAAAGGTCAAGATTTACATATATATAATTGATTGACCAAAGTGTATGGGTTTAATAATTTTCAAAACCTGTACATAATATTTGTTTTATTATATGGAATTAACTAACTTCATTTTATAATTCAAAATGAATAAGTCTCAGTCGTTGGGCGTTAATGATAAAATTTGTGGGAGTGTAATTTGATAATTTAAACAGAGAGGTGAAGTCAAGCAAGAATACGCCATTGATACCGAGTACGGCGTTATCACATCAAGTATTTATTGGTCGACACAAGGTCGGTCCACTGATAGTTCCAGTTAGTAATCATAGCAATAATTTATATGATGCCCAAATGATGGGGCACGAATAATTGTGAGAGTAATCATAGCAATATATATATATATATATATATATATATGTATATATATATATATATTGCTATGTATAAACAAGAATTGGAATTATCGTTCTCCGACGTTGGGCTGTCTTATTAATATTGCTATAAACTCCCTCCAGGAACTTGACTGGATTTTATCTTGAACCAACCTTGTCGACCAATAACAAAATTTGATACGTTACCGCCGTACTCGTTATCAATTTCGTATTCAACTTATAGCTCCTTCTTGATTGTTTAAATTATCAATTCACTCCCATTAACTTTATCTTATGACCTCGAGCATTTATTTGGAATTATAAAATTCAGTTAATTCGATTCTATATAATAAAACAAATATTATGTACAGTTTTTGTAAATTATTTAAAATACACTTTTCAATTAATTAATGTTGTAAATCTCATTTATCAAAAATCATATACTTTTTAATCAAACCCAAAGTCACCAAAAAAACCTATTATTTTTATAAAAAAAAGAAGTGTGGAACGTTCAGAACCTCTTATCATATCATGCACTTTATATGTATGCAAGTCCTCTTTTTGTTGAACTTTTTCACATTCATTTATATTAAGCAAATTCAATATTCAAATAAAAAAATAGAAAAAAAAGTCTTATAACTAAAAATCTGACCAGGTCTTTTTTCTTCGCATTCACGCATCCATAATCAGCTAGTATTTCCCATGCATTAAACCATCCATTTGAATAAAATTTATTTTCCCCCAATTCAGGATTATTACATGCCCATTCGAAATATTGTCTATCCACACGCTTGAACCATTGCATTTAAATTATTGCCATCACCCTCTGGACTACCATTATTAACTTATACTTATGCACCCCAATTTATTGTCATCTCATTCAGACGTATTACTTTTTATCAATTTCCCCAAACTTAGAATACCATCTATTCTCCCCGGACACAGAAGCCCTATTATTATTGTGCTTTAGTTTAAATAAATTCCCTAAATCTACTTACATTTAATCGGCAGTCGTAATTTTCATCTTCGCACTTAAACAATTTTTCACTTTAAATTATTATTACGTATCACACTTTATTTCAGAGTGGCGCTCCTCGGCCTTTGTCGAGTTGAAAACTGAGTTCGTTATCACTGTACCTGTTAATATATCATTGATCTCCTACTCCGTCAGTGGGCATGGTCTACAAACTCGTCGCTCATTTTAACAAATCAAATCTTTGCATTTAAAGTAGTTTCTGATGTAATTTTCTATGCTTTCAAATAATTGTGGCCTGCTCGCAGCTATCTTGTTATCAAACATGCGGTGTTTTGACGAATCTAATCGTTTTCCATAAACAACTGATGCAATTCGACTTTTAATTTTCATATATCTCCTTTCTTATTAAAAATGGTTAACTATTTTGTACGCATTTACACTATGCTTCTTGAAGCTCTATTTCTTATCTCCGTATTAACCTAATTGTTTGGAACTCTTTTGAATGCGTGTTTAATTACACTTTATTACGTTTACTTACAAAATACGTGTGCTTCCACTAAAAATATCATTACTCGCCTTACCTAAATTAACTAAAACTCTATCTATATGGTGTTAAATATCTCCTATTCACCTAATGCATGTCTTCCTTATTCCTACGCTAACTATGCGTCTTCCTATGTTTATTTGCGTCGCTTAAAACTACTTATACTTTATATACAGGGTGTTGACTGCTTACTATTTACAAACTATCTCCATTTCTCAATTCTTTACTAAATAAATGCAGTTTTCTGCTGCCTATAGGTAATTTCTCATTTCTAAACGACCTTTACTATAAAGTACACCCTTAAACAACCCCTTATCACAGCAATATATATATATATATATATATATATATATATATATATATACATGTACATTCTTAATTAAAAACATCAGTTCAAATTTTAGGTTTTTAGTTTTTAAGAAATTTTTTTTTTGCGTAAATATGAATCTACGTCCCTTTTTTAAACATCCGTTAAAATATTTCTATGAAGTTTGAATCACCCTGTATAATTTCAATTAGGGCAGTTAGTATAATTAAGGCAATAAAAAAATTGATTTGTCTTAAAATAAATTAATACAATATGAAGATAGCAAATTAGTCATAATAGGATATATCGAAATCGCTGAGAAGAAGTTCCCATAAATCATGTAATGTATTAACCATGTAATAAATACATGCAGTAGGCATACACTCAAACCACGATATTAAGAAGTTACTTCTACATATTAGAACGAGCTGAGATTCATAAATTAATTTAAACCACAAAAGGGTAAACTTAATACTTAGTTCAATAAATTTTGATAGCGGAAGCATGTCATTTCAAGAGAGCTTTAAACATTAGAAAGCAAATAAACATGAACCTACTAATACAAATATTTTCAAACATAATTATTCCAAATACAGCAGTTTTTATCCATTTTTAATTAAATAAATTAAATGCAATGTGATATTGTAGCAAGAAAAGGAAATTCTACACATACTGTAATGATAATACAATGTACAGAAAAAACTTGGATGCTTAGCAGCAAAATTCACCGGCATTAAGTTCCAATAATGAATTACAGTGTTAAATATAAAGTATCAAGATTTCAATGTCTTCATATAGAATAACCACCATCATGCAGCTTTTGCCCAATAGGGTAATGATAGTTCACGTTTGCTGTGCATGGTAGGAAAGAACAGATAATGACAATCCTCCCTCTTAAAAACACACGAAAGATGGAAGACAAGCAGTAACATCAAACAGAAAATGAAAATTAATTAATTTCTTACCAATCATAGAATGAAAGCACATGTCAGAGTAATGGTAAACAGAAACTTTAATTGAGTACACTCCTGTGGTTATGTATTAACAGATGGGCAGTGGCATGGGTAGATCCTGCAGATTTTTGACTTAACCACACCAAAGAAAAAATCGAACAAATTGGTTCCAGGCAATAAATAAAAGTTGGAAATAGAAAACACCCCAATGGCAAGCTAATGTACAACCCCTGGTTCTATGGAATTCCTTTGAATACCTGAAGGCGTATTGTAAGTCATAGCTAACTAGGTTATGTGGTTTTAATGTATTTTGATAAGATTGAACAATGTCTACTCTTAGTTACAGTATTTTAGATTATAAAATCTGGATATAAACAGTTAAGTGAATATTTGAGACCTGTTGTAAATTATTAGCATTAAATCATTAAAGTTGTAAATCGCTGGATAATAAGGCCACACGAAATCTCTATGGCGATTATTTCTCTAGATTTGTATGTGCTGATTCCCATTCTTTTCAACAGATCTATTGTGCTTTTGTATCTGAAATTTATGTTTGCAATGTTGATCATGGACACTGTACCATAATCCGTTCGTTATTAACAACATTAAACTATACTATAAGGTTTATTAACATATTTACAATTATGAAAATATATACAAAGTTTGGCACTTATGTGCACAAGCAACGTACATGTTCACGCTTCGACTCG
This sequence comes from Platerodrilus igneus, assembly GCA_036346225.1. Classification (NCBI taxonomy): domain Eukaryota; kingdom Metazoa; phylum Arthropoda; class Insecta; order Coleoptera; family Lycidae; genus Platerodrilus; species Platerodrilus igneus. Next base: position 867,880 of record JARFIW010000888.1, on the reverse strand, counting down.
TGATTCGCAACTGATGTAGTAGCTTATAGATGAAGAGCTAAGATACTTGGCTTGAAATAAAAAGTGGGAGAAGCACTCCGCCTGGCTATGAACTATACGGGTTGTAAATACTTGAAATAATAAAATACATAATCCTAAAGAAAGGCTATTACCAATTGAACAAGAACAGTTTATAAAATTTTATAATTCTGTGCATCTATTTGTTCACAGGAACATTGTTCTGTCGCAGATGTATAAACTAATGTAAGTAACTTTAAACATTTTTATGTATACCTGTTTGCAGGAATAATGTATTAAAATATTGTTGAAAGCATGTGTGTGGAGCACAGCAGTGATTAACCAACATTCTTGTTAAATCTGAAATTATGTCGTTCAACATGCTCTTGATTTCATACAACAATAATGTTATTAAGTTAAAACTAGTATTAAAACTAGTTGAAACAATTTGGAAGTCGCAAACTATAAATTGAGACCTGACACTTGCATGTTTAGAATTTCAACTTTTATGTATTACCACTGTGTAAATATGTAAATAGATGTTCGTGGTATAGGTAAAATTTATCAGTGATTAAGGAAGAAATGAATGAATTATGATAAACACTCATTATCACCATTTGCATAAATTACAGGCATTAAACAGAATAAAAGAGCTTGAAGAAATCTATATAATTTCTGAGGAGAAAATAACAGTTATAGAGATGATTTCGTTTAGAATCCAGCAGTTTACAATATGATGATATTTGAACCAAAAGTAATTTTGTCCGACTTCAAATTTCTTTGTAGTTTGGCTAACAATATAAACTATTATTCTTATTACTTATAATTAATATGCACAATGTAACTGATTATTTTGAAAAAAATTTCATCATTGTTCAAAAGGTTTCAACCTCTGGAAGTAATCACTATTAAAAGTAAAATTAAAAATTTTTAAATTCAGACAATCTTCCATCTAACATAGTAGTATACAATGACCTACAGTTACTAAAGAATCGATATTAATATAAGCTTACCTTAGGAAAATATCTATCCGAGTACTGCATGAAATATAGTTTTATCATTTAATAGAAAAAAAAACTTAAATTTAAATTTTCCTTACCTTATCAAAATCTATTTCAGTGTTAAGCTGAGCGATATACTTATCATATAAATCCCCACATCCAGGAATTCTACCACAGTCCTTTAATATTACTAAAAGATCTGCTTTTACTTTTCTCAAACCTAAAGTTGAAAAAAAAAATTAGTAATTAAAACTATTACTATGTATGATTTCATAAATGCAAAGACTAAGTCATACTTGAGATTCAATATGTACTGGTGAACCATGAAACCTCGATGAGGTGAGAAGACTTGCATGTTTAGTTTAGTTTATTTTCCCAAAAAAATATATAATATAATGTGTTTGGTTGAGATACATTAGTTCAAACTACAAAACTATAAGTCATTTTTGTAAAAGCTAAAAATAGCAGAACGTCAAATGTTAAATTATATTTAGAACAATATATATATATATATATATATATATATATATATATAATAACTATAAACATAAACACATTTACTCCCATAAAATAATGTATGTTCATTATTAAATCTTGAGTAGCTGCTATGCAATGCATAAAGGTAAATTCTTACAAATACACAAAAAATAACACAAAAAAGTGATACATATTAGATATATACTCTGTTTTTTTAAAAAACTAGCTGCCCTGGCTATGGTCATGCTCAAACTCATCAGTAGAATAACATGGTTCTGCCAATGAGGAGTTTGAGCTGATTTCTAAACTGTTTATAGCTCATGTTAGCTGTAATGGAATCTAGGCGGCTCCGTGGCGTAGTGGTATGTGTGTGACTACTACGCCCTAGGTCCCGGGTTCGAATCCCGACACGGTCCGCTTGAAAAATGTTAGGCGAGCATTTTTCGCAAAAATACACCCTCGTTCGGATGAGAGGTAAAATGGAGGTCCCGTGTGTGAGTGTTGTCACGCACGTTAAAGATCCCTACCTTGCTTGGAACAGCAAGGATTCGGCAAAATTAAAAATTTTCCAGGTAAAAAAAAACCTCGCTTCCTGGCCAATGTAGTACCTTCGGGTGGAGCATTGGAAAATCACATGTAATGTAATGGAATCTGGAGGCGGCTCCGTGGCGCAGTTGATATGTGTGACTATTACGCCCAAGGTGCCGGGTTCGAATCCAGACACGGTCCGCTTGAAAAATGCTAGGCGTGCATTTTTCCCAAAAATACACCCTCGTTCGGATGAGAGGTAAAATGGAGGTCCCGTGTGTGAGTGTTGTCATGCACATTAAAGATCCCTACCTTGCTTGGAACAGCAAGGGTTCGACAAAATTCCAAATTTTCCCGGTAAAAAAACTCACTTCCTAGTCAATGTAGTACCTTCGGGTGGAGCATTGGAAAATCACATGTAGGATGTAATGAAATCTGGTAATGCGTTGAATAACTTAAAGCCTTAATACATTAAATTGTATTTTAACAAGTGTGGTTTTTGGTATAATAAGAGGATATAAAGTAGCTTTTCCAGAATTATATCGTTACAAACTATTAGGCAACCCGTCAAACATGCAAGTTGCATAACCGAAGTGTATTCTACACAAGTCTAGAACATTCGAGCAAACACTAGACTATGAATCATCTAGTTAATTTTAGGGTAAATATAAGATCGGTGATGAGTGTACATCAGTTAGTCTATATCAAAATGTCGTATATAAATCACATCATGTATAGTTAGTTGGTTATTACGTTTTGAAGGTCCTATAGTAAATATAAATTTGTGTTATGTGAGCGTGCATATTGTACCGCCAGCTTGTGCATAAATAGACAAAAGGATAATAAATAAATTATAGTTGTTCGGTCTCTTTGTCGCACGATCGCGCGTGGTTAATTTTAAGTTATTTAAATTTGTAGTCGTAAATCTAATAGTAAAACTGTCATCCCTTGTTCCCTTATATCCTGCCATAAAAATTCCTTCTGCATGTGTGAATAAGTTGGACAGAGTAGTGAACAAACACTTTCTTATGGATATCGAAGCAGAACAGTCGTCGGTTTTTTCGTTCGGTACCGTAAGTTAGTCAAGTGCCGCATACTTTATTTGTTAAACCCCTAAAAAACACAGTGCAAGTGCCACGTAACACAGACTCAATTTCGCATACAGTCCACTTGGTTGAAGGAAGAGGAAATGCAGCTTAAAACAACAAAACAACGCGGAGGTAAGTCGATATAAAAATTTATAAGACCTCCGCAATAAACAATAGTAGTGTTGATGTTGTTAAGAAAACTTATGGTTAAGGATTTAGTTTAAGAAGATATTAGTGCTTTTAAATAGCATTAGTATGATAGTGCTACATTGTTAATTGGACTTAAAACATCTATAAATAAGGCACATACTATTAATTAAACTTGTGAATAATGAATAATAAAAACTTTTGTTATTATTTGTTCTAAATTGGTGAACACGTTAATAGTAGCCCAGTACAATATAAAGCATTAGTCCCTCCCAATTTAATACTGGTTTTATTCTTGAATATGATTGATGTAAGCTCGAGTATATATAATGATGGTAGCGTTACGATATTACACGTTTTAAACAAAGGCTTACAGTGCTCTATTGAATTTATCCCGTTCAATAATCTACTTTGCTCGATTTCGAATTCAACAAAATTTGGAAATTTCTCTTGCAAGTGACCCTCTGGAATACAACACCATAACGCAATAGTAATTCAAAGTGTACATGGTACACAGATATTGTCGCTTTCTTACCAATATTCAATTTGACTACTTTTATACATATTGAGATATGGTTATGATATGGTTATTTCTTAAATATACAACATGTTGTTGCCAGTCTAATATGAATATACCTAAAAATTGGAATGAATCTGTGCAACATAAAGGGTCACTATTGATTTTAAAATTAAGGTCACGACAAATATCGATTATAATTGAATTTCATATAAAAACCTCTTTTTAAGTTCAGTTTCAAGTAAAGATTTTGTAACCACAAGTTAATTTCCTTATATCATCGTTGATTGCAGTATTTCATTCTTGTTCATTTTTACCTGAATAAGGAAATTCTTCCATGAAGAACTTACTTGGCCAAGTCATCAATATACAATAAAAATAGAATAGACCCACAGTACTGCACCCTGAGATACATCATACTTTATGGATGTCACGTTGCTATTGTCAATATTGATTTCAACTGTTTGTATTTGGTCAATGAGAAATGACTCAAATCATTTCAAGCATATACCTCTAATTCCTAGATTTTTCAGTACATTAAGAAGTTGTCATTGATCAACAAATCAAATGCCTTGGAAATGTCAATAAATATAACAACAATAAACATTCCCTTACTTATTAATTCATAAACTCAAGCCAGAAATTTAAACAATGCATCCATGGTGCCCAAGGTTGCCCTAAATCTGAATTGCTTAATGTGTAGCTGAGCTCCCGTAGAATTCTTAATCCAGATATATTATTGTGTAACTGCTTGTTTTTGATATTAACTATACATAATTTGTTGTTGATATCAATAATTACAGAAACACAAAGATAATCATAAAACGGCATGTGTAGGTTTGTTGAATAAAAAGATTATCGCTGTAATATATGAAGTCTATTTTAAAGGCCGGACGATGAGTTACTGTTAGAAATATAAGCTGCAAGTGCGGTTATATTTGTATAATAATGTGATGGCGATATATTTAGCTTTGCATTTGTAAGACAAGGATGCACAATGGGTATGTTGATATTGGTTGTGCAAAGTTTGCATCCTTCATCATCATCATTGGGTCTTCAGTCCTGAAACTGGTTAGACGCGAACCATCATTGTTTCCTATTCTGAACTAACCTACAGATTTCCCCTAGATTTGCACAGTCTGCATCTATCACTATCTGATCTAGGTCTACATCTACCTCTTTTTTCCTATGTGTGCTTGTAATATATCCCATACTATTTCCCAAAAATACCTTAGAACGTATTCTGCCCTTCTATTTCTCATATTTTTTTCCCAAAGATATCCTTGTTCCCTTACTGTTTCTATAACCTATTTGTTATTACCTTTGTCTGTCCATCCTCAAACATCTGAAGCACGGCATTTCAAAGGCCGCTACTGTTCTTCTGTCTGCTTTTCAGACTGCTGGTATTTCGTAGGCATACTGTCTGTGCTGTGCTCCACACAAACACTTTCAACAACTTTTTGTTCTATGTTTGTTGTCTTTCATCATAGGCGCCGTTCTTTCTTGTTAGATGCAGTTGAACATTTACTGATTTAATATTTTTTCCAATATATCTATTCGCACAGTCAACATTAGTTGCAGATATTTCACAACAAACAACTAGTTGTTTATAATAATCATCAGATGTATCTGCGCTTATTTTTTCGTCATTGGGTTTCCCGTCTCAAAACTGGTTGGACATGTACCTGCACTTATTTCTTTTCTAAACTAACCTACATAGTTCCCTGAAATTCTCACACAGCAATACAGCTCGGTTCCCCTTATATTGTTTTCTAATATTATGCCCTATTTCACTGAGATTTATTGAAGGGGGTTAAGCAACCTGTGGCTGCCAAGATCCCCCAACACTTAGACATTTGCTGAAAAAATAGTTTTCCAGTAAATGCTTTCATGCAATTACCATAATTCAAGAATATTGCCCATGCAATGCTTGTAGTTGCTAATAATAAATATCATGTTTCTTCTATTGTTTTCTTATATTATACCCTTTTTCACCGAGATTTATTGAAGAGGGTTAAGCAACCGGTGGCTGCCAAGATCCCCCAACACTTAGACATTTGCCGAAATAATAGTTTTCCAGTAAATGCTTTCATGCAATTACCATTATTCGAGAATATTGCCCCTCCAATGCTTGTAGTTGCTTATGATAAATATTATGTTTAAGTGCAGTTACTTTCTTCGTCATTAATTTATCCATCTTGGGACTGGTTGGATGCGTACCTACATTGATTTCTCTTCTGAGCTAGCCTACACATTTCCCTGAAACTCCTACAGACTACATCTTTCACTATCTGTGTGCAGTAGTCTAACCTAGGTCTACCTCTTCTTCTCTTTTTTCATATCTCTGCTTCTAGTATATTCCGCACTATTCCCTCATGCCGTAGTATGTGGCCTATCATCCTATCTCTCCTATTTTTTACCATTTTCCACATACTTCTTTCTTCCCCTATCATTTTTAGTACCTCTTCGTTCTTAACTTTGTCTGTCCATGATATCTTCATCATACGTCTGTAGCACCACATTTCAAAGGCTTCTACCTTTTTCTTGTCCGCTACTCCCACTGTCCAGGCTTCACAGCCATACAGTGCTGTGCTCCACACATATGTTTTGAGCAATCTTTTCCTTGTTTCTATGTTTGTGGTCTTTGAGCACAGTAGTTGCTTTTTCTTGTTAAATGTAGCACGATCTTGTGCTAATCTTTGATTTATATCTTTTGTGCTTTTCCCATCTTGCGTTATTTGGCTTCCTAGATAGCAGAAATCCTTAACCTCTTGTAAGTTCGTGTTACATATTTGTATTCTTGTTTTTGATTTATTTTTCCCTCATTTGCATACTAGTACTTTAGTTTTACTTTTGTTAATTTTCATACCGTATCTCTCTGTTAGAACCGTTTCCATTTCATTGAGAGCAGCTTCTAACTCTTCCTTGCTAGATGCTAATACCGCTATATCATCTGAAAATCTAAGCATATCAACTTTTTGTCCCTGCATAGTAATTCCAAATGTCTTCCTGCATTTGACAGTATTCATTGCCTCTTCAATGTACAAGTTAAAAATTAGTGGGGATAGGGAACATCCCTGTCTCACCCCTTTCCTGATGTTTACTTCTCTACGTTCCTGCTCTAATTCTATTACTCCTGTTTGCTCTTTGTATAAGCTATGTACTATCCGTCTATCCCTATAACTCATTCCAATCTTTTTGAATATTTCGAACATTTTTTTCCATTTTACATTGTCAAATTTGCATCCTTGTCTAATAGTTAATTTTTAAAAATGAGTAGTGTGGTAATGACATTGGTAAATGACACACAAGTTTATTTTTTTAATAGAACCGTAACTAGCTTTTTCCTTGATGTTAATATTTGTTTATTAATATAGGTGTAAACCAGCAAGATTCGACGGCTTCTGAATATTTATTTACATCCTATTTTTGGTGTAATCCTTTCAGTTACATAAGAATAGTTACCTTTCAACTGATTAAACACTCTCCAAAAATCATGTATTCCGGATTAATTTGTTAATTCTTGAAGCTGTTGTCCAATTGCAAAGAGGTTTTCAATGCAATTTAGTCTACATGAGGAGTGATCCAATGTACATTTAATATCTCCTTCAAGTACATAAATAATGTTATTATTGTCAATTATTTGGTGGCAAATTTCGTTTGGTAAGCATGTTATTACATTAAAACACTGCCAAAAAAGCATCTTTGCTATGAAGACACTATATATTGCAATTATATACAAAGTGCAGTGATATCAGCTGCAAGTATAATTCATGGAGGATTTCATTATAAATTACATTTAAAAATGGGGCTTCTATTACGATAATGGTATACACTCAAGGATATTTGAAGCTCTATGTTCGTTTCTTGTAATAAAACTTTAGATACTTTAGATACTTTTAATGTTAAGTGTGATAAGTTTCAAGTGTTGCTGATTCATGATCACAAAAAAATCTGTATGTGCTAATATAAGACTAATATAAACTTTGATCACTGCCCATTTTGTTAGCCAACATGGACACATTTAGGAAAAGCTGCAATTTGCTTCTTGAAATTAGCAACGAAGAAGCTACCATTCTTTCATGAAGAAGTCCATTTTTCAAAGAAGTAATTAGACTTTTATATATTTCTTTTAACGTTTTAACTTTGCAAACAGATGTGGCTTGTTTAATTGTCAATATCAAACATTGTATATTATCCGTATATTTTTCCTAAAAATATAAATAGCCTAATACAAAATTTTCATTTGGCCATAATACTTACAGTTTATTGTAATCATTCTGAGTATTTATTGTGGTTTCGACTTTCATTTTCTTATGTAGTTGTGTCTCTTTAGAAAGGTTTTCTTATTCAAAGCTTAACATTTTTGGTATCAGTATTTGTACAAGTTGGGTGATCAATTAATGTGGTTTAATTTCATGATACGGATAGTAATCGTTCATGCACATCTTTGTCCCCGACACCACTTACAATACTTTGAATATCTTCTAATATCGATTCAGGGGGTCTCTTATTTATTTGGACTCATTGTCAACTCTTTGCTTTATCTCAAAACTGCATCTTGATTTGTGCATTTAGAGGATATCTGCCCTACTTCCCTACAAATGTAGCACGCGACTTTATCAGCAGATATAAATATATGGTATGCTTCGTCTTTATATTCTATTAAAATGGAATCAAGAAGTATTTCATTTTCCGTTATGTAAACCTGCTTCCTAAAACTTGTTACATAGAGTTATTCATTGATTACTATATACATATCTCTAAAACTTATTGAAGATAACAAATTCAAATTCTTATTCTTTAGAGCTTCTTTGGTTGCATTGTGAGGAATACAAGGAGACACATTCCGTAAAATTAATCTCTTTAGTAGACTTTCAAACAGGTTGTAGTGCGGCTGGTTTATTGTGAACTGTGCGGTAGTGATGTGGATTTGAATGCGAATACACTCGCCGGTAAGGCAGGAAACGAGAAAGCGGCGGCGAGCTTTAAATAACAGGGATAGAAGGAATTAGAAAGTAGCAGCGGTAGACGGTGGACGATACGAAAAAACACAAAGCGGTCTGTAGTTAGTATGGCTAAAGAAAATTAAATGTTAAGTTGGCATAGTTTATATAAAACTGTTTTATCCAATTCCAGTTGTAACCTACACCGAGATTGTGAAATTCAGAAAATAAAGTATTGTATGTGTTGGAAATTAATTACTTTACTTTTAGTCTGACGAGGGGGACACCTCAAGGTATAAGACACCTTCAATATTAATATCACCATGTTATGCTGCAAATGAAGCAGCCAATTTCTTATTCGCTATGTATATGCATATTCGATTATTTGATATTCTGGAATTGAAATATAAGTGTTTAAGACTGCTGATACCTACTGCATATTATTTCACAAAAATGATTTCAATTGCAGGAAATATGATGACCTGTGATCCTTTTTTGGAATTAAATTAGCTTTTATTACATCCGAAAATCAGATTTTATATTGGTAATAGCTTATAAGTTAGTCGTTTGTTGTTCTGTCTGTTTTAAGTTTATGGAACTCCTGTTATCAGAAGCTCTGATAGATACATGGCCATCCAGCACGGTTAAAAGAAATTGATAACATTTGGTTTAGTGTTTTAAATGGAAAACACTAAATGCAAACAGAACTGCTATCAACAAAGTTATCATGTATGCTGGTGCCAAGCCTGTAAAATGACAAACTTTCAAACTTTATCTAACTAAAGTATGTTGTATATTTCTAAGCTAGAGTTATTTTGTAACTAAACTTAGCAGAAGTTTACTCAAGTAAAATTTCATACGTCCAACCACTATACATGTCTATATTGATTATAATTCAATAAAGTTTATATTAACCACTAAATAAAACACTTTCACTTAGAAAACGACTGCACACATGCATACATGTATGCATGAGTGTGTGCGTGCATGTGTGAATTCATGTGGGTGGGTATCTGCATGTACGCGTGTGTGTGTGCATGCATGCGTATGTGCATATATGTGTGTGTGTATGTGAGAGCATGTGCATGTGTGTGTGTGTTCACCTATGCATACGTGCATGTGCGTGTGCTGGCATGAGCATATGTGTGTGCTTGTGTCTGATTGCAGAGATTAGTATGTGTTAGCCTTTACTGTTTACATAGGATTAACCAACTCACCATCATTTAATTGAGATGCATCGGTACGTAAAATATTCAAAGATTCCGCAATAAATGTAAGATTATTTTTTACATGTTCAAAATTGTTTACAATATTTATAATTTCGTTTAGAGATGAAGCATTTGTATATTCCTCCAATTCATCTGATACCATATCACTGCATTCTGTAAACATAAAATGAACAGAGTATATTAAAAAAAAGTATAATACATACTATTAAGTGTATCAAAAAGATCTCTTTGAAATTCCTTATAATTTATATGCGATAAAACATTAAGTTGACGACCAGTGTACATCAAGTATGAGTCTGTATCTTTAACGCCATTGTTAATACTGGGCATTAATTCATAAGTGTGATCATGCAAAGCTTGGTTTGTTACAAATGCACACACAATTCCAAAACTGAAAAAGAATAATTATGATCTGCAACAACAAACTAAAGATATAAACATACAGCAACAATGTTCCTACACAAATTAACAAACTGGCAAGACATATTTTCTTGCACAAATCGCCTTTTTTATCAAATGGCTTAGAACGTGCACCACATTTTCCATAACAACGACAGCAACAAAAACACAAACCACATATTGGCATCAAGATTGCAAAGAGTAATAAAAGTATTACAATAGCCAAAATAGCACCATAATGAGCAGCAACTGATTCCCATTGTTCTTCTAATGATCCAAGTTTCAAATTTCCATTTTCCACTTTAACAACACCTAAAATTACAATAAAAATACAATTAAAATTATAAGGATACAAGATATTGCAAACTACATACAATAATATAATACAATGTTTTGTTACTGTTGCCATGGCAGTGAACAATAAATATTTCATCACATATAACCAAGGTTAAAACTGATAATAGTAAAATAGATGAATTCTTTATAGTTGCATAATAGCTGAACCAATTTTAAATTCAAATCAGATATTTTAATCGTCTGTAAGCAGTCAAAACAATTTTGACAAAACACAATTTTAAATCATTATAAGATGTATAAGTTTTGTTAGGTATTTACGATACAAAAATCGTTGAAGGTTATTCTAGAAAACTGTTGTTGAAGACAATATCAACATCTAATATACCAGGTGTGTCAAACCACCTTTTACCCCTATCCAAATTATATAAAATACATCTTAAAAATGTTGATATTATATTAGTATATATACCAGATAAAATAAAATTAGCAAATAAGTTTAGATTTAAAAAGAGTGGTGGTACTTAGTGAAACAATTCTAATACTAATTAAAGTATGAGAAAAAAATAAGGGTAATAAAAACTACAGTCATAAATTATATAGATATGTTGAAGATTCTTGACAATGAAGATCGCAAAATATTGTACAGAATAATTTTAAAGGATGCAACAATAAATTACAAAGATTGGCAGATAATTATAATTTATATAGAAAATAAACAACAGTACTAAAAGTAGATAATATGGAAGTAATCAAAAATTCGTAAGTGTAAAATACATTTGTCACTTATCACTAACCTTATTGTTATATACGGATCAAGCAATAAGTAAAATAAAAAAGTAAAAATATTGTTATAATTCACCGTCATTAGGTTTTCAGTCCTGGAACTTGTTAGACTCATACCTCCATTATTTTCTATTCTGAGTTAACCTATATGTTTCCATAAAATTTGCACACTCTGCATCTATCACTATTGTGCAGTAGTCTGATCTAGGCGTACCTTTACCTCTCTTTCTCCTACCTCTGCTTGTAATATATCCCGCAATATTCTCCAATTGCCTTAGAACATGTCCTCCTATTTCTCCTATTCATTTTGTTTTACATAGATATATATCTTCTCCTACTATTTTTAAAACCTCTTTGTTATTAACTTTCTCCGTCCATTCTATCATCTCATACATCTAAAGCACCATGTTTCAAAACGCTTCTATCTTTTTCCGATCTGCTTGTCCTACTGTCCATCAGTATTTATGACCACCCAGTACTGTGCTCTACACATATGCTTTCAACAATTCTTTTCTTGTTTAGCAGCTGTTCTTTCTTGTTAGATATAGCTTGGTTCCCCTTCTATTATCTTCTAAATATTACACCCTTCCTTTTTAAATGTAGTAAATGGATAGGTGAACAGCAGAATATAAAAAATATTCTAGCTGGACTAGCATTGACCTTCATCAGCTGTGGTGAATGCAAAAGATTTAAATCTCAGGGTGAGACAAAAATATCTAGATAAAGTTAAATAAAAACGATAACTTAGCTTTTGTTTAAATAGTTAAATAAAAAATTATACTCAAAGAAAATTTTGTATATTAACATCAAGGTAAGGCATTTGTTTAAACACATATCATTTCTACTAACGTATGTATGAAGTACAAATATTGACGTATCTATTTAAACACTTCATACATATGTTCTAATATTCATTTTCATTAATGCTAACAGATATAGAATAAGACAAAATTTTGACTATCGACATGCGTTAAAAGAAGATTCTCATTGTCAATTATCTTTTCACATAAGTAATAAAGTGTAAAAGTAGCTCTTATCACAAGAACTTTCGTGAAAATCCTTATGTCACAGAATACGTGAGGAGTTAACCAAAACTTAAATATTATTAGTTTACACAAGTTAAATAAATACTTTAGAATTAAGTTTTAAAGATAGCTGTGATTATTTTGAAACAAAAGCTCAATCGCCTTTTTATTTATATCAGAAACTATTTACTTAATAAAACTTTTAATTTCATACCTGTAGTTTTGTAAGTCAAACAAAATAAATAAGTTACTCAAAGTTTAACAGGCGCTCCTTTGTATCCTCAGGCAGTATTAGAACCAGCTTGCAAGGAGAACACAAAAGGTCTCGCACATCGCCATAATTTGTAGCAACCAAAACTTGTTTGATTCAGGTAATCTTCTAACAAAATTTAGATGGCAAGGTAATTTAAAATATTGTTAAAGAGGAAGCGAAGATACACGTAAATGTCCAGTAGAAAATTCTAGGGTGGTAGAAAGTGCCTAGAAAATGAAACATGTATGAGGAAAGGAAATTCTACACGAGGCATGTTGAAACTAACATAATGTTAATCTGTAAACAACTTACCATATTTAAATAGTAAAGGTGGGTAACGTAGATAATCTGGTGCTCTCGCCTCCATATTCAGAAGCTAAAACGGTATTTTTAGGAAATAAGAAATATGTAATGACAACTTACACACTAGGTACAAATAGCGAGGTAACATCCAAATTCTCAAGAAAAGCTCTTGAAGGCAGTCAGATAAGGAAAGAATGAAACTTTGGCTAACCAAACCAAAAATAACCAATGAAGATTATTGGGGGAAACAAACACTAACAAACGTCTTGAGTAAACTACGATTCAGGTTCACACCAAATATACTTTTATAGAAGAGTATTAGAAAATTTACCAATAAGGAAATTACGTACGTAATTGTACATTAGGAAACAGATAATTTATATACAGGGTGGTCCGGTTTTCATTAGCCAGCGTATATCTTCTAAAGTATGCAAGATATAGAAAAATGTTATGGGAAAAAGTTTTTTGAATGTGTTTGTTCTACAAATATAAGGCATTAAGTATTTTTCATGGCCTACTATATGTGAGCAATAATATGTCACTTTTGTTTTTTAAATAGAACACCCTGTATATTTTTTTGAAAAAATACTCTACTTGAAATTGTCTTTACGGCAATGTATCAAAATTAATGATTTCTTCTCAGAATGCGCTAAATAACTCAAATAAGAGAATTCCAATAGGGAAATGTGGTTGTTGTTTATTTACTGTATAAATTAATAAATTGGAATTTTTTTTATACATCCATCTGAAAATAATAGCAAACAAGAAAACTGATTATCTTAGTAAATGTTCAAATTGTTCACCATTACACTCTAAACATTTATTAACTCGAATAATTAAATTTTTCTAGCATCTTGCAACATGACCGGGGTAATTAGCAAGGAAGCTGCTCTTATTTTTGCAATTAACTTTTCAAGATTTTGAAAATGGGTAGAATTATATACACTCGGTCTTTTATAAACCCCCAAACAAAGAAGTCCAGGACTGACAAATCAGGTGATAGGGGAGGCCTCAAAATCGGTCCCCTATTACAGATCCCATTTTGATCAAACTCATTATTTAAATAAGTTGTAACATTGATTCCATTATGTGGTGGAGCGTCATCGTGTTGAAACCATAAGTTTCGCCTGATAGCTAGGGTAATATCATCTAAGAAATCTTGAAACAAAGTTTGCAAAAACATCAAATATCTATTTTGGGTTAAACTACAATAAAAGCAATACGGACCCAGTATGCGGTCACCTACTACACCTATCCACACATTCACTGAAAATCGTACATGTGAACTGGTTTCAACAAATTGCTAAGGATTTTTATCATTCCAATAATCTGTATTTTTTCTGTTAACAATACCATTTTTATGAAAGTTAGATTCATCAGTCCAAATTATACTGTCTAAAAATTCTCTTCCTACATTCAATATCCATATACGAAAACCAACTCGGCTGTTGGGATCATTGGGATGTAATTTCGAACTAAACGCATCTTAAATGCTTTTATTGAACGACTCCTCAAAACATTAAAAATCTGTCTTCTTGAAACGTTTAATTCAGCTGTAGCTTGTCTCGTAGAAACTTTAGGATAAGCTCTAAAGTATGCCAAAATAACCAATTCACGATCTTCGTTGTGTTGTACTTAATTTGTGGTGGTAGTTGAAAAGCTACCATTGGACCTTAAAGAATTTTCTAAATTCTTAAACGTATTTATATTTGGCTGTCTACGGTCAGGATATAAGTTTCGATATAAAACTGCAGCTTGACGTTTATTGTTGTTTGACCTATGAAAACAACATAACATATAAACTTTTTCATTGTTTGAATAATGCATTTCCATTATTTTACGCGAAACAACTATTAAGAACACAATAATACTTTTATTTATTAATGTGACAGATAACCGTGAATAAACAACTGAAATATTGCAATGGCAACGTTAACAGAAACAATCAGACTGCTATTGAAATTCTATTATTTAGGTTATTTAGCGCACTTTGAATAGAAATCATTGATTGTGGCATATTGCCGTAAAGACAATTTCAAGTAGAGTATTTTTTCAAAAAAAATATACAGGGTGTCCTATTTAAAAAACAAAAGTGACATATTATTGCTCACATATAGTAAACCATGAAAAATACTTAATGCCTTATATTTGTAGAGCAAACACGTTCAAAAAACTTTTTCCCATGAAATTTTTCTATATCTTGCATAGTTCAGAAGATATACGCTGGCTAATGAAAACCGGACCACCCTGTATAAAGAATTTATAAAAAGGTTATACAGTATGTTATTTTCTGGAATCTATATTTGAGTTGGAATATTAACCGAATTCACTATTATTTATTAACAAAAAGGAAATATATGTGTTTTAGTGCGAAGTACACTGTAACATGTTGAGGCAAAGCAAAAAGACATGTTACAATATATACCCTATTTCACAGATATTCAGTGGTATGTGTAGGGGCTTAAGTAACCAGCGGCTACCAAGATCCCTCGTCACTTAACCGTTGGCTGAATTTATAGTTTTTCAATAAATCCTTTCGCACAATCAACATTAGTTGCGAATATTGCAAAACCAACATAATCATCAGGTTTAAGCATAATTTTTTTTTGTCATTAGGTTTTCAATCTTGGAACTGGTTGGACGCATACCTCCATTGATTTTTATTCTAAACTAGCCTACACATTTTCCTGAAATTCCCACACCCTGCATCTTTTACTATCTGTGTGCAATAATCTAACATAGGATTACCTCTACCTCTCTTTTTTCCTATCTCTGCTTTTATATATTCTGCAGCATTCCCTCGTGCGTTAGTATGTGACCTTTCATCCTATATCTACCGTTTTCCACATATTTCTTTCTTCTTCTACCATATTGAGTACCTTTTTGTTCTTAACTTCGTTTGTCCATGATATCTTCATTAAACGTCCGTAGCATAATATTTAAAAGGTTATTTAACTTTTTTCTGTCCGCTTCTTCTATCATCCAAGTTTCACAGCCGCACAGTGCTGTATTTTATACATATGATATCGGCAATCTTTTCCTTGTTTCAATGTTTGCTGTCTTTGAACATAGTAATTATTTTTTCTTGTTAAATACAGCATAACCTTGTGTTAATCTTTGTTTTATATCTTTTACACTTTTCCTATCCAGCGTTCGTTGGGTTCCTAGTTAGCATATATCCTTAACCTGTTGTAAATTCTCATTTTCTATTTGTATTCTAGTTTTTGAATTATTTTTCCCTCCTTTACATACTAGTACTTTAGTTTTATTTTCATGAATTTTATACTATACCTCTCTGTTAGAACTATTTCCATTTCATTAAGAGCTGCTTCTAAATCTTCCTTGCTGGATGCAAATCTAAGCATATTAATCTTTTGTTCCTGCCTAATAATTCTAAATGTTTTCCTGTATTTGACAATATTAATTGTCTCTTCGATGTACAAGTTAAAAATTTACGGAGATAGGGCACATCTCTGTCTCACAGAGATATTCTGGGGTATACACAAAAAGAAAATAAGAAACCATGGATAACAAAAGATATCTTGAATTTAATAGAAGAAAAATGAACAAAAACAAGAATGGACGAAGCTGGAAAACAAATATACAAAGCCATAAAATGGGAAATTATTCGCAAATGTAGCAAAGTTAAAAAGCAATGGATTGATGAAAAGTGCATAGAGATACAAACTAAGAGGGAAATACGAAAGACAGATGAAGCATATAAACTAATTCAAATGAATTTTACGGATATAAAGCTGCATAGCAAAAATATAAGGGGTGTGGAAGAAGACATCATTATAGCAAATATAGAGAAATTGGTTGGATATAGAGAATTTATATGCTGAAGAGGAACTAACCGCACTAGAACAGGAATCAGACATTGAAGACAATGACTAGGGATATCTTATAATTATAGATGAGTTTGAGTTAGCATTAAACGGCCTGAAAAATGGTAAGGTACAGATAAGGTGCAAGCAGAATCTCTAAAAATCGCTGAACAAGCAGTAACAGAACGTCTCTTCCAACTTGTAAGCTATATATATGAGACAGGCGAGATACCTAAAGATTTCAAATGTAACATCATAGTCACTATACCAAAAAAGAAGGGCACAAATAGATGTGAAAATTTTCGAACAAAAAGTTTGACAGCACACGTGACAAAAATATTAATTAGAGGCTATTTTAGCTCTGAGGATGATAATAGTGAAGACAATAGAAAAAGGAGTAAGGGTGTATATAGGGTTTTTGGAAAAATCATTTGCCAATGTAAAATGGAAAAGATGTTCGTAATACTCAAAAAGATTTGAATGAGTTTTAGGAATAGACGGATAGTACATAGCTTATACAAAAAGCAAACAGCTGTAATAGAATTAGAGCAGGAACTAAGAGAAGTAGATATTAGGAAAGGGGCGTGACAGGGATATGCCCTATCCCCGTTAAATTTTAACTTGTACATCATAAATCAATGAAACTATCAAATGGAAGACATTTGGAATTATTAGCCTCTAGAAAGGAAGAGTTAGAAGCAACTCTTAATGAAATGCAAACAGTTCTAGCAGAAAGATATGGAATGAAAATTAACAAAAATTAAACTAAAGTTAATAGTGTGCAAAAGAGGGTAAAATACATCAAAAACCAGAATACAAATAGGAAACGAGAACTTACAACAGGTTAAGTATTTCTGCTACCTAGGAAGCCAAATGACACAAGATGGGAAAGGCGCAAAAGATATAAAACAAAGATTAGCACAAGGTTGTGCTACATTTAACAAAAAAAAAGTAATTACTGTGTTCAAAAACAACAAACACAGAAACAAGGAAAAGATTACTGAAAGTATATGTGTGAACACAGCACTGTACGGCTGTTAAACTTGGACAGTAGGAGAAGCGAACAGGACAAGATAAAAGTCTTTGAAATGTGGTGTTACAAAGTTAAGAACAAAGGGGATCCAAAAATGGTAGGGGAATAAAGAAATACACGAAAAACAGTAAAAAAAATAGAAGAGATATGATGATAGGCCACATACTAAGGCATGAGGGAGTAGTGCGGAATATATTAAAACCAGAGATAGGAGAAAAGAGAGATAGAGGTAGACCTAGGCTAGACTATTGCACACAGATAGTGACAGGCGTAGGCTGTGGGAATTTCAGGGAAATGTATAGGCTAGCTTAGAATAGAAATCAATAGAAGAATGTGAAATCAAAATGAACATGAGGTTGCAAAAAAGTTTTGGAAAAAAACAAAATTCAGTAAGCTGGTACAAGAATATATTTTTAGATCAAACCGGGATTTCGAAGTGGTCTAATAAATAGACAAAACGAATAGGACTACATAGAATGAAAATAAGAAAATTATAAGCCAATGTAATGTAATAAGAATTATGCAAAGCTAAATTGAGAGATATTAATATGAATATTTTAATACTTAATATCGAAGAAAAATCTTCAAATTTAGGCTAGACAATTTATAATAATTGTGTGTTTAATAAAAAAAGTTTAGTGATTTGTAAAAGTACTTATTAAATTATCTCATTGAATTGCATTGGAGGCTTTAATTTTTGACAAGTTACACATGTACTTACTAGGCTCTAACATACTGCATAAAGCAATGCTATTGCAAAATTTATATGACAAAAATGTTCAATTTTGTTGCTAGTGTTGCTAAGCAATATGTTCCCATTCAAATAAAGATATATCCAGCCAAATGAAAACCTCATACAATTACAAACAGTAATACTGAATTTTTCAGAAACAACAAGGTACTTCTTAATATAGGAACGGTAAGATTCCATACCATTGATGTTGGTTAGGGAAAAAATTCGTTATGCAAACTAAAACACTATCAACCAGGTGTCAAAATTGAAACATTATTATGATAACAATGTGTATGAGTTGTACATAGAACCATATGTGAGCCATTTAGTTAATGGGTGCTTAGATTAAATATATTTCAAGTCATCAGAAAAGAGTGGTTATCATACCCATTACTAAAATGAAAAATGTTGCAACATTAAGATTCCAAATTCAGTAAGCGTTTTACCTATAGGGTCCAAAGTCTAGGCTCACCTTAATAAATACAGCACAATATCATCTATCCCATTAAGAATTAGGAAGAGGTTTAATTGTACAACTGCACGGATGATATTGTGACTGCGTTTGACAAAGGCCTACTGTGAGCACTGGTGGTACTAGATTACAGCAAAGCTTTCAATACCATAGATCATATTTACTGACAGTAATACTGCAGTATGTCGAGTGATAATTGCCAGGGACAGACTTACTAAAATCTTACTTAGCTAATATGGCTCCGTTCAGCAAAAAAATAAAGATACACTGTAGGAGATGAAGTAAAATAGTACTCTTTAGAATATTATTTATTAAATATACGCCATCTGTTGTTTTGCAAATATTTTAGTTTTTTTATGAATGTGTTCACACTGGGTTGGAGCTGAACATACCTAAAAAATGCAAACCTTCTTGACATGATATCCAGTACCAAAAGTCTAAGTTATAATAATATAAAAAAGTGAGCAGGGTTCTAGAACATTAAAATAATTTAAAGCTTTAGAACAACACAGGTTTTAGATCGAGAATTCCAAAAAATTTAATATTCTCCAAAAGTGTGATTTCTTTGTTTTAAAATTATAGATAGGAAATTATTTTAAATATTACTCTACATGTTAAATATATATTTAAAGAATTATCTTGTCTTTAATTTGAACTGTAATAAGTTGTTTGGTATTTGCCTTCTGTTTCAAAATAATAATAATAATAAACATTGGTCTACATTGTAATTCTACTGTTACTCATTAATCAACAGCTTTTTATGTAATCCTAGTTACCATCTATTACGAATAAAAACTCTATTGTTTTGTAACTGGAACTGAAATGTTTAAACATGGTTTGTGAGAATAATTAGATTGTTGTTTTTAAAGTGCTGTTACTTTGTAAAATTTCAAAACGCATCTTGTGAGATTTTTCAATAAGCTGAGAAAATGTTGAGAGCATATAAATCATACAAACTATAGAGCCAATATATTATTATGTAATTTAATTATCACTAAAAGCCATTTCATTCACAACAAAAGAATAACCATATGACAGTAAAATAAATAACTTATTTTGAATTACAACTGTTACATTTAAGTGTTGTATTTTATTGAGGTGTTTTATTTTATTAATTTATTTAAATATTGACCACGAGGACGCTGTTACCCTCATATAGGTTTAATTTTTTGTTTAAATTTTAACTATTTTTAAAATATTTTAGATTACAAGTATTTAAATTGTGTTGTAAATGTGTTTTATATAAATAAAGTCATATTGATAGGAAGAAATCAAATTAATTTTAAACTAGTTTGACATAAATAAAGAAAAATCTATGTATTAATAAAATGATTATTTTGTATTTTAAATGGCAAACTATTGATAAAGGAAAAAAAGCATTGACAAAACTTACCATAACAAAGAGTGGCAACAACATCGTATTTGAAGAAAGATCAATGTTTTAATTAACTGTTTACTACCGACCAAAGCCCAATAAATATGCAATAAATATATATGGCGCAGAAAAGTTACACAAACAATATGTATGTATATAATCACTACAAACCACAAATTTTCGTAATATGTGTAAATCATGCAAAATGGCGATCGTTAAAAAAAACTGTGTTGGTTTACATCGTTCAATTGTTTTTTATTTCATAATGCAGTAAAAAAGGTTCTTAATAGTTTTATTCAAATTAATTATGAAGTGGTTCTGTAGAACAAAATAGTTCATGTGGGAAAATATTTGCTGGAACAATAATAACGGAAATGACCATATCGACGAATGGAAGCATTAAAAGATATGAATCACGAACAATAACGTAGTTAATATAAAAGCAGTACAATACTTTTAGTAAAGCATCGCGCATGCAGGTCGAAGCCAAATATAGGTTTCCTGTCGTTATTAATTATTTATATAAAACTCAACAGACATGTGCACATGATTGATAATAATTAATAAATAAACAAAATGCCCAGAACATAAAAAATTTAATATAAAATTCTTGGAAAGTCATTTTCAGTATATTGAAATATTTATAATTTAGGATTAAGTTAATAAAATATTTTGTTACAATCCATTTCGTAGTTTGAATATTTTCTGCATTTTACACTCTGTATATTGTTTTAATAAATATTTACCTTCACGTTTGGAAAATTGCTCAATTATACAAGCCGTCTATGGTACGTTAGCATTCAATATTTATTGTAGTTAAATGGCCTAGCGTAATCGTAATTAGATAAAGCAAAAGTGTTATTTTTGAGTGCTAGAAATATGCTCAAAGTTGTTTCTATTCTATAATGGGTTTAAGAAAACAATTTTATATGTTCGTTGAACAGGCTTTGTATATTTCGAGTGTTGGTTCATGGGTTCCTTTGTGATAAATATTATAAACCCAAACAGACATTTAAAAAATATTTATGATGAAAACTAGCTTTCTTTTTATGATTTTAACCCACATTTTTAGTACTTTGAATCAATGCTTAGTTGGTCCTAACACAAAAACCTCACATTGTTGTTACAACACATTTCATCTGACTGTCATACGCAGGTTAAGTTATGATGAGATGAGTACATTGTAGTTACCAGAAACCCGAAACAGCCTACGTAATGGAATATCATCAAAGCCAACAGGTAACGAGGCACGTGTATTTGCTTGGATTATGTAAATATTAAGAAATTAATAGGCAAACATTATTAATTATTTAATACCCTTATTGTTAGAGTAATGATATAGTGGTTAGGTTTTGTATGATATTGTTTTATATGGATGGATAACAGAGTAAATTGGTTTCGAAATCGTATACACACTTGATCATTATCCATCAGCTGTTGTATTTGATTAGTTTGTTGATAGCATGCGGCATAGTAAATATTTATTTTGTCTTAGGTTTAGTAAATTCTACTGGCAGCGAGCTCGTTATCGTCAACATAGTAAGTAAGTAGGTAAGATTTTCGTCAAATTTATATTTAAATGTGGTATTTTTAAATGGTATGTGTTATGGGGTACAAATTTTTGGTTAGGGCGAATTAATTTTATTTCATTCTTTAGGCCCATCAGTCTCCGACTGTTAACGTGGGATTCATTTCCTTTTTTTCCCTTATCTGTTATCGTAATTCGGGCAAACATTCCGTTACTGATTTCATTCTTTTCTTCGTGGCCCGGTCACACAATGGCACACAATGAGGCCCCGATTTTCTAAATAAAATTTGACGCCCTTGCCTTATGCCCCTTCTGACTTTGGCCAATATTTTTTCTTTTTCTAGTATTTTAATTTTGCATATCTGTCCCTTATGTGTTGTTTAAAAATTCTCCAAGTTTTAGTTTTACCCCAAGTTATCAGATTTGTGCTTCTCTGGTAATTTTAGTTTCCCGACTAAGGAATGTTAAAAACAGTAGCATCCTATTTCTAATTCTATCCCCATTCTTTCTTATTGGCTACTTCATTATGGAGATAATTTGTCTTGTTTTTGCAATTTATTTTATTGTCTCTGTATGTTATAGAATTCGATTTTGGTTTTGATGTTTTAGTTTTGAGTGAGTCCTGTTGTTTTGTTATTCATGATGGTTAAATGGAAGTTAAATGTAAATAGATTACTAAAGCACGAACTGTAGTATGAATTATATTCTTGAGGGTTTGACGCCAACATTAGTGTAGAGGAGTTGCATAAAGCCACCCGTAATGCAATTCGAGTAGAAACGAATCAGTCCTTTGCCCAAAGAGCATATATTGCGGTTAAAGAAAATTATGATGCTATTAAAACACGCTTATTAAACTTGGACAGTTGTCTAACGAATTTGTTGGGAACATCACAGATAAAAAATTTGCTCATTTACAATCCTTATGGGTACATACTTAGCAATGTTGTGAACTGAAGCCGTCTACATCTGATGAAGAAGCCCTCAACAAAAATAAATTATTGTATGCTTTACTAATCATCCGTTCTGATGTTGAGACGACAGTTAAATATTTAAAGCGTGTACCTTTTCTGATTTTACTAAAAAGCCTCGTCTAGCCCACAAATTTTTCATGCATCGATCACTGCTGCTGAAGATATCCATTACTTCTTCTGATTCTTAGGCAGATATGAATAATTCCGCTACTACGCATACTATGACTTCTACTAAACGGTACTCAGCCACTAACTTAAATATCTCGTTCTATGTTATAGGTTTTCTACCCGACTTTCTGATTTGTATCAATGAACTCAAGTGTCTTGCATAATGTTTCTACCCAACAACATTTTCGCACACAGCAGCATTCCCTCAGATGTTGGAAAGGCGTGGTGAATTTATTAGAATCCGATTTCTTACCTATCGATTACAATAAGCGTCTACAAATGAAATAAATTCCAGAACTATGAATCCTGCCGAAAACATTGACCTATACGTAGCAACCTTGTAAAGTTTATTCTTACGATTATCTATTCCTTTATCGGAAATATAACAATTGGAGCTTATACAATGCAATCTAGTCCCGTATTATATAGTCTGCTTTAGCACTAGTACAGATTACTTCTATTTCACACTTACTATCTTTAGGTAAAAGATTAGAATTTACTGAATATGCTATAGACCCTTTTCGACCATCGCGTTCTAACACTACTAATTTGTTGAAACCTTCACTAACTTACGATGACCCTAAGGTTACTACGAACTCTGAAATCACCTCTTACATGCTATCATCTACAGCTACTGCCGGTTCTGAAACTACTTGTACTGGGCTCATTACGACCAAACGTGCTGTAGCTACCTCTACTCCGGCAGTTACTTCCCCCACGTAACGTGTTTTAATTGTAACCAGATGGGGCATATCTCTCCACATTGTACCCACCCTTTAGTATTACACTGTTATAATTGCGATCGTAAGGAAGTTACTTGACGCAATTGTCTTAACTGTAAAATTTCTTTAAACTGAAGGTAGGGTTTCTGCACCGAGATGCAGATTCTATTATTACTTTAGCTTCAAGCCCTCTTTTATGGAGATTGTTTATCAAGCTCGCGTCCTCTTATACTTCATTTGTGCTAATAATAGTGGCAACGAATGTTCTTATTTGCAAATCCAAACTTTCAGTATTTCTTTTACTAGTTTCTTGTCTTCAGAGCCACTCGTACTATTCGTGGTGAATCTGATTGGCACTGTTTGCATTCTCCTCACTTAACTCTTCATACCTCCTCGCTCTCTTCCAGTAGATAATTTTAAATATGTCATCCTAGATTCCGTTTCCTTCTTATAACCCTCCAGAATTCAGTTACTACTCTTGATATCCTCGTAATTCCTGAACTTTTCCACGGCTCATTCTTGGTGTTGATTTTGGAAGTCTGTAGAATGTCTCCTAATTTCCGCCACGGTTTATCTTTTGTTTGTCCTTCCTTTCTACCTACCATCACTTCCGATTGTACTCATGCCATTTCCAAACTCACTTCCCAACAATAGTCCCTTTCACATTCTCTGATTTCAACTTCTTTCTCCAAACAGCCAACTGGCCTATCTTGTACTACTTTAGTTCAATACCACATTCGTACTTCCGCAGAACCTAACAAACAACGGCACTGCTATCTTTCTCCTATGCTACTCAAAGTTGCTCATTCTGAGCTCAACGAAATGCTCCGCCGGATTCGTTAAACCATCTACCAGTCCATGGTCTAACCCCATAGTTTTTGTAAAGGAGAAAGATAAGTCCTATAGGTTCTGTATTGACTTTGCATATCAACCAAGTCACAAAGAAAGATGCCTATCCACTTCCATATATTTCTACGATTCTGGATC
The DNA here is from genome assembly GCA_036346225.1 of Platerodrilus igneus. NCBI lineage: Eukaryota > Metazoa > Arthropoda > Insecta > Coleoptera > Lycidae > Platerodrilus > Platerodrilus igneus. The sequence continues at coordinate 843,074 of JARFIW010000888.1, read as the reverse complement.
ATCTCCACAGTGTTCATTTCCTTTCCTCTCTAGATGTCTGCTCCGCATACTGTTAAATTCCTTTAGCCATTGAATATAAACTCATCACTACTTTCACTGTACCCAGGAGAAGTTTCTATTAATTTTGTCGGATGCCTTTTTGCCTCCATAATTCTCTTGCAACTTTTCAACGACTTATCGATTAGATCATAAGTTTTGACCTGGAACAGTTCTGTTTCACATATCCTGACAATATCGTCACCGCTACCCCCACCTTCAACAAACATATCCGGGTCCTCAACTTAGTCCTGTTGAGTCTCTCTTCAGCTGGTCTTACTCTTCGTCAAGATATATGTCATTTGTCGTCCCAAACCCCATTACCTTGATTACGTTATTAATTGAGATGGACTACTTGCCGACCTTGAAGAAGTTTCTGCTATCCTTAATATCACTCATCCTTCCTCTGTTTCGGAAGTCTGTCGTCTGATTGGCATGTGCAGATGGTATAGAGGTTTCATTCCAAATGTCTCTTTTCTCTGAACCCCTGAATGCCAGTCTTTGTTCTTTTCTCTCAAACAACAATTGGTTTATGCACCATCCTTTCATGTCCCCACTTCTACCAACCATTTATGATCCAAACAGATGCTTCACATTTTGCTTTAGTTACCATTATGGGTCAGAACTCACCTGAAAGTGAGAAAGTAGTTAGTTATACCAGTCGCTCACTTTTCAAACCTGAGCACAACTATTCCGTTACTGAAAAAGAGCTTCTAGCTCTCCTGTTGGCAATTGACAAATTCAGTCTGTATATCAAAGGCACACTTTATTGTCCTCACTGACTACTATTTGCTCATTTGACTAAACAAACTTCAAAGTCTGTCTGGAGGTTTAGAAAGCTTGTTTCTCCGCCTCCAACAATATAAGTTTTCTATTATGCACCGCAAAAGCAAAAATTATGTCATTCCTGATACTCTTTCTCGTTCTGTTCCTATCCTCAAACTCATTTCTCTTTCGACCATTACCTCCATCGAACTTGTTCTCCTTATTCATGACCTGTGTACAATAGTATGCCTTAAAAGGTTTTGGACCATCCTGGACGTTACCCATCTTGGTACGTAGTAAATAATATTCTTTTTCTTCTGAATAAATCTTCTATCACTGTCCATTTCCAAGGCGATTGGAAAATCGCTGTACCTTCTGGGCAGATCAGTCATTGGATTTCCTTTCATCACGATCCTCCTACTTCTTTGTAACTGTGACGCGACAAAAACTTCAGCATGTCTTTTTCAAACCTACTAATGGTCTTGTATCCGGATTGACGTTGCTCGCTACATCCGACGTTGTCCCGTTTGTGCTGTTCACAAAGTTGAATAGTTACCTCTTCCTGGTTTTTTGCTCCAAGAGTTGAACCCTTCTATCTCTGGCAAGTGATATTCTATGATATCGTAAATTTTCTTCCCCATTCTACTAAAGATAATTTTTATATTTGTGTAGTGTCTGACTATTTTACTAAACTTCCTCTCTTATTTATTTGCGCAAGGCCACTGTACAATCCGTTGCTAAAATTCTTGAAGACCAAGTTTTCTTACTCTTCTGCGTACCATAGTATCTTATTACTGATAACGATTCACAATTCTGTAGTCGTCAGCTCATCTCCCTATGCGCATGTTATCACATCAAAATTCTCTTTACTGCTTGCTATCATCCTCAAGTCAACCCTGCCGAACGCATCAACCGTGTCCTCAAAATCATGGTTGCTTTCTATATCTGTGACAAGCAACTCCACTGGGATATTAATTTTTCTAAAATTTATCACATGACCCGTTTAGGTGTCAATTTACGTCCCAAACTTTGGCGTATTAGCGTTAACCTAGGGCGTAATTTATTGTGCTATAAATGTGGCGCAAATTATTGCCTCAAACGGTTACAAAGTTACAAACATTTACATACAAAACCTTTGGTAAACATGTTACACCTTTTGGCCGCATCAGGTTTCATTATAATATTAGTAATAGGGGATTTTTAAATTCAGCAAGGGAACGCTCTTTACCCATCCTAAATTTAATTAAGTTCTTACATGTAAAGTTTTATGATTATAATTTTCCACAAACCAGAATACAATAACCTCATAATTTACTGCATGTATTCATACTAAACACGCATTTCTCAGAGAACAGAATATGTGGTCAGCTTGGCTAGCAATGAAAAGCGTTGTATGGAGAAAATACTAGCAAGCTCATGGGGACGACGCATTTTAAAACGAGGGACTTGACTCGACTACCGGCTTTGAACAGATTGAACGCGAATGCGTGTTAATTCCGAGCGAAGCGTTCCTTTCGTATCTTTTTACCTTATAAATATCTCGTATTCCGTAAAATGTAAGGTTAATCGCACTTCGCCGCCAGAATTTGGTTAAACATAGAAGAAACTAATCCCATGCCACCCTGACCACCTGAAGAAGAACTGAGGCTGCTTTTGGCTCCAACGAATAAGCATGTAAGTCCATGGATTGTTTTTACATGGTTGGCTTTACCCGTTACAGCAATAATTGCAACCAAATTTGAGACGAAATAAATAACGATCAGGGTTATTGCAATGATTGACGTCGCAGATAAAACGTAATAAACACTGATAAATTCCATAACTGTATCATATCTTGCAGATATAAGTGTGCAAACTTAGCATCAAGAAAAGTCTTGATGCGTGAAAATAAGGAAGCATTTCTTTAACACTATTTAAATGAGTTTGCCAATCTCCCATTGGTTCAGTTGTTACAAACTCCTTTGCAAGCGACGCAATATGGAAATATTGTATCTATAGTTTTGATGTAGGTTCTTGTTCTTTATATTTCTTTAGTTTTTGATTGAACTGATAAAGTAATATTTCAACTATTTCATCACCACTTTTAATATCATTATATGAAATAGTGTTATTTATTACATTTTTAATAGAATCATTAAGATTTTCATCTATCTCATCATCAAGAATAAGTTTTTTTGCTATTATTGTTGCTAAAGTGAGATGAAGTAATGTATGAGCTCTACCAGCTCTCGTGTGAACATGGTCATTGAGCAATTTTTTTATGAATTAGGTACAAAACGCCTCTTTTATGCTCCTTCCTAGCATAATATAACTAATTGCTCCATGATTGATTGATTAACTTGGGAAGGGTGACTTAAAGCCACGCGCACTTAGGCCTCCTGGTGGGCCCATTGTGCTGCCTTCCTTGCCCTAGGTTGGTCCTTCATTGCTCAACCACCCGACCTTGCAGGTGAATTTGAGGATGTCGGACCAGGGGGTGTCTCGAATTCCGGCCTTCTCGGGCCAAAAGTCCCCCAGCATGGATCCTCGAAGTCGGGCGAGTACCGGACAGGTGCACAGAATGTGTTCCGCCGTCTCATCCTCCTGTTGACAACCGCGACAGGTGGGGTTGTCTGACAGACCCATCCTGTGCAGGTGCTTCCTTAGTGCAATGCCCGGACAGAATACCTACTAGTAGCCGTAGTTTCTGTCTTGGCAAGCGTATGACAAATTTTTCTATTTTGGTCATGGGAGACCTTATAAACATTTTTGCCTGCCGGCAGCTTGATGTACAAGCCCACCTATCCTTGTGACGGCGGTGGGTTATTTGTCTTATCATGGAGAACACCACAGATGGCGCAATAGCAACCGATGGCTCAGGGCCGACAAAACCCCGAGCCGCTCCTGCCTCGCCAAAGAATCTGCCTGTTCGTTACCATGTACTCCTGAATGCCCTTTGATCCAAACCAGTTCAAGGGCGTTTGTATCAGAAACGAGCTCGAGAACACGATGGCATTGGTATACCACCCCGAGAGAAGCTTCTGCTTGTTTAAGCTCAGAAGAGCTGCTCTACTATCGCTCAAGATGCGTATAGCTTTGTTCTGGATTCCACGTTCCAGTATGGCGTTGGCGCCGTGCATGATGGCTATGACCTCCGCTTGGAAGACAGTTACCAGCCTGCCCAGCGCAACACTTTCATGAAGGTCTAGGTCATCGGAGAAAATGCCTGCCCGGTACCTTCATTTGTTTTGGAGCCATCTGTGTAGATGGAGATCTCCGTTAAGGAGGCGTCCTCAGTGTTTAGACAAACCCCAAAGCGCCTCCTGGAAATGATTATGGGTGCGATCGAATCAACCACTCCTCCCAAGATAGGTGTGTTCCGCACCGCCTCTCTTAGTATGTTGTGGTGTCTACCACCGCCTCCCTTATCGATCCATAGACCTTTGAACCGCAGCCTCATTGCCGCTCTCAAAGCCACCTCCTCCACATGTAGGTCCAGCGGAGGGAGGCCTAAGATGGCTTCTAAGGCTGCAGTAGGTGTGGAACGCAATGCACCTGTAATGTTTAGACAAGCCACCCTTTGGATATGAGTAAGGTCTTGGACTATATGGGCCAGTCTGGTCCTGCGCCACCAGACTACAGCGCCATAACAGAGCATCGGCCTTACTACCATGATGTATAGCCACAGGACAGCCTTTGGTGGAGACCCCAAAGTTTGCCTATGGCACGTTTGCATTGCCAGAACACTTGGTTGGCTTTGCTAGTTTTCATTTGTAGGTGTTTGGCCCAGTTCAGCTTCTTATCAAGTATAATGCCCAGATACTTGACTTCTGCTGATAAGGGCAGGAAGTTTGGAAGAGCATTGGCAATTTAGTTACCGTCAGCTTCCTTTATTGGAAAACAACACCAACGCCGTTTTGTTGGGGTTGATGGTTAAAAGTTGTCGAGCACCAGAGCTCCGTGATCCTTAGTGCTGCTTGCATCAAATTACACAGCACTTGTTCGAATTTGCCGACTATTAGAATAGTTAAGTCGTCGGCGTAACCTATCGTGAAGAAACCTGCCTCATTAAGACGTTGGAGAAGGCTGTCCACTACTAAATTCCATAGTAGCGGTGACAGCACGCCCCCCTGGGGACAGCCTTTATCCACCACCCTAATTACTGAGGTTTCCCCCACATTTATGTGTACCCGTCGACATTGCAGAATCTGCATGGTAAACTGCCGAAGGGTGTCCTCAGCTCCATGTGTCTGTAGAGCTCTATCGATGCTTGCGAAAGTAGTTTCGCTGAACGCACCCTCAATATCAATAAATGCGCCTAAGGCGGACATGTTATTGTCTAGGGTTTTTTCGATCCGTCCTACAACAGCGTGCAGGGCAGATTCCGTTGATTTACCTGGTATAAAGGCGTGTTGATTTGGGTGAAGTGGATAAGAAAGCATTATCCTCTCCCTCATATCATTGTCGCACAATCTCTCCAAGGTCTTTAGCAAAAAGACGTGAGACTGATCGGTCTGTAGGATTTAGCCTGGGAGTAGTCCTTCCGGCCTGGTTTAGGAATGAAGACAACTCTAACCTCTCTCCAACTGCTGGGGATGTATCTAAAAGCAATACAGCCCCTAAAAGTACCACAAGGAACGGTGTCAGCCTCTCCACTCCCCACTGTAGTAGGGCGGGAAGATGCCATCCTTTCCAGGGACTTAAACGGTTTGAGAGTTGAGATAGCCCATTTAATTTTTCTCTCATCCACTACCCGGTTAGAAACCTCCCAGTCGGCCCGTTAGGGGCCGAGCTGGGTTGATCCAGCCCGTAAGACAAAGGTCGTGTGACACTGCCTGGAAAGTGCGTGTCCGCAAGTAACTCCGCTGTTTCTGCCTCGTTGGTGGTGTATGTACCATCCACACGTTTCAGACAGCATGGTTGATGACGAGGGTCTTTGGACAAGATCCTGTTAATGCGAGAGATTGCATTGGTAGACTCGACTGAGTTACAGAAGGTCTTCCATGAGTCTCTTGTCGTTTTCTAATTGTCGTTTTGTATAGTCGCTGGTGGCTTTTATATGCCTCCCAGTCAGCCATACTTCTGGTGTTCTTTGCCTTATTAAACAGTTTGCCCAGGGTCTTTTCAGCTTCTGTAGCTCCGCGCCCCACCATGGAGTACTGGAGCGAGTAGAATCTGTCCTGACCGGGCATGCCTGTTCAAAGGACTCTACGATGGAGTTTTGTAGAGACCGAGTATCTCTGTAGCTCTTCTATAGTTTTGGGTTGTCAGTACCTTGTGATGTCAAAGGCGTTGCTCCAAGCTGTCTAGGTAGACAGACCTGTTGGTCGCTTTTGGGTTCCTGTATTCTTTACAGACAGCTACTGCTGCCTTTAAATTGAAACTTAACAATCTGTGATCTGACAGTGTCGCTTTAGGCGTCACCTGCCAGTTCAAGATATGCCTTGAAATATCTGACGATGCAAGGGTTAAGTCGATGACTGTCTGGAAGCGAGATGTCACAAACGTGGGTTCGCTGCCCCAGTTAAGTATCTCCAGATTCTTACTCGATATATACTCGAGTAGTAGTTTTCCACGGGGTTAGTATCTGCGCTACCCCATACCACATGGTGCGCGTTGGAATCGCATCCGATAATCAGATGCTTTTGTGCCTATTACAGTGGTCAATGACTGCCATCAACTCCGGAGGAGGTGGGTCATGGTCAATTGGAAAATAGGCTGAAACCAAGATTATGTCAGTAATTCCTCCCAGCCTGCATGTGATCTGTACGGCTGTGACGTCACGGCCACTCAGTTGTGGCAGGAGGAGGGCATTTATGTGCCTGGGTATGTAGATGCATGCCCTAGGCTTAGGTTGGTTACTAGCCGCAAAGATAGTACCATTTAGACTCCCTAATCCCGAGATTCCTGAGCATGCCACCCAGGGTTCTTGGATAAGGGCAATGGCCTGGTTATTGCTCAGGTGTCTGCATAACGATGCTGCAGCCGCCCTGCAATGTTGCAGGTTTAATTGTATAAAGTTTAGTCCCGCCATTGGTCTGTGACGGGTCAAACTTGCTTATCAAGCGTCGCTGGGCGGGCTGTCCAGCGACGCTTTACTATACTCTTCCGCAAGCCATCCCACTAGCAGCGAATCCGAGTCTGCTGTATCCATCTGACTGCTTGACGCAGTCGATGGTTCATCTACCTCAGCCTCCTGAGGTTGCTGTAGGAGCGGAGCTCGCTGTAGCTGCTCAGGAGGTGGAGGTTGAGCCTGCTTTGCGCGGCAGCCGGTTGAGCTGCCTCTGCGGCAGGTTGCACTTTTTGTATCTTGAGATTTAGTGAGGTGAGCTTATAGTGAAGCTTGCCTCCCTTTCTGTTGATAATCTCCCTCACGTCTTCCCCAACGCCAAAGACTATCAGCCTCCCTGGAGGTTGATCTCTTGTGGCGGTGTGGAAAACGCACCACTTGGATATGTCAGCCCAGGGGTTCTGCACACGTAGACGCCTTTGGACGACATCCATGTCTTCCGGGGGCCCCGGAATCCACAGCGCCGCCTTCAGTAGCCTAGGCAGCAGTCCCACCTGGACGACAGTAAGGCGTGCAGCCTCCCACAGTAGTGGGAGGTTGCCAACCGCCTCCGTAATCCATGTTAGGGAGTGGTCATCCTCGCACCAGATCCGGAAGATCTCGCCCGAGTACGCCCACCTCCTAAAGGTCGGGGGAGCGCTATCATTGGGAAAACTAATTGCTCCATAAAACAACATAAGTAAATGAAATCCTCAGTCTTATTATGATCTTCGATAATTCAAATCCTTCAGGTGCTGCAGATTACGATTTCTCAAGCTTTTGCATGCAGAGGTTGATTCAAGTAATAATGTATACATCGAGGCCATAACGTTTTGCATTCTCCGAAGCATAAAGTAAATTTTGTATATATAGTATTGTAGTTACTCACTGGTTGATGAATAAATATGTTACGTTTATTTTTCAACATAAATTAAATACCTTTTTTTCCCCTGGTTAAGTCATTACCCGCTCGAATAAATTCCATTTCTATTTTTAAATTCTTCAACAATAACCTATATAGTGTACCTGTTCAGAATAAGCCCGCCTTAACAAAATTTTAACTCAAATCCATTTCGCTTTTAAAACGAAAATTTATTCGATAAATTAAATAGTCAATAACGTGTTTTAGGTATCCGTTAATTTGTTAAACATTCCGATAATGTATAATTGCTTTCTCTAGTGTTTCCCATTTAAAGACTTGTCGAAATAATAGATACTATTATTATTTGATAGCGTGTTTTCCAGTTTGCTAATCGCGCTTTGATAACGCGAGGATTGCAGTTCGAATTCGTGTTATTTGAACCAATTTTTAATTTGATTCTGCAGCTTGTGCGTTGAAATATTACTTGTCCCAGTAATTCAAGAGCGATGCACGTTTTTTTTTTGTTCAACAAGTAGGAGGTATCTTGCGTGTATCGGTGAGTTTTTCCGTGCTTACCCATCCTAATCAGATTCTCTTTTTAGCTCTTAGCTGGAGGCCAAATTGGTTATTTTTATTTAGGCCCAACTGTTCTTTGCCACAGATCAACCGCTTTTGCCTGTAGATCGCTAGTGCCGTTATGGTAGCAAGGTAAATAGATCCCGACGACCGTGGCGATGCGGTGCCGATTCACTTTTGATGGCGTGCACGTTAAGTATCCCGACACATACAGGTATTCAACTTGTTTTCTTTTGTGTATATCAAGGGCATATTCTTTTTCAACATTTGGTGTAGTTACGTGATAAGAAACGTAACACTGTAGAACTATTGTTTGTTGCTGCGAATTGATATTACCGCTCTACAGGTGTGATGTACCATTGTTAAAAATGTTTGACAAAAGTTCCCACGCACTTATTCTTTTCTACTGATTAGTTTAGTTTACAAACGGTATGATGTATAATTTAAAAGAATGTTTGACAAAAGCTCTCACACATTAATTCTTTTTTACCGATTAGTTTATTTTACAAAAGGTATTATGTGCAATTTTAAAAACGCCTGACAACAGCTCTCACATGTTTATTTTCTACTGATTAGTTTTATTTTGTGTAAAATACGAGATGCGCACTTCGTATCTAAAGTACTAAATTGTTCGTATCACATAATTGTTTGCTGTGAAATAGTAACGGGTAATTTATTTCTTTTGCTTGTTTGTACAAAATCCTTTATTTATTCTTACTGTTAATACATAATCGTGGGCAACGTGCTTTTTTTTGTATGTAGGTGAATCCCCCAACTCTACGCGTTTGGTAGTTAGACCGGTATTTACGTTTCTTCCGGCTACGTCTAAATACGTAGCATAAATTTTGACGCCCTGGCGTGAGGCTTTGATTTTGTCTTGGGTAATGTGTGCTCCGATTTGTTTCGTGTAACTTTGGCTCCAATTTGGTTTCGCTCAATATTATTGGTTGGTTAATTTCAGATTATTGGACTTGTGTTTTCGCCAATAATCATAGTTCATTGAAAACGCTGGCGCCCAAGACGTTTCTCTTAACCTCCCAGATCTAATTCCTGATGCATGGTAAAATATGATAAAGAAAGTTTCTGAAAATCCTGATAAATCTTTCACCTTTTGTGTGAGGAATAATAGATTATATAAATTTGTATCTTCCTTTTCTCACAAAATCTCTAATATCCCTGAATGGAAACTTGTTGTGCCTACCGCAAACCGCTGTGAAGTTTTTAAATTGTGTCATGACGACCCTACAGCTGCTCACCTTGGCGTTACAAAAACCTTAGCTAAAATATCTGAATTATATTACTGGCCTAAATTAGAACAATATGTCTGCCGTTGTATTAGAAACTGTAAAATTTGTGGGTCTCAGAAGAGTTCTCAAGAAGCTCCTTCTGGTTTAATGGGTAACTTCAAACGTGTATCTTATCCCTTTCAATTAATATCACTCGACTTATTAGGACCTCTCCCTCGATCAAAAAAGGTAACCAATATCTTTTAGTCGTCACTGACTGGTTTTCTAAATTTGTTATTGCACAACCGTTAACTAAATCCACATCTTCCGCTATAATCAAATTTCTAAAACAAAATGTATTTCTTATCTTTGGTGTCTCTCAAATTATTTTCTGTGATAATGGGGCGCAATTTATCTCAAAATATTTTCAAAATTTCGTTAAAAGTTATAAAGTACAAAAAATTTGGTTCAACGCCAAATACCATCCACAGGTAAACCCTACCGAAAGAGTAAATAGAGTCTTGATCACTGCTATCTCTTCATATATCGATTCAGACCACACTAAGTGGGATGAAAATATCTTTAAAATCGCTCAAGCTTTGCGTACATTTAAACATGAAGCAATCCAATTCACTCCTTCATTCCTTGTTTTGGAAAATACACGCCAATTGATGGTAGTTATTACGGTTCAGTTCCTGATGATACTAACGTAATTGAATTTAACGAAAAAATACGTTGGGACGAAAACCAACAATCATTACCTTCTTTTTTCAACGATGTTAGAAAAAATTTGTTAAAAGCCTACGAAAAGAGTAAAGATCATTATAATCTGCGAAAACGAGATATTTCTTTTGCTTTAGGTGAACAGGTTTGGAAAAGAAATTATGTCTTATCTGATGCTACTAAAAAATTCTCTTCGAAGTTATATCCAAAATTTATTTTATGTAAGGTTACTCGCGTTATTAGTCACTTATTTATGAACTCCAAGACACCGAAGGAAAACGTCAAGGAAGGTAGTATATTAAAGACCTTAAACCGTTCTCTGCTGACCCAAATGCTAATAAATTTTTTTTCTACGTTTTATTTCTTTAATGGACTACCAAATCTTTTTTGTTCCCGTCACGAATTTGTTACCTATATTTATTCGTTTCCTTTCTCATACAGCGTTTATCTTCTACACGTTTATCTTATTTACCTCATTTTAGTTATATTTTGCTGGCTATTAATTCTTCCTTGAATTTATTGTCAGCTACATGTCTGTTTGCTATCTAGGTTCTCCAATGTCACTCTGTCGCTTCCCCTAATCAATCCTGGCACCTTTTCTGCATTATATTATTTTGTTTTTTAGCATTTATCTTACGTTGTTTAATTTCGGGGTGATTGTTGTAACTTTGGTTGGAGTAACTCATTGAATTGTTATGATTAGTTTTAGCTGATGTTGAGTGGATGTTTTTTTCTTTGGGCTCACATAGGAGCCGTGGTCTATCTTTGTAAGAAACAGTCCATATTCGCAGTTGCAAAACAGGAGTTCCTATTCCATACGTTCCTCTTCTGAATTATTACAGTAGCTCACTTTATTCTTTATCATTACTTGTTTTTTTTCTTCTGTTAAGTCACCAGAACATTTAAACATTTTTTTTGTTTTTTATTTAACTTCGTGGTGAGGTTCTATTGCTTTTTATTGATATCTTATCGAATTCTTGGTTGTTTTTTAGCATATTGGGATAGTATTTTTGTATCTTTATTTAACTGCTATACATAGGTATTCTTGCATGTTTATGGCAGTTGGTTCTTTTGTGAGAAGGTACCTGCAGTGGTACTTTTAAGTTGGTTGTTTGAACTTTTTATCTGATCTTCTTATCGCAGTGGATGCACTCGTTAGGAAGATGATCGTACTAGTTCTCATCAGGAGTCTAGTAATTTTTTTAAACTTATGATGTGTCTCAATTTGTCTGATTAACACAGCAGGTAGTTCTTCAGACCGATCTGCACTTAACAGGGACAACTCTCTACCTTCTCTCGAACGCTTGTCCAAAACTCTACTTTTTCTTATCCCGCTGCCTCCATTTCCGCATTATTCTTTCTTCGGTAGACCTGTTCTTGTCCCGGAACACCTGTCTACCACATAAGAGTGATTTTCCTCACTCCGGGTTACTGACCACATTGGCTGGTTGAGTAGTGCTTTTATATCCACCTTTTTCTATCGCTTTTGCTCAATGCGAGCCCTTCTTCTATTCTCTTATACCTGGAAGTCACTAGTACATTCCAAAATGCCTTCCTCCCTCTTTTTACCCTTCCTATATCACTATTGCCTTTTCATTTCCGTTAGTTGCCGTGTGGTTGCGTGGGGGGTTTTCATGGACACCAGGACCACGTCTCTGGGAATCCTTCGTGAGGTCATGCGGTACCGCTGTCAGCCGCACGTGGCCGCTGAAAGTGAAAGTATGTATGAGTGTGTGAATGCGTGAGTGTAAGAAGCTATGAATGCATATTTTATCGATATCGATCAACGCCGGGTGCAGGATTGCACCCACATGCCTTTTCCGATCGCTCGTACCGTTATATCTAACAGGTCTGCTTCACAGGTTGCTCTCTTTTAAGGTTACGAATATTTTCCTGCTTAACGGCTTCACAGAGCCACTCTCTTTTGTATCTTAACGATGGAGGACAAAACGGCTTGGTAAGCTGGGGAATTCTACGCTATATTTATAGAGTTTATAGTTGTAGCATGCCTTAGCGTATTGCGAGGTTTGGGATTCATTTATTGTTATCTAGTTTTATCTTAATCTATCTATCTTACCTATTGTCTTTGGTAATAACTTGAGACTTTTCTTACTTTCTTTTGCTGTCCTAACGTTTGTTATTTATGATCAGACATAAGAAATTTTTGAGTACTGAGTGAAGAAGCTAACCTGATGGTAGCGATGTAATTTTGTTAGGTTAGTAATGTAAGAAATTAGTAAGATGGCACTGTTGGTAAATTTGTTAATTCACAACCATGTCATTCAAAAGTTTTGATGTGTACTGTGTATTAAGCCAGAGTACCAATACAAAAATTTGTAAAATGTATAGTAACTTGCTGTCTTGGGCATTTTCTTGAAAGCAAAATAGTTTAAATGCAATACTTACGTGCGTGTGCACAAAAACCCGTAACGTTAGCTTTAGTTATTGTATATATATTAGCGACTTGTCGCAATTGTATTTAGTTGTAGTAGTGTTTTGTGCTCTCCGACAAATTTGTGCTGTTGATGATAACTGCGCCACATCTAAGACTCGTGTGTGAATTTATAGATGTAGTTCGAAAACTTAAGGTTACACATTCCATTTCCTGGTTACTATCAAGACGTGTTATCGGTTGAAAAACCAGGTGGCGCCTAAAATAAACAGTTAGTAGAATGTAAGTTAGTTAATATGTAAGCAAGGCTCTAGACTTTAAGTTCCTAGCGTGCTAAAAGTCTTTTCTTTTTAAGATTTTTTCTTTTATGGCCTAAAAAGCGGTTGCATCATCCTAAAAACGTGGTTGGTATGTTACAATACGACGAATAAATTTGCCGCGTAATTACTCGTTACAGTATAACAATTGATTAAAAGATATGAATCACGAACAATAACGTAGTTAATATAAAAGCAGTACAATACTTTTAGTAAAGCATCGCGCATGCAGGTCGAAGCCAAATATAGGTTTCCTGTCGTTATTAATTATTTATATAAAACTCAACAGACATGTGCACATGATTGATAATAATTAATAAATAAACAAAATGCCCAGAACATAAAAAATTTAATATAAAATTCTTGGAAAGTCATTTTCAGTATATTGAAATATTTATAATTTAGGATTAAGTTAATAAAATATTTTGTTACAATCCATTTCGTAGTTTGAATATTTTCTGCATTTTACACTCTGTATATTGTTTTAATAAATATTTACCTTCACGTTTGGAAAATTGCTCAATTATACAAGCCGTCTATGGTACGTTAGCATTCAATATTTATTGTAGTTAAATGGCCTAGCGTAATCGTAATTAGATAAAGCAAAAGTGTTATTTTTGAGTGCTAGAAATATGCTCAAAGTTGTTTCTATTCTATAATGGGTTTAAGAAAACAATTTTATATGTTCGTTGAACAGGCTTTGTATATTTCGAGTGTTGGTTCATGGGTTCCTTTGTGATAAATATTATAAACCCAAACAGACATTTAAAAAATATTTATGATGAAAACTAGCTTTCTTTTTATGATTTTAACCCACATTTTTAGTACTTTGAATCAATGCTTAGTTGGTCCTAACACAAAAACCTCACATTGTTGTTACAACACATTTCATCTGACTGTCATACGCAGGTTAAGTTATGATGAGATGAGTACATTGTAGTTACCAGAAACCCGAAACAGCCTACGTAATGGAATATCATCAAAGCCAACAGGTAACGAGGCACGTGTATTTGCTTGGATTATGTAAATATTAAGAAATTAATAGGCAAACATTATTAATTATTTAATACCCTTATTGTTAGAGTAATGATATAGTGGTTAGGTTTTGTATGATATTGTTTTATATGGATGGATAACAGAGTAAATTGGTTTCAAATCGTATACACTTGATCATTATCCATCAGCTGTTGTATTTGATTAGTTTGTTGATAGCATGCGGCATAGTAAATATTTATTTTGTCTTAGGTTTAGTAAATTCTACTGGCAGCGAGCTCGTTATCGTCAACATAGTAAGTAAGTAGGTAAGATTTTCGTCAAATTTATATTTAAATGTGGTATTTTTAAATGGTATGTGTTATGGGGTACAAATTTTTGGTTAGGGCGAATTAATTTTATTTCATTCTTTAGGCCCATCAGTCTCCGACTGTTAACGTGGGATTCATTTCCTTTTTTTCCCTTATCTGTTATCGTAATTCGGGCAAACATTCCGTTACTGATTTCATTCTTTTCTTCGTGGCCCGGTCACACAATGGCACACAATGAGGCCCCGATTTTCTAAATAAAATTTGACGCCCTTGCCTTATGCCCCTTCTGACTTTGGCCAATATTTTTTTCTTTTTTCTAGTATTTTTAATTTTGCATATCTGTCCCTTATGTGTTGTTTAAAAATTCTCCAAGTTTTAGTTTTACCCCAAGTTATCAGATTTGTGCTTCTCTGGTAATTTTAGTTTCCCGACTAAGGAATGTTAAAAACAGTAGCATCCTATTTCTAATTCTATCCCCATTCTTTCTTATTGGCTACTTCATTATGGAGATAATTTGTCTTGTTTTTGCAATTTATTTTATTGTCTCTGTATGTTATAGAATTCGATTTTGGTTTTTGATGTTTTAGTTTTGAGTGAGTCCTGTTGTTTTGTTATTCATGATGGTTAAATGGAAGTTAAATGTAAATAGATTACTAAAGCACGAACTGTAGTATGAATTATATTCTTGAGGGTTTGACGCCAACATTAGTGTAGAGGAGTTGCATAAAGCCACCCGTAATGCAATTCGAGTAGAAACGAATCAGTCCTTTGCCCAAAGAGCATATATTGCGGTTAAAGAAAATTATGATGCTATTAAAAACACGCTTATTAAACTTGGACAGTTGTCTAACGAATTTGTTGGGAACATCACAGATAAAAAATTTGCTCATTTACAATCCTTATGGGTACATACTTAGCAATGTTGTGAACTGAAGCCGTCTACATCTGATGAAGAAGCCCTCAACAAAAATAAATTATTGTATGCTTTACTAATCATCCGTTCTGATGTTGAGACGACAGTTAAATATTTAAAGCGTGTACCTTTTCTGATTTTACTAAAAAGCCTCGTCTAGCCCACAAATTTTTCATGCATCGATCACTGCTGCTGAAGATATCCATTACTTCTTCTGATTCTTAGGCAGATATGAATAATTCCGCTACTACGCATACTATGACTTCTACTAAACGGTACTCAGCCACTAACTTAAATATCTCGTTCTATGTTATAGGTTTTCTACCCGACTTTCTGATTTGTATCAATGAACTCAAGTGTCTTGCATAATGTTTCTACCCAACAACATTTTCGCACACAGCAGCATTCCCTCAGATGTTGGAAAGGCGTGGTGAATTTATTAGAATCCGATTTCTTACCTATCGATTACAATAAGCGTCTACAAATGAAATAAATTCCAGAACTATGAATCCTGCCGAAAACATTGACCTATACGTAGCAACCTTGTAAAGTTTATTCTTACGATTATCTATTCCTTTATCGGAAATATAACAATTGGAGCTTATACAATGCAATCTAGTCCCGTATTATATAGTCTGCTTTAGCACTAGTACAGATTACTTCTATTTCACACTTACTATCTTTAGGTAAAAGATTAGAATTTACTGAATATGCTATAGACCCTTTTCGACCATCGCGTTCTAACACTACTAATTTGTTGAAACCTTCACTAACTTACGATGACCCTAAGGTTACTACGAACTCTGAAATCACCTCTTACATGCTATCATCTACAGCTACTGCCGGTTCTGAAACTACTTGTACTGGGCTCATTACGACCAAACGTGCTGTAGCTACCTCTACTCCGGCAGTTACTTCCCCCACGTAACGTGTTTTAATTGTAACCAGATGGGGCATATCTCTCCACATTGTACCCACCCTTTAGTATTACACTGTTATAATTGCGATCGTAAGGAAGTTACTTGACGCAATTGTCTTAACTGTAAAATTTCTTTAAACTGAAGGTAGGGTTTCTGCACCGAGATGCAGATTCTATTATTACTTTAGCTTCAAGCCCTCTTTTTATGGAGATTGTTTATCAAGCTCGCGTCCTCTTATACTTCATTTGTGCTAATAATAGTGGCAACGAATGTTCTTATTTGCAAATCCAAACTTTCAGTATTTCTTTTACTAGTTTCTTGTCTTCAGAGCCACTCGTACTATTCGTGGTGAATCTGATTGGCACTGTTTGCATTCTCCTCACTTAACTCTTCATACCTCCTCGCTCTCTTCCAGTAGATAATTTTAAATATGTCATCCTAGATTCCGTTTCCCTTCTTATAACCCTCCAGAATTCAGTTACTACTCTTGATATCCTCGTAATTCCTGAACTTTTCCACCGGCTCATTCTTGGTGTTGATTTTTGGAAGTCTGTAGAATGTCTCCCTAATTTCCGCCACGGTTTATCTTTTGTTTGTCCTTCCTTTCTACCTACCATCACTTCCGATTGTACTCATGCCATTTCCAAACTCACTTCCCAACAATAGTCCCTTTCACATTCTCTGATTTCAACTTCTTTCTCCAAACAGCCAACTGGCCTATCTTGTACTACTTTAGTTCAATACCACATTCGTACTTCCGCAGAACCTAACAAACAACGGCACTGCTATCTTTCTCCTATGCTACTCAAAGTTGCTCATTCTGAGCTCAACGAAATGCTCCGCCTCGGATTCGTTAAACCATCTACCAGTCCATGGTCTAACCCCATAGTTTTTGTAAAGGAGAAAGATAAGTCCTATAGGTTCTGTATTGACTTTTGCATATCAACCAAGTCACAAAGAAAGATGCCTATCCACTTCCATATATTTCTACGATTCTGGATCATCTCCACAGTGTTCATTTCCTTTCCTCTCTAGATGTCTGCTCCGCATACTGTTAAATTCCTTTAGCCATTGAATATAAACTCATCACTACTTTCACTGTACCCAGGAGAAGTTTCTATTAATTTTGTCGGATGCCTTTTTGCCTCCATAATTCTCTTGCAACTTTTCAACGACTTATCGATTAGATCATAAGTTTTGACCTGGAACAGTTCTGTTTCACATATCCTGACAATATCGTCACCGCTACCCCCACCTTCAACAAACATATCCGGGTCCTCAACTTAGTCCTGTTGAGTCTCTCTTCAGCTGGTCTTACTCTTCGTCAAGATATATGTCATTTGTCGTCCCAAACCCCATTACCTTGATTACGTTATTAATTGAGATGGACTACTTGCCGACCTTGAAGAAGTTTCTGCTATCCTTAATATCACTCATCCTTCCTCTGTTTCGGAAGTCTGTCGTCTGATTGGCATGTGCAGATGGTATAGAGGTTTCATTCCAAATGTCTCTTTTCTCTGAACCCCTGAATGCCAGTCTTTGTTCTTTTCTCTCAAACAACAATTGGTTTATGCACCATCCTTTCATGTCCCCACTTCTACCAACCATTTATGATCCAAACAGATGCTTCACATTTTGCTTTAGTTACCATTATGGGTCAGAACTCACCTGAAAGTGAGAAAGTAGTTAGTTATACCAGTCGCTCACTTTTCAAACCTGAGCACAACTATTCCGTTACTGAAAAAGAGCTTCTAGCTCTCCTGTTGGCAATTGACAAATTCAGTCTGTATATCAAAGGCACACTTTATTGTCCTCACTGACTACTATTTGCTCATTTGACTAAACAAACTTCAAAGTCTGTCTGGAGGTTTAGAAAGCTTGTTTCTCCGCCTCCAACAATATAAGTTTTCTATTATGCACCGCAAAAGCAAAAATTATGTCATTCCTGATACTCTTTCTCGTTCTGTTCCTATCCTCAAACTCATTTCTCTTTCGACCATTACCTCCATCGAACTTGTTCTCCTTATTCATGACCTGTGTACAATAGTATGCCTTAAAAGGTTTTGGACCATCCTGGACGTTACCCATCTTGGACGTAGTAAATAATATTCTTTTCTTCTGAATAAATCTTCTATCACTGTCCATTTCAAGGCGATTGGAAAATCGCTGTACCTTCTGGGCAGATCAGTCATTGGATTTCCTTTCATCACGATCCTCCTACTTCTTTGTAACTGTGACGCGACAAAAACTTCAGCATGTCTTTTTCAAACCTACTAATGGTCTTGTATCCGGATTGACGTTGCTCGCTACATCCGACGTTGTCCCGTTTGTGCTGTTCACAAAGTTGAATAGTTACCTCTTCCTGGTTTTTTGCTCCAAGAGTTGAACCCTTCTATCTCTGGCAAGTGATATTCTATGATATCGTAAATTTTCTTCCCCATTCTACTAAAGATAATTTTTATATTTGTGTAGTGTCTGACTATTTTACTAAACTTCCTCTCTTATTTATTTGCGCAAGGCCACTGTACAATCCGTTGCTAAAATTCTTGAAGACCAAGTTTTCTTACTCTTCTGCGTACCATAGTATCTTATTACTGATAACGATTCACAATTCTGTAGTTGCAGTTCGAATTCGTGTTATTTGAACCAATTTTTAATTTGATTCTGCAGCTTGTGCGTTGAAATATTACTTGTCCCAGTAATTCAAGAGCGATGCACGTTTTTTTTTTGTTCAACAAGTAGGAGGTATCTTGCGTGTATCGGTGAGTTTTTCCGTGCTTACCCATCCTAATCAGATTCTCTTTTTAGCTCTTAGCTGGAGGCCAAATTGGTTATTTTTATTTAGGCCCAACTGTTCTTTGCCACAGATCAACCGCTTTTGCCTGTAGATCGCTAGTGCCGTTATGGTAGCAAGGTAAATAGATCCCGACGACCGTGGCGATGCGGTGCCGATTCACTTTTGATGGCGTGCGTTAAGTATCCCGACACATACAGGTATTCAACTTGTTTTCTTTTGTGTATATCAAGGGCATATTCTTTTCAACATTTGGTGTAGTTACGTGATAAGAAACGTAACACTGTAGAACTATTGTTTGTTGCTGCGAATTGATATTACCGCTCTACAGGTGTGATGTACCATTGTTAAAATGTTTGACAAAAGTTCCCACGCACTTATTCTTTTCTACTGATTAGTTTAGTTTACAAACGGTATGATGTATAATTTAAAAGAATGTTTGACAAAAGCTCTCACACATTAATTCTTTTTACCGATTAGTTTATTTTACAAAAGGTATTATGTGCAATTTTAAAAACGCCTGACAACAGCTCTCACATGTTTATTTTCTACTGATTAGTTTTATTTTGTGTAAAATACGAGATGCGCACTTCGTATCTAAAGTACTAAATTGTTCGTATCACATAATTGTTTGCTGTGAAATAGTAACGGTAATTTATTTCTTTTGCTTGTTTGTACAAAATCCTTTATTTATTCTTACTGTTAATACATAATCGTGGGCAACGTGCTTTTTTTGTATGTAGGTGAATCCCCAACTCTACGCGTTTGGTAGTTAGACCGGTATTTACGTTTCTTCCGGCTACGTCTAAATACGTAGCATAAATTTTGACGCCCTGGCGTGAGGCTTTGATTTTGTCTTGGGTAATGTGTGCTCCGATTTGTTTCGTGTAACTTTGGCTCCAATTTGGTTTCGCTCAATATTATTGGTTGGTTAATTTCAGATTATTGGACTTGTGTTTTCGCCAATAATCATAGTTCATTGAAAACGCTGGCGCCCAAGACGTTTCTCTTAACCTCCCAGATCTAATTCCTGATGCATGGTAAAATATGATAAAGAAAGTTTCTGAAAATCCTGATAAATCTTTCACCTTTTGTGTGAGGAATAATAGATTATATAAATTTGTATCTTCCTTTTCTCACAAAATCTCTAATATCCCTGAATGGAAACTTGTTGTGCCTACCGCAAACCGCTGTGAAGTTTTTAAATTGTGTCATGACGACCCTACACAGCTGCTCACCTTGGCGTTACAAAAACCTTAGCTAAAATATCTGAATTATATTACTGGCCTAAATTAGAACAATATGTCTGCCGTTGTATTAGAAACTGTAAAATTTGTGGGTCTCAGAAGAGTTCTCAAGAAGCTCCTTCTGGTTTAATGGGTAACTTCAAACGTGTATCTTATCCCTTTCAATTAATATCACTCGACTTATTAGGACCTCTCCCTCGATCAAAAAAGGTAACCAATATCTTTTAGTCGTCACTGACTGGTTTTCTAAATTTGTTATTGCACAACCGTTAACTAAATCCACATCTTCCGCTATAATCAAATTTCTAAAACAAAATGTATTTCTTATCTTTGGTGTCTCTCAAATTATTTTCTGTGATAATGGGGCGCAATTTATCTCAAAATATTTTCAAAATTTCGTTAAAAGTTATAAAGTACAAAAAATTTGGTTCAACGCCAAATACCATCCACAGGTAAACCCTACCGAAAGAGTAAATAGAGTCTTGATCACTGCTATCTCTTCATATATCGATTCAGACCACACTAAGTGGGATGAAAATATCTTTAAAATCGCTCAAGCTTTGCGTACATTTAAACATGAAGCAATCCAATTCACTCCTTCATTCCTTGTTTTTGGAAAATACACGCCAATTGATGGTAGTTATTACGGTTCAGTTCCTGATGATACTAACGTAATTGAATTTAACGAAAAAATACGTTGGGACGAAAACCAACAATCATTACCTTCTTTTTTCAACGATGTTAGAAAAAATTTGTTAAAAGCCTACGAAAAGAGTAAAGATCATTATAATCTGCGAAAACGAGATATTTCTTTTGCTTTAGGTGAACAGGTTTGGAAAAGAAATTATGTCTTATCTGATGCTACTAAAAAATTCTCTTCGAAGTTATATCCAAAATTTATTTTATGTAAGGTTACTCGCGTTATTAGTCACTTATTTATGAACTCCAAGACACCGAAGGAAAACGTCAAGGAAGGTAGTATATTAAAGACCTTAAACCGTTCTCTGCTGACCCAAATGCTAATAAATTTTTTTTCTACGTTTTATTTCTTTAATGGACTACCAAATCTTTTTTTGTTCCCGTCACGAATTTGTTACCTATATTTATTCGTTTCCTTTCTCATACAGCGTTTATCTTCTACACGTTTATCTTATTTACCTCATTTTAGTTATATTTTGCTGGCTATTAATTCTTCCTTGAATTTATTGTCAGCTACATGTCTGTTTGCTATCTAGGTTCTCCAATGTCACTCTGTCGCTTCCCCTAATCAATCCTGGCACCTTTTCTGCATTATATTATTTTGTTTTTTAGCATTTATCTTACGTTGTTTAATTTCGGGGTGATTGTTGTAACTTTGGTTGGAGTAACTCATTGAATTGTTATGATTAGTTTTAGCTGATGTTGAGTGGATGTTTTTTTCTTTGGGCTCACATAGGAGCCGTGGTCTATCTTTGTAAGAAACAGTCCATATTCGCAGTTGCAAAACAGGAGTTCCTATTCCATCGTTCCTCTTCTGAATTATTACAGTAGCTCACTTTATTCTTTATCATTACTTGTTTTTTTTCTTCTGTTAAGTCACCAGAACATTTAAACATTTTTTTTGTTTTTTATTTAACTTCGTGGTGAGGTTCTATTGCTTTTTATTGATATCTTATCGAATTCTTGGTTGTTTTTTAGCATATTGGGATAGTATTTTTGTATCTTTATTTAACTGCTATACATAGGTATTCTTGCATGTTTATGGCAGTTGGTTCTTTTGTGAGAAGGTACCTGCAGTGGTACTTTTAAGTTGGTTGTTTGAACTTTTTATCTGATCTTCTTATCGCAGTGGATGCACTCGTTAGGAAGATGATCGTACTAGTTCTCATCAGGAGTCTAGTAATTTTTTTAAACTTATGATGTGTCTCAATTTGTCTGATTAACACAGCAGGTAGTTCTTCAGACCGATCTGCACTTAACAGGGACAACTCTCTACCTTCTCTCGAACGCTTGTCCAAAACTCTACTTTTTCTTATCCCGCTGCCTCCATTTCCGCATTATTCTTTCTTCGGTAGACCTGTTCTTGTCCCGGAACACCTGTCTACCACATAAGAGTGATTTTTCCCTCACTCCGGGTTACTGACCACATTGGCTGGTTGAGTAGTGCTTTTATATCCACCTTTTTCTATCGCTTTTGCTCAATGCGAGCCCTTCTTCTATTCTCTTATACCTGGAAGTCACTAGTACATTCCAAAATGCCTTCCTCCTCTTTTACCCTTCCTATATCACTATTGCCTTTTCATTTCCGTTAGTTGCCGTGTGGTTGCGTGGGGGGTTTTCATGGACACCAGGACCACGTCTCTGGGAATCCTTCGTGAGGTCATGCGGTACCGCTGTCAGCCGCACGTGGCCGCTGAAAGTGAAAGTATGTATGAGTGTGTGAATGCGTGAGTGTAGAAGCTATGAATGCATATTTTATCGATATCGATCAACGCCGGGTGCAGGATTGCACCCACATGCCTTTTCCGATCGCTCGTACCGTTATATCTAACAGGTCTGCTTCACAGGTTGCTCTCTTTTAAGGTTACGAATATTTTCCTGCTTAACGGCTTCACAGAGCCACTCTCTTTTGTATCTTAACGATGGAGGACAAAACGGCTTGGTAAGCTGGGGAATTCTACGCTATATTTATAGAGTTTATAGTTGTAGCATGCCTTAGCGTATTGCGAGGTTTGGGATTCATTTATTGTTATCTAGTTTTATCTTAATCTATCTATCTTACCTATTGTCTTTGGTAATAACTTGAGACTTTTCTTACTTTCTTTTGCTGTCCTAACGTTTGTTATTTATGATCAGACATAAGAAATTTTTGAGTACTGAGTGAAGAAGCTAACCTGATGGTAGCGATGTAATTTTGTTAGGTTAGTAATGTAAGAAATTAGTAAGATGGCACTGTTGGTAAATTTGTTAATTCACAACCATGTCATTCAAAAGTTTTGATGTGTACTGTGTATTAAGCCAGAGTACCAATACAAAAATTTGTAAAATGTATAGTAACTTGCTGTCTTGGGCATTTTCTTGCGAAAGCAAAAATAGTTTAAATGCAATACTTACGTGCGTGTGCACAAAAAAACCCGTAACGTTAGCTTTTAGTTATTGTATATATATTAAGCGACTTGTCGCAATTGTATTTAGTTGTAGTAGTGTTTTGTGCTCTCCGACAAATTTGTGCTGTTGATGATAACTGCGCCACATCTAAGACTCGTGTGTGAATTTATAGATGTAGTTCGAAAAACTTAAGGTTACACATTCCATTTCCTGGTTACTATCAAGACGTGTTATCGGTTGAAAAAACCAGGTGGCGCCTAAAATAAACAGTTAGTAGAATGTAAGTTAGTTAATATGTAAGCAAGGCTCTAGACTTTAAGTTCCTAGCGTGCTAAAAGTCTTTTTCTTTTTTTAAGATTTTTTCTTTTATGGCCTAAAAAGCGGTTGCATCATCCTAAAAACGTGGTTGGTATGTTACAATACGACGAATAAATTTGCCGCGTAATTACTCGTTACAGTATAACAATTGCGCAATAGTATAACAATTGCCTGCAATAGTATAACCATAACGTGTAGTTATTCACTAGTATAACATGCTTCAGATGTATGAAGATGGTAGCATGGATAGACAAAGTTAATAACAAATAGTTGTAGAAATAGTAGAGGAATAAAGATATCTGTGCAAAACGAAAAATAGGAGAAATAGAAGGACAGGATACGTTCTAAGGCATTTCTGGGGAATAGTACGGGATATACTACAAGCAGAGATAGAAAAAGAGAGGTAGAGGTAGACCGAAATCAGACTTTAGCACACAGATAATGATAGATGCAGACTGTGCAAATTTCAGGGAAATATGTAGGTTGGTTCAGACTAGGAAACAATGAGAGTACGCGCCCAACCAGTTCTAGTACTGAGGACTGAAGATGATGATGATAAGTTTCTTGTTTTAGGTTTCTTAGTTAATAGCTCAAATTATTTTTAAATATAAAATAAGTTAGTGGGTGGGATGTTTGGTCTCTTTGTCGCACGTTTTCGTGGTTAATTTTAAGTCGATGTAAATTCGTATTTGTAAATCAAATAGTAAAGCTGTCATCCCTTGTCCCGTTATATCCTGTCATAAACCTCCTTTGTGTGGATGGAAATTAGTTGGAGACTAAAGGTACCTTTAGTGCTATGGAGATTTAGCGATTTGGATATTTGGGGACTTAGATATTTTCACTTTTAATCGTCTAGGGTATTTTCTGCTTCGGGTATTTGGAGAAGTACATTTGTTATTGTTTTGGGTTGCTGGATGTTAAGTTTTCAGTGTTTGTTACTAAGCTATGAGTATCTAAAGAAACAACGGATTTGCTATTCATTTCCAATAAGTTTAATAGGCAAAACGCAAAATATATAACGGCGAACTACACGAAAAGGTAAGGTTAAGGTTATAACAAAACAAACAAATCACGTGCTTTTCTGAACAAACACGCATGCTCCGATCTCAAAATAGTTAGAAAACTTGAACTTGAACCAACTTTTGGGAGATCGAAGATTCGGCAATTTTGACGTTTCTCGGCGGTGTCACGGGATCACTTTAACCAATAGGATTATTCTCCAAATATCCAAATTACTTCATCTCTGTAGCACTAAAGCCACATTAAAGGGGTAGTGATAGACACTTGATCATGGACATCGAAACGGTTGTCGGTTCGTGAGTTAAGTCATTAGTGTCGCCAAATGTGATTTTTTGTGATAACCCCTAAAAAATAAGTGATAGTACTAGCTTTCCTTTCAGGTTTATAGAGATCCGAAACTTAATGATCTGGGACACTTCGGAGCTCTCCCTGAAAGGAACACGCATTTAAGAATTACGGACTTATCATCCGTAGCAACACATAACCTCAAATTAGAAGTATGTACGCTTTACGTTTTTATATATGTCTTATTATCCAACATCCTGACATCAGGGCTTCGCGCCTCAGCTAATATTCTGGTGCTCAAGGGGTAAGGGGAAAACGTAATTTTAGGGCTCAGGGCTTGGCGCTCTAATTGAAGGAACATTAGCTTTAAAGCCCTGGGCTGTTCGGAGCTTTTCTTTTCTGTGAAAGGAAAGCACCTAATGCATACGTAACACGTCCAATAAGTCGCCTTACAGTCGAATTCGTTGAAGAGCAGGAACGACACTTAGAACGATAGAATACGCTTGAGGTAAGTCGATACATAAAATTATGACTCCGGGCGTTAGTAAATAGCAAGTGTCAGCAAAACTGTTCGCATAAATCTTTCAGAATTATAATTAACCTGGCAATAAGTTTATGTACCTCAGTGTCCTGTCATTGGGTTTAATTGCAGTTCGACTTGTAAACACTATAAAATTATTCTCACATCTTTTCATGCGACCTCATTTGTTCATTTATATTAAAATATTTCACTAGAGTATCATGAAATCGATGAAATGCAATGTCGGTCTATATTTATGACCGGTTATAAACCAAAGGGTTGTTCCATCGTAAACTGCTGTTTTCATATTTTTGAGAGAGAGAACAATTTATTATAGTTAATTGTAGTGTCAGGCGTCTCCTTGATATCTATAGTGTTCTTAAATTTTATGCGGAATCGACATTTTGCCCCTCTTAGGGTTTCTACAATAAGAAGCACACACTCGTACGGACGCGGCAAAAGCTTTTGGTCGGTCTTAAAGAAGAACTAATTTGCATTAGAAAACGTAATCGTCGTTGCTCTTAGCTATAAATATTCACATTCGTAATTTTTGTGATTTGTGCGTGGAGAGTAATGTTCGATTATCTCTTCGTTCGCGCGTCGTATTATAGTTACAATAAATAAAGGACAGTAGAAAACAATTGTTCGCTTGTTATAAAGAGAAACAGGACACCATTGGTCGTAATTCATGAATAACCTTATTAGATGTTACAGTTCCTACCCGAGGGTAAGTGATTGCATGATTTCGACAATTAGCATCGTTAACTTGTTAACACCCCATCACCTCCTCATCATTTGGTCCTAAGGCACAGGTGTGTCTTGTTTCCTTACTAAAAAATCCACACCTATTTACAATTTTAAACTTAAATTGTCGATTATCGTGTAAAGAGTAATTTTAGCTTAGCACTTGCATCGGTCGGTTTCAGTTTTCAAAAGCTGATAAGTGGCGTTGACACAATTTATGGCTACCAGTTGTAGTTAATCCGTTAAAAGAACTGTTCTAGGGTTGTTTCTCGGTTTGTATAATTAGTATATAAAATTTGTCGTGTTTGTGGTTGTTATAGAGAGAAGATTTAATGTTCGAATAATTTATTTGTAGATATGCTCAACATGTCGCATTTTATCGAAAAATCTTTATTAGAAGGTAACACAGTGTTCGGTCTCTTTGTCGCACGTTGCGTGGTTAATTTTAAGTTACTTCAAATTCGTAGTTGTAAATCTAATTGTAAAACTGTCATCCCTTGTTCCCTTATATCTTGCCATAAAAATTCCTTGTGCATGTGTGAATAAGTTGGACAGAGTAGTGAACAAACACTTTCTTATGGATATCGAAGCAGAACAGTCGTCGGTTTTTCGTTCGGTACCGTAAGTTAGTCAAGTGTCGCGGACTTTATTTGTTAAACCCCTAAAAAACACAGTGCAAGTGCAACGTAACACAGACTCAATTTCGCATACAGTCCACTTGGTTGAAGGAATAGGAACTGCAGTTTAGAACAACCAAACACCGCGGAGGTAAGTCGATATATAAATTTATAAGACCCTCTGCGCAATAAACACACAGTGTTGCAAAGATTAATAAATATTCAAAATAAAATTTCGAGCTTAGGTCATACTGAAACTAATGTAACAGTAATAAAAACTTGGATAAATTTAGCTATTGATTTAGAAAGAAACTTTGTTGAAAAATATCAAATCGTTGTGTTTGATGAAGAATTGCCAGATATTTGAGAATATCGCCAATTAAAAATAAATATCGGTGAATGTCTTACACAAATAAAAGTCCCTTTAGGACAGTTTGAAAATATATTTCTCAAACTAGTAGCTACTGAGTCTGTGGAAATTAAACCTTCGACCTCGTTTTTGGTAAGAATATTAAACTGTCAACGTATCACATTCCTAAATTAAGTGGGTCAAGTCGCTGAATTTTGTCTCTTGAATGTGGTATATAAAAATCTAATTTATAATAATCCTAGCTTACAACCAGTGGAAAAATATTTCATGCTTATCGACTCGTTGCATGAAAATACCGCTCTGCTTCATACACTACTTATCAATCAATGATGGAAGCTTTGAAAAGGCTTATAAAATTATTGCAAATCGTTTCTTACGTTTAAAAAGCGTCAAATTCTTACGTTTTAAAACGTCGATAAATACATTGCGCAAGCGCGGAATAAAGCGACGTCACGGGCGGTTGGTAACGCTAGTCTTGTACAGATTTCGGCGCGCCCATCTATCAATGACGTCACCAATGCACAAATTGAATACGCCATTATCGGAAGATATAAATTTAAGACAACAGTTTATAACAACGAACAAATTAACAATGAGAGTACTTACATAAGAAATCCGACGTCCGGTGGGGTTGAGTTAAAGTTGGCTTCTAGGGATCTCAGACTCTACTCCGGGGTGATTAAAGATGGTGCTTGCTCCGGTGCTGTTGGCGGAGCATGGACATCCGGCTCGTTCTAGGGTAGTGGGCTGCTTCAAGGTCGTACCAGATTTCTATATGTAGCGGAACGATAGGAACGGGTTAATCAGGCAAAGACAGACAAAGATAAGCAAGGGAAATCTACATAATAAAAATAAAGATACGATACCAAGCACGACAACTGCACTCCTCGAAGATCAAAGGCAAACAGCCACGTTACAGAGACTCACGGAAACTTCTCCCCACTTTGTCCCTACTCCACTCGCGTCGCGCGATCTGGCGCAAACGCACTCTGACGTGACGGAAATACGCGTCCCGAGTCTTTTGAATTTATGACGCGAAACTTCCGCACATCAAAATTAACCTAAAACAATGTTTAGTGCCACTTTGGCACGTAACACGTTTCGAATCAAATTGCTTGTTAGCTTCGACTTGCTGGAATTGGAATGTGCTACAGGGTGCGTCAAAAGTAAATTCGTCAAATTTGCATCAAGACTTACGATTACTTATTACTTGCATCAATGAAAATGTATATGCATTACAACAAAACGATTTAAATTTGTTAGCTTTCATACTTTTTAATGTTCTCTCAAAGAAATTAGATGAGGACATAGTAAAAAGATTTGAAATAGAGAATACTTGTGAGATTTCTAAATTCAAAGATTTAGAGAGTTTCGTGGAAAAACAATGCAAGGTCCTAGAAATTATTGAGATAGTTACATTACGAACCTCTTCAAAATTTCGTGATCAGCAAAAGAGTCAGAAAGATACACCTACTAGTAATAGTACTCGAAATTGAATATTGTGTAACTCTATACATCCTATTTATAAATGCAAGCAATTTTTTGACAAAAAAACGTCGTAAAAGATTTGAAATAATCAAAAGGAATAAATTGTGTATTCGATGTTTCAGAAATTAACATTTGGTGAAAGGCTGTACATTTAATTGGTCTTGTAAATATTGCAATAACCACCATAATTGAATGTTGCATTTTGATAATCAATCAAAATCAACTTCACTTCTTAGAAAGAGTGTTCATTCGAACTTGTTATCCCCTGCCAGGAGATTCAATGATAATAATTCGAGTGTTCAGACGAAAACATCCATCATTAGTAATATTAATAATCGTAATCAAATGGTAACTGGCCGCAGTGGTACATCCGCCCCTGCCGCTAGTTCTTTCGTTTCGACATCGTTGGCACAAACCACTACTATGCTTGAAACAGCAGTTATTGGGATTATGGATTGTGCAGGTAATTTACAATTTGTTCAAGCCTTAATAGATGTGGGTCATTGGAATTATTTATTACTGAAAAATGCATAAATAAACTCGTCATCATCATTAGGTCTTAAGTCCTAGAACTGGTTAGACACGTATCTACATTGTTTCCTATTCTGAGCTAGCCTACACATTTCCCTGAAATTCCTAGAGCCTACATTTTTCACTATCTGCGTGTAATAGTGAAGCGTTCTAATTTTTCGAAATTCAAACATCTTATGAAATTACGAATAAAGTACAATAATTTTTGTATCCATCTTTCAAAGTGATATTATTCTATGTTTAAAAATCTTTTGTATAAGTGAAATAAATGTAGCCAAACACATTTAGTCAGTATTTTAATTCTTGTTAACGTATAAAAGAAACACATCTAACAAAATTCAAATAAATCGATTTACGTGTGTTAAAGGTCGAACAATTCTATCGTATCTTTTGTTTACATCCAAATCATGCGCAAAGCTACGAGTTCTGCAACAAGCTACTCTGACCCCTCCCGGACATTCGCTGATAGAACTTCGTGCAGTTAAGATATAGAAAGTTTTGAATATCGACGATCTTCGCGTCGCACTTGATCCACGTTAGCCTTTCAACACGTGTCCCGATCAGGTCGATTCAACAATGGATCGTACTGTTAAATTTAGAGTTCTAAAAATTTATTCCTTTTTTACTTTTCCAGCGCAACAAAGATAAAACGATATAAAAACAAAAAGTATAGCAATAAATTTATACAATGATTTAACGACTTTAGAAATAAAATTAAAAAACAACTTAGGTTCTGGTTTTGCTTCGTGTAAAATTGCCATAACTACGTAAATGAAATGAGTTCGTTCGGTGAGTATTAAATTGAAGATATAACATCTAAAACGTCATGTAGACCTTTAGTAGAAAATAAACTAGGAATAATTCCTGTTACCCTCGAATACCTCTCGCTGTTTGGTCAACTACGATCTGGGATACACCAGTTTTGTTAGAGGAAATTTACCGGCCATCTTGCTGTTTGTGTTCCAAAGCCGTCTCGTTGTTGGATGTTATTAGTAATTTTGAAGGTGGCTTTTGCTATAAGTCGGTAAGTCAACTTTTGATTGAGTGACAAGCTGTGTGTTTGTTCCCCGTGATTGGAATAATTTAAATTACTCGCCTCATATGGAATTGTGAATTGTCAAAGGTGTTGAGTTGTTACGTAGATCTTGAAAAAATTTAAGTGTTAATGCTTTTCTGCAAATTAAAGCTTATCGCAAATATGTTATTTATAACTTGTTTTCTGAAATACGACTAGTTATTTTGAACAAGAATTATAAATTTAACTGGTTAAATATGTACTTAAAGATTGTAAATCTATAATAGATCTGCTATCGGTAAAAACTGACCTATGTAGGTGCTTTACTAAGTTTACTAAAGATATTTAAATATCTCACTGAACAAATAATTGAACACTTTCTGTTAATATTTATTTTTTTTCTTATATAACCATAATATTTGATTTCATTACGCGTATAAAATTTGGCTATATTAAATTCTCATTTCTGTTAGCATTTTAAGATCTCCTATTAAAAGTAAGGCATTGTGTTTACTCACATTTGCACAAGTAGTGTGATGGTGTGAGTTCCAAATCCAACTGGAAACTAAACTTAATATTTTTTAATACTTTTAGTATATCTTTTTGTAAAGAAATGCAAACTGCTGTTTCATGGTGTTTATTTAAGCTCATGTTTTATTACAGATACAGAGTCTATACGAATTTAAGGTCAAACATTCATGGTTTTGAAACGGAATTTAGTCGTCAAAAGTTTTTACACCTTTGTTTGACGATATTTGCTTGTACTTGTTTATTTTATAAGTGTAGTGGCGTCCTGGTTTATCTGTTAATTATTCCTCACCCCCCCCCCCACATAGTCTCTCCCCGCAGAAGTAATCCAAAAGTCAGCTACCATATATGGATAAAAATTACATCTTATGTTTGTCTTTTGTGGAAAGTTGGTGTAGTGTTGGGTACCCATTTTTCACTAGCAACCAACAAAACAAAACTTCCAAAGAAAAACACATGGTATAATAATCTGATCTAGGTCTACCTCCACCCCTCTTTTTTCCTATCTCTGCCTGTAATATTTCCTGCACTATTCCTCAAATGCCTTAGAACGTGTCCTACCCTTCTATTCCTCTCATTTTTTTTTTGTTTTCCACAGATATTTTTCTTCCCCTACTATTTCCAAAACCTCTTTGTTACTTAATTTGTCTGTCCATGCTATCATCATCATACATCTGAAACATCACATTCAGTGGTATGTGAAGGGGGATAAGCAACCCGTGGTTATTAAGATACCCCAATACTTAGAAATTTGCCAAGTTAATGGTTTTCTAGTGAATTCTTTCGTACAATCAACATTAGTTGTGAATATTGCAAAACCAACACCTGGACCATAATAATCATCAGGTTTAAGCATAATTACTTTTTCGTCATTAGGTATTCTGCTTTGGAACTGGATGGACACATACCTCGATTGATTTCTATTCTAGGCTAGCATACATATTTCCCCGAAATTTCCACAGCCTACATCTTTGACTATCTGTGTGCAATAGTCTAACCTAGGTCTACTTCTACCTCTCCTTTTTCCTATCTTTGTTTCTAATATATTCCACACTATTCGTTCATGCCTTAGTATGTGACTTATCATCGCTTCTCTTCTATTTCTTAATGTTTTTCACACATTTCCTTCTCCCCTTACCATTTCTAGAACCTTTTTGTTCTTAACTTTGTCTGTCCATGATATCTTCATCATACATCTGCAGCACCACATTTCAAAGGCTTCTATCTTTTTCTTATCCACTTCTCCTACTGTCCAAGTTTCACAGCCGTACAGTGCCGTCTTCATACATGTGAGTAGGTAAGCAGGGTACGGCCTAGGACAAAAGGTGCAATTTTCTAACGAAAAATGCAGATTTTCCCATGTATTTTGAGCATTAAAGTCGCAAAATTCTAAGGTCCGTTCTGGTCATTTTTGTATCATTCATTGAATTCCCCATAACAGTCTTAAAAATCCTCGTCGCATACAAGTAGAGGAATAGGCCGGTTCTGGGACAGATCCTCCGATCCTCCTTCCAGGTTTTTACATGTAAATTCGAACTATAAAGTCTTATTTTAAAGGATTTCCTCCTTGCTCCCTCCTTGCTTCCGTCCTTGCTCGGACACCCTCACCATTCCTACCCTAAAACTCGGTAACCTAACCCCTAAAATTTAGGACCAACCCTTACAACCAGCATATAGGTAAAATCACCACTTCGCTATGCTCTCGGTTACCTAGTTTCGGCTACTTTTCCAAGGACGTGGTGACGTCATAGCCTTTTATAAATAAAGAGCAATGTAATACTATTCTAAAATTTTTATTCTGACATTATACATAACAAAATTTAAAAATATTTAATGCCAAGCATTGAGCCACTTAAACTTAATTTTAATACAAAGATATACACAGAAAACAGTCCTTTCTTTAGGTTTGTTTGGAGTGGTTTTAATTTTATTCGCAGCTTAAAATTTAAATCGACACCCAAGTCCTCTATCTCCTTTTCTAGCCAATAGTTTGATACATAGAGACGGTCTATGTTTTCGAATTGTAAAATGTACCGAAGTTTGTCTCTATATATAAAGTCTTTGATTCCATCGACAATCAGATCCATTCCTTCGCGTAATTCTTGCAGTTTGCGACAGTCTTTTAATCGCGGCTCTTCCACTATATCCTGCATACGTATCTTGTTAACTTGATCGACTTCTTCTTGGCGGTATTGGAGGGAATCCTTATTCTCCCACTCACTGTTGCGTAGTTGCATGTCCACCACTTTTGGGAATATATGGTCGTTATAGGTTGTAGGTCCCTCGGTTTTAAATGATCCGAAAGGTTCTTTACTGGGCAAATATACAATGCTTAGCGGAACCCCTTTGCCTGTGGTGTACGCCAAGGTTACGAAACCCGCATTCTTTAGTTCGTCTATGTTATCTGCCATTTCGATAAATACGTTTTTAGAATAACTTTTTAAAAAGCATACGGATTTAGTACCATTCTTTTCCGCAAGGATGCCTACATAACTAAAGGAGTCTTTCTTAATAGCCACAAATGCATACAGTTTGTAGAACCCAGATGTATCTAAGTCAATCCATCGGCACATAAAATAATCTTTTAATTCTTTCTCATTTTCTTTAATAAGATGTTCTTTGTCTAACACATCTTTGTATTGTTCGCGTATTGTCGCAGTGTTTTCCATGTAGTCCAACTTTCGCCTTTTTGCATCCATTTCCTTTAATTTCAGCTGTCTTTTCCTTCCACTTACAGCGTATGGCATGCATAATGGGGCAATTTCCTTTAGCGTAAACGGATAGAGTTTACTGCCAATATTTACGAGTTGTCGTATAACCTACACAACGAGGATTTTTAAGACTTATGGGGAATTCAATGTATGGTACAAAAATGACCAGAACAGACCTTAGATTTTTTGAGACTTTAATGCTCAAAATACATGGGAAAACCGGTATTTTTCATTAGAAAATTGCACCTTTTGTCCTAGAACATACCCTGCTTACCTACTCATGTGCTTTCAGCAATTTTTTCCTTGTTTCTATGTTTGTTGTCTTTGAATATAGTAGTAGTTTTTTTCTGTTAAATGCAGTACGGCCTTGTGCTAATCTTTGTTTTTATATCTTTTGCACTTTTCTCACCTTGAGTTATTTGATTTCCTAGGTAACAGAAATCTTTGAGTTTTTGTAAGTCTTGGTTCCCTATTTTAATTTATTTTCTCCTTCTTTGCCTACTCGTAGTTTAGTTTTATTTTTATTAATTTTCATACCGTATCTCGCTGTTAATCTGTTTGCATCTCATTAAGAGCTGCTTCTAACTCTTCTTTGTTAGATGCTCATACCGCTATATCATCTGCAAATCTGAGCATATCAATCCCTACGTAATAATTCCTAATGTCTTCCTGAATTTGATGATATTAATTTCCTCTTCGATGTACAGGTTAAAAATTAACGGGGATAAAGCGGATCCATGTCTCAACCCCTTTCCAAATATCTACTCCCTACGTTACTGCTATAATACTGTTACCGTTGTTTGCTCTTTGTATAAGCAATGTATTATTTGTCTATACCTAAAACTCATTCCAATCTTTTTGAGTATTTCGAACATTTT
This sequence comes from Platerodrilus igneus, assembly GCA_036346225.1. NCBI lineage: Eukaryota > Metazoa > Arthropoda > Insecta > Coleoptera > Lycidae > Platerodrilus > Platerodrilus igneus. The sequence continues at coordinate 808,859 of JARFIW010000888.1, read as the reverse complement.
TTTCCATTTTACGCTGTCGAATGCTTTTTCCAGATCTACAGAAATAAACTAGGTTTGAAAAAATATAAGGTCAATGTTCGTGTACATGGACTTGGGTTTAATCCGTTGTCGGGATGGTATTGTTCGGGTAGCTACAGTCACGACAGCCCAAGGGTTAGTTAAACGTCATCTAGTGAAACTATATTTACTGCCAGTTATTTAATATTTAATGCTATATTAATTGCTGTGAAATGCGCCTTTGGTCACGGGAACTGGTGCTTTCTACTGATCATTCGAGCCCCACAGATTGGGCCGTTAAGATTTGCTGTGATTCCCTATAAGAATCGAGCCTCACGAATTGGGCGTCAAGAATTGCTGTGATCCTCGTTACTACGGTGAAATCTCCTCTGATATTCGATTTCTTACCTGAATATCGCCTCTTGAATCCTTCCGCCTCGGCTGCTCACCTAGTTAAAACTTTCATCCTCATTCATAAAAGAAAACACATTCCTACCACAAACATCAATGTTAACTCTATTTACACCAATATTCACAATACATTAAAATTTCAAAATTAAATTTCAGCATAAATTGCAATATCATAAAATTTCAAGTTCAAATTTGTCATCATTTTAATTTGCATCCAGAATTAGAGTTCTTGTAGGATGCATACTAATTAAATAAACAATATTTGCAGACCTGAGGCTGAATAAAAGGGAGCATCTCCCACCCCTTTACGTTAATTTAACAAGGTTAGTCTAATTGAGCTCAAAGACAGACCCAAATTTTCATCATAATCAAAAACATAAACCTGATAAATACTCCTTTCTACTTATACAAGAAAATTTTACCTTAAAATTAAAAATTTGTTGTTTATGCAAATTTACTACTGTCCATTTTTATCAAACGAATTATAAAAATATTCAACACACACCAAAACATCAAAGATCGAACAACAAAGCATAAGTTACCTGAAGGTTACTGCACTCGTGGCTCCAATGTACATCGGACTTGCTCATCCCACCATTCCAGCTGGTTTATGTTTACGTCCTCGGATTTCTAGCCGCCTTTAAAATTTTTCTCCACCACCATTCGTCTAAAAGGTTTCAGGGTTTCTCAGGAACTCATCTAAGTATATCGAAATCTTGTTTTGTGGATCCAATCACGTTTACGAATAACATTTGATTATTAACACTACCGATAAATAGCAATGAAATTCATAATTCTTTCACGCTATACCAAAAACTGTCTACTTCTATTTATTTATTTATCGTTATTAATTTGGATAATTGGTACAGTAATACCCGCAAATATAACTAGACTTTGTTACCTTCATTTATCTTCTCTAAGTGTACTAATAACTTTTATTGTAGCACGTAATCACCACGTATTCTACTTAAAGTATCGAATAATCAAAAAATAAAGAGCAAAACTGTTTAAAGTATCGAATCAAATCAAAAATATAAGAGAGCGAAACACCTATAAGCACGCTTGCAAGTTGAATTTGTCCCGCGACGGACGATTTTAAGAAATTCGCATTCTGTTTTCCCTTCCGACGGCTCGGCACAGCGATTCTACTAAAAATTTGCACACGTCCAAGTTGAAATCTAAAAATTTTCCACACGCCTCGCAACACGTCCGAGAACAACTAATTAATTTTACACACCAACTGATATGCTTCCCCTCTCATGTTTGCATCTTATTTCAACCTTAATCACCAATCTAGTCTGTTCGTTCTATCTAAAACTTGTGCGCTTGTTTCACATTTTTCCCCTCATTTAACTGCTAATGCATTCCATCTCGCTTATCTTTATACCACAAACTCCGCGTTCTAATACGCTGAAGGCTTTTATATAATTTCCCCATGTCTTTATAATTTCTCGCTAGATTTAGTACTTGGAACGATTAAATTACATACAAATTGAACATTTTAATTCTGCTTCTTTTTATAGAAAGCGTCTAGTGAATAATTTAAATCCCTTATTTTTAATGAAACGAATAAATTTTTATGCTCCACTCCATTTTTATGCTACACAGTAGGCCTTTAATTAAGCGTACTATTTTCCACTGCTTTAATATACACGGTGTTTAACATTATCTAAACAATATAAACCCTATGTTTAGAAGTAAATGACGAATTTATCCAATATACCTTTAAATTAAGCGTATTAGTACCTAAAGCTTCCTTATACACGGTGATTACAATTATTTGATGTCGTTTATTAATTTTTCTACCCTGGTCTAAATTTGAGTAATATATATATATATATATATATATATATATATAAAGAGTTGTTCTCTTTTTTATAAACTCAAGCTTTCTTTATATCAAAAAAATTTAAACAAATTATATAATATCCTAAAACATAACAGTTATCCTGCTCCTCTAATAAAAAGATTGATATTTAACCACACTAATAAAATAAATTACAAAAATTCTACCGATACCAAAACCAGTACAATTCCTAGTTACAAGGTATTTCCATATTTTGATAAGTTAACTTCCCAACTAGATAATATTTTTAAAAATTTTAATATAAAACTTCCAAAAAAACCCGATCTAACACTAAATAACCTTTTTTCTAAAATTAAAGATAAAACCATTCCTTTAGACCAAAGGAACATCGTATATCAATCGTAAATTGTTCAAATTGCCCCAATATATACATTGGGCAAAGTTCACAAAACCTCAAACAACGGTTAACACAGCACCAAAGTGATATACGCACTAAACCAAATTCAACTGCTCTATCAACACACGTAAATACCACCAACCACAAAATTGATTTTAACAATCCAAAAATTTTACATATAGAAAATAATAAATTAAAACGCGAATTTCTTGAAATGTGTTACATCTATCAAAATTCTAATACACTTAATAAAAAAACCGACATTGGAGACTTGAGTTCTATATATACCTACCTTCTAAATTTAAAAAAATGTATTTGAAAATAAAAAATTAAGAAATAAATAATTAAGTTATAATATTATTTTGCTTACAACCATACTCACACAAAAAATTATAAAGACAACTAAATAAATTGATAAAATATTTTAAAATGTAATATATTTACAAAAATGTCATTACAATTAATGCGTTTAATTAATACATATAAAGATACCTTTCCCAAACAAAAAAATTCTCATATAAACAACTATTTACAAAAATTAAATTTAAAGACAGTATACATCATAAATAAAAAATTTTTTATCCTTTTGATGATATAATTAGTATTATTTTTATTTTTAAATTTAATTATACCATACCCTTATACACTATACATTATTATTGATCGTCCAATTGTATCTTATCTCACTTTAGTAAGTATCAGTTAATTATAATTTTTAGCTATTAGTCAACCTTGTTCACGTAACTAATTTATTTGTATTTACTTTTAGTACTCTTGAAAATGGAAAAATAAATTTCCGAAAGCTTGAGTTTATAAAAAAGAGAACTCTTCAATTCTGCTGACCTAAAACCCAAAATTAATTATATACACTTAGATAGCAAGGTCGTTACCAAATTTAGTATATATATTTATATATATATATATTATATATATATTTATATATATATATATATATTATTTACACTTCACAATTTTTGTAATCCTTTAAATACACCCTTCAATCAATTAATATTATATGGATTATTTATTCCAAAATTTATATCTTTTTAATTTAAAGTCACCAAAGACGACACCTTTTACAAAAAAATCTGGAACGTTCGAGACCCTTTTATAATTTTTACGTAAGTTTCACCGTATTCAATGTTCTTGTTGACTCCTTACAAGCTTTGGAGAAAAATAATATATTCAGTGTTAAAATTTTAATTTGAAAGGATTCCTTAAAACTAGGCAGCCCTGACCTGTGATATTTTGATGAGTTGTTGCGTGTTGTGGATCAACACCCCTTTATTATCTTCAATCGAAAACCAATGCTCTGCTTTGTACTCCTTATGTTTTTTAGTTAATAGCTATAATTATATTTAAATATAAAATAAGTTAGTTCATACTTATTTTGGTGGACGGGATGTTTGTCTCTTTGTCGCACGTTTTTTCATGTTTAATTTTAAGTCGTTGTAAATTTGTAGTTGTAAATTAAATAGCAAAACTGTCATCCCTTGTCCCGTTATATCCTGTAATAAAACCTCCTATCTTAGTGGTTCAGGCTGTGTACGTTGTGACTCAATAGCGTAAATAAAAATAAAAGTTGCGCAGTTTTAGTACAATTAAAAACGAGGCTATTCAACTTGCTCTGATTAGTGAATACCAAAATCTTGTTAAGGAATCATGTTATACAAAGACGAGTGCGGTGAATTTATTTAAAATACCGAATATAAAAATTACTCGTTATCTTATAAAGAGTACAAAACTACGAACAGCACAACAATTAGATAAATTGGTATTTCCTTTCTTGAACTAATGGTGAACGAATGAATGCTTTGTTTTATCTGAAAAGCAGCTGTATCTTGTTAGAAGTGGGTCAGTCAGACTGACGAAATAGAAGAAGGAAACACTTCTCTTTGAATAGACAATTAGACAAACAACCTCAGAGAAAATAACCGAAGTTGTTGGCAATATGCCCACACTTTGTTACGAGTACGAACAATCATTCGACACTCTGAACACTATAATAATAATAATGATGATGAAATGCAATTCGAATAAATGATTCATCCTGTATCTATGTAAGAGGTAAATGCACTCCTTCAATTTATAAAAGAAACTATGTTGTGAAAGCAAAATAAACATGGGATTTATCATTACAAAATACATGCGTCCCTCTTGATTAATTGAGCACTGGAACCTTAAAATGTGTTACAACAACGTGAAAATCGCAGATTGTAAAAAAGTAAATTTTTCTTATTAGTCAGTTGGCTGTCTCGTTGCAACTTTTCAAGCATCTCTATCCTTCACTTGCCAATGTTTCATAATTTATATAGTTTGTAATTTGTATAAGATATAAGCTATTTAAGTAGTAAGCTATACATTCTCTACCTATCCTTTCATTATTAGTGATAACCGTCCTGGATGTCATAGGTTATAATTTGTCAGTCACTTCCTTCTCTTTGTTCTACTGTCTACCCAGTTGGTCTTCAAAATTTTCTATAGCACCACATTTTAAAAAGCTTCAATCTTTTTCCTCTTTAACAACTGTACAATACTACGTTTCAAATGAATGTTCTTTAAAAAATTTTACTTATATTTTAATTAGTGTTTGATGGGGACAAAACGTATCTGCGAAAAAATGCTTTTTTTAGTAATGTAATTCTGTGCTCATCATTTTCACCGTTTCCTGTTTGTATATTCAAAGAGTAGGTTTTAATATCTTTACTGTATATCATTTCTTGTACTTCATTTCTTTTATTTTCATGTTGTAGTCCTACCTTAAAATGTTATCTACACTAAATGGCATGTTCTATTGGATAAAAGATTCATGTCATTAGCAAATCTTTAAATACCCTAATTACTGGTTCTATGTATGAATCAAAAAATAAAGGCGATAAAGAACGTACCAATCCGAGACCTTACTATACATTTGCTTCCATTTCCTTGATTAGCTACTGTGATTTTAGCTATTAGTTTTTTCTAGATATTTGTAAACTTTTCTTCTGTCTTTACATTTCAAATTTATCTTTTTACAATACTCAGAACTATTATTTTGGGGAAAACCTAATCTTCATTATTAAAGGTGCAGTGTTCCGACTGTCTGGCGTCATCTTGTTAATGCTTCGTAGCAAGAGATATAACATTTATTTACAAGTTTTAAACATCGACATAAACTTATTATACATTAACACTAAACGCACAGGAAATATTTACAAATGTTTTTATGTGCGTAATTAAATTGCCTAAAAGCACTTCAGTTTGTTAAGTTTCACGACGTGTATCCATGTTGAAGTAAATGTTGCGATTTCATAACAAAGACCTGGTCTTTGTTATGAAATGCGATGCGATACCTCATGGAGGTGACTGCAATGTATTTCCATAGCTTCTATCTTGCGATTGGCGGGCGGAAACGTCGGCATACGTTCGGCTTCCTTGGATGGTAAAATTGAAGAGGACTGATGGTTGAATGATGACAATTCTGGTGTGCTTATTGGCGTCATGGGCTCTCGAGGGTCCTAATGCCCGTGATGGCTTCGGAGGTGGATCGATTTAAGTTTTGGCGGAATCTTGTCCATAATGTTGTGAAAGTTGACTACACTTTATCCCGCTAGATTCGGTGGTCACAATGAGATAATCTGAAGAAAAATCCTTAGTGCACGACGAGCTTCGTGATTTCCGTCGTGTACTATTATAAGTTCCTTCCAAGAAGGTTGGTAGCTTTTTTAAAAAGAGAATACAAGAAGTAATTTGATGTAGCATTTGGTACTCCTTTTATACCGAGGTTAGTTTGTATTGTACATCCGGACGGTTCTGTTTGTATTTTGAGGGATGTTGGACGAATCCATTATTGATCGAGGGGTGTTTTATACATGCTGTAACGTTAATTTTAAAGCTAGTACTTACCCCGTGGCTATCCTAATCCCAGCGCGTTTTTAATCTCGGGGTGGTGTTCAGATATCCCCTTGTTTGGTTTGGCGGTAGCTCTCCTGTCAATGAAGCGCCAATATTTTGTAGAACAGTAGAGGAATAACGAACGAAAACAAACGGACCACTTCCCCGACTGTCGGAACTCTTCCAAAACACGTCTGCACTCGAGGAAGGCCGATAGTAAAGTTTCTTTGTTTCGATGCAATAGTTTCCAAGAACCATCGTCTTCTTTCCAAAATAGGTTAATGTTCTGACGCAAATTGGTGGGCACAGCTGCACTGTTAAGTACGAGAAATGCAATCCTTGCGGATTCCCAATCACAAATCATAAATCAATGTCCGGACTTATGTGAGAACCAAAGCTTTGTGTAGTTATCACATAACACATATATTAAACAAAACAATACTAAAGAATTCCCGGTGCAGGATTTAAAAATCCCCTAAACCTAACTAATAAATAGTTAAAAGTCTTATATAAAAAGGCACAACATTTGCGTTAATGTTTCCAAAAGAAAAATAAATAAAAAGAAAAAGTCTCTTCGTACGAGAACTTACATTCACGGAAAACTGAAATTGAATATGTCTATAGGCGCTACCTGGTTTTTTAAACCGTAGCAATATTTGCGATACCAGGAAACGAAAATGAGTAGCAACCCGATTCTAAGGCTTACTCAACTAACCGCTCTTAGGTTTTGTTTGACGTGCCACCGATAAGAAAACCAAATAAAGATAACGTCATTAACTTAAATATACCCACACAACAATTTCAAAGACAATTACTATGGACGCAGCAGTAATTATACGATAGACAGTTAATTGAAGATAAAAATATGAAATTTTCAATACAACCAAAACGTAAACAACAATATGTGAAACGACAAATGCGATAGCCTCTCACCAACAGGTTCAGGAAAAACAAAAAATGCATTAGCATTCCTAAATATAGAAATGATTGATAACGAATGTTATAAAAATGATTGAAATATATGCGAAAAAAACATCGAAAAGAAATTTCCTGTATTCGCTACTATGGAAACTAACTTTTTATTACATAGGCATAGGTTACGATCGTATGGGTATCCGAAGAGTTAAGCATCAAACGGACATCAGCTAGCACAAGTCTTAAAAATTCACCCAGTTTTTAGACTAAGAATATATTAACCACGATAATGACTGTATTAAGTTGTAAAATAATAACAAGAAGATGAAAATTTAAAAGAAATTAATTTATGCCCGTGTAATGACCACTGAAAAAAATGTATAACTAGGGATGAGAGATCTATCTTTTCAAATCAAAAACTATATATGGGAAGGCAAGGTTTGTAGATTAAGGGGTTAATAACCATTTAGATATACAATAAGATGCATTAAAGGTTAAAAACTAAATATACGTAGAAATAAACGATATAAGAACTCGATAATTAAATACTAATACACGCATTTTCTTTTATCCATAAATACTAGAGAAGGCAAGGTATATTTACATAATTAAAGGTAAGGCAACAGGTAGAAATTTGAAGTTAATGAAAGGTAAAATTTACAATCAAATATTTAGTCCCCGAGTTAATAATGGTACCATAAAGTATAATTTACATAAAATATCATTAGGAATTTTTGAGAAAAACTGCTAATTGAGTCAAACATAAAAATTTGAATTCGTTTTCATTTTGTAAGATAACAAAACTAATTTTTAAAATTACGTTAATTTAGCAATATGAACAAAATTAAAGATGTGGTTTTTCAATTTTTCAGCAATATTTTTTCAAATATAGATAATTAACGCAAAAACGACACCATATGTAAAAAACAAAATAAATACTACAAAAACAATATTAGGTCTTTACCAAATCACTCAATAAAAAATAAAAATATAATAACAGATATTTATGCATGCTTAGGCAAGATATTAAACTGTTAATTTAATCAACAATCTGATAATGAAACCTCACAAATGTATTAAAAGGAAAGGTAATTTTTATTTAAAGTTAAGTACACACAAATTAGATTGATGTTGTAAAGAAGTCATGAAATTCAATTAAACAACGTATTCCGTAATTAGGAACAATTTTGCAAATACACGAATTTAAAGTTAGTGCTTCGTTATTTTTAAAATATGAATAATTAACACAAAAACCCCAAATTCAAATCTAAAATTTATTTGTTTAACCAAAAGAAGAGTTACAACATATAATATACTATATATATGATTTTTACTTAATACAAATAAAGGTTAGTTTGCTGGGTTAGGTTCTTTTAGATTAAAAGTCTTTCAAAAAAGACAAATAAAAATTAAAGTATGAGATATTTTAAACAGTGACCAAATAACAACCGCTATTTACCCCACATATATTATAAATCAATCCAAAAAGCGAAGATTTCCCGGCAATGTAATACAACTAAAAACTGTAACAAAAAATTGTTGCGATTTTTTTAAAAGCTTTATCTTTTTTTGTATTAGTTAAGTTCAGGGAATTTTTAAACCCCGAATGGGGAAATTCCTAGCGTTATTATGTTTCAACGTAAGCATTCCGTGAAAATCATACAAAGATTTGGTTCTCACGTACGCCCAGATATTGATTTATCATTTGTAGTTTGGGAAAACGCTGGAATTGCAGTTCTAATTGTCAACATGCAGCTGTGCTCACCAATGTGCGTTAGAGAACTTTAACCTCTCTTAGAGAGGTGAGACGTTTCGTGAGGGCGGATGTGTCGAAACAGAGGAACTTGACTACCGGCCTTGCTCGAGTGTACACGTGTTTCTAGTGCTAAAACTGTTCGGGGAAGTAGTCCATTTCCTTACGCTTATTTTCTCTGTCGGCGCTTCTTCGAAGAAAGTTACAACCAAACAAGCAAAGGGATATCCGGATGTCACGGGGTAAGTGCCGCTTTTCTTATTTGCAGGGAATTTGCTGCCCCAGGAAATTTAACCCTGTGTAAATTTGTTAATATTGCATGTGGCAGTATATGTACTAAAAATCAAACGTGTCAGAACGTTGCAATATGTTTAAATTCGTTTCAAAATTCACCACAAAACAAATTATTTAGATGTTTTTTAAAGTCACTTAACACTAAATACTGTTTAAGATTAACAGGAATATGTATTTCATGTATATATAACCCAAAATACTATTAGGTTCAGACAAAGAAACGATGTATCGGCCATATTAAATATTTTATAATCAATAATTAAAGGTTTTTAGGAAATTTATTAGAATCTTTTCAGGTTTAAAAATACAGTTTTTTTTTGTTTTCTAATTAGATATTAAATACAAGACAAACATGAAATTATACAGGAAACGTAGCCTAAGAAAATCTATTTAAACGTGAAAAAGCCAACTCTTTTTCATAAACACTCAAATTTATAAAGGGGCCTCCAATTGTTGAGCGCTACTGTAACGTAAATTTTTACTACATAATAAACTGCAATAAATAATATAAAATATATTCAAATTTACACGGGATTAAATTCCCCGTTGCGTCAAATGCCTTTCAAATTGTAAAGCTAGCACTTACCCCGTGGTTATCCTAATCCTGGTGAGTCTTTAATCTCGGGGTGGCGTCCAGATTTCCGTTTGTTTGATTGACGGTAGCTGTCTTATCGATGAAGCGCCGATATTTTGTAGAACGGTAGAAGAATAAGGAAAGAAAAGGAAAGAACCAGTTCGCCGATTGTCGGAAATCCACCGAAACACGTCTACATCATGCGCGCGCGGGGGCGCGTGTGCGTGTGAGTGCTTGTGTAAATATTAAAATACTTGTTTTATCTCACCATTAGTATTCCTTCAAACCTTATTTAACTTCAAATTTATAATATGTAGAAAAATAACTGGATTTTTATAGTTTCCCCCTCCCGGGCAATTATTCATTTTAGTTACATTATGTTAAATCGTGTTTGATCTAATGGATGTGTTTAAATAATAAAACTCTCCCATATTTATTCAATGCTCATGGAACAAAAAATTTTTATGACACGTAGTTCAAATTAGGATATTTGTGTTACGATCTTGAAAGGTGCTAAAAAAAGATGAAACAGAGTTTAACTCATTTATGTGTTTTAGCTAGTTCCAGTTTCAACTGTTGACGACTTTGTTTATTTTGCTCTTCACTTGATATCTCCCCATTAGGGGACTGATTAGAAATGTTATGAACTCGAGTGAAATGACTACAATGAAGCGATGATTATGCCCGAAGCGGGAAACTTTTGTAATGTTTTTTAAGTGTAGACTTGTCAGAATCTTAAACTAATATTTTTCCCGAGATGCAATAACTACGTTCTACATTTCATAGCTAAGTTTAGTTTCTAATTTATCTATCTCTATCTCGATTTTGATTATATCACCGGTGTTGAAAATCCTTTGCCAGTTCTTTACAGCACAGTTAATAACGTTATATTAGAAAATAATGAATAGACCGTCTTAACTATTTTTTCAACTGATTATTTAAGAAATTTTCATTGAATTTCCAACCGAGTTGCAAATGTTTTAGAAACGCATACATTGAAGCTGATGAAAATATAAAATGTCAACGATTTACTTTAACTTCATTCAAATAGTTAGTCAAATTTGTTTTGTCAATTTTAAATTGCACAGAATTAATTTTTATACTATTCCTATTACAGCATTATAGTTATTTATCTAAATAAAAATTTTGACATGGATAAATCTTATAGAATTAGATAGAACTTACTATTGATTGACAGAAAATTTGATCTAAAATTAAGGCATTTAAGTTATTGCAACGAAAACTCATTGCACAAACAACAGTTCTTTATTATCAAGCCTTTTCAGCAACTCGTAGCTACAATGAAATTTTCAAAAAACTCACAACAATTTACTTCCAGCTAATCTTCTCAACACTACGATTAGGGATGGACACGAACCGAACAGGTTCGAGGTTCGGTTCGAGGTTCGGTTCGATTTTTCAAACCGAACCGAACCCAACCGGACATTTTATTTTCGAACCAAACCTCGAACCGAACCGGCAAATTTTTCGAACCGAACCGAACCTAGCTCAAGGTTCGGTCCGGTTCGGTTCGAAAGGTTCGATTTTTAAATAAAATTTAGTTTAAAATTTAATTTTCACTAAAACATGTCAATCTTAATTTCTCCCAAACGCACATTTTAAAAATCTCGAGTAGCAAGCATATAAGAATTAGAACGATTTTCTAATGTACATGGTCATCGAGTTTTAAGGCAATAGGTAAATAATGTAATAGGTATTAGTGATACATATCTAATAAATTTTGTCATCGAGCCACGTTTCTAGATCAAAAAATTCTAGATTAGTTCGATTTGTTTAATGCTCCTTATTTCAAATTGTTGTTTGTTTATAACTAGTATGAGATATTGGAGAAATGATTTTGAAAATTTGGTTTTAAAAACAAGTTTATTTTATTTAATGAACAGAAGTCGTGTTGAAAACCATCTTAAACATATACAAGCCGTGGTCACGGTCTAGAGACTACAGAAGTTTTCAGAATAAACGAAACAATTTAATTTTTAATTAAGTATGTATTACTAATCCATCATTTTGAATTTTTTATTTTTATATGAAAACCAGCTCTCTATTAATATTAAAAAATGTGACCTTGTAGCAAAAACTAATCTCTTTTTCTTTTGTACATAATCGCTCAACAAATGGTGTTACAAAACGCATGGTACGATAATATTTACGGTTTATTTATTGTGGCCATTACCAACGTCCTTAGAAGTAGCCGATACTCTAAAAGAATGACCCCAAACTTTCTCTCGTTGAAGTTTATGACTCATAGGGGCATAAACTTTTCAATCAATGCCGACATAAAATAACACACTATAATGCAAATAATAAGCAAACATAATGCCCGTGTCATAAATACTGTTATATTTTATTATGAAAAACGTAAACATTGTTTGAGGTAGATTTACGATTCTTTCCGAGAACCCTCTGATATTGTCTTTTAAAAGAAATAATAATAAAGATAAACTGACAAACAGCTTTTTGTTTGTACTGTATAAAAAATCAGCAACACCTTGTTTATTGTCTTGATACTTTTTTTAGAGTAACTAAAACTAAAATAAAAGTAATCGCAAAGATCGTGTGATATCGTTCTTTCACGGTAAAATGACATTAGTAAAATTCATCAATTATTAACACATGCTAAACTTTAGAGGTTGTTTTCACTATTAACCTAATTGTAATTACGCTTTGTTAAAGAGAGTACGTATTGAAAAATCAAACCTGGACAAACAGTATTAATATGATTTATGCTACTAAAATCTAAAACATATTAATGTTGGGTTTATTTGAAAATAGCAGCTACTAAATATAAAAACTACATTAATAAACATTTAAATTGTTGTAGTTGAACGTACTAGTTGTTTAAAATATCAAAATGTCGAACCGGTTCGGTTCGGTTCGAGGTTCGGTTCGTTTTTTTCGAACCGGACCGAACCGAACCGGACTAAAAAGTTTTCGAACCGAACCGAACCTAGGGCAAGGTTCGGTTCGGTTCAATTTGAATCCATCACTATCTACGATACTATCTTTTTAATTATTATGAAAGCACCATAATTAACCATTTAAGGACTAATTATTAATTCACTTCAGTAATTTATATCACAGCACAATTTATTTTAAAAAGTTTGTACCACTAACTTATTTCATGTCGCGCCTTTCAAAACTTTAAACTAGAATCAAAGCTTTAATTCGGATTGAACTAACTAAAGGTACTTTATATTTTATCCAATCGTTCTAATTAATGCGAGAACATACCTGAATATGCAAATAATATCTCGAACGTATCTAGTGTATTCTAAAACAGCTCTTAAATGCAAAACTTTTGTGTACCTACCAATCAAGTCTATCGCCCGTAGAGGCTTATCAATCATCTTTTGTGTACAAACGCCTCAATTACATTACAATGTATTTATTCTGATCAGAAGTGAATTAAACGGCGCTACACTGCCCCCCTCTTAAAGCTGTTCTGCTTCAGAACACTTTGTGACCTGGAAGTTGGATGTAGGGGTAACGAGAGTCTAGACCATTTCTGCAGTTTTCATATTGATAGAAATTGCAACCAACGTACTATTTGGATCGTAACCACACACCAAAATATGAACCCCGATTTTCTGGAACAGTACCTCTGGTATATTTCGTACCATCTTCCAGTACAACCCATCGAGTCCACAACCGATCTTGGATATGGCTAATTTTTTGTGTTGAGGTTTGATCATTTGACTCTTGAGGTTCAATAATGCCGTCCACAGATCCTGGTAATCCAATTTACCAGACAGTAGATACCACGATTTAGCTGTATGGCCTTTCCAGCCTCTGGTTGTTGTCAGCGAAGTTCAACCAGACCAGCAAATTTATTTTTAAACATCCGAGCAAGTTCGCGGGACATATCAAGGTCCGCTACTACGCAATGTGTCAGGTAGTATTCCGATGGGACATAGAATAGAGCATCTTGAATCTTTTCCGCGACTCCAAGTCTCGCTTTGCCTGGGCCGCTATGAAGACACATGAACCAATCATTCATCCTCACGAGTGTAACTGTTTGTTCATCTCACTACTTGTCGTTCTTTAGCAGTACCGACGTCATCACTATTGTACGGTACCGGCCGATTAACATGCACTACTATTGCTTCTCCTTTTGACAGCTTACGAATCCAATATACCACGCTGTTGATCCTTTTTATAACTTTGTACAGACGCTCCCAATGTCTCTGTAACTTTAATAACAGTTCACGCTTTCGTCTGGGATTGTATCGCCAGACGCGATCGCCCTCTCAAAAACCAGACTCTGCGCCTGGCTGTTATATCTGATCATCCGATCGTTTGCGATCTGGATATTTTTCCTTACGTCACCATGGATGTCATGCGTCTTGTGCTTAAGTGTCTCAACGTAATTCTCGCCCACGATGTCATCTCCGAGTTTACAGCCAAACTTAAGGTCACACGGTAACCGTATCTAGCGTCTCAGCATAGCACATGCAGGTGTCTGTCCAGTGCTCACATGAACCGAAAACCGATAGACCAATAAAAATAGATCTAAATATTGATCCCAGTCTCTGTGATTTTTGGAAACGACCTGGGAAAGGTACTTGCCCAAAGTACAAATCGCGCCTTCTACCATACCATCCAATTGTGGATGCATGGCGTTGTTCGAGTCTTTCTCATCCCTAACAATTGGCAACAACACTGCTGACTCAAAATTTCTTCCCTGATCGGCGTGCAACTTCATAGGAAGTCCAAAACGGTAGAATTGTTCATTTACCAGCACATCAGCGACGGTTGCAGCTTATTGGTTTGGTATAACATATACTTCGGCTCACTTCGTAAAATAGTTCACGATTACCAAGATTTACTTATTCATGGAGTCGGTTTCAGGGAATAGACTGGCAATATAGATTGCCACTTTCTCAAATGGGTTTCCTACGTTCTATTGTCTCATTGGAGTCTTACGGTTTCCCCATAATGCACAAAGCCGACACTTGCGGCACCACTCTTTCACATCGTCCTTGCAGCTACTCAGTAAAATCTTACTCGGACCTTCTCCAGCATCTTCTTAACGATAAAGTCCTCTCGAGGTTCCATTATGTAGATGTCCTGAAACCTCCGATATCTGGGTTTAGAAATTACAACCTGAAGTGTACTCACGGATCTATCTTCATTCTCCAAGGATCGCACTAAAAATCCATTTTCTACCTTTAATGGATGTCCCGAGTGTGCCTTCAGGGTGCTACTCAACGGACTAATATCCCGCTAAGACGGGCGTTCTCCTCTGGATTTCCCAATCCAAGAAGGATATCTAGGTCTTTGTCATTCTCCTGTTCGGTTCGCAACTGTAGAGACTATCAATCGTCATTGATCACGGTAACCCGACCAAGTGGGTCGAATTTCATTTCTACCCCTGAGCAATTGCTACAATATTCGGGGTAAGGTGTTCTCAAAAGCGCATCCGCTTTACGAAGACTTGTACTAGTACGGTGTACCATGTCAAAGTCATACTCCTGCAGCTTTTCTATCCAACTAGTGATTTGTCCTTCGGGGTTTTTAAACTGTAATAGCCACTTCAGGGCGGCGTAGCCGGTTCTTAAGTGAAATTTTCTCCCGAAAGGTACTTATAAAAGTGTTCTGCAGATTTCACCACAGCCTTGTTGTAATGCAATTTTCTGTCCCGGTTTCGAGAGCACCTTGCTAAAGTAACCAATGACTCTCTCTTGTCCGTCTTCCATCTGGGATAGTACATTTCAGATGGCGACATTGCTTACATCAGTATCAAGGATGAATTTGCCTTTCGACCGAGGATAACTTAAGATCGAAGCTGTTGCCAACAAATGCTTTACCTGTTGAAATGCATTTTGGCAATGTTCATCCCAAACATATTCGCACCCTTCTTCAGTCAACTTGGTAAAGGGTTTCGCAATATTCGAAAATCCGCAAACGTCGGTCTGACTCCGTTACATGAAACTACGTGCCATATGCATTTTACCTCTTCGCTTAGCAGTGTTACGTGCCGAAATTCGGCCGGTAAACATTCCTGTAAGGTTTTAATTTGTAAGGGATTTCGCGCCAATAATTTTAAAAGACTTGTGCGCGTATTTCCGTCACTTCAGACAGTGCGTTTGCGCAAAGGATTGCGCCGACGCGGAGTGCAAAAAGAAAGTGGGAAATTTCAGACACGTCGCGACTAGCCAGCGAGACGTTGCCTAGTGTAGTTATCTTTGTGCCGTATATTGTCTTTTTTCAGGTTATGTAGGTTTCCTGCCTATACCCAAATACCGTACCTCTCTACCTGTCTTCCTTTATCGTACCTCTACATAAGGAAGAAGACAAATTGAATTTGGATTCGACAAGGGGGCCCAACGGATTACCCACGCCCGAACTGCTCAGCGAAGCCCAGCTGCCGCCATAATAGCCTAATGCTGTGAGAAGTCCTACAGTTTACGTGAGTACCTTTTGGTTTTTCTTATAATTAGTATAAACCTTTTTGTATGTGATAATAATTTGAACATTTATATGACGTAATATCTTATTTACGCATCATTTTGCAATTATTTATCATTGCTACCAACTATTGTAGTGGCTCTCGTACCGTACCGCCGGGGTTATAATAGCAGGTGACACTTTTTCAACTCAGTTTCAAATTGGTTTTCCTGAGTATTCGAAATACTTCTTCCAAATTATCCTAAGTGTTCTCCAAATGACTTCCCAATAAAGATTACATCATCCAAATATACAAGGCACGTTTTTCACAATAGCCCACGCTAAATGTTATCTATTTAACGCTCGAACGTGACAGAAGCGTTGCAAAGCCCAAATGGTATGAATCTAAATTGCCCTAGGCCAGTACCAATAGTGGAAAGCAGTCTTTTCCCGATCTTTAGGTTCCGTATCCACTTGCCAAGGTTGAGAATCTTCAGGACACTGCAAATGTATCTAAGATGTCGTCAATCCTTGAAAGTGGGTAGCTATCCTTTTGGTCACGTCATTCAATCGTTTGTAATCCACAAAATCTTGTCAATCCGTTTCTCTTCGTAACAAGCACAATAAAGGATGCTCCAGGGCTATCAAAATGCTCAATCACTCCTTGCCCCTCGATATTTCCAATGATTGTCTTAGCCTCTTCGCGTTTGGCCAATGGGAGTCTTTTCAGCTGCTATCTTATCAGCCTAGCATCTGCTTTGTCGATTCTATCTTGGATTATTGCAACCTTTTCTAATCAAGCTTCGTCGAGCCCAAACACGTTGGAGTACCGTCGGATCAAATACTTAAGTCCTGCCAGTTGTTGTTCAAAATGCGGGTATGGTTTCGTCAACAGATCCAATACATTAGCGGAGCACTCTTTGGTGGACGGTTTTTTCTCAACACCGGCACACCCTGCAACGTATACAACCGAAGAGCACTACCCAACCGTTGCATTCTTTTTCAACGCGAAATCGCAGTTAATTGGCGTTTAAGATCTTAACTGATACACCATCCATTATTTTAATCAAAGCCTTCCCTAGAAGCATGCCCTTTTCGTGGAATTCGTCTGTAATCAGTTCAACAGCGCGTACAAAGTCTTTACAAAGAGCACTATCGAAGCATCCTAACATCACACTTTCTGTCCTTACAGGTAGCATAACGTTGTCCGTCACACAAACTCGCTCAGACACTTTGGCTGCTTCACAAAACGTCACTTCGTCGTTTCCCACTCTTAAAACATTCTCTTCCATATCTGCATGGAATCCATACTTCTTCAGGATATCCAGTCCCAACATAACTTCTTTGGTGATGTACGCTATGACTACCTGATAGTAAAATACTTTGCTCCCAATTCAGTTGTTACATCTAACATTCCGTATGTTTGTGTTCTTCACCAGCTACGTTTCGAAAACGCACCGTCGCAGGCAACACTTTACTATGGTCGTGCACTATATTCGGATTGGTAATTGTAATTGTGACTCTGGTATCAACAAAGAACTTCACAGTCTTTCTTACATTTAAAAAGTTCGGATTACATAACCGTCAGCGCGGTATGAGTGACGCAACCGCCGTTGGTAACGCTAATCCATTAAGTGGAAATTAACGCGCCCATCTGTCAATGACGTCACACAACATGCAAATTTAAACGCGCAATTGACGGAATATATATCAAATTCGCAAACAGTTCGTAAAGATTGAATACTCACATGAATAAGTCCCGCTTCCTTCAGGGTTGCTAGGACCTCCTTCCGGGTTATTTAAAGATGGTGACTGCTCCGGTTAGCTGCTAGCGAGGCATGGACTCCGGTCCGTTCTAGGGTCGTGGACTGCTCCCAGGTCGTATCCAAATTCCTATATGTAGCGGGAACAATAAGGAACAGGTATAGGGACGACAGACAAAGATAAACAGAGGAAATCTACATAATAAAAATGAAGATACGATACCAGACACGACCACTGCACTCGAAGTTCCAAGGCAAAAAGCCACGTTATAGCGTCTCTCGGAAACTTCCCACTTTTGTTCTCCCGCCACTCGCGTCAGCGCGATCTGGCGCAAACGCACTCTGACGTGATGGAAATACACGCCAAGTCTTTTGAATTTATGGCGCGAACTCACGCACAGCAATACTAAACTAAAAAATGTTTAGTGCCAAATTGGCACGTAACATCTTGCCGTTAAACGGTGCGCTGCGGATGGTGGTCTTCGGGGTAGAATCAGTGCAGCCCAACTCCCTCCCGGTTGACTCCCTTAAAGTTTTCGGCTTCTCTGCTTCCTTTGTGAACTGTTTACATTTGGAATGTATATGCTCAAACTCACCACAATTGCAGCATTGGTTGGTTTTCACGAAGTACCAGTCGAATCACCTCATCTATGCTTCCTGTTCCTCTACGGAGCATCTTACTTTGTTAGTACTACAATGCATAGCTTGCTTTGCAGCTTCAAATTCCAAAGCATGAGTTAGTAAATGATCTAGACTCCTTGGCCGAATCAACCATAGTGTTTGTTGGATCTCTATGTAGCGCATCCCGTCAACAAAGGTCTGTACTACCAACTGCTGCGCGAAGCTATCTGGTGCTGTTGGGTAGGTAAGTCTAGCCAAGCAAGCAAATCTGCTTCAAACTCTTCCAAATTTTCGTTGGTCCTTTGGTAACGATACTTCACTTGAGCGTGGTACACGTGTTGCAGAGATGAGAGTTGTTGTACCTCATTTTCAGCCTTGTTGCTAAGAGCATGTAGCTTCTTTGGGCATGGTCTGTCATAAACTTCAAAATAATCAAAACCTCACCTCGTAACGGGGCAATCAACCAAGTTGACCTTCTACCACCGCTCCAGCGGTTAGCTCTCGCTGCAGTCTCGAATTGTTTGAAATATGTTAGCCAAGGTGAACTTCTATTAAAGGTGAATGAATTTACTCTAAACCTTGCTGTTCATTCGCATTCCCTGTCATCCTTACATTCTGAGGCGTGTTGTTGTATCGCCGGCACTAAGGGCTCTGGTGTTTGCAAGGTCGGGAATTAATCAGTTCTTCCATCATCATTACATATTTTATACTATTTTACGCGGTCTTTAAATTTTTTTCAAAAATCTCGTTTTCAGCCCATGTGAGTTTTTTCGTATTATCTTGTAACTTCGCGGTCCGCAGAATTTTGATTTTGCTTATCTGCGTGCTCTTGGACGCCTGACTTGGAGTCCTTGATTTCGAGTTACAGGCATGGAGATAGGAATCGTTCAAATGCCTTTTTCACTAGATCCTACTAGTTAACATCAATGGAACGAAAATTTTATTTGCACAAACAGCAGTTTTTTATTATCAAGTGTTTTCAACAACACGTAGCTATAGTGAAATTTTCTACAAGTTCACATAACAATCTACTTCCAGCTAATGCTAACAGTACTTAACATTACGATGCTATCTTCTTAATTACTATTGAAACACTATAATTAACTTTCTTAGCACTAATTATTAATTTATATTGGTCAGTATAGTAATTTATATCACAAGGGGAAACTTCATATCACTACTTTCGAAGCTTTAAACTAGAACCAATATTGTAATCAAAGCTTTAATTAGGTCTGAACTACCTTACGCTCATCACGGCAATTTATATTTCATCCAATATTTCTAATTATTTTGAAAACATCCATAATGTGCGCTCTAAATGCAAAACTCTTGTACGTGTGTCAATCAAGTCTATCGCCCGCAGAGGGTTTATCAATATCCTTTGTGTACAAACGCCTCGCTTACAGTCCAATGTAATTATACTGGTCAGGAATAGACTAAACGGCGCTACATTGATATTATTCAAGTATTTTCTTATAATGTTTCGTTAAAATGTACGTATGTAAATATTAGGTTCCATTATTATAAAATTTTACACAGTCTGTAATGGCTTTGTAGTTATTTATTAAGATTACCATGACGTTGAACAAGAGTAAAAGCTAAAGTAGCTAAATTTTAATAAAAATTGAAAGATTCGGTAACTATTTGTTTCCGTTTTTAGACAAGCTTCTGATTTAACGACGATAAACTTTATGAGCGCTTTATTTCAACAAATTTCAATCTTAAAATTATTGAAGAACTAGAAAGCCAAGCAAAGATATTGAATAGCTTACTTATTGTGTATGGTATTTTTAGTGTTTACGACTATTTTCGATGCATACAAAACGGTTCGTTCATGGTTTATAGCTATTTAACTATCTTTATAGCTTACCGAAAATTGTTGTCTTAAAATTAGTATTAATTAGATATGGCAAAGATGTACAAATGTTTCGAAAATGTATCTTTCAGATGACTGAATTAATGAAGACTGCAGTATCATAATTTCGCTTATTTTAAGTCAAAAATACACATCTTCGTAGTTTCTTTTTAAAACATATCAATAGCAATATCACCAAATTTTAGTCTCACATCCCTTAATTTTGAATTTCAAAAATTTCTTTAAAAACGTCGAAAACTGCGCAAAATAAAAAATTATATAAATGACTCATTTAATGAGTCATTTCTTGCACGTGTCCTATTTATATAAAACTTGTAACATATCTTTTTGCCGAGATTTATAAAAGAGTAGATTCTTTAATTTTCTACACTTAGTGTGCTAGTTGTTCGATTTAGTAATTAGCTCCTTTATATTAATTACTATCCAAATCATGCGCTTGCAGTATTATCCAATTAGTAGTCGAATATTATTTAAAATAACTAATAGAGACTCATGTTTTATCATATGATTGTTTGAACTTTGTTCAATTGACATTATAATTTGAATAAGGGCCGCTATACTTGCGGCCACGTCCCCAATGCTCCACCCGGAGGTACTACATTGGGTTGTTCAATTGACAGCAAAGCAAGGTCGTATCATCAGTTCGTCAAACCGGATGGCATTCGCTCTTGACTCTTGGACAAGAAAAGATAGTTTCAAGAAGGAGCTGAGCGTGTGATAGGCGAATCTTCATTTTAGATTTGCATCTTTAGATGAGAAAGTCCCGTCTAAGCTCTACTTTCTCTGTCAACGGTAGTCAGGTAAAAGTATTAGGTTCATTGTTCTAATTTAATTTCAATTACAGCGTTCTTTACGAAGGGTTTTAAGAAGATTATTGTGCCACGAGGTCGGTTCCTCCTAGATGTACATGCCTCAGTTAATTGGTTTGTGGAAAACGAAGAATAAATTCAATTAGCAAGCTATCTTTAAAGAGTAAAGGAAAGCAGCATAAATATTCAGTTCTTTGACAATGTGCAGTTTCGAGAAATTTCTGTAAGGAGTTCGCTTGTTTAATTCGAAACATATGGTTTTGTCGTGTGCCTTGTGATCTTTCAATATTTGTTCAAAAGGAAGGTAAACGATTAGCTTTATTCATGTGTGGTGATGTCCGTAGGGGCGCTGGATAGCGTGGTGCTGATAGCTAGTTATCGGGTTAAGGTACTAACAGTTAGTTGATATAAGTCTAAGACCATTGTAACTTTATTTACATTTTTAAGATATTGTTCAACCTTTACCTTCTGCAGTTGGATCGTGAATGTCCTTTATTGGCTTTCCATTCTTAACATCTAATGACAATTACGCTTAGGCTACAATTCTAATTACACTGAACTCTGAGTTCGTTGCACATGTATTTGCTATCGATGGTGTCATTGTACAATTCCGCACTACATTCCTAACAAGTCATTCACCTTTCAGTGCATACAGTTTAATACAATAATATAAATTATTGGCACAATTAAGATAAACATAAGCTCGCGTAGAAGAATTAAAATGTACCTGCTTTAACTTAAGATTACGGAAATGCTAACGTCAATAACTTTGGATTCCCTTTGTTTTGTTGAAGTATTCGGTGTGAGCGATTTTCTTTGCTTACTTTATTTTCCTTTCTTGTTTGTACGAAATACCGTAACAAGTTCAGAAAATCTGGTTTACTGCAAGATATCATTCGCAAATAAATCCAACGGAACGTGTTAATCGCGTAATTATTACTTATATCTCGTCCTATGTCGGATCTTACCATACAAAATGGGACGAAAATATATTTAAAATTGCACAATCATTACGTATCCCTAACCATGGAATTGCTCAATTGTCACATTCATTTTTAGTTTTTGGACGTTACACTCCAATTGATGGCAGTTATTACGGTTCTGTTCCCAACAATACTGATGTAAATGAATTTGATGAAAAAACACTTTGGGATAGAGATCAATAGTTGTTACCTCATATTTTTACCAATGTTAGAAAAAATTTATTTAAAGCTTATGAAAAAACGTAAAAGTTATTACAATCTTCGTAAAAGAGAAATTTTCTTTACCTTGGGCGAACAAGTGTGGAAAAAAATCATGTTTTATCTGATGCAACTACAAATTTTCCTGCTAAATTAGCTCCCAAATTTATATTATGTGAAATTTCTCGCATAATTGTTCCATCGATTTATGAACTACAAGATTCAAACGGCAAACTTCAAAGACGTTGGCATATTAAAGATATAAAACCATTTTCGTCTGCCCCTAACGAGTAGTACTTAGTCATACTTGTGTTTATATATTCATCTAAATATATTTTCTCTTTTCTATCTATATTTCAACCAATTCTTTTTTCTTTTAACGTTACCTTCTCAGTATAAACATATCTCACACTTGAACTTTCATTTCTTACTCGTAGCTAAACCTAATTTATACCTTTTAGACATCCTTATCGTATACTTACATATATGTTACCCTTTGAACCTTGAATCATTTCAAAATTTTTCGTTTGATAAATAGTTCGTTTACTTCTAAATGATAACTCCTCCATTCTTAGTTAAAAACTGTTTATTTATCCGTAACCTCACATATTTCTATTTCTTTTAAATTTCCATCTCTTGTCTCGCTATTATTTCACATCCCAGTACATTCGATTAACATGGTTGACATATCTTGCGTTTCAACAACTCAGAAAATCTTTAAGGCTTTTATTAGCTAATGTCGAATTACTCAGTTGCGATTACACAAATTTCTAATCGATGTGTTTTCCTTAGCAAATATTTCAACCATTTGTTACAAATTTCGTTATGAATCATAGGGACATTAATACATTTCTCATGGTTTTTGCCTGAACATGTTGGCGGGGAATTGTCGCCTTTGTCGGCTCAATGTTATTCCTTATTATTTTGATATATTGAAAATTTTCCTACTTTTATCTTCGATTAACTGTCTATTGTAAAATTATTTGTGTCCGTAATAATTATCGGTCTTTGAAATTACTAAGTGGATATATTTAAGTAGGTCGTATTATCTTTGTCTGATTCTCTTATCGCAATGGATGCGCTCGGTAAGAAGATGATCTTTCTAGGTCTCATTTGAAGACTAGTTAGCATTAATTATGGACGTGGTGGCATAGGGCTTATTTTATTGCTAACGTTGCAGGTGGTCCTTCAGACCGATCTGTTTAAATAGAGACATTCTCCACTCCCTACCCTTCTCTATCCTAAAACTCTACTTTTTATATTTTTCTCCGTTTCAATCTTATTATTTTCTATCGTTGGACCTGTCTTAGTACCGAAACAACCGTCTATCGTAAATACTCTCTGTATGTTTGTTGTGGTTTGTTTTGTATTTTTCTTAATCTTTTTTGGGTATTAAACCACTCATAATTGTTAAAATCGTCTTTATTTACATTTCGATCCATGACCTAGGATCATTGTCAAAATAATAAAAATTTGAAGTTTGACATTTATTGCATAAATTAAAGGTGACTTTGATTTATTGATGTTTGATATATTTGGTTTGAATACATTAGGTGAAAATTTTAAAGTTGCGAAGAATGAGAACCTTCAATTTGTGTTGCGTCCTGGGAGCGACTTTGAGTAGTCAATACGCTTAACGTGAAATCAACTGATTAATTTTTATGTAAATAAATTTCATATAAATTCGATAACTTGAGGATTGGAAAATATTTTTTAACATCTTTCTATTTATACGATTGACAGGATGGTTATTAAAGAAGTGTACAAATACGTTACCGTAAGGCTTAAGCAGCCGTTTTTTTATATTTATCGTGAGGCGGAAAACTCATGATTTAGGCTACCTCTTTGGTAGATTTTAACATGGTTATGAGGCGACTCTATGGCGGGTTTACACTTGTCAGATACCAATGCTCTTTTACGGGGGCTGTTACTATGTTTATTGTTATGTAATTAGTTATTGTATGTATAAATAGAAATCATGTATGTAGGCTGTTTTTCGTGTTAATATCGCAATGAAAACCCAGGAAAAACTAGCAATGCTACCTAAATATTGGGAGGTATTGAATTTTCTTTTGTTATTTCTTTTAGTAATTGAATCCATTGTTTACTGAATGTCACGGGTTCGTTGGCTACGCCGTTATTTTTATGTAGGGTATATAAGCAGCTTCTTTGCTTTTGCGTTTTTAGCGTTTCTTTTCTTTGTCAATAACTTTTGGGTCCTCACATTTTATTTTATGACCGAAGGGAAAAGTTCCAGACTATTTAAAGTTCGATTAAAAGAACATAAATCATATATAAAAAATAGAAAATTTGAAAAATCCATGACTTCAGTCATAAAATAAAATTGAAGGACGTAAAAATTATTGACTAAGAAGAAAACTGCCAAAAACGTAAAATCAAAGAAGCTGCTTATATACCCTACATAAAAATAACTGCGTAGCAAACGAATCCGTGACTTTCAGTAAACAATGGATTCAATTACTAAAAGAAATAACAAAAGAAATAACAAATGAAAATCAAATGCCCACAATATCTAGGTAGCATTGCTAGTTTTTCCTGGGTTTTCCTTGCGATATTAACATGAAATACAGCCTACATACATGATTTCTATTTATACATACAATAACTAATTACATAACAATAAGCATAGTAACAGCCCCCCGTAAAACAGCATTGCTATCTGACAAGTGTAAACCCGCCATAGAGTCGCCTCATAACCATGTTAAAATTTACCAAAGAGGTAGCCTAAATCATGAGTTTTCCGCCTCGCGATAAATATAAAAGAACGGTTGCTTAAGCTTTACGTAATCGCACACTTCTTAAATAACCATTCTCTCAACCGTAATTAATAGAAACATGTTTTCCAATTGAATTTATATGAAATTTAACTATACATAAATTAATCAGCTGATTTCACGTTAAGCGTATTCGCTAACTCAAAGTCGCTCCCAGGGCGCAACACAAATTGAAGGCACTCATTCTTCTAAACTTTTAAAATTTTCACCTCAAGTATTCAAATCACACATTAATAAATCAAAGTCACCTTCAATTTATGTCATAAATGTCAAACTTGAAATTTTTATTATTTTGACAACGATCCTAGGTCATGGATCGAAACGTAAATAATGACGATTTTAACAACTATGAGTGGTTTAATTCCCAAAAAAGATCAAGACAAAACCTGTCTATTGTAAAAGAGTGATGCTCCCCTACTCCGGGCGGTTGACTGCATTTCAGCCGATCAAGTAGTGCTTCGCTATCCACCTTTTTTTCTATCGCATTTGCTGAATGCGAGCTCTTCCTATTTTCTCTCTTCTACCTCGTGGCTATTGAGTTTCACCTATCTCAGTTCTCTGGTTTACTTTTTTCTATTTTGTATTTTTTCTTATACTTTCCAAGTCGCTGCAAAAGCTAGAGGGTTGCTACCTCACGAAATTGAGCCGTGAGCGCGGGGGACCTCTGTCTAGCTGTGTATCGCAACTGTCTTTCGCTAGATTTACGCAAAGCCGTCGACAGTGGATGTTATTTGATTAGACCTGTGGGCTGATTCTCTCTTAATCCACACAGGGGTGCAGGAACAACATTCCCATTCATATAAGGTCTCTCATGCAGTTCATATGAACGAGTACCGCTTCACGAAACTTCACCTTTTGGAGGACATAAGAAAAAATCTCTTTTCAAGATCTTACAGGATCACTCTTTCTATTATTATATTTACAAGAGGGGCGGTGTGTCCTACCAAGCGTAGGGCCTACAACCCAAAATTAATTGTTACCTTATCTTATTATTAAGTTAAATCATAAATGTTTTGTGTCTATCTTGCTCTTCGAAGTTATGTTGAAAATCTTATTTTACTAATTGATATATGAACAAAAATGTTTTATTAGTTATCTTTTCTGGAAAATATTTCGAAGATTTTACGTTACCTGGTCTAGTAGACTTTCCCTACTATGGGGGTTGTCTAGCATAACTGAATAACAAAACATTGTTACGCAATTCTTGGACAGCCACGTTGAGCGCCAAAATTTATGTTACGTAATTCTTGGGCAGCCACGTTGGGCGCCAAATTTATGCTACGTTGTTCTTGTAGCCGTGCGTAACAACAAGAGATCACGGAATGACCGGGCTCAATCGGAGATTAGGGGGGGTTGTAGGAAGCAAATTGACATATAATGTATACGGCGGTAAGGAGTTAGTGACAGTACCTGTAAGAAAAATAATCAAGCAAACCTGAAAAAAAATAGTTAAGTAAACCTGAAAAAAAAGAATGTAAAAGAATGTAAAAAAAATGTAAATAGCGGTTCGGAAAATCTCTATAATATAGTAACGATAAAAGCAATATAAAAATTTTTAGTACAAAGTGAGGTAAGATTGGGGAGTAGCAGAAACGTTTCCTCACACACCAATTTAACATAAATCAGACAAAATTTTAATAAAAGATAAATAGCTAAGACACAATTGACATGAGTAATCTAGTAGTATTAGTTTCTTTGTTTTCTCTTTTTTCTCCAATAGTCTGCACTTCTATTGTAAAAGGTATCAACACGACAAAGAATATTGCAAAACAAACAGATAGATATTTAAAGTAAATAACAAGTATGAAAGAGTTCACTTACAGAAAGTCCTGCAGTAACGAAGTACTTCACCCTTGATTGTGATGGGGTTGATAGAATTTAGTATACTTTACACTAACGAAGCACTTCACCACACTAGCCACACCGACGCACTTTACTGGCGTTAGCAACAGACATTATCATACTAATGGAACCATGTGGCATTGATAAATTCTTGTTAATTCTATTTCCTGAGACAATAATTTCGAAATATTTTGTAACACAAATCGCAAAAATTGTAATAAAAATTTAGAATTTAGAATCACGTCATTTGTAAGCTGGAATCACTGTAACATGTTAGTTGCCAAACACGTTTTTACCTTAACTGGCCAACATTATTGTTAAGAGAGATAGTGCACGAAGATGTCTGTAACCTCATTTCAAAAAAACAAAATGGGAAAGCATGTTACAGAATTAATTTGCTAATTAATACGTTGACAACTAAATAAGTATCTTGCACTAAGAAAAAAAAGACGAGCTGTACATCGTATTTACTTGCTTGTAATTTTAAATACATTGCATTTTAAATACAATACGTTGTAATACGATGGCGAAGCCACAATGAGTGAAGCACGTGTATCACTAAGTAAGTCCGTCAGATGTTCCGTAACGCACGTTATTTCAAAAGAAAACTCAACAATTTAAGGAACAAAGAAACACAATCGGTAACAGCACGTGTAGTTGAGTAAACACGTTCGCCTATAAAAGCATCCTTCATTCAATGCAATCAGAACTACACTCTACCGTTAATATACAACCAAGCAATTTTAAGAATAAAGAACAATTACTAAAAATTAGTAGGCCCGCGTAAGCCATAAATACCGCATTAAAACTCACTATTCACAAAGCAAAACAAGCCACCGTATTTTCAATGTAATTAATAAATAGAACAAAAGACAAACTACAACTCTGTTAATCTGTCGATATAAAATAGTTGTTAACATAACACCTGAGCGCCTCTTATCTCGGCTTCGATAAATAACATAAGGAACCAAAATTTATAAGACGAATAATTCAATTTATTTATTAATGTAAATCAACCGTTATACAACCAGCTATACAAAACGATGTATTTTAAGTACACTATACAGAAAGGGAGCGTAACAACGTGATAATAGTTTTAATGAGATCACCAAACTCACAACATATATAAATGAGCTTGTCTATTATACCCTATTCACGTTAAATATGGGATGACGTCATAAACAGTAATAAAGTGCTAGCGATTGTAAAATGTGAAGGTAACTATGAACGTAGGTTTAATGATATTAGGATTTAGTGTGTAGCAGTTTGCAGTTCTGTTCGGTGTTGCAACATTTTTTACTTCTATTACTTTGACATTTCTCATTTTATTGTCACTGTTTAGTTTTGTAGTAAATCGTTTGTGCTTTATATTTGCTAAATAAAACATTTTTTTCAGAACTAAAACACTTTATACATTGCAAGTTTCGAGTATTTAACATTTAGAATGCCTAAATATTTGGATTCGCGCGCACAAAAAATGGTTACTCTGATCAGAAAATACACATAAAATATCTTAACCAAGACAACGCAGCATTTATTTGAATTGTGACGTCATCCCATATTTATCGTGAATAGGGTATATAACGTAAGTAGTTAATTGTTAGCAAAAGATAGGCCACACGACAGTACCTTCCAAGTGACAGATAGATAATGCTTTTAATATCTATAAATATACCAGATGACACTTAATCTATAATAATTTGTTAATTACAAATATATATGATAACATTGGTTAATGTTTCGAAACGCAAATGATTTGTTACCTCTCTCGATGAAACTGTTTTCGAGATTTTATCTTACTTTAACTCTAAACCATAATGGTTCTCCCTGCACTTATCTTTAAGATGTTACTTTATCTTACCGTTGCTGCAAAGCAAATACACAACCTATATCTTTCTCTTTGAAAAATATCTCTTTGAATTTATCTATTTTGATGTTCCGAACCTTTGGTATTTATGACTAAAGATAGCATTTATTGTGAAAAGAAAAGAGCTAACTCGTTTTTAATTTTGTATTTGATAAGCTAAAATTAAGAAATTATGTACCGTTAATGCAGTAGTAATGATTAATTTTTTAACTCAACGTTTCTACTGCTGCACGGTATTTTGTCTTTATTCTGCTAATAGCCAATAAATACTTCGTTTAATTTAAGAGAATACCTTGAAGGTATTAATGAAGATTTGTATGCATTAAATATGCATAAAAATGAATTTTGTGCTTAGTTTTATAGTGAATTTAAGTATTAACTTTCAGCGTTTGAGTCTCATACTCTCCAACAAATTTCGTGCGGTCGGTGTGCCGGCAAACAAGACTTCTGCGTTTCGATGATGTAGAATTAACATCGGGTGGCTATTTATTTCTGTTTTCTGGTATCACAAAAACTGTCACGGTTTAAAAACTAGGTGGTGCTTACATACATTATTTAATTTAAGATTTCCGTGCATTTAAGTTCTCGTAAAAAGAGACTTTGTTTTTTATTTTTTTGGCTTCACAAACTTTTATTCTAATATTAGGAATACGAGATTTTTAATCCAAAAAGAGAAAATCTTTTTCCCGTAATTAATTTAATTAGGTTACTACGTTACAAATTGAGGTCAAGGACCTATAATTATCAATGTATTCCATCAAACATGCATTTCCCCATGCTTTTAAAAAATGTGTAGGTATCGTTAAACCAATGAAAACGTTTTTATGGTGGGTGGAAACAACGAAGTTTGTGTAAACGCATATTTTAACGTGGAATTTATGTTCGACTATCGTACCGTGTCGACGTATTAAACGCGAGACGTGTTGAAGAATGCAATAAATGTTTAATTGTAAATTCCTTGCCTTTTCAAATTATCTCAAAAAAATTGTTGTGTTCACTAAAGTGTAGAGTTTAACAAAACTTCACAGCAAGAATCTAAAAAACAGGCAAACTATTATGATCCTGTCCTACAATTAAGTGTCAAAGTTGATTTTCTGATGGAAGCAAATAAAAAGGGGGATACCTTAACTACGACTATTAATCAAATGTAAACTTTCCTTTATTTTTTATTGATTTCTTTGCATGAAAATTTTGTAATGTTACACTACCAGTATAATTACATTTTGCGCTAAAGTACGTAGATCTGTAACTGTTTTGACGGTAATAAGTTATGTGTGCACATATTAATAAATCCTAAAGAAACATGTCACATTATCTTGGAGATAAAATTCAAAACGACACTATTAAATTAATACAAGTAGACCATTTAGTGACGAACTGCCGCCACATTTCCTCCAGAATCCCACATTTCCTCACACATCTGGACCAATTTACATGTAAATTCCCATAAGGAGGAAATGCGGGAGATGAATCTCCTCCTGACTCCTCCTTGCTCTCCTCCTTGCTCGGACACCCCCACAACCATTTTGATTACATCACACCCGCATTCTTTCCACCCGCTAGATAAATCTTTCTCCACATTTCCACCCACGAGATAAACCTATCTTGTTTGGTATCAATTAATATTAGAATTTTCTTAGCTACCCGAATCTCTAGGAATTTTTTAGATGGCATCATCCCCAGGAGCTACCCCATTTTAAGATTTCTTACCTGTAGCGACTTTTGAGCGTTCTTATAAATTTTTTTTAGTCATGCGATACATCTTGTTAGTCTAAAATTTTATGTAGAATCCAAATCTGTAAACAGATTTGAAATCGGACCACGCCCTGCAAAGTTATACCCCTTTAAAGTCCTGATCTTCTAATTTTGCTATTTGCTCTATAAGCAAACCTAACAAATAGTTTTCTTCGTCTAGCCATTGCATCTTTCGAGATAAACCTATCTTGTTTGGTATTAATCAATATTAGAATTTTCTCAGCTACCCAAATCTCTAGGAATTTTCAGATTGCACCATCCCCAAAGGAGCTACCCAATTTTAAGATTTCTTACCTGTAGCGACTTTTGAGCGTTCTTATAAAATTTTTATACATGCAATACATCTTGTTAGTCTAGAATTTTATGTAGAATCCGAATCTGTAAACAGATTTAATATAGGACCACGCCCTGCAAAATTACACACATACCCTCTGCGAGATAAATCTTTCTCCACATTTCCACCCACGAGATAAACCTACCTTGTTTGGTATTAATTAATATTAGATTTTTCCAGCTACCCATATCTCTTTAAATTTTTCAGATTGCATCATCCCTAAGGAGCTACCCCAATTTTAAGATTTTGTACCAAGATCAATTTCTAATCACCCTCCTTTTAATATCTACAATCCTTTAAACAAACACGTAGCAGTATTAACATAAATTAAGCATACGAAAATTTATTTTATCCAATTTACAGTTTAATAAACTAATTACAATTTTACAAAGTATAACATTATTTCCGGTGCGTACCCGAAAGTTTAACCTGTAACAAAAAAAGATTAATGTGTTGTTTAAATAGACCTGTAATAAAAAGAGATTAATGTAAAAAGAGGAAACGTGTTTTCGGTTAATAAGACATATTATCGTTAACCTAACAATATGTTTTACCGTCCAGCGACACCACGTGAGGTAAACACATTCAATGTAATGGGTTTTAAATATGAGAATGGGAGGTCAACTTTCACGTAATCATCGCGTGGTTAATAATTAAGAAAGCTGTATATAATTTTATTTTAAACGTGTATATCTTCTCCAAACAAATGCGGTTATTATAATAGGAAAGTACGCTAAATACAAGTCAATTAACAGCAATTAAATATTGCTTACTGACCTACCTTAATTAGGTTGCTGTGCTATTAGGAATGATGTTTAAGACTTCGTACGTATTTTCCGGATTATATGTTGTATTCTTTTTATTAAGTAATCGAATAAATCGTTCCTTCTGCTTCCAAAGAAACTCGGACACTCCATTGTCGACGCTGGCGTTATTTATGCGATAGCTAGCCATGCAGTTGTTAAACGCTGTGCTAATCATTTCTACCCCATCTTCGTTAGTAGCGGTAACTGATGCATTTTATGTTTGTTGCTCCTTAAGTGTGCGGCGTACGTAGTTTTCCATTTCGAAATCGCATACTGTACACATAATTCGTGGTTGTTTCGTACAAGACCCTTTAACAGCTGGTGGCGTTGAACGTTTACTGCTTAATGACATACCGTGCTGTTTTTCCTTGTGTCGCTGTGAGCTATTCTCGTAAAAGCGATACCGCAAGACCCAGAGTTTAAGTACTTTGCTGCGGACGGCTTAACCATGGGCGATGTTACACTACGACATTTGTTCTGGTGCCGTTTGAGAGCATTTTCCAGGTATAGGAAGCACCGCAAGGTTGCACTTATAAACGTTTGCAGGTACCATTTTAGTACAAAACAAAACCCGCACTATAGCACTTTGGTTAAACTTGTAATCGAACTAACTAAAAGCTTACTCGAGCGTACCTGATTTATGTTCCTTATAGAATGCATACCGAAGGTTTCCGAAGACGACCGAACGATGTTGAGGATTCGGCGGGGAACTAAATGATGTCATAATCCTCGCTGCTCGTCCAATACATTTAGCGCTAATGCATGCACCTGGTTCGCTTCGTCGATGGTGCGAATGCCGTTAGTAGAAACACCGGAAAACGTCTTCCATGTTATACGGATCGCGTGCATATTAAAATCCAAAGGGTGGTAGCACACGCACACAAGTTGTGTGCAAGTCGTGCTGTAGAAGATGCAATGCTACTATAACCAAAAACACTTTAAACCATTACTAAGAAAATACCAACTTGTTGTCTACAGGATACTTACAACAATTTAATTTTAAATAACTTCTACGTCATATTTTAGGAAATGGGGGGCTTGAATATTTTTCCAAATGAATCACCAAGCGAAAGTATATGCTTAACGGTATTAGAATTACCCATTAATTTCCTATTTTTACGACCGTGGTTAATTATAGATTGAAATTTAATTTGTGCACGTTCGAGCTTCTCGTAAACTAACATATTTTAGAGCAACAATGCGCTGTATAATACATGCATACCCCTTCGCCGCGCTACTGCTATTCTTGTAATTGCTAGAAAAGTCACTCTCCTTTTTACTGTTAGGAGCGATGCAAAGCACCATTTTTATACTTTCTATAGCACATCGCACACTTTTTCGTCTGATAATTAAATTTTGCTTCTGTAGGCTTTTACACTTTCGCATAGCGGTCGGCCGCACGTATTGATTTCTAGAACCGGTAAGTACTCGATATCCTCCAAATAGAGAATTAGATGCTCGATGTCTGTCAACTTCCAATTCCCTCGTAAAGGTAGAAAAACTCGGTCAATCATCCATTAAACTTCGACCCGCTACCGTTTTGATAATTTCCAAACATTTTCGAACGACATTGGGCTGAGAATTTTTAAACCTCCGAGGGATCTTTAAGTCGTGATCAATTACACATCCGAGCTACGCGTAAACTAACATATTTTGCAGCAACTGTATAATACATGCATACCCCTTCTCTGCGCTACTGCTATTCTTGTAGTTGCTTGGAAAAGTCAGTCGCCCTTTTACTGCTAGGGTCGCTAAAAGCACCATTCCATACTTTATTTATAAGTGTAGCACATCGCACACTTTTTTGTCAGTTAATTAAATTTTTGTTTATGTAGGCCTTTACACTTTCGCTTATTTAAACATCTAATACGACCGATTAACCACTTGCGATTATTCTAACGGGAACCACCATACATCCCACCGCACCGTTCTTTTTGAATCCAACGATCCTATGGGCTTCCACTCACTAACACCTGACGTATCTTTCCTACTAGTTGTTAAACAAAACTACCGGTATCGCCATTGTGGACGTAAGCAGATGTTTGTGGATGTGTACGAGAATATGTCATATACATTAACCAGTCTAAGTTATTTTATTTAGTCCACGAAAACTACTATTTTTCTAAACCACAATTAATAATCGCCTTTATAGGTTCCACATTTCGACCATTACCCAATGACTTTAATGTCTTATTGGAGAGAATTCTTATTCTCCCACGCACTGCTGCGTAGTTGCATGCTTACCTCTTTTGCAGGTATATGCTCGTTATAGGTTGTAAGACCCTCGGTTTTACTTAACTACACTTCGTGAGACCCCTTTAATTTTTTAATCGTATCTTTCTCGCCTACAATACAGTAGGACTTAGCCCTACTACCAACAAATTCTAATACTGGACCCCATTAAATACGTCTTTAATTTTCCTACAACTTTTTGTTGACAAGTGTTATATTGTATTTATTATACGCGGGTAGTCACTTTTTAAGATAAATATATTTTGCTAGGTATCAACTAATATTAAATTTTCTAGGGACCCCAAATCTGTAAATAGATTTTAAATAGGACCACCCATACAAAGTTATGCGTTTTAAAGACCCCAAACCTCTAATTTTGCTCATCTTTATTTAACACCATTTTAAAACCTTTTCGCTACCCAAGACATATGCCTTAGCCAACCATCTCCCGAGAAATCTAAAACCGCCGTGTCCCGCGAATACCACGTGGAGATAACACGTATACTCTGTCAACCAGGATAGAAGCCGGAAGGATTTGGAAGGTGGGAGAAGAACTTAAAAATTATGGCATCTTAAAACTAATATACACAATAGATTTACAAAATCCATACAAATATAAACAACTATCTTATATCTTTATGCCTCTATGCGTAGATTGTTGTACTATTAGGAATGATGTACCTTTTGTCATCTTCCCTCGATAAACTAATTTTATTAATAAGCTATGTGTACAAATCGTATTTTTTACTCCGGTTACATACGCAGGCAAGTACTCGATACCATCCAAATAAAGAATTGGATGCTTGGTGACTGTTAACATCCGCTTCCCTCGTGTACGCCCAGACACAAACCTAGCCCATGAGCACCCCTGCGCATGCACACCCCTGCCCATGCGCACCCATGCGCGTACGCACTCCTGCCCATGCTCGCTGTCCATGAGCACCCCTCTCAGTACGACTGCTATTTCGGGGTAACGTTACAGCCTTTTATAAATAAAGAACAATGTTATATACTATTATAAAATGTTTATTCTGACATTATACATAACAAATTTAAAAATATTTAATACCAAGCATGGAGTCATTTAAACTTAATTTTAATACAAAGTTATACACAGAAGACAGTCCTTTCTTTATGTTTGTTTGCAGTGGTTTTAATTTTATCTAATTTTATTCGCAGCTTAAAATTTAAATCGACACCCAAGTCTTCTATCTCCTTTTCTAGCCAATAGTTTGATACATAAAGACCGTCTAGGTTTTCGAATTGTAAAATGTACCGAAGTTTGCCTCTATATTTAAAGTCTTTGATTCCACCGACAACCAGATCCATTCCTTCGTGTAATTCTTGCAGCTTGTGACAATCTTTTAATCGCAGCTTTCCCACTATATCCTGTATACGTATCTTGTTAGCTTGATCGACTTCTTCTTGTCGGTATTGGAGGAAATCCTTTTCTCCCACACACTGTTGCGTAGTTGCATGTCCACCACTTTTGGGAATATATGGTTGTTATAGGTTGTAAGACCCTCGGTTTTAAATGATCCGAAAGGTTCTTTACTGGGCAAATATACAATGTTTAGCGGAACCCCTTTACGTGTGGTGTACGCCAAGGTTACGAAACCCGCATTCCTTAGTTCTTCTTTGTTATCTGCCATTTTGATAAATACGTTTTAGAATAACCTTTTAAAAAGTATACGGATTTAGTACCATCCTTTTCCGCAAGAACGCCTACATAACTAAAAGAGTCTTTCTTACTAACCGCAAATGCAAACAGCTTGTAGAACCCGGATGTATTTAAGTCACTCCATCGGCACATAAAATAATCTTTTAATTCTTCCTCATTTTCTCTAATAAGATGTTCTTTGTATAACACATCTTTGTATTGTTCGCGTATTGTCGCAGTGTTTTCCATGTACTCCAATTTTCGTCTTTTTGCATCCATTTCCTCTAATTCCAGTTGTCTTTTCCTTCCACTTACAGCGTATGGTATGCATAATGGAGCAATTTCCTTTAGCGTAAACGGATAAAGTTTACTACCAATATTTACGCGTTGTCGTACAACCTCTGGACGAATGTTATGCGTATCTATCAACCCCAATTCCGAAATGATTATTTCTTTTGGAATTGTAGAATATGGTGTTGCAGATTGTGTAAAATATGTACTGCCTGCTTTAATGTAGCACTTGTGTAAGATTTTATTTTATCTGAGCTGTCTTCCTCCTCTACTATCTCCAAATAATTTACAGGTAAATAGTTAAAACTAAAAGCCGAAAGCACATACTTTATCAATTTTTCCCTTTCTTTTGGTTTTCGGACAACTTAATCTGCAAGCCCGTCAATTTCTTTGTATTACCATTCCCCCAATACACGTACTGTAGCAGGTTATTAAACACTAAACAGCAGCTATTTTGTAGCTTGTCCGATAGCTTACTCCACATTTTGGCAAGTGGTACCGAGTACATTGGCGCCTTTAGGAAGTATAACTTACTATCTTCCAATAACGTTAAACAGTCTTTTAAGGGATTATACACCCGTTCCGCACTGACATTGCTTCCAATTGCACAATTGTATATTGTCGCTTCCAATCGCGTAATACCATGTTCTTTAGCCAAAGTAGACGCAAATGTTTCCCTTAAACGCACATCTGGACAACGTAAAAAATCTAGTATATGATTGCCAAGTTGTTTATTAACACCAGGACTTGTTATCTGACACACAAATTTGTTGTATATCTTAATTCTTGCATTGGTTGTTAGCCATGTTAAACAATCAATTCCTACAGTTTTATCGTTGTCAACTATAATATTACACTTTTCTTCGTATTCGCCCTTATAGCAAAAGTTATGGTTTGTAGTTAAATAATTACACATCTCCATCTTGCTAAATATACCCGCAAAATCTTGGGTTACATCCATGTCAAAAGATAGAAATAATCTTTTCGAGTTCGTCTAATATATCTGGTAGTTCCTCCAATAAAGTTTCCAACTTAACATCTGCTAGTTCCACTTTGTATGGAACACATATAGGATTTTGGAATTTTTATTAATGCTTTCGAGGGCTTCTGTTCCGATAATTTCTTTTACTCTCTGACCCATCTTGTTAGTGCTTTCCAGAGAAAACGGGAGCTTAGCTTTAACACCATGCCTAGCGGAAACAAATCGGTCAAACTTTCTTCGTAGATAGCTGTTAAATGCACCACAAATTTCTTTTTTAAGATAAACATCCTTTTGCTTGCAGATGTTTGTTCGGCGTCAGAAAGGTCGCAAATTTTAACCAACATTATATTGTCACAAAATGGTTCTGTAATTGGTGTGTGTAGTCCACCAGTCAGCATCTGTTCGCCTTCGACATAACAAATATTACCAATATCTGTTACCTATTTAAAATCTATTTACAGATTTGGGGTCCCTAGAAAAATTTAATATTAGTTGATACCTAGCAAAATATATTTATCTTAAAAAAGTGACTACCCGCGTATAATAAATACAATATAACACTTGTCAACAAAAAAGTTGTAGGGAAAATTAAAGACGTATTTAATGGGGGTCCAGTATTAGAATTTGTTGGTAGTAGGGCTAAGTCCTACTGTATTGTAGGCGAAAAAGATACGATTAAAAAATTAAAGGGGTCTCACGAAGTGTAGTTAAGTAAAACCGAGGGTCTTACAACCTATAACGAGCATATACCTGCAAAAGAGGTAAGCATGCAACTACGCAGCAGTGCGTGGGAGAATAAGAATTCTCTCCAATAAGAAATTAAAGTCATTGGGTAATGGTCGAAATGTGGAACCTATAAAGACGATTATTAATTGTGGTTTAGAAAAATAGTAGTTTTCGTGGACTAAATAAAATAACTTAGACTGGTTAATGTATATGACATATTCTCGTACACATCCACAAACATCTGCTTACGTCCACAATGGCGATACCGGTAGTTTTTGTTTAACAACTAGTAGGAAAGATACGTCAGGTGTTAGTGAGTGGAAGCCCATAGGATCGTTGGATTCAAAAGAACGGTGCGGTGGGTTGTATGGTGGTTCCCCGTTAGAATAATCGCAAGTGGTTAATCGGTCGTATTAGATGTTTAAATAAGCGAAAGTGTAAAGGCCTACATAAACAAAAATTTAATTAACCGACAAAAAAAGTGTGCGATGTGCTACACTTATAAATAAAGTATGGAATGGTGCTTTTAGCGACCCTAGCAGTAAAAGGGCGACTGACTTTTCAAGCAACTACAAGAATAGCAGTAGCGCAGAGAAGGGGTATGCATGTATTATACAGTTGCTGCAAAATATGTTGGTTTACGCGTAGCTCGGATGTGTAATTGATCACGACTTAAAGATCCTCGGAGGTTTAAAATTCTCAGCCCATTGTCGTTCGAAAATGTTTGGAAATTATCAAAACGGTAGCGGGTCGAAGTTTAATGGATGATTGACCGAGTTTTCTACCTTTACGAGGGAATTGGAAGTTGACAGACATCGAGCATCTAATTCTCTATTTGGAGGATATCAGTACTTACCGGTTCTAGAAATCAATACGTGCGGCCGACCGCTATGCGAAAGTGTAAAAGCCTACAGAAGCAAAATTTAATTATCAGACGAAAAAGTGTGCGATGTGCTATAGAAAGTATAAAAATGGTGCTTTGCATCGCTCCTAACAGTAAAAGGAGAGTGACTTTTCTAGCAATTACAAGAATAGCAGTAGCGCGGCGAAGGGTATGCATGTATTATACAGCGCATTGTTGCTCTAAAATATGTTGGTTTACGAGAAGCTCGAACGTGCACAAATTAAATTTCAATCTATAATTAACCACGGTCGTAAAAATAGGAAATTAATGGGTAATTCTAATACCGTTAAGCATATACTTTCGCTTGGTGATTCATTTGGAAAAATATTCAAGCCCCCCATTTCCTAAAATATGACGTAGAAGTTATTTAAAATTAAATTGTTGTAAGTATCCTGTAGACAACAAGTTGGTATTTTCTTAGTAATGGTTTAAAGTGTTTTTGGTTATAGTAGCATTGCATCTTCTACAGCACGACTTGCACACAACTTGTGTGCGTGTGCTACCACCCTTTGGATTTTTAATATGCACGCGATCCGTATAACATGGAAGACGTTTTCCGGTGTTTCTACTAACGGCATTCGCACCATCGACGAAGCGAACCAGGTGCATGCATTAGCGCTAAATGTATTGGACGAGCAGCAAGGATTATGACATCATTTAGTTCCCCGCCGAATCCTCAACATCGTTCGGTCGTCTTCGGAAACCTTCGGTATGCATTCTATAAGGAACATAAATCAGGTACGCTCGAGTAAGCTTTTTAGTTAGTTCGATTACAAGTTTAACCAAAGTGCTATAGTGCGGGTTTTGTTTTGTATTAAAATGGTACCTGCAAACGTTTATAAGTGCAACCCTTGCGGTGCTTCCTATACCTGGAAAAATGCTCTCAAACGGCACCAGAACAAATGTCGTAGTGTAACATCGCCCATGGTTAAGCCGTCCGCAGCAAAGTACTTAAACTCTGGGTCTTGCGGTATCGCTTTTACGAGAATAGCTCACAGCGACACAAGGAAAAACAGCACGGTATGTCATTAAGCAGTAAACGTTCAACGCCACCAGCTGTTAAAGGGTCTTGTACGAAACAACCACGAATTATGTGTACAGTATGCGATTTCGAAATGGAAAAACTACGTACGCCGCACACTTAAGGAGCAACAAACATAAAAATGCATCAGTTACCGCTACTAACGAAGATGGGGTAGAAATGATTAGCACAGCGTTTAACAACTGCATGGCTAGCTATCGCATAAATAACGCCAGCGTCGACAATGGAGTGTCCGAGTTTCTTTGGAAGCAGAAGGAACGATTTATTCGATTACTTAATAAAAAAAGAATACAACATATAATCCGGAAAATACGTACGAAGTCTTAAACATCATTCCTAATAGCACAGCAACCTAATTAAGGTAGGTCAGTAAGCAATATTTAATTGCTGTTAATTGACTTGTATTTAGCGTACTTTCCTATTATAATAACCGCATTTGTTTGGAGAAGATATACACGTTTAAAATAAAATTATATACAGCTTTCTTAATTATTAACCACGCGATGATTACGTGAAAGTTGACCTCCCCATTCTCATATTTAAAACCCATTACATTGGAATGTGTTTACCTCCACGTGGTGTCGCTGGACGGTAAAACATATTGTTAGGTTAACGATAATATGTCTTATTAACCGAAAACACGTTTCCTCTTTTTTTACATTAATCTCTTTTATTACAGGTCTATTTAAACAACACATTAATCTTTTTTGTTACAGGTTAAACTTTCGGTACGCACCGGAAATAATGTTATACTTTGTAAAAATTGTAATTAGTTTATTAAACTGTAAATTGGATAAAATAAATTTTCGTATGCTTAATTTATGTTAATACTGCTACGTGTTTGTTTAAAGGATTGTAGATATTAAAAGGAGGGTGATTAGAAATTGATCTTGGTACAAAATCTTAAAATTGGGGTAGCTCCTTAGGGATGATGCAATCTGAAAAATTTAAAGAGATATGGGTAGCTGGAAAAATCTAATATTAATTAATACCAAACAAGGTAGGTTTATCTCGTGGGTGGAAATGTGGAGAAAGATTTATCTCGCAGAGGGTATGTGTGTAATTTTGCAGGGCGTGGTCCTATATTAAATCTGTTTACAGATTCGGATTCTACATAAAATTCTAGACTAACAAGATGTATTGCATGTATAAAAATTTTATAAGAACGCTCAAAAGTCGCTACAGGTAAGAAATCTTAAAATTCGGTAGCTCCTTTGGGGATGGTGCAATCTGAAAATTCCTAGAGATTTGGGTAGCTGAGAAAATTCTAATATTGATTAATACCAAACAAGATAGGTTTATCTCGAAAGATGCAATGGCTAGACGAAGAAAACTATTTGTTAGGTTTGCTTATAGAGCAAATAGCAAAATTAGAAGATCAGGACTTTAAAGGGGTATAACTTTGCAGGGCGTGGTCCGATTTCAAATCTGTTTACAGATTTGGATTCTATAAAATTTTAGACTAACAAGATGTATCGCATGACTAAAAAATTTATAAGAACGCTCAAAAGTCGCTACAGGTAAGAAATCTTAAAATGGGGTAGCTCCTGGGGATGATGCAATCTAAAAAATTCCTAGAGATTCGGGTAGCTAAGAAAATTCTAATATTAATTGATACCAAACAAGATAGGTTTATCTCGTGGGTGGAAATGTGGAGAAAGATTTATCTCGCGGGTGGAAAGAATGCGGGTGTGATGTAATCAAAATGGTTGTGGGGGTGTCCGAGCAAGGAGGAGAGCAAGGAGGAGTCAGGAGGAGATTCATCTCCCGCATTTCCTCCTTATGGGAATTTACATGTAAATTGGTCCAGATGTGTGAGGAAATGTGGGATTCTGGAGGAAATGTGGCGGCAGTTCGTCACTAAATGGTCTACTAATACATGACAATATAAGAAATTGTTACATTCCAATTTTGCTTTTAAAATTTCCTTGGTTAATAATTCAATACCCGCTCGAATAAAAACTGTTGCTACTGTTAAATCCTTTAACATAAATTTAACTCAAATCCATTCTGCTTTTAAAACGAAACTTTATTCGATAATTAAATAGTTTATATCCTGTTTTAGGTATCCGTTAGTTTGTTAAACCTTCCCGATAACGTATAATTGCTTTCTCTGGTGTTTCCCATTTAAAGACTTGTCTAAATATTAGATCCTACTATTATCCGATAAAACCGTGCTTTCCAGTTTTAATCGGGCTTTTGATAACGCGAGGATTTGCAGTTCAAATTCGTGTCATTTCAAACCAATATTGAATTTGATTCTTCAGCTTGTGCGCCAAGTATTTTCTACATTGTTCGTCACCGTATTTCAAAAGCAATGCACGTTTGTTTTTTTTTTGTTCGACAACTAGGTGTCTTGCGCGTATTGGTGAGTTTCCCCGAGCGTACCCATTCTAATCAGATTCCCTTTTTAGCTTTTTTTAGCTGGAGGTCAAACAAGTTAGTTCTTTGTGTAAGCCTACCTGTTCGTTGCCATGGACCAGCTGCTTTTGTCTGTGGATCACTGCTGTAGTTACGATGGCAGGGTAAATGGATCCTAAATACCGCAGCGTTTCTGTGTTGACTCATCCCCGACGGATTGCAAGCTAAGTATCCGGACACCTACAGGTATGCAACTCGCTTTC
This sequence comes from Platerodrilus igneus, assembly GCA_036346225.1. Classification (NCBI taxonomy): domain Eukaryota; kingdom Metazoa; phylum Arthropoda; class Insecta; order Coleoptera; family Lycidae; genus Platerodrilus; species Platerodrilus igneus. Next base: position 766,320 of record JARFIW010000888.1, on the reverse strand, counting down.
TTTTGTGTATATCAAGGGCATATTCTGTATCAGCGTTTGATGTAGTTACGTGATAAAAAAACGTGACATTGTAGAACTATTGTTTGTGGCCGCTAATCGATATTATCGCTTTACAGGTGTGATGTACCATTGTTAAAAATGTTGGACAGACACACGCTTATTCCTTTGTACTGATTGGTTTATTTTACAAACGGTACTATGTACTACTTAAAAGATGTCTGACAAAAGTTCTCACACGTTAATTCTTTCCTACTAATTAGTTATTTTACAAAAAGTATTAAGCGAAGCTTTAAAAACGCCTGACAAAAGTTCTCACGGGTTTATTTACTACTGATTAATTTTATTTTGTGTAAAATACGAGATGCGCACTTCGTATCTAAATTCCTAAATTGTCCGTACAATATAATTGTTTGCTGTGAAATAATAACACTTAATCTATCGCTTTCGCTTGTTTGTACAGAATCCTTTATTTATTTTTATGTGTTAATAAATAATCGTGGGCGATGTACTTTATTTTTTTTGTTTTTTCTTGGTATTTAAGTGAATCCCCCCCCCTCGCCGCATTTGATAGTTAGCCTGGTATTTACTTTTCTACCGACTACGTCTAGGTACGTAACAAAATAATATTTTAAATGAAGTTTAAAAAGCAAATTATTCTTCTATATTACGTGTTTGTAGTCTCAATGTGAGCTAGCGAGAGTAAATTTCTGTTTGCATAAGATACATTAATATAAAAAACGATGAATTTAGTGCGGAAGAATGTTTTTAATATTCCGTCCTGTAAGTGATACAACAGGTGGAGATTTAGCCAACTTTTTACTAAAAACTAGAAAACAATGGTTTAGACATTTATAATAAACGCGAACAAGGATACGACAATATTTCGAACATGACATTGAGGTATACAAAAAGGAATTTTAGAAATTAATTCACTAGTTTTTTGTACCTTGCATTTACCATAGTTTGAACCTCGTCATAAACGACACTGTAAAATTCAATATGGTTAGTATAAATTTTTGCTCAACTGTTCAAGAGCTATATAAGTTCTCCACCTCAACCATTCGGTGGCCTGTTTCGAAAAGTAGCATTTCAAAACCTTTGTTATATATCAGATGGTTTAGCAGAATCGATGCAATAACCCCTCTAAAATTCCAATTGGGCGTAATTTACAATGCTTTTTACGATACTTTATCTGGAAATAATTTTAATAACATTACAAAACATCTGACTACTTCTCTCTACGTGTAACAATATAAAAAATTATGATTTGAGTACAAAACATTAAGTAAAGTTGATGTTACCAAGATTCTGCAAACTAATAAATTCAATATGATGCGTGCGAATTAATTAAGAAGGTGTAATGTAGGTTGATATAAGTAGATATTTGATAAGATACAAAAGGAATGTTTTATAGGAAAGGTCCACTCAATATAACTTGAGATGCGAAGGATGTAACAATAGTGCGTGTTACAATCGAGTACTTACCGAAAGCGTGTTTGTTCTATGACGAACGTACATCGTACACTATAACCGAAACGAAACTTGCGGGTTTTCAAAAAAGTGCACCGGTGTTCACTTTACGACAACCGAGCGAGAAGCCTCAATGTTTGTGTAGAATGAATGAGCGTAAACGAGTTACTACCATTCCGCACTCACTCTAATACCCTATTGTTTGGGGAAACAGGTAAAGGTATAATTCTTTAACGACGAAGCACAATATTTCTTAGGATTGCAAAGTTTGAATAACCTGAATGCCTTTTTAAATGAATATAGAACAGATAAAGGCTTTGATGACATGCTCGTAAATAACAAAGAATTAGAATCTCGTTTAGAAGTTGATGTAAAATTCAAATCTCAAGAAATCACAAGGCCACGAAAAATAAAATAAACAATTGTCGTACAAAATGTAAGATTAGCCAATAGAACACCAAGAATTAAAATTCAATGTCATTTTTATTACAATGCTAAACATTACTCTTTCATCTATGAATAAAAGATTTGAGCTATTATTCCTCTCACTCTAACGTTTTCAAATTTTGGAAGAATATTGAGGACTTTAGAAAATATTCTAACTAAGATCGATTTAATTTATGTAAAAAACTTAAGAAAGCTTTAACTAACAAAAATCAAAACAAAATTGCAACAAAAATGTGACATCCACGTCTGTAATAAACCGTTTGTCATAAATTTTAACGTTGAACTGTGGAGGAGTGAGCGGTAATTTTACCTTAATACATATAAAACAAAGGCGCTTATCAGTTTTCACACGACGGCGCCGAAGAAACTGCATGCCACAAACATTTAGAGCAATAACAACAATTTTCCGGTAAAAAATCGTTGCAAGCAAAAACTGAAACTGTAAACCGCATAGTCTACATTTTGAAATATATAGTTTTTCCGAAAAAAATGTGTCTGAATTACTTTAGTAAAATGTTTGAGTGGACGGCCTATTTACATACTTTGATAACGGAAATAAGTATTCTATCATCATCATTGTCTTCAGTCCTGGAACTGGTTAGACGCGCAACCCCGTTGTTTCTTATTATGAGCTAACACATTTTCCTGAAATTTCCACAGTCTGCATCTTTCACAATCTGCGTGCATTAGTCTGATCTAGGCTTACCTTTACCTCTTTTTTCCCTATCTCTACTTGTAATATATCCCGCATTATTCACCAAAAATGCCTTACAACGTATGCTGCTTTTCTATTTCCCCTATTTTTTTGCTTTCCACATATGCTTTCAACAATTTTCTCCTTGTTTGTATGTTTGTTGTCATAGCCGCTGATCTTTCTTGTTAGATGCAGTTCGGTACCTCTTCTATTGTTTTGCAAATATATACCCTATTTCCCCGATATTCAGTGGTATGTAAAGGGAGTTAAGCAGCATGCGGCTACCAAGATCCCCCAACACTCGAACATTTGCCGAATTAATAGTTTTCCAATATATCCTCTCGCACAATTAACATTGGTTAAAAATATTTCAAAAGCAACACCTGTAGTTGTGTACAATAATCATTAGATTTAAGCGCAATTATTTTTTTTGTTATTAGGTTTTTCGTCTTGAAACTGGTTGGGCGCGTACCTTCACATATTTTTATTCTGAACTAACCTGCACAGTTCCTGAAATTCCTACAATCTAGATACAGCTCGGTTTTCCTTCTGTTGTTTCCTAAATATATGCCCTATTTCGCCGAGATTCAGTGGTATGTGAAGAGGAGGGCGGCTCCGTGGCGTAGTGTGACTATTACGCCCAAGGTTTTGAGTTCGAATCCCGACACGGTCCGCTTGAAAAATGTTAGGCAAGCATTTTTCACAAAAATACACCCTCGTTCGGATGAAATGTAAAATGGAGATCCCGTGTGTGAGTGATGTTACGCACGTTAAAGATCCCTACCTTGCTTGGAACAGCAAGGGTTCGGCAAAATTCCAAATTTTCCAGGTAAAAAAAACTCGCTTCCTGGCCAATGTAGAACCTTCGGGTGCAGCATTGGAAAATCACATGTAAGGTATGTGAAGAGGATTAAGCAGCCTGTGCCTACCAAGATCCCCCAACACTTAGACATTTGCCGAATTAATAGTTTTCTAGTAAATTATTTCGCACAATTAACATTAGTTGAGAATATTGCAAAACCAATACCTATGGTTGCTTATAATAATCATCAGGTTATTTTTTACATAATTAGTTGGGACTGGTTGGACGCGTACCTACATTGATTTCTATTCTGAGTTAGCCTACACATTTCCCTGAAATTGCCTCAGCCTACATTTTTTACTATCTGTGTGCAATAGTTTAACCTAGGTCCACCTCTACTTCTCTTTTTTCCTATCACTGCTTCTAATATATTCCGCATCTCATACCTCTATACAAATCTAAAGAATAAGAATGTTCCATCTGAAAAATGTAGATTTGTTTTGGTATGATGTTATGTGACACCGAAACTTCAAATGAATTTTAAAATATGAAGAATAAATCTGTTTACAATGTTGTTCCGAAATTTTTTAAATAATTCTGAAGATAAAGAATGTACTCAAATTTATTCTACTTATGTATACGGGAGTGAAGGTATCAGTCAATTTTCAGCAGACATTTTTTCCATCAGCTCTTTTCACAATTGGAGTTACACCTTCCTCCTGGGCATAACTGTTGCTAAGACGGCCCTTGATCTGTCTATAATAACGAAATTCACTTGCGACTAGATCCATAGAGGTTTCAAAAACCACTCATAAAAGATAAAAGTATAAAAATCAGAAAAAGCAGAAAAAGTTACACCTTTCGTATTAACATAACTACTGATTTGACCGCCCTTGATGCATCCGCAAAAGCAAAATTCACTTGCAATTTGCACAGGCATCAAAAATCACATATAAGGAATAAAAATATAAAAAATTAAAAATGGCAGCACGATTGCAAACATCGCGCTTAAGGCATTTGTACAAACAAAATTCACTTGCGATCCGAAAGAGCTTCAAAAACAACACGTTCTGCATTGACACAAGTATTGGCAAAACCGCGCTTAATACACATGTAAAAACGAAATTCATTTGCGACTCGTAGTAGTTTCACAATCTGCCCATAATGGATAAAAGTTTAAAAAATTAGAAATGGCAATAGGCAATCGAGTTACACCTTCCGCATTGGCAGAATCGTTGCTAAGACCACACTCAATGTCATCTGTAAAATTAAGTTCGCTTGCGACCCGTAGTAGCTTCAAAATCTGTCAATAAAAAATTAAAATATAAGAAATTAGAAATGGCACGAAGCAATCGATTTACACCTTCCGCACTGGTAGGACGACTGCTAAAACCACACATAATGTATCTGTAAAAACAAAATTCAGTTGCCATCCCCGTTACCAAATTCGAAGAACTGGTGACTGTGAATTACAATTCTTCACTGGAAACAAAAACCAAACAATTGGACAAAGTACAGAATCGACCGAATCCGATAAAGAAGGAAGGCTGATGGAACTGGCAATCAAATTATTGCGAGTACCTACAGTTCATTTTCCTAACCATTTTCAATTACACATTGATATTAGCAAATAAGATTGAAACAAAAGAATTTATATATCACAATTTATTATTACTGAAAGAAATTTACTCAACAAAAGTCTGAACTCAAATATAACAAACGTTTATAATTATACACATTTTATGTACAATTTATTATTGAGACAATTATTTTATGAAACAATTATTCAGCAAAAGTTTGAAACCGATGTAATTATAGCAGAGGTTTATATAATTACATATAATATACGTAACAATAAGTGATTCTTTAAATAACTTTAATACAAACTCGACTGAAGTAACTAAGAATAAAATTTATAAAGATGAATTCTGAAAACTTAAAACTATATTTACACTCAATACCAACATATGATGGTAATCAAGCACTATTAGATATTTTTATTACTGCTTGTGTGACATTCCTGAAATCTTTTTACAAACAAGGAGACGTTGACCGAAATTTATAGCTATTACGTTTAATCATTTAACAGGTAGAGCTTTGATCCTTATTGCAAGGTCGCGCTGACCTGACAGATTAGGACGATTACAAGAGAGTATTGATTGCGTATTTCAGTGACCAGCGGAATATAAAATGTCTTATCAGAGACTTAATGAACCTACGAATGGAAACTAAACAATCACCATACCAATTTGGTATGGGATATCAAGATGTGCGAAGTTTTATCCTAACTAAATTGAAACTCGAAGAACCCGATCAAAACATACGTTTAATAAAAACGAAAATGTACGATGAAATGGCGTTAGATACATATAAACGCGTTACCCGAGCGATTATCGGACAGAATAAGATTTCGAAACCCCCAAAATTTAGAAGAAGCAATGAATTTAATTGTAGAAGTAGAAAACCTGATGTACTACAGAAACAGGATTTTCAATCGTAATACTAACAAAAATTACCTACCTATTAAAACGATACAAGCCGCGAGACAAATACCAACACAACCTAAATTTACATCATTTAACGCACCAATAAACCAACCAAGAATAAACAACCCAAACTTTAATAATACAAATTCTAACAATCAATTTTAAAAACCCACATTAAATTCGACTTTTATAAAACCCGGCATATACACCAAAATTCAATCAGAACGCAAACCGAACATGGCAAACATTCGGCGCAAATTCTAAGAGAAACGCACCCATGACGAGTAACAACAATAACCCCAATAATTATTAAAAACCAACCCCTATGGACACTTCATCTGGTAACACCAGACAGAACACTAAAATATCTCAAATTAGACCCGATTATACCCAAAAACGAAACTTCACTTCCGAGGAACTATTTCACCAAGAAGTAGAAGATTTTAACAATCAAGACACGGATAATTATGCGAATCCAAGTAGAGACGATGAAACAAATCATTTAGAAAATTACAAATGCAACGACTCTTACGAAATTTACAAAGAGTACGATAAAAAAGGCGTGCTCAAATTTTCAGTTACACCAAATAAAATACGATCAGAAGTAATAAATCTAAACAATATTAATCAACACATTTTACCCTATATAGAAATACCTCATGCGGAAATTAAATTATTAATCGATACAGGATCTTCAAAAACCTTAATTAGCCCCAAAACCGTGCAGAAGCATTATTTAGATTTTGTAGAAAGAAAACCTTTCAAAATCCGAACAGCACACAAAACGACACTACACCAATTTATCGCAAACATACCTGGTGAGCGTGATAGCGGTAGTACAAACTAATTTTAATCAACAATTTCAGCGGAAGTTCCAAATACATAAATAAAGCAAGTGCAAGACAAAAGTACTTACCAATTCAGCATCGACTGCAGAAGATCAACAGGAAACCACTCTTCTACTAGATTCAAAAAGGGCACCCTTAATCAATATAGCTATTGGTGGCGGCGGACGAGTTCGACAGGTGGCTGCTGATATTGGAACGGCGACACAAGTTTTACTTATATATTGGAAACAACACCTTTCAAAGCAAACTACGAACAGCAACTAAATTTGTAACTTAACTTTCAACATCTGCGAGTTATCAACTAGATAAATGAATTATATACAAATGTTAGCATTTCTACTTTTAATAAAATTACCTTAATGGCGCCAACAATGTTTTGATAAAAAATACAAAAGCAAAAAACACAAATTAAATAACTTAACTATAATATAATTACTCCAAACAAAATAGGTAAATTAACTTTGAGTAATGAAAGAATAAAAAATTGTTATTCAGAATCTAACAGCGGTAGGGTTGCCATTTAATTCTGATAGTAGAAACGTGATCAGACATATCAGCATTAGAGTCCTTTAACATTTTATAAACATCGGCGAAATAATTGGACGCGCTCTTAAAATTAGTGCCGCAATCACAAAATATTTCGTGGCACAAACCTCTACGAGCAACAAATCTATCTAAGGCAGCAAGAAATGCAGGGTGGATAGACCCGATACGAATTCTAGATGTACCGTCTTGGTAGCTAGACAAACGAATATGGCCAAATAACCTTTTGATTGCGGAGCATTTCTTCTGTGACTTTCTTTGATTGTCCAAGGTCCAGCAAAATCAATCCCCGTATTCCAGAACGGACGCGATTGCTGAACTGTAGCTTTTGGCAAATTTGCCATTTGCGGTTCACAGGTTTGAGCCTTTAATCTATAACAGCGCATGCATTTATAAATACGATGACGTATTAATTGACGAATTTCGGGAATCCAATATTGACATTGAATGAGAGATTGCATTAGACGCGGACCTCCGTGCAACGTTATTTTATGTGTATAATCGCATATTAAGACCGCCAGATAGGAATCTCTGGGAATTAATATGGGATGCTTGGCGTCATAGGAGAGAGTCGTATTCACAAGACGACCGCCCACCCTGAGCAAGTTTTGATTATCTAGAAACGGAGTTAACTTTTGTAACGAAGGAGAACACAACTGATTCATTTTTACTTGGTGTATTTCATTAGAATAATAGAATGCCTGTACTTCTTTTATGCATAGATACCTAGCATTTTGTAATTCAATCGGAGAAAGCGGACCAGTACGTCGTGGAAGTTGTAATTTTTTACATCGAGAATTAAAACACAATCTCAATACAAAAGCAATACTTCTTTGCAATTTACTAAAACTTGAACATTTATTTATTAATTCTAATAGAGGCAATATTTTAGCGGTGGTGGCAATAAGCGTTTCAGACTTTAATTCTGATACTAAATTATCATGTAGGGGACTGCAAGAATTTAAGTTCCAGGTACTAAAGGGCGTATACAAAAAGCGAGGGCCCTTCCACCAGAGGGTAAATTGCGATAAGAATTTGGGTTGTAAACCCCTACTTGCACAATCACTAGGATTGTCTTGTGTTGAAACATGATGCCAATAAGTAGGCAGAGAAGTTTCTAAAATTTCAACAATTTTATTATACACAAAAGTTTTTAAGGTATGAGGCGGTGTACGTAACCAAGCAAGTACAACTGACGAATCCGTAAATAAATGAACGGAGTATGGTTCGATTTGTTTTATAAAACATTCGACGAAATTTAATAGACGACTTAAAAGAACTGCAGCAGATAATTCCAAGCGAGGAATACTTAAAGTTTTAAGCGGGGCTACACGACTTTTTGCTTTAAGCAAATAAATATTAATATAATTTTGAAATTCGCAGCGGATATATATGACCGCTCTATATCCCTTTGACGAACCATCACAAAATCCGATCACTTGACGAGAAAGTGCTAACTTAAAATCGATATGACGAGAAATTCTAATTTCAGTTAACAAGGGTAAATCAATAACGAATTGTTTCCATTCTTCTTGAATTTTAGTTGGAAGCGGCTCATCCCAGTTTAATCCTAATAACCATACCTTTTGAATTAGTAATTTTGCGTAAAAAATAACTGGCGTAAGCCACCCTAAAGGGTCATAAAATTTTGCAATTTCAGATAGCATACTGCTTTTAGTCCTAACACTTGAATTCGAATTTATACGGAATTCACAACGAAAAATGCCTTGTGTATCCGGACGACATAATTGTATACTCAACATCACTCAATGAACACATCGAAAGAATAGAGAAGTTTTTGAACGTTTAAGAAAAGCCCACTTTAAAGTACAATTGAATAAAAGCGAACTCTTGCAAAAAGAAGTAGCATTTTTAGGACACATTATAACGCCACAAGGCGTTATGCCAAACTCAGACAAAACAAATGCCGTATTAAACTACCCTTCACCAAAAACCAACAAAGAAATAAAAGGATTTTTAGGACTGAACCATTAACCAAATGTTTAAAGAAAGGTAATAAAATCGAACATACACTCAAAACCATGTATATTAACAACAGATGTATGCAACGTTGCTTTAGGCGCAGTATTAAGTCAAGGAAAAGTAGGTAGCGATAAACCAATCAGCTACGCATCACGAACGTTAAATGAAACGGAACAGAAGTACAGTACTATTGAGAAAGAACTATTAGCCATAATTTGGGCAACAAAATATTTTAGATCATATCTTTATGGAAGGAAATTCTATGTATACACAGACCATAGACCATTAGTATAGTTATGCAAACTCAAAGAACCAAATTCAAAATTACACAGATGAAGGATTAGATTGGAAGAGTATGACTACGAGATCATATACAAGAAAGAATAAATAACAATAATGCGGACGGATTAAATAGAATACAACTCAACGCCATAGAGACAGAGTTAGTTGTAGGAAATGTTGACGAAACAGAGATGAGGGAAGACCCTGAAGAAATGGAAACTATACATTCAACGCAAAGTGGCGAACCAAAAACTGCAATTAAAATCCTAAACGAAGCAATACATACGAAACCGAATCAATTTGCAATTATCGAAGTTTTAACCAACCCTGAACCGGTAAAATATACAAAAACAGACAATACAAAACTGTATCAAATTCACATAACGAAAGATGACAACGAGGAGCAAATAATTAGAATTTTAAAGAATATACCCCGGTGAAAAACGTTTTTACTTTTATTTCACAAAGGAACATTTGTACAGAAGATTTTCTGAATTATATATTCGATTGTTTAATAATTCAGAACCCGAGATTATCAGATGCACTCGAAAATTAATAACCTTAGATGACCCAGATGAAATAAACGACGTAATTCTCAACCAACACGAAGATAAAACAAATTATCGTGGAATAAACAAAACCTTAAACCAACTCGTAAGAAGATTTTAAGGACATGAAGGAACTAACCACGGATTTTATTAATCAATGCGAACTATGTGACAGAGCAAAATAAGACAGATTATCACCAAAAGTACCCTTAATGCTAACCAAAACACTCTATAAACATTTTCAAAAGTTACATGCAGACACGTTGGCTGTAGAAGCCCAAAACTTTTATCAATCGTAGACGCATTCATAAAAATAGATCAAGCGATACCCATTATTTCAAAAACAGTATGGATGTAACCCAAGGATTTTTACAGTACTTTACATTATATGGTACACCCGAATCAATAACCTTAGATAATGGAAGCGAATTCAGAAACGAAACCACACAAAATACCTTAGAACTCCATAAAATAAATATTCATTTTATAACAGAAAATCACCCGGAATCGAATGGATTGATTGAACGATTACACTTAACGTTATTAGAACAAATTAAAGTGTTAAGATTAACATAACGGCATCCAGAAATTTAGGTTCGTTTAAAACCAAAAAGATCTCAGAAAAAAATTTAGCAGTAGTAGACAACGGAAAAAACGTAAGATATATCAATTTAAAGAATTTAAGACACCCTGTAATTTCAGATGGATAGTCATCCCCCTTGCCGTCAATCTCCACTCAGGTAGAAAGGACGACAACAAAATAATAGTAGAAGAGATAAAAAACAACCCCGGTATACTACCAGTAAAATTCGGAAGTATGCAAAACACGGTAGACTATTGGACTTTCGCACAGAAATTTAATTTAACTGAATTAAAACGGGAATTTTATATAATTAGAGATGATTATGACAGATTGAAAGAATCAATCGACACAGTCAAATTCGGAAAAGAGTATACGATGGAAATGCTTAATGACAAAAGTATAACGGAAAATATCCTAAAGAACACAGACGACAAATTCAAACGATTAATACCAACAGACCAAGCCACAAGACAGAAAAGAGGAATTATTAACGGATTAGGTAATATTATAAAAATTGTCATAGATAATTTAGACAACCAAGATGCTAAACGATACGACAATGCAATACGAGAATAAATTGACCACCAGCATGATATAAAAACTATTGTTAGAAACCAAATTTCCTTAACTCAATCAACCATGGTAAAATTTAACGATATACTACGAAAATTAGTAAAAAACCATGACAGTATAACAAATAGAATACTCTTGAAAGTAACATGCAAACCACAATGTTAGGACTGCGAGATTTAATAAAATTTAACACGATATCCAATAAAATGATATCAACCATCACTGTAATTAAACAAATTTTAGCATCATTAGAAAATGCTGTAATACAGTATTGCCCGAAATAAACAGTACTGAAATTGTAATTGTTTTGTATATTTAAAAAATACATATTATTGACACTTTATTATATGTTCTAAATGTGCACCTCCTCGTTCGAGACAGACTTCATAACGATGTTCTAAGTTTCTGGTCATGTTATTGAATAAGGGTTGTCTCAGGGCTGCGAAGAAGACTCTAACGGCATCCTTTAATTCATCGATGGTTTGTGGTGCCCGTTTGAAAACGGCATTTTAGCCATGCCCCAAATGTATGCGTCTGGAGGTGTGAGGTCTGGAGAATGTGAAGGATAAGGAAGTCAGTAAATCGTGATATGAATTTGCTTGGAAAATGTTCTTGAAGAAATTGACGAATTGCGGCAGCAGTATGGCAAGTTGCCCCGTCCTGCTGAAAAATTGGTTTCGAAATGCCAAGTTACGTGCACGACAGAATTGACGTAGATCAGGGATAAATCGTGTTAAAATTTGTCTGTACCTCTGTTGATTAAGTGTGACTTGCCTACCATTCTCTTCGATAAAGTACGGACCAATGATTCCGTGTCCGGAAACAGCACACCAGACACTCACTTTTCACTATGTAAAGGAACCTCTTGAACCTCATCGGGTCTGGCAAAGCCCAGAAATCGATTTGTGCGACGATTCACATAGCCTGACAAGTGAAAATGTGCTTCGTCTGAAAACCAAACATTTTTCAAAATTCAGGATTTTCATACTGTAACGCGAGAATTCTGGCGCAATATTCCACTCTACTGCGATAATCCCGAGGATGTAGTTGTTGATGTACCTGAATCACATACGAAAATGTACCCAGCTCCTTCAGGATTCTTTGAAAGGAAGTTCTTTTAAATCAAGTTGTAACGCTGTCCTTGCCTGGCTGACTTTCGGATTTTCTAAGATTTGCTCAAAAACACGTTCATGGTTATTGTTGTTGTTAACTGTCCTGGGACGCCCGAGTTTCCTTTTCGTTGGCACAATACACTACCTGTATTTCTAAACTTTTCAATAACCTTCAAAATTACAGCATTACTTGGAGAACGTTTATTAAACCTTTGTGTGAATTGATCAGACACGTATAGCAAACTTGCACCATTACGTCGGCCGATTCCGTATGAACGAAAATAATGCTCTACCAGAAACACTTTCTCCTCTGTACTTAACACCATTTTTAACAATTAGGCCTTACTAATTACTTGTTTGAGGTTTACTTGACAGGTCTATACTAGCTAACTTGAGTGTGACAGCGCACGCATAAAAACACCGTCAACTTAGTTTCAGTACTGTTTATTTCGGGCAATACTGTATTTGTTAAATTAAATACTTTACATGCTTGTATAATAGAACCAATTGATTTATTAAATGAATTATTAGGAATCAAATCACTTATAACTCATAGTAAACTACCTTTTGAAGTAATAGAATCTAATATATTTGTATATGAAAAAAGAGCCTTAGTAAATGGTTATGTAAAGAATCATGAAATTACATTTTTAATAGAAATTCCCATTGTAGAGATTAATACTTATAATTATTATCATTTATTTGCTTTTGCTATGAAAGTTAACAATCAATATCAAGTTATTATCCCAAAGACCAAGTTCCATTCCCTAAATGAACTTAGGCATGGATTAACAAATGAGAAATGCAAAGAAGTGGCACCAGGCCAATACTTATGTCAATCAATAACGACAACAGCTATTCAAACAGATAACCCATGAGAAGTATAACTACTACGATTCTCTAATCACTACGAGAATTGTGCCCCAAAACCAGTACGAATTACAGATATGAAAATTCAAAAAGTTACAGACAACAAATGGATTGCTGTATTTCCTCAAGAAGTAATAGCAACCGCCAATTGTAACCAAGATAAAAACAGTTTAGCCTTAATTGGAAGCAAAGTGATCATTATAAAGGACGATTGCTATTTAAAAGTAAAAAGCGAAATTATTTCGAGTATATTGGAATCCAGCAGTGACGAAGAAATTTGCAAATCTACCCGAACTACAGTTCAAAACCGAGGACAACGAAATTATCAAAAAACCGATGCCATTAGAACATCTAGATCTCGACGATCTCAACCACGCAGTGAAATTAATGGACAATTATAAAGAACAATTAAGTGAGTTAAAAGTGCCAAAGTTACACTATGACACTATCAGTGTTTGAACAATTTTATTGATCATTGTATTATTTTTATTAACTGTATATTTATTGTATAAAATGTACATTAAATATAGGAACAAAGAAACAAATGTGAACAAAGAAACTACAAATGAAACTTTAGACAATGAATTTTAAAAATTAAGTACAACCCTTAATTTTCATCTAAGTCGGCAGGAGTTACATATCCCCTAATTAATATGTATATATAATTAAATGCAATTATTATGTCTTAAGCAATAAAATGTTACATTGTATAATTGAAGGTAATAATATAAAAGGTTAACGAAAGTTCATATCAGACATGAGAATGGAAGCAACTACTTTGTATTCCAGACGCAACCTGATACTACAGGTGCAGGACACAATGAACTGCAATAAAAGCAGACTTAATTAAAATTACTAGGAAGTAAGAAATAGCAGACGGTGAGATCTGTATTTCCGACAAGATGATGTGAGTGCAGAAATTACATAAATACCTAGAAGAGCCCCTGATAGCTAGTCAGTCTCGAACTTCATAACTTTAACACTGTTGGTAGTTCACGCTACTCACCATAATTTTTAATTATTAATTATTGATTATTAACTTCAGGTATTTTGTCAATTTCAATTAGTTTAGTGAATATAAACGTTAAAGTTGATTGTAACAGAAAGAAGTCATTTTTGTAATTGTATAATTGAGAATAAAATCGATAGAAGAGTTTTTAGGGAAATAAACGTTTTTAAAAAGAAGCTCCCGAAGGCCCAAAACCTATCTCCCGTAGTGATTTCAAAATCTACCCATAAAGAATAAAAATATAAAAATTAGAAATATAGAAAGCAATCGAGTGACACATTCCGCAATGACAGAACGATTGCTAAGACCGCACTTGATGCATCTCTAAAAAATTTTCTTGCGACCCGTAACAGCTTCAAAATCTGCCCATAAAGGAAAAAAATATAAAAAATTAAAAATGGCAGAATGCTATCGAGTTTCACCTTCCCCATTGGCAAAACGATTGCCAAGGCCACACTTACGCATCTGTAAAAACAAAAATCACTCGCGAACCACAAGGGCTTCAAAATCTGCCCATAAAGGATAGAAATATAAAAAATTAGAAATGATTTTTGGAGCTCCTACGGGTTGCAACTGAATTTTGTTTTAACACGTACATTAAGTGCGTCCTTAGGAATCGTTCTGTCAATACGGATGCGTAAGTTGATTGTTTTCTGCCATTTCTAATCTTTAAAATTTTTTTATTCCTTATGTTAGATTTTGAAGCCCGTACGGGTTGCAAATGAATTTTGTTTTTACAGATGCATTAAGTACCGTCTTAGCAATGCGGCAGGTATAACTCGATTGCCTTCTAGCACATCTAATTTTTAATATTTTTATAATTTATGGGCAGGTTTTAAAGTCCCTACGGGTCTCAAGTGAATTTTGTTTTTACAGATGCATCGAAGGCAGTCTTAGCAATAGTTGTGCCAAGGAGGAAGTGGTAACTCCTATTGCAAAAGTAGGTTTTTACGTTTATTTAAAAAGAGTTGCTGGAAGAAATGGCTGCTGAAAATTGGCTGCTAACTTCACAGCGGTTTCATGTATTACCGTGGATATTTTTAATGGGCTGTGTTTTAAAGTCATTTTAATTTGTGCGCTTCTATATATTCAATGGGAAAATACAAACAAGTATTTTGTATCTCACAATAATTAACTTCATCGTATAAATATTACTTTGTAGGTGTTTATCAAATAACCTACTTCAGTTCTATGTTGATTATTATATAAGTAAAGGACTCTTCTAAAATGAAGTACGATGTCAATAAACTGAGAGTGCAATCGCGATAACTCGCCTATCTACAAGGAAGTACGTACGCCTGTCGTAACTAAATATACAATTAAAGTATTATTAAAACGATAATAATACTTAATGCCGTAAATACAATTTTGATGTATAAACTAACCTTTTTAAACCAACCCTCTTTCAAATAACAAATAAATTATTTTTACTATTTATAATCCCGAAATTGTAACGCATTCTAACAGCATAAACCATTGCCTGAAATACCGTTAAGCAAAACATGGATTTTTCTAAGCACTCTAAAAGTAGTGGCTATTTTTAATTCTACTCAATAAGAATGTACTCGATATAAAAATCTCCAATAGTATAGTTTCTACTTCTATAACATACTCTTGCATTTGTGCTATCAAAAAAATTCGTAATTGTGAAAATACAGACATGTATCTATTTACACTGAAACTAAATTACTATTAAACTGTGGCATATTTAGTTTTCTATCACTTGTTTGCATACAATTTTTGAACATAAGAAATCCTTGCACTATTGTGGTGTAGACAATTCAAATGTGTTCAATTCTCTGGCTTTAGAACTTGTTAGTTTGTTTGTTATTTCATGGCATATTGTATTTTTGAGCTTGTATTGTGTGCAACATGTGTCTTATGCTTTATTGTGCAGTTCAAAATTATAGAGTTAGAAAGATTGCATTAGCACTTGACAGCAAGAAATGCGTCTAGGCGAAGCGACTGTGGATGAACATATTTTAAATAATGATCTTATTTTGATATACGTGATCAATCAACGGTGTTTATTGCGCGGGAGGTCTTATAATTTTATACATCGACTTACCTCCGCGTCCTTCTATTGTTCTAAGGTGCAGTTCCCACTCTTCAACTAAGTAGTCTGTAGGCGAATTATTGTACGTGTTACTTTTGCACATTCACTGTGCTTTTTAGAGGTTTATCGATAAATTCACATTCGGCGGCACTATCGACTAACTCACTGTACCGAACGAACGACCGTTTCGCTTCGATTCCACGAGCACAAAGGAGGTTTTATAACAGGATATAATATAACGGGACAAAGGATGGCAGCTTTACTATTTGATTTACAACTACAAATTTAAAATAACTTAAAATTAACCACGAAAACGTGCGACAAAGAGACTGAACATCCCCCTCACCAAAATAAGTATGAACTAACTTATTTTATATTTAAAAATAATTAGATCTATCAACTAAGAAACCTAAACCGACAAATTTAAGTGAATATATGTATATATACCATTAAATATTAACTACCCGGCAGCAAACATAGTTTCACTAGAAAACGTTTAACTAACCCTTGAGCTGTCTTGATTGTAGCTACCCGAATAATACCGTCCCTACCAGGATGAACATCCACTACTCTTCCTAAACGTCACTGTAGAGGGGGTACTTTCTTCCTTTAAGAGGACAAGCGAATCAATATACAAGGTAGCGGAATTCCTCAACTTTTCTGTTGCACAATGTGCAGGTATTCAGCACTCCAATTTTTCCAAAACCTTGTTGCATTTGCTGCAACAGTTGCCAGCGATTTAAACGAGATGGGTTTATGGACAACAAATACAGATCTGGTAACACCGAGACTGGTTCAACATTAAGAAAATGACCCGGGGTCAAATATGAAAAATCATGCGGTTCCCAACTCAGTGAGCATAGTGAACGTGAGTTGAGAATCGCTTCGATTTGAATCAATACCGTCGAGAATTCTTCAAACGACATTTGTTCACCGATAATTCTTTTCAAATAGGATTTTAATGATTTAATCCCGGCCTCCCACAACCCATCAAAATGAGGAGCAGCAGGAAGATTAAACCGAAATTCGATTCCCTCAACGCCTGCCGAATGGTGCATCAATTGAGAGATTTCACGAGAGATCGCAACGAAATTAGTGCCATTATCACAATGGATTTGAATACATTTGCCTCTTCGAGCAATAAATCGACCTAAAGCAACTAAGAAACCATCTGTCGACAAGTTAGACACTAATTCCAAATGGATAGCTTTAGCGCCGAAACAAATAAATAACAAATGTACGCGTTCAATGATTTTGCGCCATGACACCGATTCATCGTGACAGAAAAAGGTTCACCAAAGTCGACTCCTCTATGTAAAAACGCCTTACTTAGAGTTAACCTAGAAGCTGGTAAATCCACCATAGAGGGGCATAAAGCCACGGGGTTTACCCGAAAACAACGAATGCAGGATTTCAAACATTGCCGAATAGCCCTCTTGAATTGTTCGATTTCCAGGATGTAAATGTCTTTCATGACAATCTAATATAATAATATCAGTCAACCGATGCGACCGAGGAAGCATCACGCGATAACTCTGAATTACGCAGACGACCGCCCACCTTTAACAAATCACGACTATCTAGAAACGGAGTAAGGCTACGAAGTTGTTTACTAACAAGTTTTCCAGTTTTAATATTTGCAATGTCTTGGGCAAAAACACTTGTTTGAACTCTTTTAATCAATCAATGTATAGCCTCTTGCTGCTAAGCTAGGGACAAACCATCAGAATATTTTGAACGCAATTCCGCCGGACATTGAAAATTACGAATGAAATGAAGAATACGTGTAATAATCCTACAAATTTTCTGCAGCTTTGAAAATTTATCCAATAACAAATCTAAGAAATTCTCAGCCATAACAACTGTTAACGACAGAGTACGATATTCGATGTCCATCTGAGATACGTCGATAAGTTTTGGCTGCGACGTTACTGGCCATTCTTCGCTACGACGCACTAACCAGGAAGGTCCTATCCACCATAATGGATGTTGAACCATCTCTGAAGCCAAAAGTCCACGTGAAACAATCCGCAGGCGTGTTCTGGGACTTAACATGAAACCACGAAGATGGAGGAATACGTTCTTGAATATAAGAAATGCGATTGCTAAGGAATGTCTTTCACTTATGCGAGGAAGATCGAATCCAACACAAAATAACAGTGGAATCTGACTACGCGAAAATACCACTAAATGATAAACTATCTATATAAGTATTTTTTACGAAATCTACTAAATCTGTCAAGAGTAGGGCAGCACACAATTCGAGACGGGGCAATGAAACGCGATTAGTAGGAGCAACCTTCGATTTTGCGCATACTAATGACATAGTAATATTACCTTCTAAATCGAACGAACGAAAGTAGACGACAGCTGCATACCCGGCTCCTGAAGCATCACAGAAATTATTACATACGACGCGACGCGAAATCTCAATATTGGAAGCCGCTGGCAATGCACCCAAAAAATGTTTTCATTTTTCTAAGACTTCCAACGGAGGCTCTTTGTCCCAACCGAGACCTAAAAGCCAAACATCTTGAACTAAACGTTTAGCGAAAAGTACTAAAGGCGCTATCAAACCGAGAGCGTCAAAAATTTTTGCGATAGCCGACAAAATATTACACGTGGTGCAAGTGCGCTCTTCAGCGTTTAAGTTGTAAAAAAAATACATCTGTAAGAGCGCGCCACGAAAGGTCCAAAATTTTTATTGAACCACTATATTTTTCTTGAAATGTAGTTGCTTCCGAACTGGACAGGGACTCCTTCAAGTTGGACATCACTTCCGGGTAATTACTATTCCATTTTTTTAATTGAAAACCACCACTAGCGCAAATACTATTCAACTCACTGATCAATTGATCAACAGCTTCAATAAAATTGCATCCAGTGACTAATTCATCGACATAGGTATCGATCGCCAATACCGATGACGCAAAAGAAAATTAATCGATTCTAACCTTGCCAATTCTTGAACAGTACGCAAGGCCAAAAAAGGCGACGACGAAACTCTATAAGTCACAGTATTTAATTGAAAGTCCATAATAGGATTTGACGGAGAAAATCCCCAGACGATACGTTGATAATCACGATGAATATCTTTAACCAAAATCTGCCGATACATTTGTTTAATATCAGCTGTAATTACGATAGGATGTACACGAAAGTGCAATAACAAAACTGCAATGTCTTTTTGCAGAGCAGGGCCAATAGCCAGCTATCATTTAACGAATTTTCTGATTGATCCTGACACAAAGCATCGAAAACCACACGCAATTTGGTGGTAGTGCTATCGCGCTTATGTACAGCATGATGGGGAATGTAATACATTCTCTCATGAACCGACGAATTTTCAGGCGATTCCACTTGAACCATGTTACAGTTTTTCAAATAATCCTCCATAAATTTTTTATAATCCGAATACAATTCAGGATTTTTTAGTTCTAATGTCAAAAATCTTTTAATAAAATCGATCTCGTACCCACGAGTGAGGGTTCAAAAATTTTAAAGGGCAATGACACTACAAAACGACCGTCCTTGTTACGTCTATAATTTTCCACAAATTCCTTTTCACACTTTTCTTCTTCAGAAGAAATGTGCTTCTTGAAGGGAATATTTTCTAATTCCCAAAATCTACGAATGTTGCTATCTAAAGGCTCAATGAAAGCACACTACGACGTAATAGAATTATTCGGGAAAACGACCTTTCCCGTTAACACCTAACCAAAGGTTGTTTTAATAGTGACTGGCTCTTTAGCGACACCCCAACGAGATTCCTTCAACAAAACCTGAACGAAGATTTCAGCTCCGAGTAGCATGTCAATCTTACCAGGAATATTAAAATTAGGATCAGCTAAGGGCAAACCTCGAGTATGCGATCATTCCTTGAGACGACGAAGTTAATTGATTACAAATGTTAGGTAAAATATAACAATCAATTTCATATGCTGGAGACCTTGCTCCCGAGGGGCTGACTACACACGATAATGCACCACTAACGACGAATTCAAGCCAAGTCCTTGAACAGTAACATTGGCTGATAACACAAGACTTTTTATTCGTAGGTACAGTGGAATTTGAATGTACTAAGGTCAATTTATTCCAGCTAATCACTAATAGTACTAAGTTCTTTAAAGAAA
Source organism: Platerodrilus igneus (assembly GCA_036346225.1). Classification (NCBI taxonomy): domain Eukaryota; kingdom Metazoa; phylum Arthropoda; class Insecta; order Coleoptera; family Lycidae; genus Platerodrilus; species Platerodrilus igneus. Next base: position 745,881 of record JARFIW010000888.1, on the reverse strand, counting down.
CAATGCTATCTTCTTCATTACAACGATGCACTTATAATTAATAATCAAAGTAGGTGCTATTAATTTATTAATTATTACTAACTGTTGGTTTATGTCAACCATGAACTTCGATAATTTATATCACATAGATGTAATTATCTTAAGATTTAATCTGACTAATTTCATAACATGATTTACGCGGATCAAACCTGAAATTCAACTGATTAATCGCCCCGAAACGTGACTCTATATACTTAATTCAACTACTCCCGAATGTTCTAAATACAAAAGAGAACATGTCAGATTTATTCAAATTAACGTCTAGAAAGTTCCTTTTGTAAGCTTTATAATGTCTTAAGTGTACCTCTTGTAATTTGTCGATCATTTCTGTAAGAAGATGTGGCGTCCTATTTCTCCGTTCGAATGTAGCTGTCACTAACTTTTTGTACGTGGATACAGCATCTGTTCAGGTGTATATTATTTGATGTCACGTTACAATAATTTTAATTATAGTGGACTTAATGTCTATATAGTACTTATGATGAATATCGGCTAACATGTAATACTTCAATATACTAAAACTACCAAACCCAATAAAGATGAATTTTATCGAGTTTATTCTTGAACTGTACTCGTTAACCAACTACAAGGTTATGGTACTACTACGGTAACTGCTAATTAGTATTGTTATGAATTTACTAAATATACTCTGTATTGTACAGTATAAATTGGAACAATTTAATTTATTGCATTGTAATTTATGATATTTCTCGATAAGTAAAATAATCAAGAAATTCCTTACTAAAAGCATTTTCTCCTAAATACATCTACTCTTGAAACATAGCCTTCAATAAATCTATAATGTAAAGTTCCTCGTATATGAATATCGGTTTACCCTAATTATTTTATTTGATCATGATTGATTTGGGAGGGACCTTTCAATATCCATCCCAGTATCAATATATTTGTGGAGACATGAAAGAACTATGAGTCAGATATGTCAGTAACGGAAAGTTTCGTTTAGTATTTATTCGTCCTGAAACTAAAATAATAATTCCAGTTAAGGTGTTCATGTAATCTTGTTACGATAGTTTTTCTTATTTTTTGATGAAAGTAACTCAGGTGTAGTAAGTCATCTAAATATCAGCATTTGGATGGGGCCTGGCGATATTAAAATCCCTATAGAGGATTTATCTAGATAACAATAAATATATTAATCACTTTAAATCTGTAGGTGCATTATTATAACTCTATAAACGAGTTTCCCTTTCTATTTTAATTCAAAGTCGGCGTGCGTTGTTTTCTCGTATTAAGATGTATTTTTTTAACATAAAAGTTTTTATCCTTCGTTTGTAAAAGCAGAATGCAACGGGTCGCTTCTTAGTCTAGTCGGCGAGTTAATAGTATACTAACGGAGAATAAATCTTGTTTCGATGATAGTTTTTCTTTGTGTTTAGAATTGTGCGGATTGATAATGTTCTAGACTTATTTCTAAATCTTGTTAAGTAAATAAACGTGCGGGCTAAATCTTATTATGTGAATTCATTGATTTCATTTTATTTTATGTGTGGTTTAAACGCGACGTGGTTGGTTCCCTTTGTTCGTTTAGTTCGATTCAGTGATTCAAAGTTTAGTCTTTCAAATTCAGAATTCGTTTTCCAGACGTTGTTAAACTCACATTTCTTTTGGTCAGCGACACTTCTAGTTTCTTAAATACTAAAAAAAAGTATAATTCACCACCACCCGCTCTCTCTCTCTCTCTCTCTCTCACACACACACACACACACTCCGATTTCGGTATTCTGCTCCACCAACTCTGCTAATTCAAATTATTTTTCGCTTCCATAATAAATTAATTTTTTTAATAATACAAAAAGAAAACCTAGTGTGGAAAATTATAGTAATTTCTGTCATTTGGTACATGTTTTGTAATTAATTGTAACCACTCAAATAAAAAAGCAAACATCCGCGTTATCGAAACACGATTGAAACTGGAAAACACGGTTTTACCAGAGAATAGTAGGATATATTATTTCTACAAATCTCTAGATGGGAAACCACTAGAACACAACTATACGTTATCGGAAGGTACAATGTGCTCACGGATACCTAAACAGGATCTTGACTAATTAATTGTAGCATAAACTTGTCGTTTGAAAACAACTAGATTTACGTTGAGAAATTCTTAGAAAGAGTATTTATTATTAATTATGCGAAAGGATTTAACAATAGACATGGATTTTATACGAACGGGTAATGTATTAATACGGGATGTGAGTTGAAAATTATGCTAAAGCAAGCTTTCTGAATAGGTACAATATATCAGGTATTGTTGGAGAATTTAATACTAGAAAAAGAATGCATGTAAATAAAATAACCAATTATTTCCGAAAATGAACGTAACACGGACCTGAGATTTCAGAGATGTTTATATTTAGTTCCATTTTTTACCGTTACAGTTCGTTATTGCAAAAGAGATGTACGTCGGAGCCATTGAGTTTTCGCCTTCGCCGGCGCTTGCTTTCTTCCCATTAGATATTTGCAATACTAACAATGACCTTACATCTAACATTACTTATTGGTAAAAGTCTTTGGCTTCGACATAAATCTGTTGCCAAGCAATGTGTTTTGAACTGCCGTAATTAATAATGCTCTGAGATATGTTATCTGATCCCTCCCAATGCTAAATATGAGCAACGGAATATCAAGGACGGTAATTTTGAATTAACTTAAGCTTTGTTGCTTACGATTAGCATTTCGTGTTTGAATAACTCAAAACCTTTATAAAACTAATCGATGTTTTTACTTAGAAGTGCAAGTTCTAAAACAAAAAAAAACCTTCGATTTATTGTAGTTTCTTTTCCTTCGGAGAAAATTTGTACATAATTTCGCCAAACATTTCGGTGGGATTAAGAGATTGAAAGACTGCTCGGTTTACATTAAAGCGAGTTTGAAATTTAATTTAATATCACTAACGATGTTCTACAACCAAAATACCGAACTAAAACGATCGAGTAGATCACTGTTATAGGTTCAAAAAGGCAGAACTTTCAGAACTTTTTCAGAATTTTCCAGTGTTTCTTACATAAAACTTAGAATAAATGATTAAAATGCAAGTAAATTAATTAATCTAAAACACTTTTATAGAACAAAATACTACTGTTAGGTATTGCACAATCTTTTATGTAAAATAGCTGAAATCAGAAATACATACCTTCTGGATAAATATTTTTTGGAGAAATTAAATCTATGAAGGACGTCGTGATATTGTAGAGACCCGTCATTCCCCTTGGATTAATAGAAATCGAGCTGACATAGGTAATATTTTCGTAAATACTCGTATAATTTGTCATTTTGATATCCAGAGCAGCATCTAATGACCTTCTCAAATCGAGGCTAATTCTATTAATTCTGTTGGTAAAATGGCCGCCCGCTAGTGAATTAGCAGCAATTAATATAACACAAGTAATCACAACATTAAAACAACTGATATGTCGCCGTCGACCATCAAAATCGTTTCCTCTGCGACGCTTTTGATCCATGATTATGGATTCTACTTCCTACTGAAATCACTATGAAAACGCGATCATCTACGTTGGTAGGTTGCTCGCGTTACACTACACTAACAATACACGTAGAGCAACGCTTATCTGATATCGTTCATTGCTTCAACGACATTTTCTATCCTTCTCAACTTAATCGTTTATTTGTTGTGCTAATCATATGTGAGAGGAATTTTAAGTCATGCTTTATCTAAAGTAGGGATTAACCACAGGCGGTACTGAGAAATCACTTCTACCACATGGAATAACCTAAAACAAATAAAGGAAATGTTAGTAAAAAAAATACTTATTGTGTTTCATGAAATAAAAGAACATGCAACGATTCAAAAAGTGCGTTTATTGCGCATAGGGTTAAATACCATTACACATGTAAAGCGTTGTATTACTTTACATACAAACAAATGAGGGTATAATAATTTACACAGACTAACACGATTTTTGTATTCTAATGTCTGATGAGTGCCTTTTTGTGTTTCGGTTGCTAAAACCGAAACTGCACTCGGAATTTTCGTATCACCCTCTGGTATTAATATATTCGTTAAAGATGGTTTATATTGTATGATATATTGTAAGGAACGTAATTAGGCGGGTGACTCATCACTGGAATGTAAACAGCGTCATAATGTCTTACGGTTCTAGAAATCGCTGTTATGAAGCCGAACCATACTGTGCAGTGCCCAAACCTACAATCAGCTCTCAGACTAGTTCTTCACTACCAGAATTTTTCTGTCCCAAAAGTCCAGAATCATATACACTTGACGTTGATATGATGCTGCTGAAGACAATATTGTTGGGCTTATGGAAGAAAACACATCCTGATTTGCAACCATTTGATTTGAGCACTCCACATTTACTCTCACAAGACGAGCTTAACGAGTTAATACAGGATTTCAATTTGTCAAAACCCCAAGGCGAACTGTTGGCATCTAAGGTTGTAAGGTTGAAATCTATTACAGAGTGGTACGCATATTTCCGCAAATCGGAGACGTGTACAAGATTTTTTCATTTTATACATATAGTGCAAGTACGTGGGTATCAAAAAGGAGTGTTTGAATACAAAAGGTGGGATAGTAGCGATTTTTTAGTATATTGTTAGGCTTGAGGCCCTAATGAAAAATCTAAGTTTCAGACCTCGAGGCGCACGCGCTCGAACCGCCATCTTGGATTTTAGGTACAAAAAATTGGCCTTTTTGATAATAACTCAAAAACGGTGGCTTACACGACAAATGATTTTCTATACAAAGTTAAAGAGGACAAAACTTTCTACATTTTTATAGAAAAAATTTTTTTGTAGTACACATATAATAAAAGTTACAGTTCTGTGAAGTTGCACTATTTGAAAAAAAAAGTATTATATTTTGTTATTTGGCTGTTAATAACTAAAATAAATAATTTAAACAAATGCGAATCATATTGAAATAATTTTTAAAGATACTCTACTTTAATTTTATATTAATAGGTTGCCCTAGATCTTAACGGATAGACAGGTAGGAAGAGCACAGCTACTGTCTAGTAGGTATTGAGAGATGATCATAAATGATCTTCAGTGGATTGAATCTGTATGCGTCAGTGTGCTTATTGTCTAGCTTGCAGAAGGTTACGCTGTTATAATGGAAAATTCCCAAGTTAATTTGTGCTTTATTTGTGAGAAAACTTTAAGTGAAAGTGACGTTGTCGTTGTAAAAGAAAGAGGTGTAAAGACACTTTTAAAATCGAGTGAGTTACAAGGTAATCGCGCACATACGCGCATTTTGAGAACACTGTCTTCTGTAACTGTGCATGGCGCATGTCAAAAAAATTATATTAATGAAAAACTGATCGCTGCGTGTTTTCGTAAAAAAGATCACGAACCTCAAGTAACGTCGACATCCCCGCACATCTAGTATACCGACTTTTAATTTTAAAGCACAGTGTTTTCTATGTACTGAAGAAATCACACAGGACTTTTTAAATAAACAAAAAAAAAGACGACATCACTGATCTCATGGAGATTTCGTTTGGTAAGTCAACAATTGGGAGTGAAAACTACAATTTTAAAAGCAGCTGAAGAACGGAATGATGACTGTGGATGGAAAATAATAGAAAGAATTCAACATGTGGCAGACTTGGTTGCAATAAAGGCAAGATATCATATGTCATGTCGAAAGCGTCTGTATAATCGGGTGCCATCGGGAAAAAAAGAAGATATCAGCCTGCAACTAATGTTGACGAAGCGATGGGATATATTTACTTGTATCTTACCGAGAATTCTGAAGAATGTCAATTTTCCTTTGTTGGCACTGTTCCTCTTGTATTTTTCAATAAAAATCAAAATACAGGCTTAAAAACTATACAAATTACAGACGCAGAAAAAAGGAAATCATCCTCTTTTAAAAAACATCGTGCCTCTTCTCACGATTTTCTTTGGCTGTATGGCAAGTGGTCAAAATTAAATCTACCTGGATGGAACGGCTTTATGGAAGAAGCAACAGTCAATCAGTCTTTTATGCGGTCCCAGATAATATTTCTTCCATTCATAAATTTTCCACCAAGCCAGTATGACACGATATATACATCTCTGCTCTTTGCCATGGAAAAATGTAAGGCGTCCAACCAAGAAACATGCTTCGTCACCTTCGATTAGCCCCTCTATGCGAAAGCTCAAGAAATCGTGGCAAATAATCCGAAATTTCCAAATGTCATTGTGAGACTTGGAGGATTTCTTTTGTTCATGTCCTTTTTAGGTGAGTAAAACTTATTTTAATTTAACTAAATGTCCTTCTTTGGGCTATTACTGAATATTACTCAATGTATGCAGACGTTGCATATATATATATATATATATATATATATATATATATATATATATATATATATATATATATATATATATATATATATATATAATTAATAGAAGAATAATCCACATTTGGAATGCAAATGAATGCTTAATATATATTAATAGTTATTAAGATGAAATCAAACCCAACTTTGTATTTAAAGTTGAATTACCATTTCAAATCGAACTAGTATTGAAAACCACTAAAAGAACGGTTGCAGGTTCAAATCCTGCTGTAGCCGTTCTTTAGTGGTTTTCAATACTAGTTCGATTTGAAATGGTAATTCAACTTTAAATACAAAGTTGGGTTTGCATTTCATCTTAATAACTATTATATATATATATATATATATATATATATATATATATATCGCCCCACAGATTGGGTGCCATCAAAGTGCAGTGGAATTCGGGAACACTCGAGCTCCAGTGTCGTTGGGCCGTCATAAAATTAATAAAAATTCTTACTCTACCTTTTGAACGCCTCCTGCTTTCTGCACACCCTGGCTAGCTCAGAAATCTGCTTCTTCTTGAATACCTACCATCCTAAGTACATTCCTTTCTCACAAACACATTCAAATGAAATTACCATTCAATTAATGCAACAAGACATACAACCTTTTTGCTTAAGCTTCTTTGGGAATTAAACCACTCATAGTTTTTAAAATGATCTTTATTTACGTTTCGATCCATGACCTTTTATTTACACATATTAACAAGTTTCCATTAGTAAGAAAATATTTACACATTGGTATATACAGTTTGATAAAACTGTTACCACCTCAATCTTTAAATCTCTTAAAATTTCATGATTTTAATATATTTCAACAATTTTATCTTTGACGAGTAGATGGGCCCGTCGTGCACCCTAAATTGATTTTTTTCTGGTCTATTTTGAGCTCAGTATAACCCAGTTACTCTGAATGCTTTTAAACGTCGCATTTTTGTTTAAAATAAAGCTAAAGACCCGTTTACTCTTTACAACATTTTTATATCATTAATAAACAGTTTCAAATAATCAATATTAATTGTCCTGTACATATACCCCTCTAAATGAGTTTTTATGGTGATAAAATACACCCTCAATAAGTTAAAACACTCAAGCACAAATTATCAGCACAAATGTTCAAGTAAAAGCAAGAAATTAATTTTCTTTACCTGGAATAAGTTTCGTCCATCGTTACCTCTGAAGATGTGTACCAAAAACCCTCGTCGTTGTGTGCATACATTTCGTGATTATGCCTGGATCCAACTGATCCCCACTCACTATTCAAATCTTTGCCACCGCCTTTAGTATATCTACTCCGATAATTGTCTTGACCAAACTTAACCTTTCATAACCACTACACTTCACGCATACTTGTTTCTAACTTTTCGTTTTGCTTACCCAAGTGCCTTCCTATCATTAGATTGTATCGTGTAGTAACAGCACCTTTTGTAACGCTAGCACCCACTTGTGCAAATCACTTTTAATACATTTCCGTTACTAACAGCTTTACACACTTTAAAATAGGGTGTTGTATGATACTTCAACGAATAAACACATAATAGCAATTACGTTAGAGATCTAAGCGATATAAGATCTAAGAGCAAGAGAGCTTTAATAATTCTCCCCGTGTATTTATACGCTTTCGTAGACCCCTTACGGAACCTCTTTCATCGAAAAGCTTATTTCAAAACCGATTCTCAAAATTTAGATCGTAACGAACTCCAACGTCTGAAAAATTCCAAATTTATCGCGCTGTTACTATGAAATTTGTTTAATAACATCAAAGAACGCGAGCTTCTTAAAACTGCTAGCCTTCGACCAATGATATTGCCTTCCCCCGTAATAACGTTCCACCTCCTATCTACCTTTCTCCGTTTCACCCATATTTATTGTCTCTTTTAGAACCCCTCTGAAGCTACAGAAAATCGATATTGTGCTGGCCTTCAAATCTACCGTGTATACTAGACGTGGATTGTAACCAATGTTTTATTATACGTGTTCTTTGTCAGTTTTACATTGTAGATATTTTATTTCACTTGGTCTTCAAAGCATTTGTTATTTTAGCAGCTTTTCGGACCCGACCGCTACAAACAATTCCATAAAAATTCTGTCTCAATGTATAATTCCGTTCTCTGAACTTGACATTTAACTAACAGGTGTTTCTTTGAAATAAACTATCCGTTTAAAATAATAATTCCGAGTTCTAGCACTTCTTAAGATTTGTATAACGAACGTTTCGTTTATTTAAATGGAAATATGCGTTTAAATTATTGATTTTCTATACTCAAAAACTCCGTCTCCTATCCGATGCGCTTGATTTAAACTATCACAACTAATTATGCGTATCCTTGAATTTTCATTTACCCCAAAGCTTCTATCCGTTATGCAATTTTAACCTTCTGATTTAGAAATACAGAAATATCTTAATAACCGTCCGTTTTCACTATCTAAACTGATTAATTTGGCGCGTAAATAAATTGTTCCTATTTCCTATATACACAGTTGTTAAAAATTTATTATCTAGACCTATTGATCCTTCTTAATCTATAACTTCCACGGCAATATATATATATATATATATATATATATATATATTACTGTGTACGGGAAAGCGTAACCATGTGTAAATAGGACAAGCATTTATTTACTTGGGAGACCCGATATGTAACAATCAATAACTTATTTTATTATGCTTCAGTATAGTTAGATTGGAATAAAATTACATGTTATTAATGTAGGTTTAATTTGTATATGTCAATTTAAATAACGTACATTTATTTAATATTAAAAATTAAAGCATTCGTAGAAAGCTACAAGGTTAATATGGCGAAACAAGTTAAAACGTTCAAGGATTTCAAGGAACACAAGCTTGGGGTAGATAAATAATTCTTGTTAAAGCTAGAAAACGTTTAGAAAACAATTCGGAGTATTGTGGTAACAGACAAGACACAAGGTTAACAATAACAGACGACTATTTCAAAAACAGATCGATAAATTAAGCGACAGAGGAGCTTTACTATGTAACAGTAAGAAGAAACATAACAGGTGGCTTAAATGACAAATATCTTTCAAGCGCGTGTTAAACGAGTATATTTTAAATACCGATAAGCAGGACAAAGATGCAACATGTTGGTAAGCAGTATAGATTATTCAAGGCGCACGTATATGAAGATAGCATTGACAGCAAACAACATAGTAATAGTAGGACAATCAAATAGGACAGAAAACATGTGGCAGACAAAGATATCAAAAGAGTGGAAATAACGTCGACAATTTAAGTAGGAAATTAAGACAAAGATAGGCAAGGTTATTATGAAAGTGTGACTGCGATAGGAGTATAAACGCGCACATCAGGGGCGTAATCGGATTTGTTTGGGGGAATAGCAGACGACAGATTTCAAGAAAGGCTTAAAACGGTTGAAGTTTTATACAGTTTTCTGGGGTAAAACAAGATTGGAATGGACGAATTCTTGGTCTTGAAAGTTCGTTGCATGTTTTGTACGGATGGAATTTGTGGAATTTTTGTAGCAGTTGATTTCAGTTCATAGAAAGTGTGGTGGAAATACGGGCATCGCGAGTGGGACGAAAAATACATAAGCACTGTCAGGGTTAGATTCGCTCTCTTATTTTTCTGTCTTCTTGTTTACATTTTCAATTATACAGGAGAACATCGTAGCTTTCATACCGCGTAACAGTGCAGTCTGCCGAAAATTATTACAAGTGTTTGTAATGCACAAGTGGGTGCAGAGTAACGGGCTGAATTGAAATAATTAATTATTATAATTAAATCTGGATGCTACGTAAGTAGAAAAAGTATTTATATTTTGAACGAGGGTGCTGGTGGCACGTTAACTGGACGAGGAGGTGTGATTTGGTTGTTGTATATGCAGTCTGGCAGAAGGCGTCTTTAGATGGTTAATGGGATGGAGTTGCGGTCCGACTTAGAAATCAACAAGATGGAGTAATCCAGGTACGAGCAGTCTGGTGAAAGGTCATCTCTGGAGAAGGTAATCCAAAATAACATACTCCAGGTAACGATTTATTTATTGAAACTTATGCTGGTGCTAAGTTAATTTAATTTATGAGTGATTTGGTTTTTTTGTGGTGGTGAAAAATTTATAAACTAAAATTTAATTGTATGGACATATGTAAAAAACAATTTTCTATTATTAATCTTAGGGTGTAAATATTTGAATAATATGTTATCGATACAAAAAATTAACGGATTTTTGGTATAATTTGACAATGCAAAATTTTAGGCACAGGAAATAACAAGGTTTATACTGAGCCCTACATAGACCTAGGGGAGTAAATTAAGGGTAGGATAGATCCATCTACTTTTAAATAAAATTATGAAATGTAGAGGAGCATAAAATCACGGGAATTTTAGACTGATGTTTTACTTTGGAACAGAAGTACGAAATGTTTTAACTTAAATATTAACTGTAAATATTGAAATTGTGAGAATTTATCTTTTATATTAGTTGAATAAAAGGGCTGTATGTTTTGTGTCGAACTATTTTTTATTTTTTTTATTCTAAAAGGTGGTTGTAAGAACGAATAGTTATGGTGAGTATTTAGGGAAACGTAGTGAGCAGAGCTAACCGTGTTATTATCATCCAGAGTATTTGATGACGCCCAAATAAAGGGGCACGAATTAAGGCTTCTTTCCAGAGAACCAGAGCATTTTTATGACGCTCAATTCATGGGGCATGATTCATACAGGTAACCACTGAATTTTTAGACGCCTAAAGTGTGGGGCACAAATTAGCGAGCCGATCAAAAAGGGAAACCACTGCATTTTTATTACGCCCAATTCGTGGGGCATGAGGTTCATACAGGTAACCACTGCATTTTTATGACGCGTGTGGGGCCCGAATTAGCGAGCCGACCAAAAAAGAAACCACTGCAATATATATATATATATATATATATATATATATATATATATATATACCTTTCTGTAATACACATATTCTGTTCCTTTTTAACAGGTGGTATTGGGTTCATAATGGGCGGAAGCGGATTGAAAGATATATTCAGTACTATTTATGCTGGGAATCGGGTAGAGAAAATGCTAGCTGTGGACGCATATGCCCGTGCAATTCGTGCTCACATGTTATGTCATCTTGCTTTGGCACATGCAATTTTGGAATCATTGGAATTCACAGACGAAGATCGTAATGTTATGCAACAATTGCTTGGTAATTTTGATAAATCGACGATTCTGAGAGCAGATGAAAACGAGGCATTTAAGGATGTTACGACAAAATTTAAAGAACCGCTTGCAAAATTAGAAAATAATGGTTCTACAGCCAAACTATGGATTCAGTATTTTCAAATGGTCACTTTGGTAAAGCATTTCATTGAAGCGGAGCGAATGGGGAACTGGTAATTGCATCTAAATACTGTTCAAAGAATGCTGCCCTATTTTCATGCAAGCGGCCATTTCTTGTATGCAAAATGTGCTCATCTCTATTTGCAAAGTATGTTTGATTTGGAACTCAAAATGGATCCAGTTGAATACAAAAATTCACGACAGAAGGCTTTTTCAAGATTCGGCGTAATGACAAATGTTGGTCAGGCATTTGGCCCGACATGACCATCGAACAAACATTAACGCGAATGATGCATAGCTCTGGGGACCTGACTCGTGGACCAGGAATCAGCGATAGTGTACTGGCTCATTGGACTTTGGGAATGATATCTTTGCACAATGTTTGCAAAGCTTTTGAGAATTATTGCGACGTTCATCTTGATACATCCGAGCAACATGTCGATGCAAGGGCTTCACGTATCTCACGATACGATCAAGACCTAAAAAAATTGTTACATTGGTTTTTTCAGCATTCTTCCTTTCCCGAAATCAATTCCCTTGTTTGCATAAACACTGGACTTGTTGGAGATGCAACGATAAACTGTCATTTGTCCAGGGAAATGGGTTTACAAGGTTTGAACAAAACGGTTAACACGTACGAAAATTAAACGAAAAGATAAAGTTATCCCACTACTAGCAGTTAATAGCAGCAATAAAGTCAGCGAAGAAACTATTTGCCTCAACTCACTAATGCTGTTTCAAAGGATGTACATTGCTAAGAAATCCGAAGACGAGATAAGAGATTACCTTAAATACGAGCTGCTCTCCTTTGCTTTATCGCATTTTTCGGAAGCAGGAATGCGCAAAGGAACCAAGTCGTCTTTATATTCCGTATTCACACTGCTTTACGATGAATTTCAATTCGGGATAACCAGATCAATGTGATGGATGGGAGATATCTCCTATACAAAGTTGTGTGGCACCGAAATGATTTGTTTGGAGCGATTTGTGACAAATATGTTCGATATGTGCAAGATCATTTTGGTTACCATGCAATTGTTGTTTTTGATGGATATCCAACTGATGGTGGTAATACAAATACAAAGACCGCAGAAAGACTTCGTCGATCAAAAAAGCACGTGTCTGCCCATGTCCTTTTTGATGAAACAATGGTGCTGCAAGTTTCGCAGGAGCGATTTTTAGCCAATGAAAAAAATATAGTTAGTCTCATATCGATGCTGAAAAACAAATTTGAGCTGGCTACATTTACAGTTAAAAAGCTGAAGATGATGCCGATTTGCTAATTGTCAACATTGCAATTTCATTATGCAGTGAATCAATATTTGATGCTGTTTCTGTAGTCGGGGAAGACGTTGACCTTTTAGTACTTCTGACAGTCTTAGCACCAACTGAAAGTTCTATTTACTTCCGTAAACCTGGAAAAGGAAAAACTGCTGAGAGATATATTCAGCAAGTAGTTTAAAATACAAAGAAGCAACCAAGCACATTCTGTTCTTGCATGTCTTCAGCGGTTGTGACACTACGTTATCCCTATTCAGTCAGGGAAAAACTAAATTTTGTACGCTGATAGAAAAGAGATTTGTTTCCAACGCTTCGCCAAATCTACGCTGAAAGGCAAATTTAATCTTGCGTCTTTGCCACCTACAAAAGACGCGGCGCAATTCCACGCCTTTAGGATGTACCACCAAGTACAGAAACGGAGAGGCATAGAGAAAAATCCTGAAGACGGGTTGGAAGCATGACGCTTACGGGCTCACACCAATAACAATGGCGGAAAAACCAGCTCCCTATTTATTATTAAAATCGGTATCTTGTTAACTTCAAAAAGGGGTGTGGTGGGGCATGCAGCTGCTGAAAGGCTGGACTTAAATGTGTATGTGGCTTCTGTAACGAAGAATCTTGAGGAAATATGCCGCAAATCCGCGTTGAAAGTGAGGACGAGGATGACGACATTTTTCAGGCTACGGACCAAAACTACGACCAGGACACCGACAATAACCAACCCAGGCCATTGAAACGTACCAAAATGTAGTAGAAATTACTTTTTGTAACGCTCTAAAATCATAATTTACTATTTTTAAATTTAAAAAAAGAAATGCGAATACTTTTCGCCTTTAACTTTGTTTACGAAAAGTATAATACTGTTAAATGATAATATTTAAGTCCCTTTTAGTTTTTTTTCTAATTATGTAAAAATATAATGATATATAATAAGAATAATAAAATAAAACTCAAATGAAGTTTCCGCATTTTTTTTCAAATAGTGCAACTTCACGGAGCTGTAACTCCTAACATATGTGTGCCACAAAAAAATGTAAGAAATTTCGTCGTCTTTAACTTTGTATAGAATATCTTTTGTCGTGAAAGTCGCCGTTTTTGAGTTATTATCAAAAAAACAAATTTTTATACCTAAAATCCAAGATGGCGGCTCGAGCGCATTCGCCTCGAAGTCGAAAATTTGGATTTTTCATTAGGGTTCCAAGACTAACAATATACTAAAAAATCGCTACTACCCCACCTTTTGCATTAAAAAAAAACCCCATGCACTGGACTACTAGTGTCATCAGTTAGTGTACTGTTCAGAAACTAATGGATGCATTAGGATGTAAATACAAAACTAATGAGTGGAAAATATTTATTGATTCATCTACTCTAAGCTTCACCTCCACAATGGAAATTCATTTAAAGAGATGTGTTCCAATTACATGGGAAATACAAAGATAAATAATTAGGTACAAATTGTAAATCTTTTAATGTTCATATACAGTGATATAAGTTGCAACACGTCTTTGAAGATTCATTTTCCACTCGCATTTGAAGTTTGTCCCCGTAAATTTAGGGTCTGTAAGCGACAAACATGATGAAAAGTTTCACCTAGACATTATGTATTGTGAAAAACGATACCAAGGGAAGTGGAGCTCCACAATGCTTACAGATTATTGTTGGAACCTCATCAAAGATGTTTCAGAGGTACCATACAAAAACGAAAATCGCATGCAAAAAAATCTGAAATTCGGTAATGATGTAGCGTGCATTATTTGCATTATAGCAGACATAAACATTGCATAATAACACGGTTCACTATAAAAATAAGAATAACTTTTGAAGGAAAAAATTCTGTTCATAAATTCATATTCAGCGGGAACAATCCATCGCACACTAGGAAACAAAAAAAATTACAATTTGTTGTTGAGTGTTATTATTTTCGGATAGACACAACAAATGTAGACACAACCTGCATATTAAGATTTTACGAATAGTTAGTGTTAATTAAAAGTTATATTCCAATTCTTTTATTTCTAGAAATGTAATTCTGACCATGGCATTAAACTATACCTCAAAAGCAATAAAATTATTTTCTTTACAATAAATTAATGCTGTAATAATAAACAAAGAATTAATTAGTAACCAAAAATGACGCATAAGGTATTGAGCCATAAAGATGCAAATTGTGTACCCATGGAAATACGGTTACAACAGACAGTGCATGATACGATAAACAAAACCATGGATTATAAACTGATGTAATAAAACCACACCTGAGGAATCACGGAAATGCGGAATAAATAAAACAATATTTGAGACATGTGGCGTCACACGTCTAGACGACAATGGAGTGCAAAAATACCAGCATACAGTAATTGCGATAGCAACACAATAAGAATGGTATTGAATATACAATAACCTTGTGCACAGCACAGATTAAACGTGCAAGATTCTATAAACATAAACACACTGTGACTAAGCGCGATAATAAAATAAAAATGTGAAAATGCAGAATACACGCATAAAGATAAGATAATATGCAAGATATATCATCACTAGATACGTCTGGATGATGATATAGTAGCGCCTATCGGCCTGTCTGTGACCAGAATAATACATCGCAATGTAAACGAATGGTTTGAATACACAAAAGATGATTGACAGATCCTGCGGTGCGAGATCTATTGATAGGCGGGTACAAGACTGCATTTAAAGATTATAATGAGAAATACCTAGAATGTCATTTGCAAATTCTGAGTCGTTGTGGATTAATCTAGAAGAATTGAAATGTGTATAAATTTGCCGTCATAAATGTTGCAAGTCAATTCTGAAGTTGAGTTCTAATTGCAGCTTTAATTGTAATACTAGTTTTGATCGACTTTCATTACGATGTTAGCTCGAAAGTTAAATTCCGACTAATGCTTTGAAAGTCATGACGTGATATAAATTAGTGGTAGAAATAAATTATCCTATATGAGATAAACTATTGTAGAGTTGGATATAAATTTATTGTAGTGATAATATAAATTAATCATAGTGCATCGATAAAAGTTAATTAAGAAGATTAGCATCGTAGTGTTGGAAGATATACTTGTATTTTAGTAATTTGTTCGGAAAGTGAACAAAGCGTTATGAAAACTTTTAGACAATTTATTATAACTACGAGATGTTGAATAGACTTGTATAATCTGTTTGAAAATAAAAAAATGTTTACTGCAAATAGAATTTTGTAATATATTCCGCACTATTCCCACATGCCTTAGTATGTGACCTATCATCCTATTTCTCCTATTGTTTTTACTGTTTTCCACATATTTCTTTCTTCCCCTACCATTTCTAGAACATCTTTGTTCTTAAATATGTCTGTCCATGATATCTTCATCATACGTCTATAGCACCACATTACAAAGGCTTCTAACTTTTCTTGTACTCTTCTCTTACTGTCCAAGCTTTACAGCTGATCAGTGTCGTGCTCCACACATATGCTTTCAGCAATTTTTTCCTTATTTCTATGTTAAATGCAGCATGGAGTTGTCCTAATCTTTATTTTATATCTTTTGTGCTTTTCCCATCTTGCGTTATTTAGGTTCCTAGGTAGCAGAAAGCCTTAACCTCTTATAAGTTTTCGTTTCCCTATTTGTATTTTAGTTTTTTATTTATTCCCCACTCCTTTACATACTAGTACATTAGCTTTATTTTTGTTAATTTTCATACCGCATTTCTCTGTTTGAACTGTTGCTAACTCTTCCTTGCTAGATGCTAATACCGCTATGTCATTTGCAAATCTAAGTATGTTAATTTTTTGTCTTTGCATAATAATGCCAAATGTCTTCCTGCATTTGACAGTAATCATTGCCTCTTCTATGTACAAGTTAAAAATTAACAGGGATAGGGCACATCCCAGACTAATTCCTTTCCTAATATTTACTTCACTACGTTCCTGCTCTAATTCTATTACCGCTGTTTGCTCTTTGTATAAGCTATGTACTATTCGTCTATCCCTATAACTCATTCCAATTTTTTTGGGTATTTCGAAGTTTTTCATCTTAAATTATCGAATGCTTTTTCTAAATCTACAAATCCTGTATACACGCTTTCTCCTCTTTCTACTATCTTCTCCATTATCACCCTCAGTGCTAAAATGGCCTTCCGTGTTCCCCTGTTTCGCCTAAACCCAAACTGATCTTCACCTAGTACTTCTTCAGCCCGTTTTTCCACCGTCTGTACAATTCTAGTTAATATTTTTGACACGTGTGCTGTCAAACTTAATGTTCGGAAATTTTCACATATGTCAATGCCTCTCTTTTTTGGTATAGTGACTATGGTGTTAATCATTTGGTATCTCACCTGTATCATACACATAGCTTAAGAAACGTTTTGTAACTGCTTGTCCAGCGGCTTTTAGAGTTTGTGCCTACACGTTATCTGTACTAGGTGCTTTACAATTTTTCAGACACTTCAATGCTAATTCAAACTCATCTTTAAGTATGGGATTCCCGTCATTCTTTTCAATGTCTGATTCCTGTTCTAGTGCTGCTAGTTCCTGTCCTGCATATAAATTCCCTATATATTCTTGCTATCTAACCACTTTCTCTACATTTTCTATAACGATATCTACTTTCGCATTCCTTATATTTTTGCTGGGTTTATATCCCTAAAATTCATTTTAATTAGGTTATATGCTTTGTCTGTCTTTCCTATTTCCATCTTAATTTGTACCTCTTTGCACTTTTCACCAATCCATTCTTCCTTAGATTTCCTGCATGTGCGAATAATTTCTCATTTTATTACTTTGTAATTCTGTTCTCCTGCTTCGTCTGGTCTGTTTTTGCATTTTCGTCTTTCTTTTATTAAATTCTGGATATAGTTTGTTATCCAAGTGTCGCCATGATTAAACGGTTTTAATGTTATTCCATTCAGTTTCTACTTCCTTAGTGTAAGAAATTTTCCCGATGTCTTTTAACAATTCAATGACTTTTTCAAATTTTTCGAGGAATCTTTATATTTTAATTTCTCAAAGTCAAACTGTTTTTTCCGTTTCTGTTTTTCAAATTTTTAAATTTAAGCGAGGCATTCATAATTACGATGTTGTGTTCAGTGTCTATAGCTGCTTCTGGGTAATTTCTAAACTTTTGCTTGATTTCTAAACCATTGTTTTATAACTTTAAAATTTTCTCTCTACATGCTCATGCTGTAGGTTAGTTCAGAATAGGAAACAATGATGGTACGCGTCTAACCAGTTCCAGGACTGAAGACCTAATGATGATGATGATGCTCAATCCATCCCCTTAACAAAAAAAGGGAAATCGACAGTCTTCAGACTAAGCTAGGGGTCTATTCCTTGGGTAGAGCTTATGAAGAATGGCCGTAGGTTTTAACCAACTATTTGTAACTGACACGCAACTACAACAAATAGAGGGGTGCGGGGAGGCGCCACCAAGTCATAGACTTAATGAAAGCAAGGGGTACTTTAAGGAAGAACTTGAAAATCCTGAGGGGGAAATATCACTTTAGCTGCAAGAACGCAGGATATGAAAGAGAATAATGTTATTAGAACAAACTAAGGATACAAGAGATGCACTCTTGTTACCTTATATCGTAAAAAAAGGTAATTATTAATATTTGAACTATAAATATAAGCCTTAAAAGGAGGCTTAAATGTCAAGCTCTTGGAAGCGCTGTTCAAGTAATTCATTATTGAATCATGGCTAATAGCCATACTCTTTGTTATAAAATAGATTTGTAAATCTTAATTTAGTTTTCCTATATTTGGACGCACTTGCCCAAAATAAAACAGTTAATTTTCAACTCTAATGATTGTCCTTTAATTAAACTATTCTCTTTTGTTCTAAAATTCATTTACAAAATGTACAATAAGGGAGATGGTCTAATCTTTTAGACATCAATAATTAAATATATAATTTTTAATAAGAATGCGATAATTATTTAACCATAACCTCAAATCTTGCCCAAAATATCCAGATCTGTTTATTTTGGTTTACAGTTACTAATTAATTTCCAATCCGAAATAAAAGTGGATTTTCATATTAAATTTTCAGTACTAACTTGAATTGAATAAACATGCATTCTTAAGTTTGTTTAATGAAATTGATAAAACCTAAATAATAACGTAAACGGTATTTGTAGTAAGCAGTAATTACATAATATGATTCTTTCTGATCGGTAAGTTTCTTACAATCTTCCCGCACAACAAATTTTAAGTCCAACGCAACCATCTAAATTTGAAATTTGTTTCATTAACAAGTTATTCGAGAACAGCTGTTCACAGGTCATGTCCTTAGGTTAATCGCTTAGCTTGTTATTTGTTCGTACCACGAAACGTCATACATAAAAAGATATCTTGACATAGCTATGTGTTCCAGCTTGCAATTTATAGACAAATAACGTTCGTTTTCTGGACTGCCGGATCTGCTACTTATGAAAGTGTAGATAACCTTTCACTTGATTCGTTCTTTAAAATAAGAACATCTTTTTCAAGGACGCCACTTTTTCGTTCTTCATCAAATGATGCTACATAAAATCTTCCAAATTTAAAGTAGATTTTATATAAATTACAGATGAGTTCCTGATGGACATACTCGAGGTTTATAGGACCATTACATTTAAGAAAGCCATTTAACAAAACGATTAAACAGAGTGAATTAAAAGAGCGCGTTAACAGGAATGAAAAGGCTTAAGTGCGGTTAGCACTTGAAGGCACAACCATGTTTTACAATACGAATATCGGTGGATCGGTTTCTTTGAAAACCCATGTGGCTTGTTGTCGCAGCAGAAAGCTGAGAGCAAATGCGCTCCGGTCGTCAAACCTACGCGACGAACAAATACTGTCCCTCATCCGAAGTACAGTTCGAATAACCATCACTTAAGGAATGAGTCTATATTATTATCTTTAAATAGTATACGATCTGTGAATGGGTAATACGGTACATATCCGAATAATTATTGATATTAGGGCATTAATTATTTACTTGAATAATAAATAATAAAGAATATACGCATTTTTAAGCGTAAAAAAAATGGTTACAGTTTAACAAGAATGTACTGTATTTTATATCTTCCTATAGCTCCTGGCATCTTTCATGGTTATCGTCTTGTAGCATGATGTGGAAATAATGTGTTTGTGATGGTCAAATTGTTTTTGTCGCAAAATTCTACCAGCATAGTTCCCCTGTAATTTTTCGTGTCTAAACCGAATAAGCCTATTACCGCTCCTTCCCTTCCCTCGCTTATCTATGCATTAAAATCTCCCGTAATTATGAAATTTTCATGTCCTTTGGCGAATCCTAGTTTGTCCTCCATATCTTTGACTTTGTGGATCGCTTCTACCTCTTCCTCACTGTAGCTAGAGGCGCGTATATATACTTGTATTGTTACTGTATTTACAGGTTTAGACTCTAATCTAACCATGAGTACTATTTCGTTCTTTTGTAAGTAGTTTTCTACACAGTGATTGTTTTCGCATAACAATCCCCACGCCCGAATTTCCTTACTCTGATCCTATATGAATTACCTTAAAATCTTCACTTCAAAAAATCCCCCGCCGTTAGTCGTTGAACTTCTCTAATTCCTACTATTTCTAATGATAACCTATACCTTTTAAGTTTCAAGTTCCCTAGTTTACCCCCTTACATCATACTTCTGACATTCCACGTTCAGACTCGCAAAATGTTTCCGACTATTCTAAACTTTCCGACCACATTCTCCGAAGTAGTCCCCTCCCGCGAATCTGAATTGGGGACTATTTTAACTCCGAAATATTTTACCCCAGAGGATACCATCATCTTAAATAACAATTTGAGTACGCTGTGTACTTGGGAGGTAATGTGGTGGTTTCCCGCTGCCATCCACACCGCAGTAGTGTCTCTTCGATAGAATGCCATACCGAGTTCTATGGTCTCTGCTATTCCAAGTACCGAAAGAGCAGCTGCCCTCTTTCGGGACCTTCTTAGTCTGGTTCCTCGCTAAAGATCCCACTAATTTGGTTGAACCGATAGTTCGGCTCTCTAGATCACTAGACCTTTCAAGTCATTCTACGCGTTCTAGTAATCTAGAACTTCTTCAAGGTGTAGGTCCCTTCAGAACGATTGTCTATAATACTCATAGATATTCCCATATTACCTTATTTTATATTGACCTCTTCTTTATGTCATGCTTTTGATATGTTACACAAATGCGCAGTTGTAGCAAATTTGTTATCTCTATACTGTTTTTGCATTAGGAATTTAGTTTTAATCGTGCGGCATTTTAGATATAAACTTACATCATAATTGTCACTGAACTGTATTTTGTCTCAAAATCAATTATTCTGTATATGGGTTGTGTGATTTCAACATCGCGTATAAAGTTGATTGTATCCTTTATAGGGAATAAGTGGGAAGTAACGAAAGTTTATCAGATACTTACTACTAGCTTTTAAATAAGTAATATATTCGTTACTAGAACAAAAATTAACAGACTAAGATGTTTAGTAAACAACATTAATTATCTTAAAAGCTGTTATGGAATACACTGTTTCTCTATCTGTTCTTTTTATAGTTAAACGTATTTTAATGTGCTTAAAATTAGGCTTAAAACTTTTAAAACTAACAACAGGGAATGACAGCAAGAACAAAAACTTAATTGTATTAATTGAACGTTAAATAAAGATCCCCTCAATACGTGTTTATTCGAAACTAACATGTGTCCACACTAACATGTAGCTAATTTACACTATGCATTCTGAGTAGAGTAACTATACCCGAAGGCTATTATCCAACGCTTTGCTATTTATCCTGTAGCATAAATGAAAATTTTAAGATTACAATGGCTACTGCTAAAATTTCGGTATATCAGAGTATAAAAATGTTTAGAAAGAAAAATGACTTTATTGCTCCTTGTTACAATGTAACCCTTTTTCTTGCGAATAAACCAAACCTCAGAGAATTTCTATTCGAAAAATTACAGTAAAAGTTCCATTATTAAACACGCGCTTCTATAGTGTTTCCTGATGTTCAAAATCATGGACCACAAAGTAGATGTTTTGATTTTTTGAAAGGTAAAGAAGCTAGAATTTAAGCCAAGATTGTACGGATGATGAAACACGAATTCCACCATTTTACCGGTTAAATAATTCGTTGTTTGCTGTTCTGTGTGACCTTGCATTGTCCTGATGTTGAATGATGCGCGTTTGCTATATTTATTTTACATTTCAGAAAATACTCGCAGTAGCAGTGAACAGATAGATGCATATGCCATTTTGTATTCACAGTTCCATTATCTAAATTCTAAACAAGCGGTTATTCTTTTGAAAACACTACGCAAGAAATCACCTTTGTTCTGTGTTGGTTTTATTTCATCTTGGAATGCCCACCCCGCTGATTACTGCTTCATATGAGATTTAAACGCATATTATCAGTTTTCATCACCAATAACCCATATATTAAATTTAGTGTTCCCCAGTTAAATCTACGTTACAATCACCTCAGATTAAGGAATTTTGCCATATTTCCTATGATACTCCATGAAACATCTTTATATTCTTACTGTATCCTCCACGGCTTCTCCGCCCAAATTTTATTGTAACGAAAACTGTAGTTCTTTATTTCCAAACTGATTATAAAAGACTTTTCGACAATTCGTAGTTACAATGGAATTTGTTAAAATCTCGTCCACCAATATATTTCCTAACGAATCGCAAACAGTACAAGTATTATCTTATTAAACTAAACTATTTTCTTAATTACTATCGAAGCACTATAATTAACTATCCAAGCACTGATTATTAATTTATATAATCACTACAATAATTAATATTACATACAATAATTTATATAGACAATCATTTATATCACATTTTTCAAAGCTTTAAACTAGAACATGTTGTAATCGAAGTTTGAATAAAAACTGAATTCCAATATCCACGACGGCAGTTTATATACATATTTAAAAACCTATAGACTATTCTAAAAATACCAGAAATTATACAAATAATATTCTCGAATGTACGTATTGTAATCTAAACAACTCTTACATGCGAACCCTTATACTTATTAATCAAGTTTAGCTACAAGGTGTAATGTCACAGGGGCCATCAATAATCTTTTGCCTAGAAACCCTACGTTTACGCTTTACAATGTAATTATTCTAGTCACAGGCAGACCAATCGACGCAACACTGCCCCCTCCCATCAATCCACTTAATGCTGTCCTGTCCCAGAACACTGTGTCCCAAACGTTTGAAGTATCTGTGATGGGAAGGACCGTCTAAAAACTATTTCTGCAATTTCCATGTTGCTAGAAGTAGCAATCAACACTTTTCACAACAGGCTCCATATCGTTTGGATTGTAACCACACACCAAAATCTATACACCGGTTTGCTAAAGCAGTACCTCTAGCATACTTTGTAACACCCTCCAGTCAAACCTATCGATCATGAGTATGGTCAACTCTTGTTTTCAAATTCGATCACCTGACCCTAGAAGTCCACTAACCCTTTTCACAGATCCTGATAATCCAACTTGCCAAAAGGCTGTTGCTTAGTCATCAAGTAGTAGATATCCCGATGTCGGTCATTTAGGCGTATGATCTTTCCAATTTCTGATTGTTGTAGGCGAAGTTGATCCAGACCACCAAATTTATTTTTAAACACCTAAGCAAGTCCTCGGTACATATCAAAGTTCGCCGCTACGCAATGTGCCAGGGAGTATTCCGATGGCACATCGAATATATCACTTTGAATTTCTTTCGTGAACCCAAATCTTGCTTCGCGGTGTTTCTGTACAGAGACACGAACCAATTATAGATCGGCCAAGACATTCATTCATCCTCACGAGCGTAACTGTTGGTTCGTCTCACAAATTGTCGTTCTTCGGCATTACCGACGTCGTCACTATTGTAGGGTGCTAACCGGTTAACGTGTACCAGCATTGTTTCCCTTTTTGGAGCTTACGAATTCGATAAACACGTCGTTTAACCTTTTTACAATTTTGTACGGATCGTTCCAATGTCTTTGTAACTTTGGTGACAGTCCACGCCTCCGGCCAGGCGCTGTCGCTCTTTTGAAAACCAGATTTCTGCGTCTTAGTGTCATATCTGATCTAAATTTAATCGCTTGCGATCTGTATATTTTTTTCTAGCATCTTCATAGATGTAGAGCATTTTATGCTACAGCTTCTCGACGTAGCTGTCGCCCACGATGTCACCTCCCAGCTTACACACAAACTCTGGATCACATGGTAGACGTATCTTACGTTCCAAGATAATCCACGCAAGTGTCTGTTCAGTGCTCTCATGAAACGAACATTGAGAGGTCAAAAAATATAGAGGTAAATGTTGGTTCCAGTCTCTCTAATGTTGAAGACCATCTAGGAAAGGTACTTGCCCAAGGTGAAGAGCGTACGTATAACCATACCATCAGATTGCAGGTGCAATGGTGTTGTTTGGATCTGGCGTCGCCGTGGATCAATGTAGTAAGCATAAGACTACGGATCCCAAGGTCCCGGGTTCAAATCCCGACACGGCCGACTGCTTGAAAAATGGCAGGTGAGCATTTTTCACAAAAATTATGCCCTCGTTCGGATGAGAGGTTAAATGGAGGTCCCGTGTGTGAGTGTTGTCATGCACGTTAAAGATCCCTACCCTGCCTGGAACGACAAGGGTTCGGCAAAATTCTAAATTTCCAGGCAACAAAAAACTCGCCTCCTGGCCAATGTAGTACCTACAGGTGGAGCATTGGAAATGTAAATGAACTGTTGTTTGGATCTTTCTCATCCTCAGCAACCGGCAAACTTCTTGGAATAACGCTGACTCAAAATTTCTGCCCTAATCGGCGTACAACTCCATAGGAACTCCAAAACGGCAGAACAGTCCCTTACTAGCACGCCAGCGACAGTCGTAGCTTTTGTTTGGTATGGCATACGTTTCGATTCACTTCCTAAAACATTTCATGGCTACCAAGATATACTCATTCTCAAAGTCGATCTCAGGGAATGAACCGGCAATATCGATTGACTCTCCCAAAGGAGCACCCACATCGTACTGCCTCATTAGAGTCTTACGGTTTTCCAATGGTGCACATAGCTGACACTTACGGCACCACTCTTTTACATAGTCCTGGTAACCTACCCAGTAATCTCTTGCTCAGACTTCCTCCAGTCTTTTTAACACCGAAGTACCCTCTCGAGGTCTTATTATGCAGATGTTCTAAAACCTCCAACACGTCGCGTACTTCACCAATAAAGGTCTGTACTGCTAGCTGTTCTAGGAACCTATCCGGTGTTGTTAGGTAGGCTAATCTCACTAAGCGAGCAATAACTGCTTACAAATTTTCGTTAACCTTTTGATAACGGTTCTTCACTTCAGCGTGGTACACTTATTGCAAATGAGAATCGCCGTATCTCATTTCCAGCCTTGATGCTAAGACCACATAGCTTCCTTGGTCATGGTCTTGTGTGGTGTGCAGAATATTCCAGGTCTCACCTCTTAACGCGACAGTAAATGCAGTTGCCTTTTCACCATGGTTTCGGCCATTAGCTCTATCGGCAGCCTTCAATTAATTGAAATATATCTACCAAAGTGGTTTTAGTCTACAACTTGACATCAGTTCGCATTTACTGTGGCTTGGTGTTGTATCACCGGCACTGAGAACTCTGGTTCTTGCACTGTTATTGAGTCAATCCATTCTTCCACTCTCAGTACCTTTTCTTTCCATTTTACGCGAGTTTTTAACAATTTTTTTTAAAACTCTGCTTCGAGTTTCTGCAAACCACCGGAAAATTTGGCTTTCAAGTTTTACGTAGATTTTGTAGTTGCCTATATAAACTCCTCCCTCAGTTGGCTTAATTTTGATTAATTTTTGTTCAACCGCTTTTACATTCTGGTCTAAGTGCGTTGTAAAATATTCCTATATATTCACTGCGGTCTCGTTCAGTTTTTCCGCAACGGCATTTTCCTATAAAGTTTGTGTAAGTTCCATTAAATTTCGCTGTCAAGCTTTGAGTGTTCTTGTAATTTTTCTGAAAAACTTTCCTGTAGTTTTACGCAATTTTCAAACAATTTGTCCATGAATTCCACAGAGTTACCGGCCAAGCCCCACACAACGCTTGACTTGAACACCTTCAAGAAAGAAAGGATTTCGCTGTTCGTTTCTTTTTTTAGTTACGAGTGAAAGGCATGTAAATAGAAATCGTTCGAAAGTCAAATATCACTACTTGACACCAGTATAACGAAAACAATAAAAAAAGATACCAGACCAATAAAATAATAGCCAAGCGTGAAGAGGTCAAGAATGACGAAATGGAGGTGAAGGGCGTGGTAGAATGCTCTGACAGCTCTTGGGCATCGCCTATTGTGTTCGTGGAGAAGAAGGACCAGTCGACTAGTTTATGTGTTGACTATCGCCGATTAAATGCCGGTACGAAAAACGACAGTTACCTATTGTCAATGTTTGACGATATCCTGGATACACTCTCAGGATCACGGTGGTTCTTAACCTTGGACTTGAAAAGTGAGTAGTGGAAAGTCGATGTAGATTTTGAAGAAAGAGAGAAAACTGCTTACACTATAGGAACTGACCTAAAGAAATTTAGTAATGCCATTTGGAGTTTGCAACGCTCCTGCCACCTTTGAGTCTTTAATGAATAACATATTACGTGGACTGTTATGGAAAACATGCCTCGTGTATTTGGATAACGTAGTCGTGATTGGGAAAACATTTAGGGAATATGACCAATTTAGAGCGTTTCAAAGACCGAGAGGAGCTAATTTGAAGTTGAGCCCAAAGAAGTGTCACCTGCTCTGTGAAGAGGTAAAATACCTGGGAGATGTTTTACACGATGGAGTTATGATAGATTCGGAGAAAGTTAAAGCGGCGCAAGAGTGACCGACGGCCAAAGACAAATACTAACTACCAAGTTTTCTGGGATTATGCACATGTTATAGAAGATTTGTTTGTGAATTTGCGATTATTGCTAGAAGGGAGTGATTACGTATGACATGAAGATTGTTAAAATGCGTTTCAACTCTTAGGATTTTATTGACAGCAGCTGAACCAGATGCGAGTAATGTTACCAATGGAAGTGTGTTGATTGTCAAAGTGTCCTCGAAACCGAAAAGAAACTATTGCGTTACGAGGAAAGAACTGTTGGCTGTAGTAAACTACTTTCATAGACATCTCTATGGTCGGAAGGCTCACCTGAGATTAGATCACACAGCGCTGGAATAGCTACTGTAGTTAAAGAGCCCGAAAGGACAGGTCACGATTTTGATACGGAGCATCGAGCGAGTTCAAGTCACCGTAGCGCAACTGCGTTGTTGAGACGACCTCATCCTGAAGATTATAGTGGCTGTTCGCGGCTAGATATGCTATGTCATCTTCAATCGTCATAAACAACGACTGAAGTCACAGCAGCTGTGGACCGAACAGAAGAATGACCTAGACTTAGGCGTCATTATAGATTAGAAAATCAGAGGAATCTCTGTGTGTATAGTGTGTACAGTATAAAATGCAGTACATGGGGATCTTGGAAACTGTAGGAGATACGATCCTGGTTAAATGGCACAAAAGTTGCATAATCATGAGGTTATCTCAGATCGGTTTTCAAATTTCAAAATTTTTTCATAGGTTACTAGATAGAGGCAAAAAACACAAAATTGACGATTTCTTTATTTGCTCGTAGTTAGTCTACTAATTGAAATAGAATGTTCAAATTTGGTACATCATGGTAATTCCCCATTGCGCTTCACATTTTCAACTTAGATTTTGTCTAGGGCATCTAAATTTTGCGTGACGGTGTTCAACTTTTTATTTTTAAATAGCCGCCATATTGGATTTTTACATTTTTGAAATGCTGACAAAAAAACCATTTCCAAAGAGGTATAACATGGCTATGTTTGATTGAATCAAAACACTAAAAATCACATAATTATGTTTTGGTCGTAGTAGGCTTTAATTTCCATTATGACAAAGAGAAACAATTGCTCAACATCTGAGAAACGTCAAAGTTTGTCCTGTATTTTATGTTTCAAGTAGTGCAGTTTAAAAAAACAGTTAATTAATTTACATAGAAATTTAAGCAAAGCATTTGCGCTTGAAATGGATCGCTTTACTAACCGTGATAAATATCAAATGTTAGAATGTTTTATTCTTTCTGGAAGGATGTTACGTGCAATTTGCACTTAAACATGTTTTTAGGTTAGTTTTTCAATACACGGGAGTTCAAGCCATATTTTCAAATACGCGGGACGCGGGAACTTTTAAATAGACTAGGCGTGTGCTTCCGTATGTCATAGTAGTGAGTTCGCGCAGTGTGCTTATCCCTAGAGGGGTAGAGCAATACTAGACAAAGAGTGGGGAGAAGTGTTTCCGTGACGCTCTAAATCGCGGCTGTTTGCCCCGAATTTTCAAGGAGTGAAGTGGTCACCTCGGAGGTATCGTATCGTAGCTTTTACCTATGTAGATTTCCCTTGTTAATTATCTTTTGTTGTCGTACATTCTACCTTTTTTCCGTCATTCCCTGCGTAGGTAAATTTATAGCAACCTTCGGCAATGGACCCTAGACGACCCTGATGTCCATGCTCAGCCAACAGCACCGGAGCAGAGGCCTACCGTAGCGCGATTTCCTGCCGGATGCCTGATTTTTGATGTAAGTAGATTTTTAGCTAAATTGTTTGCCTTTATCGTGTTTAATTTTTATATTGCTAATTATGGCGCAATATAAATTATCGGTGACGTCATAGTGGATGTGCGCGCCAAAATCTGTAAAAGGTTTGCGCTTTCCTCCGCTAGAGGCGTCACTCGCTTTATTCATTGCGTTGCGCGATGTATTGCGTAATACTTTGTGAACTGTTTTACCGACCGTATAAACTATCACCGGTAAAGTGTAATAACAAGGAATGATGTTAAAGCCGCTGAATTGTATTTAAATAAATACCCAGAAAAACATCAACCAAACAGATGTATGTTTCGGAAATTACAAAATAATTTAATAAATTATGGTAGTTTTGGCTTGTCTAAGAGAAATAGGCAAATTAAAAAAGATAATGAAAACAGCGTTTTACAAACAGTTGTCAAAAATTCTCGTACTTCTCTTAGACAAATTCAGAATATAACAGGTGTTGCTCATTCTACGGCAAAAGCTATTTTAAAACGTTTCAAGTACCATCCATATCATAAACGACCATGTCAGGGATTCCGTACTGAAGATCAAATTCGAAGAATGGAATTTTGTGCTTGGTACATCAGAAAGTGCAACGAAAATTCAAATTTTGCATATACTATTTTGGTCTGACGAAAGTCGATTTACGAATTGTGGTATGTTCAACCGCAAAAATACAATTTTTTGGTCAGATGAAAATCCACATTTGAACCGCCAAGTTAGACATCAAGTTAAATGGGGATTCAACGTCTGGATTGGTATTATTGGAAGGTACATTATAGGTCCGTTTTTTTATGATGCAAATTTAAACTCTGCGAGATACTTAGATTTATTGCAGGGAAATGTGGCAGATAGACTAATGGAGCTTCCACTCGCTACTTTGCAAAATATGATTTTTCAAAATGATGGCGCTCCACCCCACAATGCTCTGATTATTAGAAATTTTTAAATTCTGAGTATAATGAAAACTGGATTGGAAATCGGGGACCAATTGAGTGGCCGGCGAGATCACCGGATATAACTCCTCTAGATTTCTTTATATGGGGCCATTTAAGAAGTTGTGTGTACTCAAAAACGTATGATAATGTAGGCCAATTACAACAAGCAGTCCAAGATGCCGTAAATAAAATAACTCCAACTATGATAAGACGATCTTGTAAGATGTTTATAAAAGGTGTCGGTTGTGTGTTCAACAAAATGGGGGGTTATTTGAACATTTAAAATAAATAATGAATTCATGTGGCTGACTATTATTATATTTTTTTCCTTGATTGTTAATTTGCAATTGTTTGAACATGAATGACAACTAAAAACAGCTTAAATAATATTTTGTATTGAATAGATGCTAGTTTGTATTTATTCTTTGTTAATGCATAGTTATGTAAGTTCTGATTAATACAGACTTATTTTCAATTTTCTACGTTTTTTACTGTTTTTATTACCACTGAAAATTGAGTTTAAAATTTTTAGAGCAATTGTTTCTCTTTGTCATAATGGAAATTAAAGCCTACTACGACCAAAACATAATTATGTGATTTTTAGTGTTTTGATTCAATCAAACATAGCCATGTTATACCTCTTTGGAAATGGTTTTTTGTCAGCATTTCAAAAATGTAAAAATCCAATATGGCGGCTATTTAAAAACAAAAATGTTGAACATCGTCACGCAAAATCTAGATGCCCTAGACAAAATCTAAGTTGAAAATGTGAAGCGCAATGGGGAATTACCATGATGTACCAAATTTGAACATTCTATTTCAATTAATAGACTAACTAAGAGCAAATAAAGAAGTCGCCAATTTTGTGTTTTTTGCCTCTATCTAGTAACCTATGAAAAATTTTTGAAATTTGAAAACCGATCTGAGATACCCTCATGATTATGCAACTTTTGTCCCATTTAACCAAGAACGTATCTCCTACAGTTTTCAAGATCCCCATGTACTGCATTTTATACTGTACACACTGTATATATATAAATATATATATATATATATATATATATATATATATAGTATATATATATATATATATATATATATATATATATATATATATATATATATATATATATAGCGATTCGTATCGGAACGTTTAGATGTGTAGATTAAGTATACATATCGAGACGTAGCGATACCTGTCGGTACGAATCGATACGCATCTATAAATTTTTCTACTCTTTCTTTGGGAATAAAATCACAAGATCGTTTTAAAATAATGTATTTACTGACAATTCGAACTTTCACTTAAGATTGTTTGTTATCAAAATAATTAAAGCTACAATATAGAGGTGGGCGATACGGGATTTTGCGTATCGAATATCGATACATATTCTATATCGATATGTTTCGATATATTGAATATCGATACGTATCGATACGTATCGATGCGATACGTATGGATACATATCGATTATCGATATTTATTTTTCGCTGTATGGGGGGGTCGATACGGGGGTCGTAATGATGTATCGATACGCCGACCCAGCACTAGTAATAGTTTCAGTTGTTCTTATCGTCAGATGGACATCCAGTTTCTGGTCCGCAAAAATGTTCTGGAACAGAACAGTTTTAAGAAGGGGACGGTGTAGCAGTAGTCAAAAAATGTTCAGAACATATTCGAAAGGACGCTTATTTAGTTTTTACTAAAGCAACCTCATCTATCTACCGAGAAGAAAAGATGATTGACAAGTATTGCAATACAATAGGGTTGTTCTCGAAGGGTTTGATGACGCACATTCAAAATATTTTTCCTTTTTCTCGTATAAAAGATTATCGTATATGAATGTGAACCCCATTGCGACAATTTAGTATTAGTTAGGATTTGGTTCTAATTAACATTTGCTATATATAAATTACCAGTAAAATTAGTGCCATAAGTGTTTAATTCACCGCACTTGCATGATTAAATTAGTGTTACAAGTAGTAATTAAGCTAGCATTAATGTGAACAAGACTGTAAATACTTGTGACGGTGAAGAATAATTATTAGACTTGTATTTATTGGACATACAGGTCAAAGGACTATTAGAGAATCAGTTACAATACTCTATATTCGCAACCAATTCCGTTGCAATATCCGTAAACAAACACCTTACCTGCACATTCAATGTCAGAGAACTAATAGGGCATGGCAAGACACCAAAGATAACCACAATGATAAATACTGCAAAATTAATTTGTTTAAATTAATTTTGATTTAAATGACTTTGACTTAAATGAAATTCATAGCAACAACTTACTAGATCGAATTCGAAATTGTACAAATAAACTCATCACATTAGCGGCTTTCATATCCGACATATCAGAAACGGTTCAGAATTCGATAAAACTAACAGAATCAGCTAAACTCAAAATCACCCAAGGAACGCTTATACGATTTTTTGTAATAATTTCTGCAACCACCCTGGATACTTCAAACTAATCCTTTTGATTTTGCGCGGTATTTTGTATACTTTTATAATTTTTTTATTAAGCATAATAATATACCACGCATGTCAAAAATAATTAAACAATTGGAATGTTGTCCTTGGCGTGGTCCTGCGCGTATACATTAGATGGATTTGCCAGAATATTTTACTAGATAATCTAAGTAAGCGTTTTAACGAAGTTGTAAAATTGTAAAATGTACGGTGTTGTTATTACTGCTCTTAAGGAACTATTTGATCTAATATACCGGGTGTAACAAAATAAGTGTAAAACATTTCAGGGGGTGATTCCTCATCGTAAAAGAGATAGGGTCTTTCATATTAAGAAACTTCATTGGAGCATCCCTTGTTAAGATACAGCCCCTTAAAGGGGGTACATAAAATTTGTTTTTCATTTTTTTTTACAAACACTAAAAAGTTACAAAACTAAAATTAAGGTGACATTTTTTACTATCAACAATACACTTACTCAGTAATTTATTTGGTTTACCCCATGGTTGTATGGGGTGGAAAACGCAACCCCTAAAATTTATTTCCAATGTAACTTTTTGTTTTATTATTTGTTTGCCATTTAAAAATTTATTTCCAATAGCTTATTTCATTCTAAACAAAAAATGTCTCTTGAATTTTTTGCCCAAAATTAAACAGTTCGCAGAAAAAAATTATTTTACAAACAATTGCAGAGATACATCGTCATAAATGCGAACTGAATTATTATTGTTATTTTGTAGTTACTATCTGCATCAAAGTATGATTAGAGATGAATAAATAAAACTAATTTATTAATAACAAAACATACAACATGTAGAAATTATAGTAAATGTTTAATATGTCCACCTTCAGTCATTACACATGCGTCTAGACATCGGAGCATTCGGCCTCGTATTCGTTCAAATATTCCTGGAGTCTCTCTAATTACCCTGCACGCATCGATGATGCGGTTTCTTAAGACCTCTACATCGCGAACAGGAGTAGGATAAATCAAATTCTGTAAATGGCCCCAAGTAGAGAAATCGAGAGGATTCAAAACCGGGGATTGAGCGGGCCAATTCTGTGGTCCTCCTCGACCTATCCAATGATTTGGATATGTTTGAGTTAAATGCGGACGTGCTGCTTGACTAAAATGGGCGGGAGCCCCATCATGCATAAAAAACATAACCCTTCTGATACCACAAGGAACTTTCTCCAGCAGTACTGGATGCACTTCTCTTAAAAATTGAGTGTATGCTTCACCATTTAATCGAGGAGGTAGAAAATGAGGGCCAATTAAATAATCCCCAATAACTCCGACCTACACGTTAAGACAAAAATGTTCTTGATGGTTAGCTTGGACAAACGCGCAAGGGTTTTCATCAGCCCAAATGTGGTTATTATGAAAATTAATAATCTTGTCCCGAGAAAAAGTACATTCGTCTTTGAATTCGATCGTCTTCAGAAAGTCAGGATTTCTTCTAATCATTTCCAGCATCCAATTGGAAAATTCAAGACGGTTCGGAAAATCTCGCAGTAACAGTGCCTGTACTCGTTGTAGATGGTAGGAGTATAAGAGTTGTTTGTTTAAAATTCGAAATACGTCAATATGATCAACATTTAACTCGAAAGCAATTTTTCTAGTATTGCTAGTGGGTTGTTCTTCAACCAAATTAAGTACTGCTTCTTCAAGCTGTGGTGTTCTAGCTTCTCGATGGCGACCACAATCCTGCGTTCTTTTTTCGAATGAACCATATTGTCGTAATCGTTGATGAAATTGGGTAAATATTCTATGCGAAGGAAGCTGCCGTTGATGATACATTTCAGCATACCTTCTACAAGCTTCTAACCCATTACCCTGCGAAAGACCGTAAACGTAATACATATCAGCCATTTCCGTATTTGTGTATGCCATTTTAATAACAAGTGAATTATTAAACTAACAAATTAAGACAGAACAACGACACACAATTGAGCCGTTTATTTTGAAAGTGACCTAACTCCGTTTTTCAATTTTGTGCCGGTTACCATGGTTACATGTACAACTTCATGTTATTTATCAGTGACGCACTTCAGATTGCTTATATTCAGAGAAAATACGATACATTTTTGACACATAAGTTTTCCGAATTAATTGAATAACTGAGCCGTGTAGTTTGAAAGTGGCCTAACTCCATTTATAGTTACATCAAGATATTTACTATTGATAATGTCGGAAAGCAGCGATGAAGGTAATTTAAATTAATTAGTATTTACAAGTTAACCTCATTTTTGGGACAATTGCGTTAGTTCATTAACCTGTACGTTTAATTAATATAAGACTTAAAATTTAATATTAAATTATAGAAATTATTGCACCCATGAGTAAGAACAGAAGAAGACCACTTAGTTTAGATAGTGAAGAAGAAATAGTAATTAATAATTTAAAAAAAAAGCGAATAAGAAAAAGAGTTATAGAACAATATTCGTCGTCAGAGGATGAAGATTCGAATAACAATGGAGAAAAGATTGATGCACCATATATCCAAAAAGTGCGAAAGATTAAACGGAATTCAGGAAAAAGATATTGCAGTCAAACCGGAAATATTGTTCATGAAAAAATTTTCGAAAACAAAGATTGTGGTTGTCGGAATGCTTGCACAAAAAATTACAATGAAGAAGAAAGAAAGAATATTTTTGAGAAGTTTTGGGGTTTGGCAGATTTTAACAAATAAAATGTATTACTTCACGAAGCTGTCGAGCGCAAAATTTTTAGTTTTAGATATTTGTTAAATTCTAAAAACGGAAAAATTCCCGTCTGTAAAAAATTCTTTTTGGATACTTTTAAAGTAAGCGAAGGACGCTTGAAACGAGTACTAAACTCTGCAAATGTGGGCAATGATATGCGTGGGAGGATGGCTGGATCATCAAGACAATTACCTGAAGAAGCGAAAAAGCAAGTTCAAAACCATATTAAAAGTTTCCCTAATTTTGAATCCCATTATACCAGATCTCATAATCTTAATAGAAGATATCTACATCCAGATCTAACTATCAGGAAAATGTTTAATTTATACGAGCTTCACTGCGAGGAAAATGGAATAAAAGCCGTTAATGAGTGGACTTATAGGAAAATATTTAAAAAAGATTTTGATTTACATTTCCACCAACCGCGCAAAGATACATACCAAAAATGCGACTTATTAAACATTAAAATTAAAGCATCGAATAATGAAGAAGAAAAGAATAAACTCACCGAAGAACACGATGTCCATTTAAGACTAGCAGAATCAGCTAGAAATTCACTAAAACAAGCTCAGGAACAAGTATCACGTAATTCGGATTATTATTTTGCTTTCTCGTTCGACTTACAAAAAGCATTACCGTATCCCAAGCTGACTACCTCAGTAGCTTATTACAAACGCAATATGTATATTCTAAATTTTGGTATAAACAATTTTCATAACAATAATGTTGACATGTACGTTTGGGATGAAACTATTGCATCCAGAGGTGCTCAAGAAGTTGTTTCATGCATTTTAAAACATATTAAAAAATTAAGAAGTGAAAAACACATCATAGCTTACAGTGACATGTGCACCGGGCAAAATAGAAACATTAAAGTAGCTTTAAAGTGGTTGAAAATTGTTCAAGCTTTGGATAATAATGTAGAAATTATAGATCATAAATTTTTAATATCAGGACATTCGTTTTTACCAAATGATAGAGATTTTGCCGTGGTAGAAATGGCATTAAAAAAAAATAATTTACTGTACGTTCCCCAAGATTATTACAAGATTATTAAAAAGTGTCGGAAGGGTAATAATTTTATTCTCAATGAAATGAGACAGGAAGATTTTGTATCGACAAAATTATTAGAAGACGCAATTTTTAAAAGAGTAAAAAATTCTGATGGAGAATCAGTAAACTGGTTAAGAATATGTTGGATGCGTTTTGTCAGAAATGAACCATATAAAATTTTTTATAAAACATCCATGAATGAAAATGAAAATTTTAAAGTTCTGAATTTATTACCACGTCGGGGTAGACCAAAAAGGTTCGAAAATATTGTATTGGCACCATTGTATAAAAATATTAGGCAAGTTATAACAGCAAAATTTAAGGACATGATTGACCTATTACGATACATACCACCAGAACATCATGATTTTTTCAAATCCCTTTCACACGCACAAAATGTAGATGAATAGTAAATTGTTTTGTAATAAATTTATGTTTGTAATTTTCTATGTTCTGTAATTAAAAAATGTTTTGAATCGCATAAATTATGTTTCCAAAGTGTTTTCAACATATGCAAAACAAATTCCGTATTCTTTTTTTTCAATTTGAAACATCTTAAATTATGTTGAATGGACTTGGGCACCTTCAAATTTTATAATGAATATGGCAGTTAATTTCGAAAGTGGCCCAACTCCATTCTTGATAAGAAAACGCACGTTATTTACTTAATAATTGCCACTATTTTAACAGGAACTTTAAATTTAACATCCTTAGATACGTTTAAGCAGTATGACTCCTTAGGATCTTATAGGTATATTTTTAAATTCATTGAAACGCAAAACTTTCAATATCTCGATTTGAAGATAAATGGAGTTAGGCCACTTTCAGAATAAGCGGCTCAATTATTAATTCAATTTCAAAAAATTACAAACTGACAGCGGGATAACAATTTAATTGTCACTATCATTAATAGCGGCCTACTAGATAAATTAGTTTCGCATTTTCGTTTTATGACGAAGTATCTCTGTAGTTGTTTGTAAAATAATTTTTTTTTGCGAACTGGTTATTTTTGGGCAAAAAATTCAAGAGACATTTTTTGTTTAGAATGAAATACATTTTTAAATGGCAAACAAATAATAAAACAAAAGTTACATTGGAAATAAATTTTAGAGGTTGCGTTTTCCACCCCTTACAACCATGGGGTAAACCAAATGAATTACTGAGTAAGTGTATTTTTGATAGTAAAAAAGGTCACCTTAATTTCAATTTTGTAACTTTTTTAGTGTTTGTAAAAAACATGAAAAACAAATTTTATGTACCCTCTTAAGGGGCTGTATTTTAACAAGGGATGCTCCAATGAAGTTTCTTTATATGAAAAACCCTATCTCTTTTACGATGAGGAATCACCCCCTGAAATGTTTTACACTTATTTTGTCACACCCGGTATAAGGAAACCGTCAACTTAAATATACGCCGTACAGCAAAATATAAAAAGAATTAATTGGATGGGGGGCAAAAGTTATCGTCTAGCGAAACATTATTAGAAAAAAATTGTTGTTACTTTGTTCTTCTGCATTGTAGCTCTGAGTCATATAAAAAATTATTTAGAACTAGCATCTTTACTTTTAACATATTTCCATTTATTTGTGAAATTTGAAATCTATATCAATATCAATTTATGACTATTTTCCTCATAGAAACAAATTATTCCAGTCTTATTTATTCACATCTACTATGTTTGCGTTTGCCTCAAAACCCGCAGCTTAAAAATGTGAGAGATAATTTTTATAGAAACTTTCCATATTTATTACAATTTAAATATACTTAATATGCGAATTTTCTTTAAAAAAAATATATAAAAAGCCAACCAATGTGCAGTTGTATTTTGTATCTATTTTTTTAAATTGAATAATATATTTTTCTAAATTTTAAGAATCCTTTCCTCTTTTTTTAGTTTTGTCACACATGAAAGTAAAGAATGTGAAACCACTTAATACAGTCCTCAATTCAATGAAACAATGAAGTTCGGCATTTTATCTCTAAATGATAAAGTTCCTATAAATTGTCTCATTCAACACGTCATACAAAATTATCATTAATTTTAGAAATGATATAAGTGATAAGATTAGATATATAATGCGAGCACTATAGTACTTTCGTGATTAATTTTCTATGAACACATATTTTTGTATTGATAATTTAGTAATTTTGTTTGAAAAAAAATCACTTTACGAATACATAATTGGAAATCTTCGTATATTATAAAAATTTACTGAAAATCAAATCTAGTTTAATCTTTGACAGAGAAGAACCGTTTCATTGTCACCATAAGTTAGTATTATGATTAATTTGATGCCGTTATTAATTTTGAATGCATTGTTACTTTAATAAATGTTTTCCTACTAGACTATATAATAAATATCATTGGTTTGATTGCAACTCTCAATCGTTACTGAGTTTCAGTTCCCTTTTACCTTCACGTAACTCTCTTTATCCATCTTCTGTCTTATCTAATCAATGTATTTTAATACTTGTCTACTTGCCTGTTTCTCCACATGCCCTAATAGCGTGTTCACTTCATTATATTTCACTATATGGTTCTGAATAATTGTGCTAGTCAGCGGTTCACTTCTTTTCTTATTCATCCAACTAACCCTCATCATTTTCCTGTAACAGGAACCTTCACCTTATTGCTTCTTCTATGCTTATATGGTTTTTCAGCCATAAAAATGTTTATTGGAGACTAAAGTTTTCTAAGTTATTTTTCTAATTACCTATTGTGTATTTTAGATTGGAGTAATTCTTCTCTTATTAGACAATACTTTTATATTTTGCTTACTATGATAATCTTTTATTATTTTGTTTGCTAAATAATAGAATTATTCTAATTCCTGTATAGAATTATTGCCTAGTTTAATTTTAGTTTCTTATTTCGTTGGCATTTTATCGATTTGCTAATAAATATTTTTTTCAGACTAGTTAATGCTATTTCTAAATCTTTTCTGTTTTCTACGAAAATTATAGTATCATTTGCGTATCTAAACATTTAAATTCGTTTTTCCTTTATCTTAATCCCATCCCCACTACCGAATTTCTCATTAATCCTGTTTATTGCTTCCTCTATACACATTTTAGTCGAATATTTAAGTGACGGAACGTATCTCTAACATGCCTCTTTCTATCTTACATTATGTTTCCTCATCTATTGTAGTCACAGTCTTATGTCGCTTGTACGAATTATAAATTATTATTATATCTTTATAAAACGCATTCTATTTGGTTCCCTGTGTAGCATATATTTGCGAGACTTGTATAATGTGCAGAGTGAACCGATTTCGATGGGATTGCAGGACATCTCGGTAACTATTAGCGTTAGACCAAACCTGTACACGTAGCATTAGACCAACTTTTTGAGACAAATTAAACACCAAAAACAAAAATTTGCTATCTTCTTTCATTTTTGATTCAAGGGCCAAAATTGAATTCTTCCAATTTCTGATAGGGTTCCATATCTTACCTGTTGATAACAATTTAGAAAAACTGTAAGAACATATCTTTTGCAGTTTTTATCGTAGAATCATGTGGAGTAGTCCATTTTTAAATTTGGTCACCAGTAGTCGATACGCCACAGAAACTTAGTTTTTTAAAATGGAAACCATGGTTGACTTTGACTTCTTTAAAATTATTATTTTGTAAGATTTTCAATAATATACAGGGTGTTTCTTAATAATATGCTAATATTTAAGGAGGTTATTCTTGGGTCCAATTTGGGAAAAATACTTCATATGAACATATCTCCTAAATATTTTAAATATTAAGATACCGACAAGGTTTTAAGAAAAAAAATATTTTTAAGATAACTTTTGTATGACCCTAGATATTTTTGTGAAACGCATCTTCTATGCGTAAAAAGGCATTTTCTGCTGTACAACGTAATTTTTTTATTCTTGACAGTGGCGTTATCATATGGGATTTGCACAGTATTATTTTAAAGAAAAAAGTGATACGCCACTGCTTTTTCTTAAAATCAAAATTATTTTTGAAATTCTCCTTCCTTTCTGAACAAATGTGGCCTCTTGATTGCTTTCGTTTGACGTACGGTTTTCGCAAAAAAAAAATTCATTCATTTGCACCTTGTTATGAAATTAGGTATTAATAAGGATTAAAAACTTTTCTAGTTGGTAAGAAGCAGATTTTGTTTTGTAAACATAAACAATTATTTCAATTTATTTAAGAGAATAATTTTTAAATGATAACATCATGAAATTAAAGTATTGTAAAGAAATACTGATAGAAAATTACCCCGAACGCACAAAGAAATAAATTAAATCAGATTTTGAAAATGTTCACTTCCTGCAAATATACATGCCTCTGCTCTTTTTCTCATGGACTCACGTACTCTTTCGAAAATTCCGGAGTTGTTTCTAATAGTTTTGCAAAAACTAAGAAGCGATTTCTCACCTGCTTTTCAATATGAATTAGTGTGCTGTTAACCAATGTTTTAAGATTACCCCACAGGAAATAATCTAAACTACCGAGGTCCGTGGACCTAGGTGGCCGTGCCTGTGGTTCTCTGCGTCCAGTGATTATTGTAATTTTGCTTTAAATATTCACGCACTGCAGCACTGAAGTGCGCTGACGCCACGTCCTGCATAAACCATAGTCGATTTCTTACTAAAATGGGAACATCTTCCACCAAAGTTGTCAATTGTTTTTCGATAAACAGCCGGTAATTGTGCCCATTCAACCTCATGAAGAAAATAGGGTGCAATTAAAAAATCAATGCATATTCCAACCCACACGTTAACAGAAAAACTGCTACTGGTGACGAGATACCAAGATTGCAGGTTGGTTTTCTTCAGCCCAAAAATGATAGATGTGGAAGTTTTGGATGGTATTTCTGGAAAAAAATTGGCTTCACCTATGAATAAAATTTCAGTGTCCAATAACGAATTTTCATACGCTTATTGAAGGAACCATTGGCAATAATTGTTCTCTAATGGAAAGTCGCGAGGGAGTAGAGCCTGGCCCTTTGGATATGATAGGGATTATATGAGTGATATTCAAATTTTTCCCAATTTTCGTGTACTTATTCCGGGATTTTCCCCATCTGAATTCAAACTGCTTCCTCAATTTCTGCTGTTCTTACTTTCTATGAATGTATGAAAATGTTCGTGCATCCGGAATATTTCTATTTGTAAAGCGGTCTTCATACAGTCGTCTGGCTTCCAGTGTTTTACCATTAGCAAGTCCATACAATGTGATGCATATCTGTAAACTCAGAATTCGTAAATCGGACAATGTGTTTTTAAATTGTTACATTTCCGTGTACGTATTCAGCGCCACTGCTACAGTTGGCAACACTGATACGATCCACGTTTCACAATATTGCACAATAATGACATAATTACGTGTCAAGTTGTATCACATACCAAACACATTTACAATGATACAATTTGCACTCAAAAATGCAAATAAAGCGAAGTACTCACTTAAAACGCGCCATGCAGTTAATCTCAAGGCATTTCCTTGTTGTTTCCGGGTGGGTTACGTCACGCCATTGTTGATCAAAATTTAATCGCCTTTCCTCTTTCGTCGTTCGTAGCGGTACGATAGGAGCAACCAGGTAAGGAACGATAATGCAAGATAAGGAGGAACCTACATCCTAAAAAAGAGAAAAGACAAAAACGCGACACAGGTAGACTTTACCGTTCGACGTCTCGAGGCTAATAATAATCGTGTCGCAAACCGCGCACTTGCCCATCAATCCGCGCCTGCGAATTCTTTTGCGCAAACGCAACTGTCTGAAATGACGGAAATGAACAAGTCTATTTTAAAATAATGGCGGGAATTTAGTCACATATTTAAAAATGTACAATGCCAATTTTGGCATGTAACAAAATATTGTTAATTTGAATAACTTAAATACGTGACAACTGGACTAGGTAGACAATTGTTAAAACTGTTCATGTTTACAAAACAAAATCTGCTTCTTACCTACTAGATACGTTTTTAATCCTTTTTAATACCTAATTTCATAACAACGTGCAAAGAAACGAGTTTTATTTTTTATGCGAAAACCGCACGTCAAACGAAAAAAAATCAAGAGCCACATTTGCTCAAAAAGTAATAAGGAATTCAAAAATAATTTTTACTTTAAGAAAAAGCAGTGGAGCATCACTTTTCTCTTTAAAATGATTCAGAGCAAACCCCGCACAAACGCCACAGGCAAGAATAAAAAATTATCCTGTACAGCAGAAAATGCCTTTTGATGCTCAGAAGATGCGTACTACGTTTCACAAAAATATTTAAGGTCATATCAACGTTATCATAAAAAATTTCTTTTTACTTACAACTTTACGGCCCTGTTTCTCCATATTTAAGACGTTCAGAACATATGTTCATATGAAGTTTTTTCTCAAAATGGACCAAAGAACAACCTATTTAAATATTAGCAGGTTATTAAGAAACACCCTGTACAGTTTATAGAGGT
Organism: Platerodrilus igneus; assembly: GCA_036346225.1. Taxonomy (NCBI): domain Eukaryota; kingdom Metazoa; phylum Arthropoda; class Insecta; order Coleoptera; family Lycidae; genus Platerodrilus; species Platerodrilus igneus. The sequence continues at coordinate 703,669 of JARFIW010000888.1, read as the reverse complement.
TATTTTAGAAAACAAACAAACAAACAAGTGATAATATATTACTTTATATATTGTTCAAACTGGTCGCCATTTTGTCGAATGCATAACTGACAGAAAACAGTCCAAAGCAGTTAGTGTTTGGTCTCTTTGTCGCACGTTTTCGTGGTTAATTGTAAATTCGTATTTGTAAATCAAATAGTAAAGCTGTCATCCCTTGTCCCGTTATACCCTGTCATAAAACTTCCTTTGTGCCGATGGAAATTAAGTTGGACTAAAAGGATAGTGATAGATACTTGCTCATGGACATCGAAAAGAAATGGTTGTTCGTTCGGTAAAGTGAGTGAAATCATTGTCTCCGAATGTGATTTTATCCATAAACCCCTAAAAAAAAACACAGTGATAGTGCATACGTAACACGTCCAATAAATCGCCATACAGTCCACTTCGTTGAACAGTATGACCGACACTTAGAACAATAAAATAACGCGGAGGTAAGTTGATACATAAAATTATAAGACCCCTCGCGCGTTAAAAAAACATGGCCTTCGTACGCTGGATTATTTGATTAATTAATTAGTTCCTATTCCTGTCGTTCCTCATTAATACCTTAATTTCATAATTGTCGTAGTTTTGATATGGTTGAGCGTGTTACAAGGAGGCTAACATCTTGTTTGCACATTTAATAGTATAAAAACATTTGGGTATAACGGTAAATTTATAATACATCCATTTTTCTTTGTCGCAAGGATTGATGGTCGATCGGTTTACTTTATGTAAACTTTGTAGAAATGTATGAGGGTGTATTTTAAATTCTCACTATTGTTCGTCGACAAGTTTGATGCACCATTCGGGTTAATCCAACTTAGTATAACAAAGGGGTTATTAGTATTTATTTTGAAACATTAAACGTTTTGTCAAGCGAGAATTGTAATTAGTTGCATTTGTCAATAAATAATTTAATTTCGTAGTAATCGTAGCGTATTTGAGGTACGCTTGTTTTTACGTTAATTTTATTGTCGTTTATTAATCAGATATGGTATCAATTGATAAAGCTATTCTTGAATTTAGGTTTGTAGTAAAACGGCTGGATCATATATAGAGTAAGATTAATAAACAGGAAAATGTATCGATTGCTATAATTAGAGCATCGATGAAAAGTGTCGAGCAAATTGAAATCCATTTCAAGTTTTCTGCAAGGATATTTTATGAAGAAAGTGAACAACGGGACGAATTCTCGGCTCGTAGGGTGAATATCGATGGTTATCTATTAGATATTCGTATTATCGCTGAACAATGTGAATTAGATCTCGTAGAAAATAGGCCGCAGGTGGAAAATATGAATAATCCTTTGCCGATAAAATAGTGGTATTCGCTTGAAACACCTATCAGTCCCGCGGTTCTCAGGACGTATTTCGGACTTTGAAAGTTATCACGCAATTTATAAGCGATTGATTCATGATAATATTAGTTTGTCCCCTGTTGAAAAATTTTGCTATCTCGTAGATACACTAGATGATTCGTCGCGTACGTTAATAAAACATTTGCCATTAAACGATTGTACATACGATGAAGCCTATAAAATCATTACTAATCGTTTTCAGTCCAAGAGATTATTACTTTCCACATATTTTAATGCTCTCGAAAATGCCCTAAGGTAAGTTCCTCAGACTCGCGCACGAAACTCCGGCGATTAATAAGTTGTTTCGATGAAAATATATTCGCATTAAAGCAGATGGAAATAGATCTATTAGATTTCATGTTATTTAATCTGTTATCGAAAAAATTAGATACAAATAGGGATGGCCACGGGCCCGAGCTTTAACCCGGCCCGGCCCGAAGCCCGGCCCCAAGCCCGGCCCGAATATCAAGCCGGGCTTCGGGCCGGGCCGGCAAAATTTTTTTCGGGCCCAAGCCGGGGGCCAAGCACATGTCGGGCCCGGGCCGGGCCGGGCCAGACTGCTCAAGCTTTTCGGGCTATTCGGGCCGACCCGAAGTTTATATAACGAAATATACAATTTATTGATTTAGTAAGAAATTTCATTTAATGATTTCTTTAGGTGCCTCTTAAACAAAATTATAATTAACGCTCCTTTTAATATATCACCCAGGTACAGTTACACACATATTGGTAAGTGTGTGATAATGGAAATAAATCGAAAACGAAAATGATTTGATTTAAACCGATTTGTGAATTTCGATTTTTTTTTCGATAAGTAATATTTACTTCTTTCCACTTTTCAAGAACTTTGAAATAGAAATTGTTCGTGTTATATTTAATTAATTTGAAGGAGTATTGCAACGTATGTTAATTGAGCAGGTTTATTGTATTATACTTATTAATTAACTTATTATTGTGGCCTCACACTAAAGATTATTTATGAATAAATCGAAACCACTCTGTATATGTAAAAATATTTAAAACTGCCCGATTACAATAAACCAGCTTAATTAGATTTAATTATTTGAATGTATCTTTTGTTGAAAAACATACCGAATACAATGCGATTAGCTTTTTATAGCTTTAAATAACAGATGGATATAGAAAATTAAAATGTAAATACTAAATAATATTTTATGTTGCGGCTCCTAAAAAAAAAGTATAAAGAAAAATCGTGATATTATAAAGGGTATAAACAAAAATAACGGAATAGAGTAAATATTATTTCAACAGAGGCGTCTCTAGCTGCTGCTATCTGCAGAGCTTAGGCCAATAATGGATACCCATAAAATTTATAATTTGCATTTTAGGTCGCAATTTTTAAACAGCTGTAGTCGTTGGTACATGCGGTAGTAGTTTAATTTTAGAGGTTTTTGCTCCGTCGAACTTAATTTTATTACGACTTATTTTCATCAAATTTTGCAAACTACCAAGGAATGTACCTGATTTCAGAGTGCTTCAACAAAAGCCGTGTAAATTTGGATTTATCACTTCAAACGGTTTTATTATCTCTTTTACGCATTAGGCGGCATGCGCCTATGTTTCATGCTAGAATTTATTCTTATTTTGGTAGGTCTTTGCAATTTTTTCACTTCCTTTGTACTTAGAGTTGCTTGACCCATGAGAAATTTATTGCAGGTGCGACTATTTCGGCTTCTTTCCGGATAAATATAAATAAGCTAAATTCCGCTTCTGCACTCTGATTTAAATCATAAAGATTTGTTTATTTAGTGCACTGTTTTAAAAATATTATAACCAAGAATCTAAATTTTGAGCTATCCGTTTTCAATCACAATGTCGGATTTCAATAGTGAGGATAGCGTGGGGGATCTAGATTATCAACCTCGACGAAGTGAATCGGTAACTAACAACACAATTTGGAGACATAGATGAAAGTTTGCGAAATATGCATTTAGTGTCGGACACTTCTAAAACGCGGAGCAAATTTAGTAAGTCTTTGAGTTTACCCCAATTTCAAAAAGTGTAAAAACTGCAAAATGTATGGTATGCCAAAAGAATAAGTACGATGAAGAACTTAAAGTGAAAAATTCAACTACATCCAATCTTAAAAGGCATTTAAAAACAAAACATTTAAAAGGATATCGAGATCTCTATCCGCAGACTAAAGACCGAGCTGAAAATGAAGTTGCAGGTAGATCTAGTACAGTGTCCCACCAAAAAACCATTTCGGAAATGTCCCAGTGCAAGGTAAGTGTAAAACCTACTTTTCCATTTTTTAAGAGTTAAGAAAAATGCATATAATTAACCATAAAACCGTAACAATTAATACAATGTTATCCAATAATGCCTGTTTTTATCTTTAAAAAGTACCACACATGTGTGTAGTAAGTAGCACTGCTAAGGTGTCAGGTCAAAGAACCTCATTTTTAAATTGGTTTTATGTTTGTTATTATTTTATGAATAGCTTTAATTGAACATTTTTTACTTCCGTTTTATTGCAATCGCCAGCATAGTAAAAGCTTTTAAGTGAACCTAAACAAGAAACCATCAACAAAATCTGGAAAAACAGCCGCAGAAAAATCAACGGATAAAAAAGTTGTAAAACTGAAAAAAAGTCGCTGATAAGAGAAATTAATTATTATCCTTTAAACTGTTAAAAATTCTTATATTGCATTCGAATTGTTTAAATTATAGTGTAAGTAGATGTAAAACGATAACTAATTAATTTTTTCATATGTATTGCAGTTTCGAACTTTCGGCAGACAAAGCACGTTACCAGTTATTTCATTAGTCCAATATGAAAAATTTTTTATAAAACACGCAATAATAATACCACATAAAACATTTAAACTTTATTTACAAATTACTGTGCATACATAAATAAAGTACATGCGCAAATAAATGCAGTTTTCTTTTCCTATGCATTATCCTGCGGCTGGTATACGCACAGCCTATACTTTCCGTCATCTTTTTCTTTCCTTAATTTTCATCCGCCGAATTTTTTCTTATTATATGTGGCTTATTTTGGGATTTTTCCAGTTTTAAATAAGTAATGTTATACGGGTTGCTTATTTACATAATTTCGGGAAATACAAATTGGGTTTTAATATATAAAATGTAGAATCTCACAGGACTACGTTTTTTTATAACAAGTTTCGGGATATCGAGTGAGAATTGTGAAAAAGAGGCGTGAATATAAAAATCAATATAATATAGTGATGGACACGAACTAGGTTCGGTTCGGTTATAAGTTCGGTTCGATTTTTTGAACCGAACCAGATATTTTTTCTAACTAAACTTTTCAAACCGAACCACATGCTCTAGGTTTGATTTCTATTCAGGGCAAAAGGTTCGATTTTTAAATACAAATTTAGTTTAAAAATTTTCACTTTGAGCGTCTCAATCTTAATATATCTACAAATGCACATTTTAAAAATCACTATAGTCGGAAGCATAATGCATCAAGCATTTAAGAGATATAACAATTTTTAAATGTACATTGGTAATCGAATCTTATAAGTCAATAGATACAAAATCTATCAGGTATTAAAGTTACACATCTAGTGCTACAAAATAAATTTTCCCATCCAAGCGGCAAGCAGCACGATGGTGGGTCAAAAAGTTTTGTTTTTTTTATACATTGTGGAAAACTTATTTCTATTTGACACTCTGCAGGAAGTATAATTAATTGCTTACTTGATATTTACTTATATAACCATATGGAAACACTTAACTATACAGGATGCCCCAACGACAAACTTTCATTAAAGAAATCTCAAAACTTACAATTCCTGAAAAACTGAAACTTTGCATGTAGGGGTTACCCAATAAGGCAAATTTAGCTAAGATATTTTCAACGTTGTGAAACTTCCGGTTATATCGAAAGTAACTGTGAATTTCATTATTTTAAATGGCATACTCCACATTTTATTCCTTATTTGAATAGTGCGCGAGTAGATTATTATTTTGATATTAGGGTTTGTAAAACTATTTTCAATTGTTTTGCTTCCAGGAATTTTTTCTCTTAAAAAGTACACTTTGGAGGATCAGAGACATGACATTAATAAACATTTTATTAACACGGTTTATACGTTGTGTTTGCATAACACCGGAACAAATGTTTCTCAATCTCAATAAGAACACTAACATAGTTTTTACAATTTAATAACGCGAATTAAAAAACTAATAATAAGTAAGAATAAGCAATGAAATTCGTTAACAAATATTTGTACTTTACTTGGGCTCAATTTATTAAAAAAATTATGTATAACCTTAATTTCCGCAATACCATAAACGAAACCAAAATTAAAGAAAATTAAACACAAACCGAAATTTTCCAAATAACTGATTAAACTTTTATGCTCGTTTATGTCGAGATATAAAAAAATGGGGGTTCAATTATAAAAATTACATAATTTTTCAATTCTGAATTTTTCACCTCCTAAAATTGTAAAAACTATTCTATTGTTTTTATTGAAAAACATTTCTTAAGGTGTAATGGAAACAACTTACAATCCGTTTTGATTAAATGTTTATTAACACGATTTTTTAGATCAATAATTCCTGGATGCACAACAATTCAAGATACATGCACTTAAATCAAAATAACCATCTGCTAAAGCCCCATTTATATATGCAATAAAATACAGGATGTGCTATTTAAAATAATTAATATGACAGATATTTGCAAGACTTCAAAACTATTTTAGCTATAGTTTCGCCTTGTTCGGTAACTCCTACACAAAGTTTCAATTTGCCAGTAAAATTGTAGTTTTTAAAATACTTTTAATGGAAGCTCAGTGTGGGATATCCTGTATACATGTCTTTTTTTATATTAAAGAGCTAGATTCCTTGTAAGTATATGTTATTGTTTTACTCAATACGTAGCAGATTCTCTATATACGGCGAAAGCAGCCTTTCCATACTTTTGAAGAACCCTGCATAAATTAATATTAAACATTTTTATAGATAAGATTGTCGGCCTTTTTTTCATAATAATTAAAATTTTCAGTAAAGCATGCGATAAAAAAATATTCATAGACAACAAAGTAATGTCTCTGATACGAGAGACTTGAATAATCAGTTCTCTGAACGGATGCTAGCACATTCTCGTAATGTAGACCTATACACAAGCAATCTGTAAATTGGCAATTGGCAACGTTCTTTGTTTAGAATATGAAGAAACAATATTCAGTCAAATTTTGAATACTTTCCTTGAAATATGTTACTATATACTAGTAGTAGTACATGAATTCTAAAATGCATTTTGTTACTTAAGGTTGAAGTTTGACGCAAACCACTTTCTATTTTGGATTGCCTGTGCAAGTGTGCATCATCTCCAAATACCTTTGAGATTCTTCGAGGTTAAAATGATACTATATACTATAATTTATTAAAGTTGATATATTCAACTTTTGTAGAAAAACATAATAATAGTAAAGAAGTATTTTTATACAACTAAAAATACATATATTAACAAATGATACGTTCCATTTGGATGTTGAAAAATTTATACATCACTTAAGGTTTTAGTTACATTCCGGCCCGAATCGGCCCGGCCCGGCCCGAAATTCAAGCCGGGCCTCAAGCCGGGCCGATACGTTTTGGTTCGGGCCGGGCCACCGGGCCGGACCGGAGCAAATTATTTCGGGCCGGGCCGGGCCGCATCTAAAAGCCCGGCCCGGCCCGGCCCGAATCCATCCCTAGATACAAACGTCTTAAAGCGTTTCGATTTAGAAAATAGTGACGAGATTTCCTCGTTCAAAGATTTAAGGCCGTACATTGAAAAACAACATAAAGTATTAAAAATAAATGACATTGCTTCAGCAACATGCTTAAAATCTCGTGATTACGTGAAACAAAGGGAAAAAGGAAAGTTCGTTAGCACTTCGGCTAAAACGTCTTTAGTTGGTACCACCAATGATGGTAAAAATTGTAGTCTGTGTCAAGCTGTGCATCCTATTTATAGATGTAAGCAGTTTCTCGATAAAACTCCTCAAGAAAGATTTGAGGTGGTCAAGGCTAAAAACTTGTGTATTAAATGTTTAAATACTTCACATTTGGTGAAAAATTATAAGTTAGATTGGTCGTGTAGAAAATGTCATCAGTCACACAATTCGTTACTTCACTTCGATAAACGGGAAAATCGATGTTTCCACGCAGACAAACTCATCGTCAAAAATCAGCGCCTCTTCGGAGAGCGGCGCCTAGACTTACTTCTACTAGTAGACCTAGTGAAGACAATCTGTCGTCGGCGGTTGTGCATGAACAACCTGCCACTAGCTCGTTAATTTCGAAGTCATTAGAACATACAACCACGCTGTTAGCTACGGCAATGGTGTCGGTGCTTGATTATACAAGAAAATTGCAAACCATTCGTATAATTTTAGATAACGGATCCATGGAAAGTTATATGACTGAAAGATGCCGCCAGAAATTAGGTTTAAAGAAACGGAGAGCCAATGTCACTATTCAAAAACTTGGTTTGAATTCGTCATTGGTGTCTGGTACACTATCATGTGTAGTCAGCCCCTCGGGAGCAAGGTCTCCAAAATATGAAATTGATTGTTATATTTTACGTAACACTTGTAATCAATTACCTTCGTCGTCTATAGGGGTCAAGAAATGGTCGCATACTCGAGGTTTGGCCTTAGCTGATCCTAATTTTAATATTCCTGGTAAAATTGACATGCTACTCGAAGCTGAAATCTTTGCTTATTTGTTGAATGAATCTCGTTGGGGTGTCGCTAACGAGCCAGTCGTTTCTCCGAATAATTCAATTACGTCGTTGTGTGGTTCCATTGAGCCCTTAGACAGTGACATTCGTCGATTTTTGAGAATTAGAAAATATTCTCTTCAAGAAACATGGTTCTTCTGAAGAAGAAAAGTGTGAAAAGGAATTTGTGGAAAATTATAGACGTAACAAAGACGGTCGTTTTGTAGTATCTTTGCCATTTAAAATTTCTGAACCCTCATTCGTGGCTACGAGATCGATTTCTATTAAAAGATTTTTGTCATTAGAACGTCGTTTGCTAAAAAATCCTAAATTGTTTTCTGATTGTAAAAAATTTATGGAGGATTATTTGAAAAGCAGTCACATGGCTCAAGTGGAATCGCCTGAAATTTCGTCGGTTCATGAGAGAATGTATTACATTCCCCATCATGCTGTACAGTGTGTCCCAAATTGGATGTATTAAATGGGTAACTTAGTTGTTATTAAAGATACAATAAAACTGTGTGCGCAGTCATGTGCCAACTTTTTGAGATCAATTCAATGGTGAAATCACAAATGAGCGATCTTCTTTTGTTTTCGAGTTATAGCCAAAAATTGATATTTTTTACAATTCTATTAATTCTCATAACTCGTTTGTTTGCAAAAATATCCAAAAATACTGTAGAAGTCTTTTATACGGTTTTTTACGTAGAATACAGTGGCGTACGCAAATATTTAATATTTATAATACTTTTGAGGTTATAATATAAACTTGCATTTTTTAAATGGAAACCACAATCGGTTGTCACTTTATTTAAAAGCCCTTTTGACAGCTTTTCAAAATATATAGTTTAATATAATTATCTTTTCAAATGGCCGATTTATTCCATGTTTTTGGTATAATAAAATAATTTATTGTATTGGTAATTTATAGTTGGCCGCGAAACAAAAGGTAAACACAAAACAAGAGTTTATTATTGTACCACACCACTCTAAACAACAAAGTTTGAAAGCTAGAAGAATACAATATCATAACTACATATATTACAAAAATGAATATAACTACATCTTAAATTAAAAATTATACTTTCCTATCCACATTTAAACTGTCTATAATCTATATATGGATACACAAATACACACATACTCACACACCTCATACCCTCACAAACACACACACATAGGCACGCGCCCACGCATGCACGCACGCATGTGCACACAACCACACACACCCTCACCTACACACACCCTCACACATAATATATATAAAACACTAGAACACAGATTGGAATACTACAATAGTTTTATTTACTGATAATTCAGAGATACTGTTCAAACTGCCCTCCATTCTCTCTTAAACAAAGTTCGCATCGTTTTATTAAAGACTTAATAGAATTTAATAAATATACCGCCTTAACTTTACGAAATGCTGCTTCAATTGAATTCCGCAACTCTTCAATACTATGGTTCTGGGTTTTATAGATTTCCTCTTTCAAAAAATTCCACAAGAAATAGTCCAATACCGACAAGTCAGGAGATCTAGGCGACCACTGAACAGGTCCAAACGTACCCATCCATTTATTGAGATATTCTCTATTTAAATAATCACGAGTAATTATAGCGTTGTGCGGGATGCACCATCTTGTTGGAACCACACTATTTGTCTTTTTTCGAGAGGCATGTCCTTCAGTAATTCGTGCAAGTTGGTATACAAAATTTCAATATAGCGACAAGCCGAATGATTGTTTTCAAAAATATGGTATTGAAATTTGCCACCAACAATGTAGCAACAAATATTCAAACCATAACGGCTTTGTTGACGCCTCGTATGTTTGATAGGTATTTTCATTCGACCAGCAAGTGCTTCATCAGACCATATAATGTTATTTCCAAAATTGTTAGTAGCAGAACATTTACGGGGATACCATTGACATAATCGCCTTCTTTTTTGAAAATCGTCGGGAAACAAACTATGTATAATTTTATTTTTATAGGGTCGATATTTATTACGCTTCAATATTCTTGAAGCTGCTGATTTAGAAACACCCATTTCCCTTTCAATTTTCCTACATGATGTTCTTGGGTTTGTTTCCACACATACTATGGTTGAAACAGTAATTTGCTCTTAATTAAAAACTGCATACTGTTTCGTTCTAGGTTTTTCAAAGCAGCCAAACTGTTGTAAATTACTATCTATCCTTTTAAACATGTTAATATTAGGTTGTTGTCTTTCAGGGTATCCGTATTATTTACAAACGACATAGTAATATTATTTGCTATTAGTTACACAATTACCTGTTAAAATATAAAGTTTTTACTGATAGAGGAATTCTCGCAGACTCAATAAATGCAACTAGAATATCGTATTTTTCGTAATTTTCAAATTTTGCCATTTAGTAACAGACTGATGCTTCACTTACAAACTAACAATACAATTTATTGCATGTGCAATAGATATGATTGAAGCTCGTTGACGTTTGTTATACAAACAATTGTCGTTTTTTGTTTACCTTTTGTTTCGCGCCAACTATTTACTACCAATATAATAAATTATTTTATTATACCAAAAACATGGAATAAATCGGCCATTTGAAAAGATAATTATATTAAACTATATATTTTGAAAAGCTGTCAAAAGAGCTTTTAAATAAAGTGACAACCAATTGTGGTTTCCATTTAAAAAATGCAAGTTTATATTATAACCTCAAAATATTATAAATATTAAATATTTGCGTACGCGACTGTATTCTACGTAAAAAACCGTATAAAAAACTATTACAGTATTTTTGGATATTTTTGCAACCAAACGAGTTATACGAATTAATAGAATTGTTAAAAAAATCAATTTTTGGCTATAACTCGAAAACAAAAGAAGATCGTTCATTTGTGATTTCACCATTGAATTGATCTCAAAAAGTTGGCACATGACTGCGCACACAGTTTTATTGTATCTTTAATAACAACTAAGTTACCCATTTAATACATCCAATTTGGGACACACTGTACATAAGCGTGATAGCACTACCACCAAATTGCATGAGGTTTTCGATGCTTCGTGTCAGGATCAATCTGGAAATTCGTTAAGTAATTGCTTGGCTATTGGCCCTGGTCTGCAAAAAGACATTGCAGTTTTGTTATTGCACTTTCGTGTACATCCTATCGTAATTACAGCTGATATTAAACAAATGTATCGGCAGATTTTGGTTAAACATACTTATCATGATTATCAACGTATCCTCAGGAGATTTTCTCCGTCGGATCCTATTATGGACTTTAAATTAAATACTGTCACTTATGGAGTTTCGTCGTCACCTTTTTTGACCTTGCGTACTGTTCACGAACTGGCAAGGATAGAATCGATTAATTTTCTTTCGCGTCATCGGTATTGGCGAGCGATACCTATGTCGATGATTTTAGTCACTGGATGCAATTCGATTGAAGCTGCTAATCAATTGATTAGTGAGACGAACAGTATTTGCGTTCGTGGTGGTTTTCAAATAAGAAAATGGAATAGTAATTGCCTGAAAGTGATATCCAAGTTGAAGGAGTCCCTGTCCAGTTCGGAAGTCATTACATTTCAAGATAAAGATAGTAGTTCAATAAGAATTTTGGGCCTTTCGTGGCGCGCTCTTACAGATGTATTTTTATACAACTTAAACGCCGAAGAGCGCACTTGGTCTAAGCGTAATATTTTGTCAGCTATTGCAAAAATTTTTGATCCTCTCGGTTTGATAGCGCCTTTAGTACATTTCTCTAAACGTTTAATTCAAGATCTTTGGCTTTTAGGCTTCGGTTGGGACCAAGAGCCGCCATTGGAAGTCGTAGAAAAATGGAAACATTTTTTGGGTGAATTGCCAGGGGTTTCGAATATTGAGATTTCGCGTCGCATCGTATGTAATAATTTTAAAAAGGTGGAGTTGCAGGGGTTCTGTGATGCTTCTGAAGCTGGGTCTATTTTCGTTCGTTCGATTTAGAAGGTAATATTACCATGTCATTAGTATGTGCAAAATCGAAGGTTGCTACTAATCGCGTTTCATTGTCCCGTCTCGAATTGTGTGCTGACGTACTTACTCTCAGCAGATTTAGTAGATTTCGTCAAAAAAAACTTATACAGATAGTTTATCATTTAGTAGTATTTTTGAGTGGTCAGAGTCCACTGTTGTTTTGTCTTGGATTCGGTCTTCCTCGCATAAGCGGAAAACATTTGTTAGCAATCGCATTGCGCATATTCAAGAAGGTATTCGTGGTTTTATGTTAAGTCCCAGGACAACCCTGCGGATTGTACCTCATGTGGACTATTGGTTTCAGAGTTGGTTCATCATCCATTATGGTGGATAGGGCCTTCCTGGTTAGTGCGTAGTAGCGAAGAATGGCCAGTAACGTCGCTGCCAAAACTTATCGACTCATCTCAAATGGACGTCGAATATCGTACTCTGTCGTTAACAGTCGTTATGCGTGAGAATTTCTTAGAATTGTTATTGGGTAAATTTTCAAAACTGCAGAAAATTTGTAGGATTATTACATGTATTCGTCATTTTATTCGTAATGTTCAATGTCTGGCGGAATTGCGTTCAAAATATTCTGATGGCTTGTCTCTAACTCAGCAGCAAGAAGCTATACATTGATTGATTAAAAGAGTTCAAACAAATGTTTTTGCCCAAAACATTGCAAATATTAAAACTGGAAAACTTGTTAGTAAACAACTACGTCGCCTTAGTCTGTTTCTAGATAGACGTCATTTGTTGAGGGTGGGCGGTCGCCTGCGTAATTCAGAGTTATCGCATGATGCAAAATTTCCAATTTTGCTTCTTAGGTCGTATCGGTTGACTGAAATTGCCTGCAAAAAGTGCTATTCGGCAATGTTTGAAATCCTGCATTCGTTGTTTTCGTGTAAACCCTATGGCTTTATGTCCCCCTATGGGGGATTTACCAGCTTCTAGGTTAACTCAAGGTAAGGCGTTTTTACATACGAGAGTCGACTTTGGTGGACGTTTCTCTGTCACGATGAATCGGTGTCGTAGCTCAAAATCATTGAAAGTTATTTGTTTCAGCACTTATATAAGTTTGTCGGTTCAGATTTCTTAGTTAATAGCTATAATTATTTTTAAATATAAAATAAGTTAGTTCATGCTTATTTTTGTGGGCGGGATGTTTTGTCTCTTTGTTGCACGTTTTCGTGGTTAACTTTAAGTCATTGTAAATTCGTACTTCTAAATCGGATAGTAAAGCTGTCATCCCTTGTCCCGTTTTAGCCTGTCATAAACTTCCTTTGTGCCAATGGAAATGAAGCTGGACTAAAGGGGTAGTGATAGACACTTGCTCATGGACATCGAAAAAAAAAAACGGTTGTTCGTTCGGTAAAGTGAGTGAGTCATTGTCTCCGAATGTGATTTTATCGATAAAGCCCTAAAAAAACAGTGATAGTGCATACGTAACATGTCCATTAAATCGCCTTACAGTCCACTTCGTTGAATGGTAGGAACGACACTTAGAACAATAGAATAACAAGCAGGTAAGTTGATATATAAAATTATAAGACCCTCGCGCGTTAATAAACAGTTAGATTTGGCGACATTGGTAGCCATGGAATTGGTCCAAAGGTACTTAATCAACGGTTTGGAAATGTATCATTTAAATAGTTTCGCACTATCATAGCATTGTGTGTCGGACCACCATTTTGCTGAAAAAAAAGACCGACTCGTTCTGCTAGAGGTAAATTATCCAAGAATTCGTCAAGCTCAATTCATAATAGTTCTAAATATCGGTCTGCGGTAAGATTTCTTTTAAAAATGCAATAGTGCAATTTATTTCCTTTTAAGCAACACCAAACATTAAATTCAAACCTCCCTGATTACATCTAGGTATCATAAACATATAAAATTTCATTTACCCAGTGACGATGATTGTGACGATTAAAAATACCAACACTAGTTATATGAACTTTATCTGTCCAAATTATATTTTTATAAAAATTAGGCATTGCAACACATCTACCATTTGGCAAAATTATAATCGTTTTTCAAGATTGTTTGGATAAATGTGTTGGTTTATATGAATCTTGTAAGGCTTATATTTAAAATGTTTCGAAATTTTTAGCGATTTTGTTTTGATAATACCAACATCTTGTTCAATTTCTCTACTAGATGTATTTGGGCAAACCTCAACGCATGGTAAAACATTTAATGCATCTTGTTCACGATTTGCTATATCATAGTGTTTTGGACGTGGTCGGGTAAATGATCCAAAATTTTTTAAATTACTTTTTAGCCTAAAATAACAAGAATAAACACATTTGAAAAGCGGCTTAAAATCTTTAACGTTTATTTACCTCTTATATATTGAATATATATTGAACGAATATTTTCGACATATACTTTTCATAACGATTTATTTTAACTATCAACAATAAATTTGTCATCAGTATTTTGATGCACAACTGAAGTGTTCACTTTGTTGTGACATATTTGCTGTGTTCCATAGTTTTAAAGTAGCGAAACTAACAAATTTGCTTGTAATTCCGTAACTTTGTAAAATAACCTTACTATATATTGTTGAAAAGTTTATAAAATAAGGATTTTAATGAAGTCAAAACCAACTATGGTTTCTATTTAAAAAAAAACGAAGTGTATGTGGGCACCTCGACTCCTGGTGACCATATTTAAAAATTAAGAATTCCCCTTGATTCTACGCTAAAAGCTGTACAAGAAATGTCCTTGCACTTTTTTCTGGATTTTTAGCAACAGATGAGATATGAAACTCTATCAAAATTTGGAAAAATTCAATTTTGGTCCCTACATCAAAAAAGAAAAGAGATAGCAAAATGTTGTTTTTGCAGTTTAATTTGTCTTAAAAAGTTGGCCTAATGCCACGTGAACAGTTTTGCTTTAATGCTAATAGTTACCGAGATACCCTGCAATGTCATTGTAATTGGTCCACCCTGTACAGTTACAGTTGTCAGTATTACATAAACCTAAATACCTGCTTATCCCTTGTCCACTAGTCCCGTTAGAAAAACCCGTTATGGTTGCCGGAATTGGTTAAAGATATGAACTTAACTAACTTGCTCGTTGGCAGTCAAAGAGTGAAGTTGTTTGTGGATTCGAGAAGTGGCTGATTTAAATGGTGTCATAAACAGTATGGTCTTGAAACACGGTTTCGATCGCTCGTCATACAATCCGTGTTGTTTGATGCTAATTACCTAGAGAACAACAGAGCTACGATTGAAGGAAGTTCACCTCGTTTACAGACATTTGGTTTCGAATCGGATTAATGGGTTAATAGAATTAATTAAATAGTTCCTATATCCTTTGTCGTTCCTTATAATACCTTTAATTAATAATTGTAATTAATAATAATTGTCGTCGATCTTGTAATTTAAACGTGTTGCAGGGGTAGCTTAACATCTTGTTTCCACTCTATAACGGTAGTATTTTTATTTTTAAATAGAATTATATCCGTAGGTATTTGGTTTGATAGTTATCAGGTCATAAATACATCCCTTATTTCGGGTTCTTGATTGACGCTTTACTTTGTAAGAAAATTCTTTGCATGTATCGGTTTCTTTAGTTTGTATTAATTTGTATACCTACAAGCCCGTCCCCATAATATTAAGAGTTAAATTCCTTTTCCTTGTGCGGTCTAACAGTAAATGAACTATTTGGGGTCATCTACTTTTTGGGTTTTTTTTAGCAAAGCGTTTGTTTTCAAGGTAATCTACCTATTTCGAAATTCTCATATTTAAATGAAACGTTTTGTAAAGGTTTTTTGAAATTGAACAACTGTTTGAAATTAGATACATTTTTCGTAGAGTATTGAGCTACGTTTCGTTTTTTCGGTAATCCAGATTGTAACCCATTAATCAATCATTATTGTGTCATTAGACAAAACACTAGTAGAATCTAAAATTGTAGTTCAACGAATAGATCGTATGTACAATAAACTTAACGAACAGTAAGATGTTTCAGTTTTAATTATATTATTAGGGCATCGACGAAAACTGTCGATAAAATTGAAATTATTTGGCAAGGATATTTTCTTTGACAAAGAAAGCGAACAATTGAAAGAATTCTATCCCCTTAGGTTGAAAATCGATTATTATCTTTTAGATATTAGTGTTATCACTGAACTGAAATAGACCTCATAGACAAGAAGCCGCAGGTGGAACCTGTAGATAAGTCATTGTCGATAAATAGTATTATTCGCTTGCAGAACTTACAGGTCACACGTTTTTCTGGGCATATCATTGATTTCGAGTGCGATCATGCCATTTATAAGCGATTGATTGGTACATGATAATTTAAGTTTGTCACCTGTGGAAAAATTCTGCTTTCTTGTAGATACGTTATACCATTCGTCACGTGCGTTAATAAAACATTTGCCTTTAAATGATGATACCTATAATGAAGGTTATCAAATCATAACTAATCGCTTTCAATCAAAGAGGTTACTACTCTCTAAGGCTCTCTAAGGCCAGGTTCCTCACACTCGCACAAGGAACTCCGGCAATTAATTACTTGTTTCCATGAAAATATATTTGCTTTAAAACACACAGAAATCGATTTATTAAATTTTACATTGTTTAATCTCTTATCCAAAAAATTAGATGCGAACGTGTTGAAGCGTTTTGAATTACAAAATAATGATGAGATTCACTCGTACAAAGATTTAAGATCGTACATTGAAAAACAGTGTAAAGTACTTGAAGTAAGTGAAATTGCTTCGGGAACGTCTGTAAAATGTCGAGATTCGGTGAAAAATGCAGAAAATGGAAAGTTTGTTAGTACTTCGGCTAGAACTTTAATAGGTACCACTAATGATAGTCAAAATTGTAGTGCATCTCAAGCTGTAAATCCAATTTGTAACTGTAAACAATTTCTCAATAAAACTCCTCGGGAAAGATTTGAAATAGTTAAGATTAAAGAATTGTGTATTAGATGCTTAAATGGGCCAAATTCGGTGAAAAATTGTACTTAAGATTGGTCGTGTAGAAAATGTCAACAGTCGCATATTTCGTTACTTCGTTGTTACATGCCAAACTAATTATGTACCACATTTAGATTTAGATATAATTTATAAGTTAATTGCCGCGTATTTTTTAAATTAATAACGCTAACTTGCGCCGTCGCCGACAGTCGCATCTGCGCAAAAGCAATGCAGATATGCGCGAGTGTCGAAGGCGGGAATTAAGCCACGACACCCGAACCAAGCAACAACTATCTGAGTGGTGTGTGTGTGTGTTTTTTCTTTAGAAGTAGGTATGTAGGTTCCCTGCACCTTACCTTTGTTGTACCTGGTACCTATTCTTTATGACCCCCTACGAGTGTAATAAAAGTTACGTGACGTACGGATAGCAAAATTTGATGTTCCACATGGCGTAACCCGCAAACCACCTGCTGGATCCTGAGATTAAGTTCCGAGATACACCTCACGTGAGTAATTTGATTTTACTTAATTTGTGCATGCAAATTTGACTTAGACAGCGATTGCATTAAATACGTGATCTGTAGAAATATAACAATGACGGGTAAATATGCCGCGTAATTATAACATCGTTTCGATAAAGCCGAACAATCGGTGTCTCCACGCAGACAAACTTCTCATCAAAGGTCAGCTTCAACTCAGATAGCGGTGCTTAGACCTAAAGCTACAGGTAGGACTAAGAAAACAATTTGGTGTCGAAGGTGGTACGTGAACAACCCGCCACTAATTCATTAATTTCGACATCATCAGAATGTACAACCACGCTGTTACCTACAGCAACAGTGTAAGTTCTATATTATACAGGGAAATTGCAATCAGTTCGAATAATTTTAGATAACGAATTCATGGAAAGTTTCATGACTGAAAGATGGGGTCAGAAATTAGCTTTAAAGAAACGTAAGCAATTGTTACTGTACAAGGACTTGGTTTAAAATTGTGGTTGGTGTCTGGTACACTATCCTGTGTAGCCAGTCCCTCGGGAGCAAGCTCTCCAGCATATGAAATTGATAGTTATATTTTACCCAATATTTGTAATTAATTACCCACGTCCCAGATAGCAGTCAAGATTTCGCATTAGTCGACCAAAAACTTAATATTCTTGGAAAGCTTGACATGCTACTTGGAGCTGAAGTTTTTGCTCAGGTTTTGTTGAACAAATCTCGTTCGGTTGTCGTGAATGAACCAATTGTCATTAAGACCACATTTGGTTAGATTTTAACGGGAAAGAAAGGTCGTCTAAATAAATAATTCTGTTACGTCATGCGCGTTCGTTGAGCCGTTAGGCAACGATATTAATCGGTTTTGCGAGTTGGAAAATATTCCTTCCGTGGTACATGTTTCTCCTGCAAAAGAAAAATTTTAAAGGAAATTTGTAGAAAACTATAGTCGTAACGAGGACGGTTGTTTAGTGTACTTGCTTTTAAAAATTTCTGAACCATCATTTGTGGCTTCAAGATCGATTTCTATTAAAAGATTTTTGTCATTAGAACGTTATTTACAAAAGGATCTCCAATTGTATTCGGGTTATAAAAAATTTATGGAAGACTATTTAAAAAACGGTCATACGGGTCCAGTGTAATCGCCTTCTGAAAATTCGTCAGATGATGAGAAGATGCCTTACATTATCCATCATGCTGTGCATGAGCTTGATAGCATTACCACTAAAAATACGTGTGGTTTTCGATGCATCATGTCAGGATCAA
Organism: Platerodrilus igneus; assembly: GCA_036346225.1. Classification (NCBI taxonomy): domain Eukaryota; kingdom Metazoa; phylum Arthropoda; class Insecta; order Coleoptera; family Lycidae; genus Platerodrilus; species Platerodrilus igneus. Next base: position 684,897 of record JARFIW010000888.1, on the reverse strand, counting down.
GTAGGAATTCGTTGAATGGTAGTTTGGGTATTGGCCCTACCCTATGGCAAGATATCGCCGTTATATTATTGCACTTTCGTGTCTACTCTATCGTAGTTACAGCTGACATTAAACATATGTATCGGCAGACTTTGGTTAAAAAATCTCATCGTGATTATTAATGTATCGTCTGGAGGTTTTTCCTCATGGATTCTATTGCGGTTTTTAGATTAAATTTCGTTACTTATGATATTTTGCCGTCGCCCTTTTTGACCCCGCGCACTATTCAAAAATTGACTAGGTTAGAATCGGCTGCTTTTCCTCTCGCAGCTAAGCTAATGACAACGAAGACATATGTTGATAATTTAGTCACTGGTTACAGTTCTATAGAAGCTGCTAGTCGATTAATCGATTAATTGAATAACATGCGCGCCAGTGTTGGGTGTACAGTATGCCGTGCAGATTAAAAAGAAATAACGTACACTGGTTAATACTTACAATCATGCCGGTATGCTTCTAAAGATCTGCTGTTGATATCTTCGATTTTTGTATGTGGACTGTAGATCTATAGGTTGATAGGTTCATAAGCACTAATGTTTTAATGCCGATGCTATTGTTCACAACGAAAAACGACACGCACTTGGGCGAATTGTTACCTTCATGTAGGTTTTGAATGGTCGTCTGTAACACGCGGCGTGTTGCGCACAAAGTTCGAGAACGACTCTTTTTTAACGTTACGGCAGGAACCAAAAGGGATTAAAGTTCGGGTCGGTTCGTATTGGACCGTGAATGATGGGAGTTACTTATGTACAAGTCAAGGCGGTACTTAATAATTTCTAAAACTAATATGCAAATTATATGTATAATAAATTAAACTATTAAAAGGCATTAACAATGGGGTTCTTTTAAGAAAATGGAACAGTAATTATCGGAAAGTGATATCTAATTTGAAAGAGTCCCTTCGCGATTCGAATGCCATTACGTTACAAGATAAAGATAGTAGCTCAACAAAAATATTGCGCCTTGTGGCGTACTTGTTAGGATGTATTTTTATACAGATTACACGCCGAAGAGCGTAATTGCACTAATCGCAATATTTTATCGGCCATCGCAAAATGTTTTGATCTCTCGATATGATAGCGCCTTTAGTACTTTTCGCTAAGCGTTTAGTTCAAATACTTTGGCTTTTGAGTATCACTTAAGACCATGAGCCGTCGTCGGAATTGGTAGTAAAAGGTGGAAATTTTCTGATTGAATTGCCAGATGTCTCGGATATTAAAATTCCACGTCCCATCGTGGTTAATGGTTTTTATAAAATTGAATCTGCATGGTTTCTGTGATACTTCTGAAACCGGGTATGCAGCAGTCTTTTACTGTCGTTCGTTTGATTTGGAAGACAATATTATCGTATCATTAGTATGCGCAAAATTGTAAGTGGCTCCTACTAATCGTGTTTCATTGCCGCGTCTCGTATTGTGTGCTGCTGTACTCTTATCGGATTTAGTAAAATTTGTAAAAAGTACGTATACAAATGGTTTATCATTTAGTGGCATTTTTGCGTGGTCATATTCACGGTTGTATTATCTTGGATTCGGTTCTCCTCGCATAAGTGGAAGACATTCGTCAGTAGTTGCATTGCATATATTCAAGAACGCCTTCTTCCGTCGTCGTGGTTTTATGTTAAGTCCCAAGACAACCTCGCGGATTGTGCGTCATGCAAATTTTTGGCTTCAAAGTTGATTCATAATCCGTTATGGTCGATGGGGCCTCCCTGGTTAGTGATTCCTCGTAAAGATTGGCCGGTGAGACTTATACCACAACTTAGCGACTCATCCGATTGACCTCGAACATAGTATTTTGACATTAACGGTTGTTGGGTCTCAGAATTTCTTAGATTCGATTTTAGATAAATTTTCAAATCTACAGAAAATTTGTAAGATTGTTTTATATATTAGTCATTTTATTCGTAATCTTCAATTTTCAGCGGATTTAAGTTCGAAATTTCGTAAAGATTTGTCCCTTGCCCAGCAGCAAGAGGATTATTCATTTATTAATTAAGAAAGCTCGGGCACAGGTTTTTGCCCAAGAAATTGCAAATTTTCAGACTGGGAAACTTTTTAGTACGCAATTGCGTAGCGTTAGTCCTTTTCTAGATAGTCGTGATCTGTTTAGGGTAAGCAAGCGCTTCCGAAATTCATAGTTACCACATGATGGCAAATTTTCCCCTTTGGTTTTTGGTACACATCGGTTGACCGGAATTATCATCTTAGATTGTCATCAAAGACATTTACATCTTAGAAATCGTACAACTCAATTCCTATTAGGACAAAATTACTGGATTTTGTTCGCAAAAACGGGCTATACGTGAGTGTTTGAAGACCTGTATTCGTTGCTTTCGTGTACACCCAGTAGCGCTATGTCCACCTATGGAGGACTTACCTGCTTCTAGGTAGGCTTCAGGTAGGGCGCTTCTACATACAGGAGTCGACTTCGATATTCTCTATCATGATGCGTCGTTGTCGTGACGCGAAATCGTTGAAGGCGTACATAAACTTATCTAATTGTTTTAGCACCAAGGCTATTCATTTGGAATGCGTGTCCAATTTGTTGATAGAAGTTGATTTATTGTTCGTAGAGGCAAATGCATTCAAATCCATCGTGATAATGACCCCAATTTCGTGGGAGCCTCTCGTAAAATCTCTCAATTAGTGCAGCTTAGGCGGGAGTTGAGAGAATAGAATTTGTGTTTAATCCTCCAGCAGTTCCTCATTTCAGTAGAATGTGGGAGGCCGGTATTAAATTGGTAAAATTCCATTTGAAAAAGATTATCGGTGAACAGATTTTGTCGTTTGAAGAGTTCTCAACCGTTTTGACTCAGATCAAAGCGATTCTCAACTCACGTCCTCTTTGCGCACTGGCTTCTGAACCGCACGATTTTTTATATTTTACCCTTGGTCATTTTCTTAATGTCGAACCGAACCGGTCTCGGTGTTGCTGGATCCGAATTTGTTGTCCATAAACCCCTTTAAATTAAACCGTTGGCAACTGTTGCAGCAAACGCAGCAGGGGTTTTTGAAAAATTAAGTGCTGAATACTTGCACACACTACAGCTGAAGAGCAAGTGGACAAAAAATTCCGCTACCTTGGTTATTGGTTCGCCTATTCTCGTAAGGGAAGAAAACACTCCTCCTCTACAATGGCGTCTAGGAAGCATAGTCGGTGTCCACCCAGGCAAGGATGAAATTGTTCGTGTAGCTACGGTTAAGGCAGCTCAAGAACTTGTCCAACGTCTTCTAGTAAAACTATGTTTACTGCCGATCGATTAGTTGGTGCTCACATATCTTAATTATAATCATATGTCATTTAGGTTAGTTTGCCGTTTAGGTTTTCTAGTTGGCAGTCTTAGTTATTTTTAAATATAAAATAAGTTGTATCATACTGTTGCGAGCAACTATTAGGCAACCCGTCAAACACACAGGCGCCGTAGGCTCTGCATATTCTCCACGGTTCGAGATTTCTTCTAGCAATTACTGGAGGATGAGTCATCCTTTTTAATTCGCGGTATAAATAAGACCGATGATGAAGTACAGAGTTTAGTCTGTACCAGAATGTTGTATATAAATTATGTCGTGTAGAATTAAATAGTTGAGCTTTTGGAAGTCTGAGAGTAAACATAAATGCTATATGAGCTGAACGTGTCTAATATACATGCAGCTTGTAGTATACATAAATAGATAGAAGTGTTATAAATAATAGTTGTGTTAGTATTGTTAATGGACCAATCCTAAAGAAGTTAGTTTAAGAAGTTATTAGTACTTGTAAATTCATTAGTGCTTCGTGGTTAAGTGGACTGAAAACATCTATAAATAAGGGATATACTGTTAATTAGACTTGTGAACAGTGAGTAATAAAGACTCTTGTTATTACTTGTTTTAAATTAGAGTAAAGCGGTAGTAGTAGCCCGCTACACTGTTGTCAGCCTGTGTGGGGTATATAGTGATTAATTTAAAAGAAAAACACAAGTCTAAAGACATTTAAGTAGTTTGTATATGCCAGTTACAAGAAGTCAAAGGAAGATGGACGCAGAAACTTTAATGAACTTCCTTAAGGATTTTAAATCCGGTATAAAAGTGAAGTTAAGTGAAAATGCTGCGAAAATAGACGAAAAGTCTAGTGAAAAAGCTGAGAAAATAGAGGAGAGGTCGGCTAAACTAGAAGTGACACTAAATGAAAACGTAGTGAGGTCAGTTGAACTGGAATCAACCCTTAAAGAAAAGTTAAGTGAAAATGCCAAGAAAATGGAAAAAAGGTTTAGTGAAAATGCTGTAAAAATGGAAGAGTTGAATGAAAAGACGGCCACGTTAGAACTACAATATTTATTTTGGTGGGCGGAATGTTCGTTCCTTTGTGTAGCAAATTTGCGAATTTGTATAATGTGCAGTTATAGTTGTCAGTATTAGATAAACCTAAATACCTGTCCATCCCTTATCCACTAGTCCCATTAGAAAAATCCGTTATGGTTGCCGGAATTGGTTAAAGACATGAACTTAACTTATTTGCTCGTTGGAGTTCAAGGAGTGAAGTCGTTTGTGTGTTCGAGAAGTGACCGAGTTAGATGGTGTAATAAACAGTATAGAAGGTTGCAACATGGTTTCGATCGCTCGTCATACAGTTCGCGTTAGTTGATGCTAACTACCTAGAGAACAATAGAGTTGCGATTGAGATATTTTCACTATAAAGTTTATAGAACATCTGGTACACAGACACGTTCATACCTGATATTATTTGTTAAATAGTAGTTTTATAAAAAGTCACATGCAGCGTTAGCTGTTGAATTTTTTTAGCTACATGACGTTTTAGAAGTTTTCCACTTTGTATTTAAATTCGGAATAATTATATATTTTCACGACTTGCTGGCGGTGATTACAGTGGGATTTGCAATCTTCAGTTCCCTGTAGCTGGTCGGCAGAAATGTTGGCGTACGGCGGTTACCCTGGTAGTAAAAATTGAAGCGGACTGATGGCAGAATGTTCCCAATTCTGACGTGTTTCTCGACGTCACGTACTCTAGGTGTTGGTCCTGATTACCGCGATGACTTCGAAGATGGATCAGTCCAAGTTATAACGGGTTCCTGTTCATAGCGTCGTGAGAGTTCACTTAATTTTATCCCATTAGAATTGCTGGTCAGAATGAGACAATGTAAAGGAAAACCCTTAATGCACGAGAAGCTTGGTCGTTTCAGTCTGGCACGATTCTTAAAGTCCCTCCAAGAATTTGGTTGCTTTCTTAATGAGAGAATAAATAAGAAGTGATTTGTTCTAGTGTTTAGAGCTCTTATACAGAGGTTTGTTTGTATTGTACGTTTGGATGGTTCTAATTGTATTTCGAGGGGTGTCGGGCGAGTACATTATGAATTGAGAGGTTTTTATGCGTGCATGCAGCGTGCTTATTGGTTAGTTAATTAGGAGTATGGTTAGCTGCATACCCACCCATTTCTAGTGACTACGTTAGTCACAATAAAAAGTGCTAATTTCATTGGGAAGTATACTCTTCTACCGCTTTTTATAATTGTCGTTGGAGGAATACAACTTTGTTCTTCTGGAATCGTGTTGACCGTTTCTGAGGGTTTGTACCCCATGTATACTAGTTTGACCTTATCGATAAAAATAGTTGTTTTCTTGCTGTTTGTCGATGGTGACCGTTTAGTCGTCCAAGTGAATTACTCTATATGGTCCATCGCATAAACTTTGTAAAGCATTTTTGTTGTCTCCTTCAACTCTTCGAATAATAATATTTATTTGGTGATATGCTTAGTGCCTTGACCTCGTTGTAGTTGTTGAAAATGGTAACGTAGTGGTTTGCAAGTGCCTCAGGATGTGTTTGTTCCGTTGGCTTGTTCTCACTTGTGAAGATTCGCCTGGTAGACGTAGTGTTCCGTAAGTGTAAGCTCTGCAGCTGCAGCGGTTAGTTCTTCCTTCCGTAAGTGTAAACTCTGCAGCTGTTTTAATTCTTCTTTCCGAGCATTTCCGAATTCGAGTAGGACTAAAGGTAATGCTACCGTCCATTTTTCTGCCTCGTGGCAGATCAATGCAGTTTTTAATTGTCTGTGAAATCGTTCCACTATGTCATTTGACTGCAGATGATATGTTGTACGGATTTTCGTGAATCCGATCAAGGTTTCTAATCGTTTGAATAGTTGTGATTCTAACCGAAGGCTTTGATCTATTGTGATTCTGAATAGCACGCTAAAACATGTTACGGCTGAATTTTTCAAATCGAACTCGTATATTTGCAAGCGTAATTAAATTTCCCAATTTGTTCGACTTTATTTCGAATAAAACGTGACATTGATAGCGCGCCACATTATCAGGTATGGGTGTCTAGACAAGTTTTGGTAATTTCATCACATAAATTCTACTCGAATCAAGCACTTTTGATCAGTTCTTTGGAATGCTAGCATTTCCGCCTTGTTGAAGGTATTTTTAACTCATTAATTAAGAGAAATTATCTTGATGTGTTTATGATAATTTTCATCTCCTTATTGGGATCTTTGTGATTCGTAAGTAGTAAATTGTTCCTTCGTATTGTTAAGTGATTTTATTATTTTAGATCCATAGCTGAATCCATTGTTGTTACTTGATAACCATTCGTGTGCGTACGCCAATTGTCTGTGTTTGACCCGATCGATCTAGATCGGTAAGAAATTGCAACCTGTTAATTGGCATTATACCTTTTTCATTTTAATTCATTATCCATTCACATAGATTCTCTTTATACTTTTCAATACTCTTTAACACTATCCTGTATATTTCACCTTCTTACAATAAGTCCGTTTATTATAATTTCCGTTCTAAATTAAATAGTCTGTAGCTTGTTTTAGCTGTCTGATGGCTTACTACATATGCTTATAGCGTATAATTATTTCCTGAATGCTACGACCTAGAAATTCGTCGAAATAAGGTATCGTACTCTGCGATAAACCGTAGTTCGAATTTCTAATCTAATGTGTGATAACGGAGGATTGGATTTTGAATTCTTATTATTTAAAACGAATTTATTTTTACTAAATGCTGTCCTATTTTTTTGGCGTTTCCGTTCTTCAGAATTTCATACACACCACTGTGTGGTAAGTACTTGTAATTGAAAAAAAATGTACTTTTTTGTACAGGGTCTAACTTTTGCCTGTATTTCTTTTTATAGCATCTTCCGGTGGATAGGACCGCCCTGTCAACTTGGCCCTAAATAATGAAGCGATTGTCGCCCTATTTTCTTTTTATGGCACGACTTACGTGATCCTAGGCCTCGCTGCGCCGCTCCGGTCCTAAGGAGGGTTAATAGGCCCAGCATCAGCAATACGTGGGTGAGTGTTGATCCACTATTCTTTATATGGGTTTTATGTAAGGGGTGAAACAACACGTGGATACGGTTCCTGACTAAACTTGCTGACTAAACTTTTCAATGTATATCCAGAACCTTTACAGTGAGAATTTCAGGTAATTAACTTTATTCTCACGATGGCGATTTAGAGTTCTTGGTGGTGCTATAATCGGAAATTTTATACACCAAGACCTTGTAGTGAAAATTATTGTCCGTATGTGAGATGATATGGATTATTAATATTTTATTTACGAGGACCACTGTAGCTATTTTAATTTGTTGCTGTGGTTTTTACAGCTAGAATTTTGGGTTTTCTTTTGGTAATTAATATAGGAGTGGTGAGGGGGTTTGACCTAAAAACTACAGCTCGCCACATTAAAAATGATTTCTTTTGAATTTTCTTTTTAGTGTAAATTGTAATTATTGATTATTCATTGTTGGTACTACTGTGCCTCTGTAACATATTTTGTTTAATTATAGATTGCTTTTTTGTAGGTTTTGTTGTGAGTATGGATGAGTGCGTGTATTTTTTTTATGTCAGGCCTTCCTTGATTTTTGTATTTGAAATATCCCGTCCACTCGCCGATTGAGCCCGGTCATTCTTGCTTTCGTTTTCTTCTGTTGGGTAGGTTACGTCGATGTACGTAGCAAGTGTTTTGACATAGTCAGTTGATTTGTTTGTACGTTAGAACGAATAAATAGTTCATGCCGCTCATATTGATTGGTGGAATCGCATGTACAATTTAATTATGGAACATCGCCACCTGCCTCACCTTGAAATTGAACCTAAAGTCAATGTTTAACCACGCATTGCCGCTGTCTGATAAACTTTTGTCACTTGCTTTATAAGCGTCACGAGCGTATAATTCACTGTTCTATGAATGCTTCGGCTATCGTTTCAGCTTCAATGCTTTGCAGAGGTAATGCCTCTGGTCATCTTGTAAAACAGTAGATACATGTGGATATGTATAGGTATTCCTCTGGTAAGGGTAATGGGCCGACAATGTCTATGTGAACATACTCAAAATTAAAGATGGTTTGAAATTTTGTTTCGGTGATCAATTGTTTTGTGGACTTGACTCTTTGGCATTCGACACAACTTCGGGTCCAGGTGCGGCAGTCTGATTTCATGCCAGGACAAACCAATCATTGGGTTACCAGCTTGGTGACTGCCTTTATTCCTAGTCATGCTAAGTTGTCAATGCCTGCGAAAACTTCTTTTCGTAATTCTTTTGTTACAAACGACTGAGTTCTCGTTGTTGATGTGTCACAGAAAATTTTTTGGCCAGAGTTCGGAATTTGTATCGGTGTGTAGATCAAACTTAATTTTTTGTTCTCCCTGAGACTTTTGAGCGGTTCATCATTTTGCTGGGAATTGGATAGTTGTTTGAAGTTGATGCTATTCATTCTTGAGAGTGTGTCTGCGACAATGTTTTCTTTCCTCGAAGTGAATTTGATGTGTGACGAATATTGACTTATGTAATTCAGATATTTAAACTGTTTGGACGTACACTTTTCTAATTTCAGTTAGAAAGCGAAGGCTAGAGGTTTGTACTCTATGTAGATCGTAAAATATCTACCCTCTAACATGCGTTTAAACAGTTAAGTAAATTACGAAAAGTTCTCAGTCACATGTTGAATATTTTGTTTGGGCATTAGTTCGATTTTTTTAATAAAGCGCCAAAGGTTGCCATTGCTAGTTGTTCCATTATTGGATTACTCCACAGACAGGCGAGTAGTACGGCTTCTGCTAGCTGTTCTTGCAGTTTTGGAAAGCTATGTTTGCCTCGCTTGTCCAATTCAAAAGCGCGTTGCCTCTTTTATTTTGTTTTTTAGTAGATCGTTGAGCGTAGCTATTGAATTAGCTGCTCGTGGTATAAAACCACGGTAATAATTTAACACGTCTAATAATCCGCAGAGCCTTTTTGGCTGTTTCAGGTTTTATGATATTCTGTATAGTGGTGACTTTTTCTGGTAGTTGTTTGGTGCTATCTTTAGTGATGACGTATCCAACAAATTTGATTTCATCTTGACCAAAGATGTATTTAACAGAGTTTATGACCGCACGGTAATCTTTGAATCTGTTGAAGAGAATTTTCAAAAGTTTATAGTGTTCTCCAGACTGAGATGCCACCAAAATGTCATCGATAACAGAATTCTAATTCGCTTAAAATTTCGATTATGAATCATTCAAAAGTCTGTGCGGTGTTTCGTATTCGGCAGCTCCGTGACTCAGGTGGTATGCGTCTGACTACTGGGCCCAAGGTTCTGGGTTCGAATCTCGACACGATCCCCTTGAAAAATGTTAGTCGAGCACTACAAAAATACGTCCTCGTTCAAATGAGAGTAAAATGTAGGTACCGGGTGTGAGTGTTGTCACGCACGTTAAAGATCCCTACCTCATTTGGAACAGCAATGTTTCGGCAATATTCAAAATTTCCAGATAAATACAAACTCGTTTTCTGGCCAATGTAATACCTGCGGGTGGACCATTGGAAAATTAAAGGTAAGGTGATTCATAATCCAACGGTCGTGTACAGAAATTCGAATAAACCAAAAGGCGTTGTTATAGCTGTCTTTTCTGTCTTTTTTAACTATGGGGATTTAGTGATAGGCTCTGGCAAGCTCGATTGTATAAAAAAATTTTCTGTCTTGCAGTTTTTGTACAAAATTTTCCACAAATGAGAAAGAATACCTATCACTAATAGTGCGAGCGTTAACAACCATGTTGTCTCCACAGAGAAGCCACTCTGTTGTGTTTAGTCACTAAATGTAGGGGTGATGCCCATGGTGATTTGGATGGCCTTGCTGTTCCTAACTGTGTTACGTTTTTTTCGTCGTGGCAGCCACGTTGGGCGCCAAATTTATGTTACGTAACACAAGGAAAGTCAAAGAAATGACCGGGCTCAATCGGAAAGTAGGGGGGGTTGTAGAAAGCAGACTGACCTATGATGTATGCGGCGGTAAGGAGTTAGTAACAGTACCTGCAATAAAAGAAATTAGAATAGCAAACCTGAAATAAAGAAAGATTAGTCCTGCAAACCTGAAATAAAGAAAAAGCATAGCAGTAATGAAAAGTCTAAGTTATTCAGTACTATGTAGAATGAAAAAAAAAGAAACTGTTTAGATAATCTATATAATATAACAACGGTAAAAGCAATACAAAAATTTTTGGTACAAAGTGAGGTAATATTGGGGAGTAGCAGAAACGTTTCCTCACACACCAATTAAACATAAATCAGATAAAATGTTGACAAAAGATAAATAGATAAGACACAATTGGTATGAGTAATTCAGTAGTATTGATTTTTCTTTCTTTCTTTTTTTTTCTATATGTTATAAAATAGTATGCAAGTCTATTGTAAAAGGTATCAGAACGACAAAGATATGGTAAAGAAACGAATAGATATTTAAAGTAATAACCAGTAGGAAATAGTTCAACTTACAGAAAGTCCTTCAGGAACGCTTCCTTGCAACGGAAGTGTGAGATTCACGATGTCCTGCACTAACGAAGCACTTCACCCTTGACTGTGAGGGTGTTGATGGAACTTATTACACGTTACACTAATCACACCTACGTATTTCACTGGGGTTAGCAGCAGACAATATCACGCGTCGTAACTATGTAGTTGATAAATTTCTTGGTAATTCTATTTCCTAAGACAATAATTTCGAGATATTCTGTAGCACTAGTTTAATTTCAACTGGGACCAGATGTATATTATTTTCATAAACATCCCAATAAGCAGGGAGAAACTTCAAACAATACCTTAGTAAACCGGTAATCTGTTATATTTCGCAAACACGAAACTTGCACAAGTAAGGATCTATTTTAGATTCTTTGTTGTTAGAAAATTTAGAAACTACAGTATCACAGCAACAAAAAACAATTAGTAAAAGCCACGCGTATCACTAACTAAAACCGTCCAAAATGTTCCGTAAAACACACGTCAAGTACTTTTATTTCCAACAGAAAATCAATAAAAAAAACAATTAGTAAAGCTACTCGTAAGCAATAAAACCGTCTGTCAATGACCTTAAAACCCGTGCGGTCGAGTAAACACATTCTACAGTTAAAAAGTACAACTAAAATCGTGCCGTGTTTTTCATGTACAATTCGAAAAAATTAATACCGCATTAATTTTTCACTATTATCAAAGCAAACAGAAAGCAGTCTTTTCAACGTACTTCACATATAGAAACAAAGAACAAAACAACACTCCTTATCTGTTTATTCGTTTCAAAGCAAAACAGCAAACAGTAACTTTTACGTAATTAATATATATATATATATATATATAAGAACCAAGCACGAAAACTAACAACGTAACGTAATTAACATATAAGAACAAAAGACAAACTAGAACTCCCCCTGTAGATATATCAATCGTTGTTAAACCAACCGCGTATCGACTCTTATCTAGACTCGCTAATAACATAAGGAACATCTAAAATGTGAATGTAACAATCGTATCTTATAATTAATTACAGGCTGTTTATCGTTTCCGATAAGTTGGAATTTATTTATTAATGAGAATCAAGCTTCAATTTATCTATCTTTAATTAATACACGCGAGTTAAATTGCATACAATATGAAAACTATTCGAAAGTATTTACTTTATACAAACAGCGATCCACTTATTATAATACGACGCATTCGCCAACGAGTTAATAAATATAAAACAAGAGATAGTAGTTGCAGAAATGTATTTACAAATTTGGTAAAGCGGAAAAGGTTAAACTATTAAAAATGCCCGTTACAACTGGACCACTGTAGTAAATTAGTATTTGGCGATTATGAGTTTGTCGGGCTCCAATCTGCGTGGACGACTATACTGAGGGAGCTTGGGTCATTATAATGTAATATTCGGTACTATGCTTTATTAGCGTGGAATGGCACTCGGACAACTTATGTCCGAATATTTGATTAGGATGTTGTAGTATTTTGAACTGGATATCGTGGTTGATATCGCACTATGTTCATTACTGGCGGGTTGACCTTAGGGTAAAAGTTTTGTCTCTGAGTCGACAATTTTCACTTTTTTGCGTCAACCAATAATTCATCGTGGGCGAAAAAATCGATTTCAATAATGAATTTCTTGACATCGGCGCTGACGAATTACCAAGTGAATGATCGCCTTAATCCCAGATTTAATGTCAATGTCATAGTAGCATATGTGTTTACGATTGTCTCATTTGTTACGAACAATTGATAGTTCGTTTTGAGTATTCCACAAACGTTGCTTCTTGGGTATAAAAAACAATTTGCATCTGTGTCGATTAATAATTCCAAACATGTGGTGTAATCCTTTACAAGCGGCGTAAAATGAAATACAGGGAATTATCCAACTCTAATTACTGCGATCGGCGTATCCCTGGGCTGTGAAATTGCAAGGCTGTGTAACACATACATGCTGTGGTTCCGAATTTGTAGTGGGACCAGCATAAATCTTTGGGTTGTTACTGTAGCCGTAACCTTTGACTATGTTGCCGTGTTCGGAGAACAATAGTTTGGAAAAGCTTTGGCTGCGCTGTTTAATGTAGCGGTTTGCATTTCCTGGAACTGAACTTTGAGTGCTACTACTTTTTTGTAAGTTTTTCCAGGAATGTAGAGCTTGTATATGCAATTGTATTAACGTGATGTGCAGATTGCGCTTTCTAAACGGCATCTACTAAATGTGCTATTCCAGGAATGCTTGTGATTGAGTATCTAGAATTGTTTGCATTTGTATTGGCAAGCGACTTAACCAGATAGATTTTAACTGGTCGGTTAGTTGAGAGTGTGATTAGTTGCATACTCCTACAAACTAAACGTAAACAGCACTGGGCAAATGTTTTTCAATTAAGTACCGGCAAATGCTTAATCACACGTACAGGTGTTTGTAAAGTCTATAAATGAGTTCTAAATTTAAAATAGAAATTTCAGGTGCCTTTTTAAGTTTTCTATGCTTTAATTTGTCTTTTCTTTTTGTTGCAGATTGATCCATGTCCTGAATCATTTATACATGTCGCCATGTTGTGCACCACCAAAATTGTATCGCACAATTCTATTATTAGATTATTTTATAAGGTCCTTTTACCGTTTTAGTTGTTTTCTTTATTAAATTTTGTAGTAATATTTGTTTCATCCATTCAGAATGGATCTGAACCTTGACGAAGTTCTAAATTATTAGAACAGGTGGAATGGCGTTCGCGTTCCAGTGATTTAAAGAGCCAAACTACAGGTTCAACCAAATTAGTAGGGTCTTTAGTGAAAAACCAGACTATGACAGGTTCCCGAAGGAGGGCAGCGGCTCTTTCGGTACTTAGATTGACAGATACCATAGGGGTCGGTATGGCATTCTAAGACTCACTACCGCGATGTGGAAGGCAACAAAAAACCACCACATTACCTCCCAAGTACAAAGTGTACTTAAATTGTAGCTAAAATGATGGCATCCTGTGAGGTAAAAGATTCCGGAGGTAAAATAGTTTTTCATTCGGATCTCCGGGAGGGGACTACTTCGGAGGATGTGATCGGAAAACTTAGAAAAAGAATCGGCAACATAAGACGAGTCGGAGCGTGGAATGTCAGAAGTATGAAGCATGCAGGTAAGCTAGAGAACTTAAAAATTTAAATGGATAGGTTAGCACGAGACATAGTAGGGATCAGCGAAGTACGGTGGTCAGAGGCGGGGGATTTTTGGAGTGGAGACTTCAGGGTAATTAATACAGGATCTGAGGCAGGAAATTCCTTGTGTGGGGATAGTTATGCGAAAAAAGATAGGGCACTGTGTAGAAAACTACTTACAAACAAGTTGAAAATGCAAGGCATTGTCGCAACGAACTTCCAAATGTAGACTTACTTTAAAACAATTTAAAGAAATTAAAATTATTATGTTGTAATAATTATAAGTATTCAGATAAAATACAAAAATTTATAAACAACAAAAGAGACATTTTAATATATTTTATTTTATTGAATAAATATTTTAAAAGCTATATATGTGTGTGTGCATGTATGTATGTATGTATGTATGTATGTGTGTTGTGTGTGTGTGTGTGTGTAAATAAGGGGCATCATATTTCGATTCAGTTTTTCAGAGGATTCTAAATATGTATCGCACATTAATTTTGGACCTATTTGAAATTTTGATAAAATTAATTCCCGGGGTCGGGTATCCGTGGTCAGATTTTGTGGGGGGGTACCATATTTCGACTCAGCTATGTTAGGGGAGTCCAAATATGTATCGCACATTAATTTTGGACCTATTTGAAATTTTAATTTTTCCGACGGAATATCGCGGGGGCACGGCGTCCCCGTGGCCCGATTTCAACTGACATCAAAACTTAAGCTCAGGACACCGAGCTGAATCGATTGATGTATCACACATTGATGTCCGACCATTAGAAAGGCCTCGGACGGACAGACAGACGGACGACAAATCGATTTCATAAACGAACGAAGTTCGTTGAAAAACGATAGAATACTCATTTTTAGATTAGAATCTAAACCGGTAAAAACAGTAATAATACTTAGTATACATGCTCACCTCCAGCCACAGTGAGGAAGAAATAGAAGAGATCTACAAAGATATCGAAGACATACTAAGATACATAAAAGGACATGAAAATTTAATAATTACGGGGGATTTTAGTGCAGTGGAAGGTGACGGTAGGAAAGGAGCGGTAGAAGGTTTATTTGATTTAGGCACGGAAACGACAGGGGAAACAGGTTGGTAGAATTAAGGGACAAAAACAATTTAACCATCACAAACACACTATTTCAACATCATGCTCTAAAAGACTATACACGTAGAAGATGCGAGGAGATATAGAAAGATATCAAATAGTTAACATTCTTATTAGACAACGGTTTAGGAATCAAATAAAGACTATATAAGCTATCCAGAAGCAGATATATAGACACTGACCACAACATCGTAATTATGAAGGTCGCTGTTAAATTAAAAAATTTCAAAAAAAGAGAGGAAAAAGACACTTTGACTTCATCAACATTAGGTCTTCAGTCCTGCAACTAGTTAGACGCGTACCATCATTGACTCCTATTCTGAACTAACCTACAGATTTCCCTGAAATTTGCATAGTCTGCATCAATCACTTCTGATGTAAGTCTACATCTACTTCTTTTTTCCTATTTCTGCTTGTATTATATCCAATACTATTCCCCAAAAATGCCTTAAAACGTATTCTGCCCTTCTATTTATCCTAAATTTTGTTCACAGATATCCTAGTTCCCCTACCATTTCTATAACCTATTTGTTATTAACTTTGTCTGTCCATCCTTACACATCTGAAGCACAGCATTTGAAAAGGCTGCTACCGTTTTTCTGTCTGCTTTTCAGACAGACCGTATTTCATAGGAATACTGTGCTGTGCTCCACACATATGCTTTCAACAATTTTCTTCTTGTTCTATGTTTGTAGTCTTTCATCATAGACACTGTTCTTTATTGTCAGATGCAGTTCGGTCCACTTCTATTGTTTCACATTTACATACCCTATTTTTCCGACATTCAATGGTTGTGATGGGGGAGCTCCGTGGCGTATTGGTGTGTGTGTGATTACTACGCCCAAGGTCTCGGGTTCAAATCCCGACACGGTGTGCTTGAAAAATGTTAGACGAGCATTTTTCACAAAAATACACCGTCGGTCGGATGAGAGGTAAAATCGAGGTCCCGTGTGTGAGTGTTGTCACGCACGTTAAAGATCCTACCTTGCTTGGAACAGCAAGGGTTCGGCAAAATTCCAAATTCTTCAGGTAAAAAAAACTCGTCTCCTGACTAATGTAGTACCTTCGGGTGGAGCATTGGAAAATCTCATGTAAGGTTGTGAAGGGGAGTTAGTAGTCCGTGGTTCCTAAGTTCCCCCAGCACTTAAACATTTACCGATTTAATATTTTTTCCAATATATCTTTTCGCACAGTCAACATTTCAGATATTTCACAATTAACACCTGTAGTTGTTTATAATAATCATCAGATTTATCTGCCGCTTACTTTTTCGTCATTAGGTTTTCCATCTCAAAACTGGTTGGACACGTACTTGCACTTATTTATATTCTGACCTAGCCTACACAGTTCCCTGAAATTCTCACACAGCATGTATACAGCTCGGTTCTCCTTCTATTGTTTGACTTAGAGAAACTAAAAGATAAAGATACCCCCTCAATATTCGAAAAAAAGTCAAATGAATTGCTAAAAGATCTCGAGAAAATTTCTGATACTAAGGAACTAGAAACAGAATGGAATAATTTTAAATCCAGCTTGGATATGGCGGCCAGAGCTATTCTGGGGTATACACAAAAAAAACGAAACCATGGATAACAAAAGATATCCTGAATTTAATAGAAGAAAGACGAAAATACAGAAGAGATCAGATGAAACAGGGTGCGGTAACTTTGCCGAAGACGGGCATGAATTCAAGAATTGCCGGAAGGCAGTCTCCAGCTGTGCAGTTTGCGCTAGGACAAACGACAGAACTGGCGGTGGTGCGAAGGTCGATACGCGCCATGACGCCAAGTCGAGTAGATGCCCCACGATGCAGGGTCTGAAGAACGCAATCACACATTACACCGATTATGGACTCTGAAGATAAAACAAAGTCTATAAGAAGCAAGAAGATTAAATTTGCGCGACTAAATCTCGGGAAAAAAAAGGGGGCAACAAATAACTTCGTAAAGTTATTCTTCGAAAAAATATCGACATCGGGCTTATACAGGAACCGCACCTGTATAGACACAAAATAACATGTTTTGGGAGGGGGGGTTACCGTCTTAAACACTAATAGCGAAAGACCGCGCAGCGTAATAATAATAAATAATGGGAAGTGCGCTGGGATAATATTAAATAATTTATCGAACGAGTTTATAACTACCGTGGAAATAAAAACCGGGTCAAACACGTTCTACGTAATAAGCGCGTACCTTCCGCCAATCGACTCCCGGCGGGAAAATACTCAAACCGAGGATTTAATAAATCAAGTAGAAGGCGTCTTTCGAAAAATTGGTATAACAAAAAAACTAATAATCGGGGGAGACTTTAATGCTAAGTCACCTTTATGGGGTAGCCTTCTCGAAGACGATAGGGGTTCGCAGGTTGCTGATCTTTTAACGGAATGGGATCTTAGTGTGATTAACACTAATGATTCACCTACGTTTGAGGGGCATAGAGGCAGCACTTTTATAGATATTACTGCAGCCTCACACGAGATATTAAAGTTGATTTGTAATTGGGAATTGAGGTCGGACGAGATAACGCTCTCCGATCATAAATTAATTACGTGGCACATTGAAACCAAAGCAAGCGCAAACGAGCAGTTAACTATATTTCCGCGGTTTTGAAATAAAAAAGCTAATTGGGAGCAATTTAAAGAAAAATTTGGCGAAAGCATCCCTGCGCTTGAGAACGAGCTATTAAACCGCCGAGTGGCCGTTCAAATAGAAACACTCGCACAAAATTAAACTACGTGGTCGTAGACGCGTCGTCGTACTCTATGCCGCGAAAGAAAACATTTAAAGACAGCGTACCCTGGTGAATTCGGGAACTAACCACCAAGCGGACAGAAACGTGTAACCTAAGGCGCCGCTATCAACGCGCCTCGGGAGAAATAAAAAAAAAACAACGAAGAATTCAATATAATCAAAGCAACCAGGAATATAAAACATTACTAGAAGAAACGCGAACGAATAAATTGAAAGAATTTTGCACGCGAAATTCTGAGAAGGGACCCTGGATTACCGCATACCGTGTAATAGCGGGTAAACAACAAAAAATCGCGCTCGGTAACATAAGGAAAACAAATGGCGAATACACGGAAGATTTTAAAACCACGGCAGAATATCTGCTACAGAAATTCTTCCCATCGGATAAACCCGAGGAGGATTAGGGGTCGCACGATTTAGTACGTCGGGAAGCTACAGAACGCAAGGAACAGGTTCCGATAAGGCTATCCTAGTTCACAAGGTCGTAAGGGCTCTTGGGAGGATGAACCCTAGGGAGGTACCGGGGCATGACGGAATCGCTTCAGATGCAGCTCTGGAGGCGTGCCTGTTAGCCCCGTGTGTCTTTGCCGAATTATTTAACTTTGTTTAGAAAGGGGCGTATTTCCCCGTTGCTGGAAAGTCCAGAACGTGAAATTTATACCTAAATCCAAAAAGGCGGATGCGTCAGACCAGGGCAGCTATCGTCCAACTAGCTTGCTACCGGTGTTGGGAAAAGCTTTGGATCGCGTTATGACTACGCGAGTTGAGCACTTAGTGCGAGACAGCGGCGGTTTCGTGGAGGGTAAGTCGACTATCGACGCGATAGAGTTGGTTGTGAGGGAAATTAAGCAGGCGAGAGATGCTAAAGAGTACTGTGTCGTTGTTGCTTTGGACATTTCAGGAGCATTTGACGCTGCCTAGTGACCATTGATCGTTTGCGAATTGAATGGGAAAATAGTGGTTGTCCGCGAAACTTGATGTGTGTGAAGTGTTTCGGTTTTAGACCAAACTCGTGAACTGGAACACTATCTTCCAGTGCGAATTGGTTGCTATACGGGAAGCTATCGATTATGTGATAAATCACATTGGTAGAAACGTGTATTACATCATCAGCGATAGTAAATTAACGCTGACTTTGACTGCCCGCCCGAGGTGACAAATCGGGGGTTGGCTGATGGGAAGTTAGCTATAGTAGGGCTAGCATGGCCAAAGAGCCCAGAGGAAGTTGGGGAAGTGGCTAACCAGAAGGCGTTCTGGACAAATAAAAAAACCTTTTTAATAAATAATTCATTTAAGATTCAGTAATTTATATCACTAAAGTGCACAAGAGCATTTTTTTAATTACACAATTTTTTAGGATTGCTATAATCGTCAAACATTATTTCTAAAAATTACATTTTAGAAAGAATGCCTTATAATCAAGAACCGCGCAATTAGGTGATACTGTCACCCTGAATTGATCAATGGCATAAAAACGTTAAAAAGACACGAATAAATTGAAATACAATGAGCAACAGAAATACAAAATGGACACATAAATGAAAAACAAAGAACTCAAATTGTACAGATAGAGGGGAGAATTCAATCATTAAATTAATGAAAAACTTGTCCAAAAACGAAAAATTCGTGATAACGACATTAATTGTTATAAAATTGTTAACTTTTTCCAGAGGAAATTGCTAAAAATTGTCTCATGCGTGAAGTAAACCAAAAATGATAAAAAACATCCCAGTGTTATAAACTTGACTATGTGAGGTTTTATTAAACTACGAATATCACGTAATAATAATATATCAATAGTTGAATGGCCGAATGACTTATAGGTAGACCTATATAAAAAAAATGGAATTGTTTGAAAAGTATAATACGAGCTGTGATACTGAAAAGATAATACATTATAAATCTATATAAACAAATGAGCAATCGTTAGTAATGTAATTACCCCGTATCGCTGTATACAAGTTCTGTATATATTCAACAGAGCATACACAATATTTAAACATAAAAGAATAATAAATAATACGCTTTGGTTATGGTAATGACTTTCATCAACCTATGACACACAACGCAAGCCAAGAGTGTATAGTAGGCCTAGGCCAAACAACTGTTACGGAACGAAAATAACAGCAATTACGAAATTCTGCAACAAAGTGAATGCAACGAGATTAATTTACGTAACAGCATTGAAAGCAGCGTCGCAATTTCTTTAATAGTATTAAATTTGTTATTACTACACTATTAAATGAATTTCACTTTAGTTTAAATAAGGAATCGACATCAAAATTATAATAAGTAATGGGGAGTCACTTTTATGAAATTTAGTTTGGTTATACCTAATCTCGTGGACTGATTATTACACATCAAAATTCAGAACGCGGTTTCAGAGAAATACCACACAAATACAAAGTTTAAAATACATCAGTGTAATTTTACAGACAAAAAAAAAAAATTCTAATAAAGGAACATCACAGAATCATTTACTTTATAGGTACATTTGATTAAACTACTAAAAAAGTCCCCTGAAATTGACCATACATTTAAAGTGCAAGAGATGTCATATAACAAAATGCTTAGTACTTCGTTAGTGGTTCCTTATGTTTCACATACTCAACATAGCTGCACTTCCCGCTTTCAAATAGGGATGGACACGAACCGAACAGGTTCGAGGTTCGGTTCGATTTTTCGAACCGAACCGAACCGAACCGGACATTTTATTTTCGAACCGAACCTCGAACCGAACCGGCAAATTTTTCGAACCGAACCGAACCTAGCTCAAGGTTCGGTCCGGTTCGGTTCGAAAGGTTCGATTTTTTAAATAAAAATTTAGTTTAAAAATTTAATTTTCACTAAAAACATGTCAATCTTAATTTCTCCCAAACGCTCATTTTAAAAATCTCTAGTAGCAAGCATATAAGAATTAGAACGATTTTCTAATGTACATGGTCATCGAGTTTTAAGGCAATAGGTAAATAATGTAATAGGTATTAGTGATACATATCTAATAAATTTTGTCATCGAGCCACGTTTGTAGATCAAAAAATTCTAGATTAGTTCGATTTGTTTAATGCTCCTTATTTCAAATTGTTGTTTGTTTATAACTAGTATTAGATATTGGAGAAACTCGAAATGATTTTGAAAATTTGTTTTTAAAAACAAGTTTATTTTATTTAATGAACAGAAGTCGTGTTGAAACCATCTTAAACATATACAAGCCGTGGTCACGGTCTAGAGACTACAGAAGTTTTCAGAATAAACGAAACAATTTAATTCTTTAATTATGTATGTATTACTAATCCATCATTTTGAATTTTTTACTTTTATATGAAAACCAGCTCTCTATTAATATTAAAAAATGTGACCTAGTAGCAAAAACTAATCTCCTTTTCTTTTGTACATAATCGCTCAACAAATGGTATTATAAAACACATGGTACGATGATATTTATGGTTTATTTATTGTGGCCATTACCAACGTCCTTAGAAGTAGCCGATACTTCAAAAGAATGACCTCAAACTTTCTCTCACGACCAAGGGTTGAAGTTTATGACTCATAGGAGCATAAACTTTTCAATCAATGCCGACATAAAATAACACAGTATAATGCAAATAATAAGCAGACATAATGTCAGTGCCATAAATACTGTTATATTTTATTATGAAAAACGTAAACACTGTTTGAGATAGATTTACGATTCTTTCCGAGAACCATCTGATATTGTCTTTTAAAAGAAATAATAATAAAGATAAACTGACAAACAGCTTTTTGTTTGTACTGTATAAGAAATCAGCAACACCTTATTTATTGTCTTGATAGTTTTTTTATACTAACTAAAACTAAAATAAAAGTAATTGCAAAGATCGTGTGATATCGTTCTTTCACGGTAAAATGACATTAGTAAAATTCATCCATTATTAACACATGCTAAATTTTAGAGGTGGTTTTCACTATTAACCTAATTGTAATTACGCTTTGTTAAAGAGAGTACGTATTGAAAAATCAAACCTGGACAAATAGTATTAATATGATTTATGCTACTAAAATCTAAAACATATTAATGTTGGGTTTATTTGACAATAGCAGCTACTAAATATAAAAACTACATTAAACATTTAAATTGTTGTAGTTGAACGTACTAGTCGTTTAAAATATCAAAATGTCGAACCGGTGGTTCGGTTCGGTTCGTTTTTTTCGAACCGAACCGAACCGCAATATATTTTTTCGAACCGAACCGGACTAAAAAGTTTTCGAACCGAACCGAACCTAGGGCAAGGTTCGGTTCGGTTCGGTTCGAATCCATCACTAGTTTCAA
Organism: Platerodrilus igneus; assembly: GCA_036346225.1. NCBI lineage: Eukaryota > Metazoa > Arthropoda > Insecta > Coleoptera > Lycidae > Platerodrilus > Platerodrilus igneus. The sequence goes on along the minus strand of JARFIW010000888.1, from coordinate 662,750 downwards.
ATTACTAAACCCCAAAGTGCAGAACCAGAAGTTGTATTTTGTTGTATTTTGCTGTAAAAGCACTAATATTTTGATACAGTAGAGTTTCGCTGATGCACCATTGGGCTTCAAACTGCAGTTCCGGTTTCTGAAATATTACACCTCAAAATGGAGACGAATTTGGCTTCTTTGCAGTGCTTCGAAACTTCGTTGCGTTTCACACACTCGTGTTTTAGAAATATTAAGCATCAAAGTGTAGAAGATGTTACAACGTTTCGATACAAATCCACAAATAACAAAATCACACGTTAATAACGTTAGCAGCTAGAAGTAGTAGCCAATTGTCCGCATCCCTCAATAAGTCACGCCACCAATCCACGATAAAATACACACCTATTTTAGTCCAACATCACTTAGCTCCACCCTTATTCTTTCGTATAACACAACCTCCTGTAAGTATGAACGCTCCTATACCATAACTATCTTTCCTAAGAAAACTAAATCAGCGATTTTGTAAATTTCTATAGCAAGCTGCACATTTCATCAAATCTTAGACTACCTCAAGCAAGTCAACAAGAAGCAGATAGACAGGTAGCAGACTTATTAAATCAAGACATCATTCAACATTCAAATTCACCATGGAGCAGTCCCGTACTAAGTGTACCGAAGAAACTAGATGCCTCAAGCAAACGCAAATACCGAATGGTTATCGATTACAAAAAACTCAACGAGAAGACTGTAGACGATAAGTACTCACTACCAAATATCACCGAGATATTAGACCAACCACGAAAATGTCAATATTTTTCGACATTAGACCTCGCCTCAGGATACCACCAAGTGGAAATGGACGAGAAAGATACAACCAAAACAGTATTCAGTACACCTACAGGACATTCTGAATACAAACGCATGCCGTTTGGCTTAAAAACGCACCCGCCACTTTTCAGAGGGTTATGGATAATATTTTGAGAGGAATTTACAACGAAAAATACCTTGTGTATCTGGACGACATAATTGTATACTCATCATCACTCAATGAATACATCCAAAAATTAAGAGAAGTTTTTGAACGTTTAAGCAAAGCCCACTTTAAAGTACAATTAGATAAAAGCGAATTCTTGCAGAAAGAAGTAGCATTTTTAGGACACATTGTAACGCCACAAGGTGTTATACCAAATCCACACAAAACAAATGCCGTATTAAACTACCCTTTACCAAAAACCAACAAAGAGATAAAAGAATTTTTAGGACTCAGTGGATATTACAGAAAATTAAATAAACCGTTACGCACAAATAACCAAACCATTAACCAACCGTTTAAAGAAAGGTAATAAAATCGTACACACACACCGGAATTTATTAAAGCAGTAGAAAAAATTAAGTGTATTCTTACGAATCGCCTTTTAGAATACCGTGATTTATCAAAACCATTTATATTAACAACAGATGCATCCAACGTTGCTTTAGACGCAGTATTAAGTCAAAGAAAAGTAGATACCGATAAACCAATCAGTTACGCATCACGAACATTAAATGAAACAGAAGTACAGTACTATTGAGAAAGAACTATTGGCCATAATCTGGGCAACAAAATATTTTAGACCATACCTTTATGGAAGGAAAATATATACGTACACAGACCATAGACCATTAGTATGGTTATGTAAACTCAAAGGACCAAACTCAAAATTACAAAGATGGAGGATTAGATTGGAAGAGTATGACTACGAGATCATATACAAGAAAGGAATATATAATAATATTGCGGACGCATTAAGCAGAATACAACTCAACGCCATAGAGACAGTCAGTTGTAGGAAATGTTGACGTCCTGGGGAGATGCGCGGTTTCACTCTATTTTATTATCTTTATTTATTTTACTGATTTAGTTTAATTAGGCTTTCTGATTTAATTTGTTATTGTTTATTTGTTATTACTTATTCTCGATATTCCGCCCTTTAAGGTGAAAGACAGTGATTGTTTCAGTGGCGTGAGGGGTTCGTCGTACATAATACATTTTTGATTATTGATTTTTGTTTTTTACAATTAAATTTTTTTTAAAATTTTAAACAGGTTTTACATCGTGCCCCTTATATCGTGCCAAGTCAAATCCTGGTTCTCCAATCCTCCCTCTGCCCCTTTAACCTCCGATTTACGCGTGGTTATCACTGTCCAATCTCGCGACCCTTCCTGAAAATTCTTTGAAGGCTGTCCAAAACGCCTTCTGGTTAGCCACTTCCCGACTTCCTCTAAGCTCTTTGGCCAAGCTAACCCTACAATCGCTAATTTCTATATCAGCTAACTCTCGATATGCCACCTAGAGTGGGCAGTCGAAGAGCATGAGCTCTGCGCTTCCTGCGCCCTCACCGCGCTCGCAGCGGTCGTTATCTGTTAAACCGAATCTTTGTAAATACGCTTTCAGGGCGCCGTGCTCTGTTATCAGTTGCACCATTTTATGATCGAGCTTCACCTCGATCTTACCTCTAGCTTCTATGCTCGCTATGAATTTGTGGGTTAACCTGCCCGTGGCAGCGTTGTTTCACCTTTCTTCCCATTGTCGGATTGATTTTTCGCGCAGTTTTCTTTTAATCAGAGACCTCGGTATCGACGAATGTGATATCCGAAAATCGCCCGTCGTCAGCCCTATCATTCCCTAGGTTACCATCGTGCGACCTAACCCAACAGAACTTTAAACGTCGAAACTCGAACGTCGTATGCGCTATCCTCCAGACATCCGCCTGGAGGTCTGTCGAGGTGTTCATGTTGGTTAAAGCTGTCAGCGCTGATTTACTGTCGCTGATTGTATAATACTCGTCTCTGCACGGGTGGTTTATTACGTAATCGATAGCCTCTTGTATGGCTACCAATTCGCACTGGAAGATAGTGCTCCAGTTTGCGAGTTTGGTTTGAAACCGAAACACCTCCCTTTCCTGCTTAAACACGACAAACGCCGCGCCTGCTTGCCCTCATCCATGTATGAACCATCCGTATAAATTCTGATACCCGTCGCGTCCCCATCGCCTTCGATAAACTCGATTCCTCTAATATCGGCTGGGTGCCCCAACTAATTTCCCCGACAACGAACTCTAACGCGTCGATAGTCGACTTGCCCTCCATGAAACCGAACTGTCAGTTATTAAAACCGCCGCTGTCTCGCACTAAGTGCTCAACGCGCGTGGTCATAACGCGATCCAAAACTTTCCCCAGTACCGGTAGCAAGCTAATTGGACGATAGCTGCCCGGATCTGACGCATCCGCCTTTTTAGGTTTAGATATCAATTTCACGTTCTAGACTTTCCAGCAACGCGGAGACGCCCGTTTCTAGACAAAGATTAAAACAACCCGGCAAAGACACACGGGGCTAACAGGCACGCCCCCAGAACTGCGTCTGAAGTGATTCCGTCATGCCACGGTGCCTTGTTAGGATTCATTCTCCTAAGAGCCCTGACGACCTCGTGAACTAGGATCGTCTTATCGGCACCTGTTCTTGCCCTCTGTAGCTTCCCGACGTACTAAATCGTGCGACCCCTCATCCTCCTCGAGATTATCCGAAGGGAAGAATTTCTGTGGTTTTAAAACCTTTCGTATATTCGTCATTTGTCTTTCTTATGTTACTGAGCGCGATTTTCTGTTGTTTACCCCTTATTACGCGGTATGCGGTTCCCCAAGGTTCTTTCTCTGAGTTTCGCGTGAGTAGGTAAGTAAGACCGGCTTGACTTCAAAACGGTGCACGCGTATGTTTTTCCATTGAAAGTTTCAATGTAACATACGCGTGCACCGTTTTGAAGCCAGACCGGCCTTATATATTTTCAATGTAATATACGTGTGGACACGTTTTGAAGTCAGACCGGCTTTATATTACTTTCAATGGAACATACGTGTAACTTCAAAACACACGTATGCTACGTTGAAAAAATGTAAGTGCGTGCAGAGAAAATGTGGAGCTGTTTTGAATTCGGTTTTCTAGCGAGAAGTTATAAAGTAGGTCAGATGCAAAATATCGCATTCAAGTCAATTGTGTTTAATTAAAGTGGATTCTGATTTATGTTTTTTACTTTTGTTTAGAGGCTGCAAATACACATAGGCCGGTTTGACTTCAAAACGTGTCCACACGTATGCTATATTGAACAAATGTAGATGCGTACAGAAAAATTTGGAGCTGTTTTGAATTCTAGCGAGAAGTTATAAAGTAGGTCAGATGCAAAATATGCTAAGGCCGGTTTGAATTCAAAGTGCGACCACTCTGCAAATACACATAGGCCGGTTTCAATTCAAAAGGTATTCACTCTTGTGATAGATTGAAAAGTAGGTTAGCAAAGTACGCAGATGGTGGTAATCTGCTATATAAGAAGATTGCTCCTAATATTAATTTAATTAGTTGAAGTTTACTGCATATTTACATACCTACATATACAAACATGTATATAATTGATATTCAGGGATTTAAATACAAGAAAAACGAGTTTGTGTGCAAAGAAATTGCGGTTTTGGACTTATTGGAAAGCGTGGTTTGGCATCAAATTTTTAAACTGACAATGCAGTCTAGTTGTTTGAGACAAGATCATATAAAACACAACGACTGGGTGATAAGGAATATTCATGGTATTTCTTGGGATGAATCTTCAACAGCTGGAACGGTGTCATCATATATAGCGCTTTATTTGAAGCAAATTATCAGACCCGGTGAAGAAGTTTGTGTGAAGGGTCTAGAAAAGAAGAAATTGATTGAAACATATAGAATGCAAAACGTTGTAACTGATATGCTTGCACTAGGTTGTCCTAAGCTATCGGAGTTAAAAATCGCTTACTATGTTACATCCATTGTTATAAACACAGCAATAATAGTCTGCAATGTGCAAAACAAAATACCTTGTTATTAAAAGAATGGTATAATAATAATAAAAAACAATAGAAAGATTGTGTCTGTATTACTGTAGTCAGTAAGAAACTTTTAATGCTGATGTCTACAGAAAAAAAACGATTAAACTCAGTCAGCACAAATGGAACTCTCAACCCTGAAAGCAATTACAATTGATCAACGCAATAGCTCTTTACTGGTTTTACAATATTTAACAAATTGTACAGATATCTCGAAATTTGCCAAAGATAGACAGACTGATTGCACCAATTTCTCATTCTCGCTTTTAAAAAATAACAAGTCGTAGTTATTAAATCGCGAACACACTTATCTGCAAGAAATATATACTGATTTGTCAAAGACAGACAGAGTGATTACATCAATTTCTCATTCTCGCTTTTAAAAAATAACAAGTCGTAGTTATTAAATCGCGAACACACTTATCTGCAAGAAATATATACTGATTTGTCAAAGACAGACAGAGTGATTACATCAATTTTTCATTCTCGCTTTAAAGAATAACAAGTCGTAGTTATTAAATCGCGAACTCAGTTATCTGCAAGAAATATAAACGGGAAATTTATGATACGGTCCAACTTCAAAAACTAGAAATAAATCTATTGAAATATATGCTATGAGTTATTTACTGGTTACTGGTTTCCCAATGTACAGATATCTCGAAATTTGCCAAAGACAGACAGACTGATTTCATCAATTTTTCATTCTCGCTTTTAAAGAATAACAAGTCGTAGTTATTAAATCGGGAGTAATGTGAAATGAAACACACAATGTATTTTTCTTTATTGTAATTTATAAAATACATATACATATACATATATATATATATATATATATATATATATATATATATATATATATATATATATATATATATAGGAAGGCCTAAAAGGTTCTAAAGGTTATTTTGTTGAAGGTAGTGTATGCCAAATAAAGAAAGCCAAATATCAGATCCCGTAACTGAGAAATTTATGTTTGCCGTACTTTACAAATGTTAAAGTATTTGAAATATTAGTCAAAGTATAAGTGCCAAGACGTAAAAAATGACTTGATGACGTGAGAAAGCACAGTATTCAAGGATTTACACTGAGTTGTATGTTTAATAAGCCATAGAATGTACATTTGCTAATCGAGAAACCGGATGCGTCTGTAGAAATTACACTATTTACCACACAGATCCAGGTTTATATGTGAAACATTTCGGCATTTATTTTAGTAGAATCAACCTTTGGACATACCTGTAATATCAAAATTATAAGTGTAAAACATTGTCAAATATGATTGAAGGGTTGGGCGATATTAGGGACCAATGATTGAACATTTATATATGAAAAAGGAAAGTGTAAAAGAAAGATTATAAGGTATTAGTGACACGAACTTGTTGGGACGATTTTATTGGATGGAATTTGTATAAAATGTATTAAAGAGTAGGCATATTTTAATTGTAATAATCACCTAGGAAAAGATAAATAAGAAGTCGTTTTATAAATATTTTGGTAGTAAGACGTATTTTTGTAAACTGCGCTAAATTTTGAACATTATAAAGAATTAATAAATGAATTTGAAAGTTTAAGAGTTTGATTGATATATAAAGAAGAGTACGGATAAGCGAGAGTAATAGTAATTAATAGTAACGACGAAGTGAAAAGTGTAAGAGTGGATTAGAGTAACAGTGGAAAAGGCGGAATAAATAGTTGGATATTGGAACGAGATTGTTAAAGGCAGAAAGGTATTGGATAGGATTTACGAGATTGAAGGCGATATTAATGGAATAGATTTGGCTATGGTATTATGGATAGAATGGTATTGAATGGTAATTAGAAGGAAGCAGTGATTTGAAAAGGGCAGATAAAGGAAAAAGAAAGCAGTGATTTGGAAAGAGCGGATTAAGAAAAGGAAAGCATTGGAGTAGCAGGAGGATTAATACGAGTAAAAAAGATTCAACATCAGGAAAATTAGCGCAGGGGAAGTAACATTAAAAGGTAGTCAAAATTCTAAATTTGGTCATATTTATTTTAGATTTGGGGATAGCAAAATTAATTTAAAGAAACCTGGAGTCTGGACAGCAGATCTTTCATAGTGATAGTGCCACGCATTGTAAAGACGCATACGGCGAGTGAGATTTTTGAGCCAGTTTTCAAAGAGGACGACGACGAAGTGTAAAATAGGTGAGTACTGTGTGTTTTGAACGTCAAAGTCATAAATTAGTAATATTAATTAATTTGGCACAAGGCTACGTGGATCTTATATAAAAATTTGGCATATACAAGTGTAAAAGATCACAGGTACAAAAATAAAGGTAGTGCTGTTTGGTTGGTGCATTACACATCTACTTACCACTGAACCCACGGTAAGTAGGTGGATACCCTGGGAAGACGAGTTTTCAAATAGTCGAGGCATATTAATACAGTTTTGTTTTATAAACCAACCAAACGTAGATAAAGCACGTAACATAAAGTAAATATTTTCATATCATATATAAAATTAAATAAATAATTAAATAAAAGGCGAGGGGGCAGCATAAGAATATATAACGTTATGTACTCTAGAATAAACATACTATAATTCACTTAAGTTGTTTATATCTTCGATTTCTAAATGACCCCAAATCAACAAAACAGTGTCCCTCGACTCTAGATTGGTGTAACGTTGAAGCCATAGATATAAGGCCCGAACTGGGGTACGTACTGATACTAAGAAGAGAAACATAATCCAATCCTTATCGATATAAGTTTCAAAACTCCCAGTATCTACCAAGGCGTCAGCATCAAAATTGTTGACTTTAATCTTAATCACGGATTTCGATAGGCATTTAGGAGCAGCAGCTACAATTTGTTCAGAATCATCGACGAGAAAAGCATTAGTCGTCCTATCCATATCCTTCCCCCATTTACATAGTTTAGCAAAATGCCCATACTTTTTGCATTTCCTACAAGTCACATTTTTTGCAGGGCAATTAGCACGAGGATGTCTTTTGTTCCCGTAAAAATAACATTCTTGATTAGAAGAGATTGACACGTTATTACAGTTATTCTTTCGCTTCAACGACTTCTCGCCTGCAGTATCATATTCGCCAGGTAAGGCACTTAAGTTATCTAACAGTTCAACATAAGCTTCAGCATGTTTTAGGACAAATTCCAGAGACAAGGCTTGCGTAACCGCGCAATCTAGGGTAAGGGTTGCATTTTCCAAAAGACACTGCCGGATATGTTGTGAATTCAACCCGCTTATAAAGGCAGCCCTAATGTAATCATCACGGTTCTCTTCAGCATTATTCGTCGCTTTAAAATCGCAGTCCTTGCTAAGTAGGTTTAAACTATTCGAAAAGTGATATATAGTTTCGCTAGCGCACTGCTTATGTGTTATGAACTTGTGTCTAGCGAATATTTCATTATTCTTTTTAGAAAATAAAATGTTGAGACGTTTTTTAGTATCGCAATAAGAGGAACAGTCTTCTACAAAACTAAACACGCTATGACTAATGTGATTGATAAACAAGGTTAGTTTTTCTTCCTCAGTAACCTCTTTGATCGACTTCAAAAAATTTTCGAACGTAGCTATCCAATGCCTCCGTTCTTGCGCCGCTTCACTAGCGCATAGATCAGAATCAAACCGATCTGGTTTTAGTAATTTATCCATTAATAGTATGTAGGTCAGTGATTAGAAATGTTAGTTGATTAGATTGTAATAATAAAATCGTGTATTTAATAATTCTACCTTTTATAAGGTTCTAATCAACTAAAAACTTGGCCAATAATTAGACAGCTAAAATAAACATTTTGCAACCGAGTAACTAGGAAACTAAAAAGATAAAGTGATTAAATAAAAATAATTACATTATTACTACAATATTTTCCCGTCTGGGGTCGACCGGGGGAAGGTACGCGTCAATCACGTAAAACGTATTTAATTCGGTTTTAATTTCGGCCGGCGTTAGAAATTCGTTTGATAAATTATTTAATATAATTCCTGCACACGTCCCATTATTTATTATTATTCCGCTGCGCGGTCGTTCGCTGTTCGCGTTTAAGACGGTAACCCCCTCCCAAACCTGTTATTTTATGACTATACAAATACGGTTCCTGTATGAATCCGATGTCGATTTTGTTTTCGTTCATTAATTTAACAAAATTATTTGTGGCCCCTTTGCCCTTGCCTAAATTAATTTCCGCACATTTAATTTTCGAGCTTCTCGGAACATCGTCTAATGACCTAGGATCCATAGTCGATGTTCCTGGTGATGACTGCCTTCAACCACTGCATCGTTAGGCACTGGCTGGACTTGGCGTCGTGACGAGTGTCGACCCTGACACCACCAACCCTATTGTTGGACCTCGCACAGACAACACAACAAGAAACTGCCTGCCTACAGTTTTTGAACTCATGCCTCACTTCGGCGCAGTTACCGCAAATCCTTACAATCTGCTGACCTATGACCGAACTCGTAACAGCGATAACAATTGACCATCGAGAAGTGATCACAAGCCCAGACCCTACGCCAACCCAGACTGACCGAATCCGCCAAGAAACACCTCCTAGCATGCAGCGACACCTTGAAAACAACGCCGGCCAACGGATCTCTGGATCCCCTGCCGCCGAACCGGAACTTCTCCTTGGCCTCCTCCACGAACCTAAGCCCCCTGAAGCGGGGGTTCTGAACACCCAACCTTTCCACGAACTCTTTTTGCTTTATCTCCCTCTCTACCCCAGGGAGCACGATGTGGTCCTCGCCATCACACCCTGACAAGCCCCGCACACCGTCGACTGCAACCACTTGGCGTCCTCCCGGCCAGCACACTCGACAACAACGGACGACAACGAAATACTAGTAGAAGATAAAAAACAACCCGGGTATACTACCAGTAAAATTGGGAAGTATGCAAAACACAGTAGACTATTGCACTTTCGCACACAAATTTGATTTAACTGAACTAAACCAAGAATTTTATACAACTAGAGACAATTATGACAAACTGAAAGAATCAATGGACACAGCCAAATTTGGAAAAGAGTATACGATAGAAACGCTTAATTACAAAAGCATAATGGAAAATATCCTAAAGAACACAAACGACAAACGATTAATACCAACAGACCAAGCCACAAGAGGAATTATTAACGGATTAGGTAATATTATAAAAGTTGTCATAGGTAATTTAGACAATCAAGATGCTGAACGATACGACAATGCAATACGAGAATTGATTGACAACTAGCATGATATAAAAACTATTGTTAGAAAACCAAATATTCTTAACTCAATCAACCATACTAAAATTTAACAATACGAAAATTAGTAAAGAACCAAGACAGTATAACAAATAGAATACTAACTCTTGATAGTAACAAGCAAACCATAATGCTAGGAATGCGAGATTTAATAAGATTTAACACGATATTCAATCAAATGATATCAACCATTACTGTAATTCAACAAATTTGAGCTACATTAGAAAATGCTGCAACATTTGCTAAATTAAATACTATACATGCTAATATAATGGAACCAATTGATTTATTATATGAATTATTAGGAATCAAATCACTTATAACTCATAGTAAATTACCCTTTGAAGTAACAGAATCTAACATACTTGTATTTAAAAAATAGCCATAGTGAAGGGTTATGTAAAGAATCATGAAATTACGTTTTTAATAGAAATCCCCATTGTAGAGATTAATACTTATAATTATTATCATTTAATTGTTTTCTCTATGAAAGTTAAACAATCAATATCAAGTTATTATCCCAAACACCAAGTTCCTTTCCCTAAATGAACTTAGGCATGGATTAACAAATGAGAAACGCAAAGAAGTGACACCAAGCCAATACTTATGTCAATCAATAACGACAACAGCTATTCAAACAGATAGCCCCTGCGAAGTACAACTATTACGATTCTCTAATCACTACTAGAATTGTGTGCCAAAACCAGTACAAATTACAGATATGAAAATTTAAAAAGTTACGGACAACAAATGGATTGGTATATTTCCTCAAGAAGTAATAGCAACCGCCAATTGCAACAAAAACGAAAACAGTTTGGCTTTAATTGGAAGCAGAGTGATCACCATAAAGAAAGATTGCTATTTAAAAGTAAAAAGTGAAATTATTCGAGTATATCAAAATCCAGCAGTGACGAAGAAATTTGCAAATCTACCCAAACTACAGTTCAAGATTCCTCAAACCGAAGACAACGAAATTATCAAAAAACCGATGCAACTAGAACATCTAGACCTCGACGATCTCAACCACGCAGTTGTAGCATAAACTTGTCGTTTTTAAAGCAAAAAGGATTTGAGTTGAAAAGTATTAGACAGCGTATTTATTATTAATTAAGTTGACGGATGTGAGAATAGCAACGTAGTTGATTTAACAAAATTATCGTAAAGTGGACTTATGAATTAACAAAGGAAATTTCTGGAGCAAAATTGGAACGTAACAAATTCCCGCCCCCACTCCCACCCCTACAGCAAAATTAACAGATCGTGGCAGGAAAACAAAAGTAATGGGAGTAGGCAGGACCAAAAACAAAAAAAAAACTCAAACAAAAAGAAAACGGAAAAAGAAACACCCCAAAATAAAAAGAAAGAACTCTCGTTCGGCTCGAAAGACCAATTATAGAAGAGGAAAAAAAGGAAGGAAGGAAGGAAGGGAAACAAGCAACGAGGACTAATATGGAACAGCATGGACAGTCAAAAAAAGTCGTCGGAGGACGGATATTTCTAGTAAAGAAACCGGAAGATTATTAACCTCAAGAGAAGAAAAGGAACGAGGAAGAAAACCAACAGTGTACGCCAAAACAGAACCCAAAGGTCAAGTCTCAAGTAACCAAAGGAACAACTAGTAAGAACGAGAGGAAGAGAGGAAGAGTGCTGGAAAAAGGAAACGGTGTACTGCAAACTGTGGTAACCAAAAATTTCACCAAATGAAGGACAAAAAAATAAATGCTAACTAGTCCTAAAGTTGACTAAGTCGTGGTTTCCGAAGAACAAAAGACGGACTAGAAAGCACCTACCACAGGAGCGGATGGATGAAACACAATCGGAAAGGAGACCGACAACAAAGAAGACCAGCAAAAGGATAGGGAGAAGAAAGTGGAACGAAAGGAACGAGAAAAAAAGAAAAACCAAAAAGAATAACACCAATACCAAGGACAAAACCCTAAAAAACTAAAATCGTACAAAAGAAAATAAAACAGAATCCCAGTGTAGTTATGTATGAAAAGGTGTGGACATGTGCGTGCGTGCGTGCGTGCGTGTGTATGTGTGTGTAGGTGTTGTGCGTGTATAAAGTGTGCGTCTGTGTATGTGTTGTATTGGACCGCTGTAGTCGCCCCTTACGACAGGCAGGTCGTACCATGGGGCTATTCTATTCTCGGACCCACACGGGGTGAAAGAAAAAGAAAGAAAGGAAAACCAAGTAAAACAGGGAAGTAAAACAAAATCGTAACGTCCAAAAATCAAAACCTAAAGGAAAGCAAAGTTGGCATAAGAATCTGGGGCACGAGGACTACATATTAGGCTTACGGCGTTTACGCCGCCAGAAGGGAAGCAGAGCGAGATCGGGAGCATTAGCATTGTCCGGATGGGCATGTTTCAGATCTTTAACATTCCAAATGGATTTGTGACCGGAAGGATCAGTAAGTTCGTAGATCCAGGGAGAAACGACTTTAGAAATGGGAAAAGGACCAATGAATCTAGGGGCAAGTTTGGCGTTAAAATGACGGGACGCGTCGGACAGAGCGAAATTACGGCGCCAAACGGAATCGCCTAATTGATAAGAGACGGGACGACAGCGGAGATTATAGCGGTTGTGAATTTTTCGATAACTGGCAGAAAGTTTTTTGAGAATGTGGGAACGGATATTCTTAAAGTGGTCGGGATCTGGTGAAGGATGTTCCGGATCAGGAATGTACATGTCGTTTATTTCGGACAACTGTCCAAAATAATCGCCGGAAAGGATATACTCACGACCAAATAGAGCGAAAAACGGAGTGCAGCCTATGATTTCGTATTTGGAGGTGCGGATTGCACAAAATTTTTGGAAGGTTCACATTCCAATGACGTTGATCGTCGCGCACATAGGAAGCAATCATAGTTTTGAGGACACGGTAAACACGTTCGGCAGGATTGGTTTGGGAGTTGTAGCGGACGGTGAAAAGGATTTTGGAGTGATAACGAGCACACAAGGAAGCAAGCTGATGGCTACGGAATTGGACACCGTTATCTGTGATAAGGTATTGCGGGACACCGAAAATTAGGAAGACTTGATCTTCGAGGACTTTGGTGACGGATTGTGCAGTGGCTGTACGTAAAGGAAAGAAAAGAGAAAACTTAGTAAAATAATCAGCCACTACAAGAATATAGGAGTGACCACGGGTGGAACGAGGAAAAGGACCTACTATGTCGCAGAAAAGGACTTGCCAGGGATAGGATGGTTTGGCCGTAGGAGCGAATAACACACTTCCGTTCACCTGTTGATAACAACTGAATAGCAACGAACTTTAATTGCAAATATACGTAAGGTGGAGGTACTGAGTATGTGTAACGAATACTTAAACACACAAAGCTATAAATTAGCGCTCCCTCGAAGCTAGAGCCAAAAGTTAAATTTGCAGCTTTTTGTCGCGTGCACGCCTTCCAAAGGGTTAAGCTATATTTCTGCAATATTTAATCCGCTGGGACTGTTTGGACCTATTATTGCAATTTCTAAATTAATTGTGCAAAATTTGAGGAAAATTAAAATAGGTTTTGTTTTCAATTGAACGACATTTCAAATACAACCGGTACCTCGCAAACTCGTTTCTGGGTACAACTCGCGTATGATGGTTTTGCCGATGCTGATGAACGAGCATACGGAATTTATGTTTTCATTAGAGAAGTTATGTCTAACAATAGTATTGTTGCGAGCTACTATTAGGCAACCCGTCAAACACACAAGCGCCGTAGGCACTGTATATTCTCCAGGGACCGAGAACTCTTCTAGCAATTACTGGAGAATGAGTCATTCTTTTTAATTCAGAGTATATATAAGACCGTTAATAAATGTAAGAGGTTAGTCTATATCAGAATGTCGAATATAAATTATGTCGTGTAAAGTTAAATAGTTGAGCTTTTGGAAGTCCAACAGTAAACATAAATGTTATAATATGTGAACGTGTCTAATGTACATGCAGCTTGTAGAATACATAAATAGACAAAAGTGTAATAAATAAATAGATGTGTTAGTGTTGTTAATGGACCTATGGTTAAGAATTTAGTTTAAGAAAATATTAGTGCTTCTAAATTCATTAGTGTGATAGTGCTTCGTTGTCAATTGGACTGAAAACATCTATAAATAAGGCGTATACTGTTAATTAGACTTGTGAACAGTGAGTAATAAAGACTCTTGTTATTACTTGTTTTAAATTAGTGAAACGCGGTAGTAGTAGCCCGCTACACTGGTGTCAGCCTGTGTGGGGTATATAGTGATTAATTTATTAAAAAAAACACAAGTCTAAAGATATTTAAGTAGTTTGTATATGCCTGTAACAAGAAGCCAAAGTAAGATGGACGCAGAAACTTTAATGAATTTCCTTAAGGATTTTAAATCCGGTGTAGAAGAAAAGTTAAGTGAAAATGCTGCGAAAATAGATGAAAAGCTTAGTGAAAATGCTGAGAAAACGGAGGAGAGGTCGGCTAAACTGGAAGTGACACTAAATGAAAACGTAGTGAGGTCAGTTGAACTGGAATCAACCCTTAAAGAAAAATTAAGTGAAAATGCTGAGAAAATAGAAGAAAAGTTAAGTGAAAATGCTAAGAAAATGGAAAAAAGGTTTAGTGAAAATGGAAGAGTTGAATGAAAAGACAGCCACGTTAGAACAAAGATTAATGGAAAGCTCCATTGCATTGAAAGAAGATGTCACCGAACAGGTAAAAACAGTTGAGCAAAAGTTGGACAGTAAGTTGGTAAAAATGGAAGAAGATGCGATGAGGCTGCAAGAACAAATGATTTCACTAACAACGCGGCCACTTGAATTAGTAAACCAAGTTGTAAATAAGAACATTCCAGAAATAAGAAGCATGGAAAGAAGCGGGTCAATACCGTCTAAATTTAAAGTGAAACCACCCACATTCGATGGCAAAACACCTTGGCCCACATATTTGAAACAATTTGAAGCTGCGGCAATAGCCAACGGTTGGTGCAACAAAGAGAAGGCTATCTCTCTAATAGTGTCCCTACGGGGGGAAGCTCTTAACATCTTACAAACGATTCCCGATCACCAGCAGAATGATTACGACCTCTTAACATCGAAGTTTGAAATAAGATATGGAGACGCTCACCTTCAACAGGTTTACCATGCACAAGTTAAGAACCGCTCGCAAAGAACAAATGAATGCCTGCAGGAATTCGAAGATGACATTGCCAGATTACTTAGATTGGCATACCCAACGGCACCAGATAGCTTTCTTGAACAATTGGCTGTTCAAACATTTGTGGACGGCGTTAGAGACAGCGAAATACAGCAAACGCTAAGATTAGCATGGCCAAAAATGTTAGATGACGCACTGGCCCATGCGCTTGAATTTGAAGCAGCTAAGCAGACATCACACCGGATGAGTCACAAAGTTTGGTCTGCGTTAGAGGAACCTGGTTAAGCGCAGAACAGCATAGATAAAATAATCAACCGTGTGGCGGAAAGGCTGGAAAGACAACGACCGCGGAGATGGCGTCTACGATGCTGGAGCTGTGGTGAAGTTGGTCATATACAGAGACGCTGCACTCAGCCCGCAAAACAACCGGTTAAGCAGCTAGAAAACTAAAGCTAGTCGATGTAAGGGGGCGAACGTCGACAGCACAACATAGTGCACCGCAGATTATCATCCGTACTGCATCGTTGATGGGAAGTCTGGACAGCATTTATATCGATGGTGGAATTAATGATAGGGTTGTCCGATTACTCGTGGATACAGGAGCAACGAGGACTATTGTGAGACCAGATTTGGTTGGTCGTGGAAAAGTGCTACCTGCATCGGTGTGTCTTCGAACGGCAAGTGGTGAGAAAATTTGTACTCACGGAGAGACTGCCGTTACGTTGACAATCGGGGACAAACTAATTAATTATCGGGTGTTGGTAGCTGAAATTACAGAAGAAGTGATCTTGGGAATGGATCTCATGAGAGAATATGAGTTTCATGTAAACATGGAAAGAAAATGTGCTTCGGATAGATGATGATGAGATTCCATTTCAAGGGACGAGTAATCAGACGATGCAAGTTCGAATGATTTGTGATATGAAAATACCCAAGAAGATGGAATTGATAATAATGGGACGCCCGGATGGTACGCTCCGGGAAGGACAAATATGTATGATAGAAGCAACTGAATCGGGAATGGGTCAGGAGGGATTACTGATTGGAAGAACGCTGGTAAAGTTTCGAAATATGATACCAGTAAGGGTGCTAAACATTAATCCGCATACGGTGACCCTGAAGAAAGACATGATTGTGGGAAGTTACATTCCAGTATGCCATATTAAACGTTGTGTGGACGACGCAAAGATAAACCAGCCAACGGTTGCTCACAGAAATTGCTGGATATGTTGATACCTTCGTGTCAAGGATTAAACGGCGACCAACTGGGCAAGGTAAAAGAACTGGTCGGACGATATCGAGGTGTGTTTGCAGTGGATGATAGTAAGAAAGGAAGGGCGAATGTTGTGCAACATAAAATCAATACTGGAGATGCGCAACCAATAAGACAACACCCCGGGCGGCTTCCTATGGCAAAACGTAGGGAAGCCGAGCAAATTATCGCCGACATGGAAGAAAAGGAGTGATTGAACCCTCGAATAGTCCATGGGCATCACCGGTAGTGCTTGTCAAGAAAAAGGATGGGTCGACAAGGTTTTGTGTAGACTACCGGCGGTTAAACAATGTGACAAAGAAAGACAGCTATCCTTTCCCCAGAATTCATGACACCTTGGATACTCTATCCGGATCTAAATGGTTTTCGACCTTGGACTTCAAAAGCGGATACTGGCAGGTAGGCTTGGAGCCAAATGATAAATAAAAGAGTGCGTTTACAATTGGAACTGGATTATGGCAGTTCAAGGTCATGCCATTTGGATTATGCAATGCTCCTGCTACTTTTAAACGATTGATGGAGTCGATACTGAGTGGACTGTCCTGGAAAACATGTCTGGTGTACCTAGACGATGTGATAGTGTTAGGCCGGTCTTTTGGAGAACATCTTAATAACCTAGTGGAGATATTTCAAAGATTACGCGAGGCAAACCTTACATTGAGCCCCAAGAAGTGTCACCTATTTGGAAAAGAGGTGGAATACCTAGGACATGTCGTTTCGGAGACCGGAATAAGAGCCGACCCTGACAAAATAAAAACGGTACAAGAGTGGCCTACACCAGCAGATATACACCAACTACGTAGTTTTCTAGAATTGTGCACATATTACCGACGTTTTATACGTAAGTTTGCGAACATTGCCAAACCGTTGACGAAATTAACTGAAGATGGACAAGAATATGATTGGAATGACGACGGCCACAGTGCATTTGAACAACTGAAACGGATACTAGTTACAGCACCAATTTTGAGTTATCCACGGATGAAGGGGAAAATTGTGTTGGAAACCGATGCCAGTAACACAGCTGTAGGAAGCGTTCTTTCTCAAGTGCAGGACGGACAAGAAAAAGTTATTGGGTATTTCAGCAAGGTCTTATCGCGGCCAGAAAGGAATTATTGTGTGACAAGAAGGGAGCTGTTGGCCGTCGTCAAATCCGTAGAGCACTTTTATAAGTACTTATACGGCCGTAAATTCCTGTTGAGAACAGACCATGCTGCACTAAAATTGTTACTGCAGTTTCGAAATCCTGAAGGGCAAGTTGCAAGGTGGATAGAGCGGCTACAGGAATATGACTTTGACACAGAACATCGTGTAGGAACTAGCCATCGGAATGCAGATGCTCCATCAAGGAGACCCTGTCCGGTAGACTGCAATCATTGCTCCAAGATGGAAGAGAAAATAAGTGTCATCCATAGAATGACGGTAACCGATGATACTTGGCAACCCGAAAGAATACGAGAAGACCAGGAGAATGACGCCGAATTGGGACGTATTATTGAGTGGAAAAGTAGAGGGCAACGACCAACTTGGGAAGAAATTAGTATTTCAAGTAGGAGCCTGAAGGTATACTGGGCACAGTGGGACTCCTTGGTGATTGAAAATAGAATCTTGAAACGACGCCTGGAATGTAAAGATGGCATTGAGAGACTCCAAGTGATAGTGCCGAGAAGCAGAGTGCCGGAAGTGTTGCAGCACTTGCACGATGGTATTTCCGGAGGGCACTTTGGCGTGAAAAGAACTCTCGAAAGAGCGAGAGAAAGATTCAATTGGGTGAACTGCAAAGAAGATGTGAAAGAGTGGTGCCGGAAATGTGAGTTGTGTGCCTCTGCAAATGGCCCGGTCACAAAACGGAAAGCCCCAATGAGACAGTATAACGTGCGGAATCCTTTTGAGAGGGTAGCCATTGATATAGCTGGTCCGTTTCCTGAATCAGAGAAAGGAAATAAATACATCTTGGTTGCAATGAATTATTTTACCAAATGGCCGGAGACGTATATACCTAACCAAGAAGCCGAGACGGTTGCAGATGTACTAGTGAGAGAGTTGTTTTGTCGCTTTGGAGTTCCGTTGAAATTATACTCCGATCAAGGTCGAAACTTCGAATCAGCGTTGTTTCAAAACATCTGCAAGCATTTTGGAATCAGGAAGACTAGAACCACGTCACTTTATCCTCAATCGAATGGAATGGTTGAAAGAATGAACAGGACGTTAGGAAAGTACCTAGCCAAAGTTGTATCTGAACATCAACGAGACTGGGATCAATATTTACATTTGTTCCTACTGACGTACCGATCTTCGGTACATGATAGCACAGGATGCTCTCACGCTTGCATGATGTTAGGACGTGAATTGCGGCTATCATGTGATCTTCAGTTTGGATTTAAACCTGGAAAAGAGATCGCAGGTGAAGATTACGTTAGTAAGCTTCGTGAAAGATCAAAAAGCATTCACGAAAACGTCCGAAAGAATATCCAGACAGCAAGCGATCGAATGAAATCACAATATGACATGAGAGCACAAGAAGGTGGTCATCAACCTGGAGATTTAGTGTGGTTGTATAATCCACAAAGGAAACGTGGGTTGTCGCCAAAATTACAAAGACAATGGAAAGGCCCGTATGAAGTGTTTACAAGAATTAATGATGTAGTGTACCGGATCAGAGGATCTTCCCGTGGTACACTTTGACCGTTTAACATACTACGCTGGCAACAACCAGGAAGGCTCGAATAATGAGAATGGTGTTCGATGAGTTATTAATCATGAGCTAAATGTAGATTTTGAGCGTTTTATGGCGGCGTATGGTCGTTTCGCTAAAGCGAGATTTGGCGTTGTTGTTGAAAAACAGCAAGATCTGTTTAGAGCACCAGAGGAGTATTCCCTTGCACATTGCGTAGCTGAAGATTTGGAAATGTCAAGAGGAATAGCTGTTGTTTTCAAGAAAAAGTTTGGATGTGTCGATGAATTAATACAACAGCAGCCAACTGTAGGAAAAGTTTTGGTTTCTCAGGATAAAAATCGTTATGTTTTCTATCTGGTCACCAAAAATTCTTCATGGCAGAGACCTAGTTATGGACATCTATGGGAGGCTTTGCTAAATCTTAAGGCTCAGATGATGGAAAATGGAGTAACGAAACTAGCGGTGCCCAAGCTAGGCTGTGAACTGGATCGCTTAGATTGGAGGATAGTCCGAAATATGCTAGAAGTAGTTTTCCAGGAAACCAACGTCCAGGTCCTTGTTTGTTGTTATCAACCGGTTGCCTACCAAGACCAAAAAAAGAGTGGACTGTTATTTCCAACGATGCGGTGGATGCACCAGAGGAGATAGCTGGCGATACCGTCATCGGTCATCCGCGGTTTTTTGTTGTACTAAGGTGTAGTTCCTTACTCTTCAGCTAAGTGGACTGTATTCGAGATTATAGTACGTGTTACTTTGCAGTTGCACTGTGTTTTTTAGGGGTTTATCGATAAAGTCGGCGGCACTATTGATAAACTCACGTTACCGAACGAAAAACCGACTGTTCTGGTTCGATATCGATGAGAGAGTGTTTTTTCACTACCCCTTTTTCAACTTATTTACACATGCACAAGGAATTTTTACGACAGGATATAAGGGAACAAGGGATGACAGTTTTACTATTTGATTTACAACTACAAATTTAAAATAACTTAAAATTAACCACGCGAACGTGCGACAAAGAGACCGAACAAAATGTATTTACAGTTACGAGACGTAACGGTTTTAAAGAGGGGGCAGTGTTGCGTGCTACTATTAGGCAACCCGTCAAACACACAAGCGTCGTAGGCACTGTATATTCTCCAGGGACCGAGAATTCTTCTAACAATTACTGGAGAAATAGTCATCCTTTTTAATTCAGAGTATATATAAGACCGCTAATAAATCTAAGAGGTTAGTCTTTATCAGAATGTCGAATATAAATTATGTCGTGTAAAGTTAAATAGTTGAGCTTTTAGAAGTCCAACAGTAAACATAAATGTTATATGATGTGAAAGTGTCTAATGTACATGCAGCTTGTAGAATACATAAATAGATAAAAATGTAATAAATAAATAGTTGTTTTAGTGTTGTTAATGGACCTATGGTTAAGAATTTAGTTTAAGAAGATATTAGTGCTTGTAAATTCATTAGTGTGATAGTGCTTCATTGTTAATTGGACTGAAAACATCTATAAACAAGGCATCTACTGTTAATTAGACTTGTGAACAGTGAGTGATAAAGACTCTTGTTATTACTTGTTTTAAATTAATGAAACGCGGTAGTAGTAGCCCGCTACAGTATTAATTGAGTTATTTTATGTGCAAAATCACAAGTAGCAGCTGTCAAAACTATTAGTGTACTGCATTTGGAATTGTGCGCAGCCCTATTATTGGCTGAGTTAGTAGTAATTATTAAATGCATCTAACATGAAACTTTCGGTTATTAATTCGTATACTGATTCAACAATTGCTTTGTGTTGGATAAAATCATGTCCTAGTCGTTGGAAATTTTTCGTCGCGAATCGATTAATGGAAATTCAAAATATTATAAAATCGGAATCATGGTATCACAAAAACAAGTTGTGGTGGCATTACCCTGCTCTATTATATGACATTACTTTTAAACCCACATAGTGTAACTCACAATGCCAGGTAAATGCACCAAAAGCTAAAATACTTTATGCACGATTATCAACGTTGACGAGTTACATGAATTCTCGCAAAGCATTTTGATAAAATGTTCTGGTTTTCATAAATTAGTTGAAATAATTTCTACAACGTAAAAAGTTCATATTTAACTGTAAAAATAAATTAAACAGAAAGACCTCAGAGTTGTTCATAAAGGAGCTCAATGATGTAAAAGTTGCATGGTTAAAAATTGAGCAAAGGGTTTCTTTTAGTAAAAAGATCGACCAGTTCCAAAATTCTCAAAAGCTTAACGCTAATTAAAAGTTAGTGTTCTTAAATTCAATTTTGGATGAAAACGGCATATTACCTGTTGGAGGACGATTACGGTATTCCAATATGCAATTTGATAACAAGCATTCCTATATTGCTTGCAAAGGACTTACTTTGTGATGCAATTATATCTCAAGTACATAAAACTAGTTTACATGGCGGTATTCAAAATACATTAGCCTTTCCTCGATTCAAATATTGGCGTTTGTCAGGTAGAAATGTTGTTAGAAAAACAATTATGAAAGTGCGTGCTGTGTTTTCGGCATAATCTCGTAAAGACTCCACCGAAAATTTCTGACTTACATGCATGTCCTATAACAATAGACCATTCTCAAGTGTGGGTACAGATTATTTCGAACCCTTTTTTATAAAAGAAAGATTAGGTAAATCTCGTAAAATAATTAAGTCGTACGGCTGTGTGTTTATATGCATGGCAACAAGGGCCGTTCATTACGAAATTGTAGAGCTTAACCACGGAGGCGTCATTGCAGCACTTACGATTTATGCGACAATGGGACTAATTATGTAGGTGCAGCCAATGAACTGCGAAACATTGTAGACTTTTAAATACACCCTGTATGTTTGTTATGGTTTGTTTTGTATTTCCCTTGATCTTCTTTGGTAATTAAACCACTCATAGTTGTTAAAATCGTCTTTATTAACGTTTCGATCCATGACCTAGGATCGTTGCCAAAATAATAAAAATTTTAAGTTTGATATTTATGACATAAATTGAAGGTGACTTTGATTATTTAATGTTTGATGTATTTGGTTTGAATTAGATGAAAATTTTAAAGTTTAAAAGAATGAGTGCCATCAATTTGTGTTGCACCCTATGAGCGACCTTGAGGTAGCCCATACGCTTAACGTAAAATCAGCTGATTAATTTTTATATAGTTAAATTCACTAACTTAAGGATAACATTTTTTAACATGTTTCTATTTATACGGTTAAGAGCATGGTTATTAAGTAAGTGTGCGAATACGTTACCGTATGGCTTAATCATATATTACCTGACCGGTCACGGTCTATATCCAACATACAGACTGAGAACGAAACTAAAAGACAGTGACACATGCACTTTTGGAGAGACAGGGTCACCCGAACACCTAGTCTTCAATTGCACAGTCTTGCACCATGAACTCAACACACAGACTAACACTACAAGACAAAGCACTGCAGGAAATGATATGGAAAGAGGACCTCTTTCCATATCTAAACGCAATCGCACAAAGAACCACGACACACTACATAAAAAATTCCTCGACAGGCGACAATAACTAAATCAGGACATAAACACAAGAGACAACGATTCAAACGTAATCTTTCGGAATTCCAAGAGCATCCGTTCCTGACGGTCAAAGACATCCCCCACCCCATCCCAAACATCAAACCCTCATATGTGGAATGCATGCACCATATATTAGAATCCTAAACCGTATTATAATAAGGACTAACAGTAGATTTAAGATAGGTTAAGAGTAGATTACGTAGTAGAATAAGTCGTTCATTACTAACACTAATACTAATTTTAAAATAACAATAAGTAGTAATAAGGGCAATGCAAGAAGTTATCCAAACCTTGTTACATGCCAAACTGGTTACGTATCATTTTTAGATTTAGATATAATTTGTAAGTTAATTGCCACGTATTTTTTAAATTAATAACGCTAACTTCCGTCGTCGATGACAGTCACGTCTGCGAACAAGAAATGCGGATGTGCGCGAGTGTCGAAAGAGGAGATTAAGCCACGAGACATGGACAAGGCAACAACTATCTGAGTGGAGTGTGTGTTTTTTTTTAGAAACAGGTATGTAGGTTTCCTGTACCTTGCCTTTATTGTACCTGGTACCTATTCCTTCCAACCATCTACGAGTGCAATAGATGTTTAGGACGGATAGCAAAATTTGATGTTCAACATGGCGTTACCAAACCCAACAACCACCTGTTGGATCCTGAGATTAAGTTTCGAGATACACCTCACGTAAGTAATTTGATTTTACCAAAATTAGTGCATGTAAATTTGACTTAGACAGCAATTGCATCACCCGGTAAAACGTGATCTGTAGAAATATAACAAAGGCGTTAACGCCTAACGTACAAATGGCGGGTAAATATACAGCGTAATTGTAACAACCTTTTCCCTTATTATAACTGGAAACTGATTGTACACACGTAACTCATAAAAAAAACACACACACTCACATTGCCTCTTTTAAAACCAGGGTGTCCGGCTACCGACGGCCCTAGTTAAAAGGGACAACAGGCGGTATGGTGCCTATCTCGATGTATTGGGATTTTCAGTTGTCGATGGTCCGGGTGCAGAGGAAGAGGGCGGCGTAAGGGGTGTCCGGCATCCGAAGGCTGCGATACACAAACGGGCATCACGCACACTGGCGACCCCCGATATCCGGCTGCCAATGGACATACCCCCAGCTACACATAAATACACGCACGCACACACCCAACCAACACACGCACAAAAGTTACAACAAGGGAGAAGACGAGCCTGCTTAAATATTAGGCACTAGGTTAACAAAATGTTAAATTAAATAAATAAATAAATAAAATATTAGTCAGTTACCAGTCACGCAAAAACGTAAAGGAAGTTGTTACGTTTATTTTCGACGATGGATTCAGATACGTTCTTTTTGTGGTAATTCGCTTTTCATTCACCTAGCTTCTGTTTCTATTCAAAACCACATATAGTATTTTTACCTCGTTACAATAGTACGCGCAATCATAACATTTCTAGTCAAATCTATTCATACTAAAAACGAAAATTTGTTCGATGGTTAAATGGTTTATATCCGGTATATTTTATTTTTCTACAATGAATACGTTTTCTAATAATTCCGCAACTCAAACCCATTGTGCTTTAAAAACGAAACTTTATTCTATAATTAATTAATCGATACCTTGTTGAAGGTATCAGTTGATTTGTTATATATTCCGATACATATAATTACTTTCTCTGCTGTTTCATTCTAAACCTTCGTCGAAATAGTGTATTGAACTATTCCGATAAAACCGCATTTTCCAGTTTCAATCGTTCGATAACGCGAATGTTTGCATTTCAAATTCGTGTTATTTAAAGTCATTTTTGAACTTGACCCTGTAGCTTGTGCGTCGAGATGTTTATTGCATAATTCGTCATCGTACTTTGAAAGCAATGTACACTTTTTTTTTTGTTCGACAAGATAGCGATGGCTTGCGTGTATTGGTGAGTTTTCCCGCGCTTACTCATTCTAATCCGATTTTCTTTTTAGCTTTTTTTAGCTGGAGGCCAAAGGGGTCCTTTCTTTGTGTAAGTCCGACTGTTCGTTGTCGTGGAGCAGCTGTTTTTTTTTGGTGGATCACTACTGTAGCTACGATGGCCTTTACGTCGCTGTGTTGACTCAACCCCCGCGTGGTCCCCCTGGTTTCTGGCTGCTAACGGCCAGGACACGTACAGGAATGCGAACTTCTCGGTTTCTAATTTTCGGCTGCCGACGGTCAGAAGCTGGGAAGGAAAGCGGTTCTAAGGACATTACCACAGACAAAAACACACACTCACGCACCCACACACGCGCGCGCGCACACACACACACAAACACAAACAAGAGTATTTCCACACGCAAACAATATAAGACTAACCAATATAACTTAAGGTAGCAAATAATTCCGTTAGATTTCTAAGGAGTAACAGGTTTGATGTAATTTTTAGGTAGCAGACTAATTGTAATGTTAGAATAAATAAAAATAATAAATCATACCCTACGGTTGGCCAGATAAGTATCCTGACGCATAGAGGTATGTACCTTGCTTTCTTTAATACATGTCAAGGATTTTTATTTATCAACGGTTGATTGTGTGAAACCAGTTCACCATACTTGTTAAACAGCTGGCTGCGCAGGTGCTTCTGGTTATACTTCGTTAGTTCTTACTACAATGTGGCTTGTATTTAATGCTTAAATTTAACACCTGTACTATTGAGAAAATCGACATTCGCTATTTTTAATTTTAACATATTCGCTATGGAATAAATGTACATTTAATACTTAAATTTAACACCCGTACTATTGAGAAAATCTACATTTAAAACTTGCTATTGTTATTGAGAAAATCGAAACATTAATTTTTTTTGTTTCGATGAATTTTATTACATGTTAGCCGCGAAATGCGCACCTCGTGGATCCACTATCAAATTTATCCTTTACAATATTACTAAAATTTAATACTATTATTTGTCCATGCAAATCAAGAATTTTTTGTTTTTATTTATTTTTAGTTGTTAATAGATAATCGTGGACGATGTGCTTAATTTTGGTCGTGCTTTATTTATATATAATTTTTGTTTGTATTTAGGTGAATCCCCCCACTCTCCACGTCTGATAGCTAGCCTGGTACTTACGTTTCGTCCGGCTACGTCATTGTACGTAGCAAAATTTCTATTACATAAGAATTTTCATAACTGCCCATTCGAAATTATGATAGGTACTTGTTATAAATCAATACAACAACAAAGCAGAACAACCTGTAGTCAAACAATAAAACCGTTCAATCCACAACGTACAACCTGGTTTCTTTTTAAAAGCGTGTATTAATTATTTTTGCGAAGATTTTTTGTACTGTGTAAATTCTTCGGGATATGTTGGATAAATTTTGTTTTTTTCGCGGGTTGCTTTTACTTTTTGTAATATGTATTTTAATTAAAGGTTTTGTAAATAAAATTCTTTTCCTGAGGTTTTCTTTTCTTTCTTTATGACCCACCCCACTCTACGACTTTTTAGCGAACACAGTAATCTTTGTATTCCTGTTTTGTTGTGGTGTTTGGTGTGGGCGACTTTTTTATTTACTTTACTTTTCTTTCTTGTCTGCACGGAATACTGTAAGATAGGTATATACTACCTCATTAGAAATACAAAAAACAGATGTTCAGCGAACGTATAAATTGCAAGCATAATTCGAGATATCTAAATTAGACGAAGTCAATTAGGGATGAGCCGAAGCTTTGGTATCGCTTCGGTTATCGGCTACTCCGACTTATTTTAAATATTTGGTACTTCGTTCTGCTCATGTCGAAAGTGGTTGAAGCGTTGATCGAATCATATAGTTAAGGAAATTTTTGCTTCACCTGTGAAGACTGTAAATTTCATAGAATTTAATTTCTTTTATGAATATTCAATTGTATTTAAAGAAAGTTAGATATCCAGATGAGTAATATTTACAAGCATTCACATGCACAATTTCTTAGCAAAATAACTTATAAATTACTAGAATTAAATTTTTGCTTTAAATTGTTGCCAACTTTCATTTTGTATTTATGTTTGAAATTTTTATATTTCATTATTAGTTAGCAGTACACCTTTAAAAAACGAAAAACTCCATCAAATTAAATTGTCGCTCAGCAGCCATGGGTATTCATTTTTGTTTCACAACTAATAAACTTGTAACATAAACACTAGTGGAATGTTCTAAAAGTTGGCATTATTATCTGAAATCACAAACCAGTCCATCGCTAGCAACACAAACTTGTTTTATTGAGAGGTATTACCGCACAGTAGGAGGTCTATTTAGTATTTTTCTTTCTCTTTAAAGGGTTTAGGCAAACAACAGTGGGTGGTTTTCCAGTTCAACGTAACTTCTATACAGAGGCAAGTTTATTCATACATTTAGTGATTTAGCGCATTAGTTCATAAGCATATGTCATAAGTCAATTAAGCATGCTACAATTTTTATTTAAAGAGTGATAAAAAAGGTGATATTTGGAGATTTTATAATTCGTACCATAATGAAAAGTTTGCTAGGTGTAAATTATACGACTTACAAATATCTTGTGGTGGAATTGGAATGAAAACTTCATATACTTTTTTTACAAATCATGTTAAACACTCTTATACTGATGACTATAAAAAATACCACGACGAAAAGAAGCTAACTGAAGCAAGTACATCTAAAAGTACTAAAAATAACCCATGGTTATTCAGCCACATCGACAACCAATATTGCATGATATTGCAGAAAAATCTAAAAGATGAGAAATAGGTGACAAACGTGCTAAGTCTTTGCATTATGCTGTGGCAGAAATGAGAGCGACTCCGTGGCGTTGTTAGTATGCGTGTGACCACTATGCCCAAGGTCGCGGGTTTGAATCTCGAAACGGTCCGCATTTTTCACAAAAATACGCCCTCGTTCGGATGAGAGGTAAAATGGAGGTCCCGTATTTGAGCATTTTCACGTACGTAAAAGATCCATACCTTGCTTGAACTAGCAAAGGTTTCGCAAAATTCAAAATTTTCCAGCTAAAAAAAACTCGCTACCTGGTCAATGTAGCACCTTGGGGTAGAGCATTGAAACATTAAATGTACTGTGGTAAAAATGATTGCCTTGGACAATATGCCATTTTGTGTTGTCCGAAATACAGGATTTACACGGATGAGCACATATGCTCCAAATTATATGTTACCCAAAAGACTTTTTTCAATAGTGACACAATATTTCCAGAAATGAATAATCGTGTTTTGGAAACTATAAAGAAGAAGATCACAGTTGAAAATGCCAAGTACATATCGTTCACGTTAGATATATGAACCTGTTCAAATACAAATGTAAGTTTTATAAGCTTTACAGGAAATTGGCTTTATGATAGTTTTCAGTTTAACCATGTAGTTCTTAATTGCAAATATTTTCCTGGGAGTCATACGGGTGAGGTAATTAAAAATATAATTATTGAGATGCTTCAAATGCGGAATATAGACTCTTCACGTGTCGATATAAGAATTATACACACTACTACCAATATTGTTAAAGGATGTAACGAAGCTGAAATTGGAAATGCGTCGTGTTTTATTTATACGCTGCAGTTAGTAATAATGGAAGGTATAAAAATATAAAGGTCAATAACTGATTTGATAGCAACCTCTAAAAAGTTAGTAAGCGAATTTAATCATCCACCCACAGGATGTTCAACTTTAAAAACATTCAAGCTGAATTAAATGTCGCTAATACAAAATTAGTGCAGGATGTACAAACCCGGTGGAACTTAACATTTTATAAGCTTCGAAGTATATTTGAACAAAAACGGGCATTAATCATTTATAGTGCTAATAGTAGCATGGATTCATTAAATACAAATCAATAGGCTTTAATCGAACCATTTACTAAACTTACTAGAGCCCTTTGAAGAAATCACAAGAGCAATGAGTTCAAACATTGCAAAATATCAGAAGCTATACATACCCACTGTTACGACCTCAATGAAGTTTTTATCTCAAGGAAAACAATTTTTCTTTGTAATGGGAACAATGAAAGAGGTTCTACGTAAACAACAAACCTAAAGATTTGAATCCATATACAAAAGAAGTACTTTATGGGATCCAAGATATAAATTAACGTTTTTTAAGAAAGATCAAACAGTGTTGATTAAACAAGCTGTAATTCAAGAATATATCTTAGGGCAGAACTTGAAGGAGATAAATCTTTATCCAGCAACGAATCCAGCCATAAAGACATTCCGTTATGAAAAATCAGAAAATTTTTACCTATACGCAAGTATAGATCGTTTGTGTATGTTGAGGAACGAGGCAACACTGTGCACCTCCTCCTCACCCCTCCGTTTTCGCCTTCCACCTGCTACTTCTCCCTCCGTTTTCGTTTTCCACCTCTTCCTCCACTCTCCGTTTTCGTCTTCCATCCCCCTCTTCCACCGCCACTACCTTCACTTTATTACGTCTCATCTGTCATCCGCCATTTTTTCTTACGTCACGTCTGTCATCTACCATTTTTCTTATTTCACATCTGTCAACCGCCATTTTTCTTATGACAGTCACCATTTTTCATACGTCACGATTTTTGACTTACTCGGTATATATCCACTTTTGCCCCATCCTGTATTAATATACATTTTAACGTAAGTTCTTAGAGAAAAAACCCGACTCAGGAGGGCTTCGAACCTGTGCTGCCCGATGCAAAGCAAGTACCTTAACCACTACACTATTGAGTCATTCGAAAATATTACTAGCAACATCTCGTATTATTGTTTAATGCACAGACTCTATTTCAATTTAGAAATGAACTTAAGAGTGCATTTAAAATATGCAAAAATTTTAGAATAATTAAGAAACAGCTTACAGATTCCATTTTTTAGAGACTAATTTAAGAGTCCTTAACCTCGAATTTTATATAGACCACCCGGTATATTTTTTTATTAACAAGCACCACTAAGTCACGTAATTCTCAAAATAGGTATGTTCTATACGCCTGCGTCGATCAACAGACGCTTAAAGACTGAACAAACTTAAGGATGAACTTTCTTTTCATTTGGTGGAAGTGGAGGATAGAAGTAGAGACGGAGGTGTAGGTGTTACCACCTAAAACCTAAGAATGGAAACAACGATTAAATACATTTATTAATAATAATTTTTGTTAGTGTTGACATTACAAATAAGTAAAACAAATTTTAACAAGAAATATCATTTTATTAAAATTCTCCTTATACAAGGGTACAAAGAATACTACTATAGTAAGCCTGCTTATCGTAAAAGTCGATTAAAGGGCGCAGCAAAGGGCAGCAGCCTTGCTGGTTAAAAGATATTGGAGAAGAGTTGGTTGGTCTCGGGCGATTCTCAATAATTTACTAGGTTGTTGTGAGTTGGTCGTGACAGATACGGCTTTTTGCTAAAATCTTTAAAAACTGTGTAGTGGAAAGATATGGGAACCTACCACAATATTTCCCAGGTGTGCATGGCCTAAAACACAAACTATGTATGATGAAGAGCTCACAAGTAAAATTCTTTTCTGGAGGTAAAATAGCCCCTTATTCGAATCTCCGGGAGGGGATACTTGGGGCTAGTCATCGTAAGAATTTAAAACAACGGTTCGAATTAGTGATAGGAACTTGGAATGTAATATCATTACTTAGAGTAGATAAGTTAACGAATTTATTAGTCGAAATGAGAAAATGAAAGCTGGACATTTTAGGTATTAGTGAGGTAAGATAGCCAGATAGTAATGACTTTTGGAAAGATAATTATATAATAATTACAATTTCTTCAACTAATGGACAGGCAGGGGTAGGAATAGTGTTAGGTAAAAGATTAGGACGTAAAGTTAAAGAGTACTTACAATTTAGTGATAGAATAATTATGGTTAGATCGAGTATGAAACCCACAGACACTGTTTTAGTACAGATTTACATGCCAACAACTCAGTACGAGGATGAGAAAGTAGAAAAGGTATACAAGGATATAAATAGTATAGCGAGAAAAGTAAAGGGGGATGAGAATTTAATAGTTATAGGCGATTTTAATGCGTCAGTGGGAGAAGGTAGTGAAGGAAAAATGGTAGGAAAATTTGGGTATGGTAGACGATATGATACAGGAGAAAGATTAGTTGAGTTTTGCCAGGAGCATAGATTAGTAAGTGTAAACACCCTATTCGAACAACATGTTAGAAGAAGATATAACTCGAAAGCGCCAGGTGATAGGGCTAAATACCAAATAGATTATATTTTAGTTAAACAAAGATTTAGAAACCAAGTTAAAAACTGTCATAGTTATACAGGGGCTAACATAGATAGCAATCATAACATAGTTAAAATGAAGTGTAATCTAAAATTCAAAAATCGAGAAAGGCTAAAAGAGAGGGATGGAATCTAAAAAAGCTTAATGATAGTGAGGTAAAAGGAAAATATAAACAAGTATTAGATAATAAGATCAAAGAGATAGCTGTAGGAGGGAACATAAAAAATAGATGCGAAGAAATAAAAAGGGCTGTATATAATACAGTAACACAGACTATAGATAAGAAAAAAGTAGAAGCGAGAAAACCCTGGGTAACAAAGGAGATACTAGATTTAATAGAGAATAGAAGAAAGCTTAAACCTTTCAGAGAATTAGATAGTGAAAGTAAGCAAAAATATAACAGAATTAGAAATAAGATACATGAGTGTAGAAAAGCTAGAAATAAATGGATGGAGCAAAAATTGTAAGAGAATACAAGATCATTTGAGAGTAGGTAAGATGGACAGGGTTTACAGGGCAGTTAAAAAGTTTTTTGAGAAAGATTGGAAAAAATATAATGGTATTAAAGATGAGAATAATAAGTTTCTAATAAATAAAGTTGAGGTAGCAGATAGATGCAAAATATATTTAGAAGATTTATATAAGAGAGACGATTTAGATAAGTCAGAGAACGGCCAAGAAGAGAATGTAGAAATAAGGTTCTCAATATTAAGAGAAGAATTTGATAGAGCTGTTAGGAATCTTAAACTACATAAAGCGCCGAGGATAGACGCTATACCCACAGAATTAATAAAATATGCAAGTTAGAAAACTTAAGGCAGATTATATGAACTAGTAAAAGTAGTATATCACACAGGTGAGGTCCCAATAGATTTCAAAAAAAATATTATTATCCCAATCCCAAAAAAGTCAGGAGCTGATAGGTGTGAAAATTTTAGAACGGTTAGTTTAACTTCCCACACTTCCAAAACACCAACAATAATAATTAAAAGTAGAGTAGAAGCTTTGATTGAGAATTATTTAGGTGAAGACCAATATGGTTTTCATAAAGACAGGGGGACTAAAAACCGATACTAATGATTGGTGTAATTATCAAAAAAAGGTTACAAAAAATAAAAAGACTCATTTCGCGTTTGTAGATTTAAAAAAAGCATTTGATAGGGTTAATTGGATTGTTATGTTCAGGGTTTTGGGAAAAATAGGAATCTCTCATTAGGATAGAAAAATTATTTACAGTCTATATAAAAACCAAAGTGTAGTAATTAGATTTGATGAAATAGAAAAGGAAGCTAAGATTAAAAATGATGTTAGATAGCGTTGTAAACTATCTCTCTTGATTTTTAATGTTTATATTGAGGAAGCTTTAAACAGCTAGAGAGAGAAAAGAGATAGGTATTAATGTACAAGGATAGAAAATAGACATGTTACGTTTTACAGATGATATAGCCATTATAGCAGAGTCTAGAAACGACTTAGTAGAGTTTTTAAATGTTTTAGATGAGATACTACAGAGTAACTATAGTGTGAGAATTAACTCAAGAAAGACAAAGATAATGATAAGTGAGTTACAGCCTAGTTCTAAACCAAAATTAAAAATAGGTAATACCGAGTTAGAGGAGGTAGATGAATTTTGCTATTTAGGTAGTATAATTACAAAGGACAAATGTAGCAGAAGGGATATAGTAGCTAGAATAGTTCAAACTAGAAAAATAATTTAAAAAAAAAACTTACTAATAGCTAATAGTATTAGTTTAGATAATAGAAAAAGTTTCTTAAATTTGTACGTATGGAGCGTTCTATTATACGGTAGCGAGACTTGGATAATTAAAGAGGTAGATAAGAAAAAGGTAGAAGCTTTTGAAACTTGGTGTTATAGGAGAATGTTAAAGATTAGTTGGACAGATAGAGTAACAAATGAGGAAGTTTATAGAAGTATAGGTGAGGAACCTTGTATATGGAAACAATTAAAGGTCAGGAAAGATAGAATGCAGTTAAGACATTAGGGACTATTTAGTAAGGTCCTAGATTATAGACTACCAAATAAAAATAGAGTAAGAGACCTAGACAAAGCTATATTAGTAAAATTATTAGAGACTTAGGTTGTGAAGGGTATGTAGACCTTTTCAGACTAGCTCAGAATAGAAAAGAATTTAGAGCTGCGTCAAACCGACCTTAAATAAGTTCGAAAACAAAACAAAAAAAAAATAAATAAAAATCGGTTAACTAAATGTCACCATGTCATAACTCACAATTAGTTAGCGGTCTGACATGTTGGCAGCGATTCGCTGCTTAAGCCTTACCATGAAATATAATTTAACACTTTTCCTTTTTTAAAGGGGATAAGCAGGTAATTTTTCATTTCTTTATAAATGGCAATCTTGTAAACATGTTGGAGTTCTTTAACAACGATGAGGTTGTTAATATCTACGTAGAGCCAGGTAAATAAGAAAAAGATACAAAAATATAGGAAGACCTAGACCAAGCTATATTAGTCAAATTATTAGAAATTAACCTTCAGATTTCCCTGAAATTTGCACAGTCTGCATCTATCACTATCTGCATGTGAAAGTCTGATCTCGATCCACCTCTACCTCTTTTTTTGCTATCTCTGCTTGTAATATTTTCCGTACTATTCCCCAGAAATGCCTTAGAACGTATCCTGTCATTCTATTTCTCCTATTTCTTTGTTTTCCACATATATCTTTATTCCTCTACTATTTCTATAACCTATTTGTTATTAACTTTGTCTGTCCATGCTATCATCCTTATACATCTGAAGTACAACATTCCATAAAGCTCTATTTTTTTCTGTCTACTTTTCCCACTGCCCCTATTTAATAGAAGTACTGTACTGTGCTCCACAAATATGCTTTGAACAATTTTCTTCTTGTTTCTATGTTTGTTGTCTTTGAACATAACTGCTGTTCTTTCTTGTTTGATGTAGTTCGGTACCTTCTATTGTTTTACAGTTTCTTACGATTTAAAGTTCATAATTGCACAATTTAAAGGTTTATAATAGCAATCGCGCAAGCGCGGTTTACTACACACCACGGGCAGTTGGTAATGCTAATATTTATACAGATTTTGGCGCGCCCATCTGTCAATGACGTCACCAATATACAAATTAAATACGCAATTGACGGAAAATACATATTTAATTAGCGAACAAATTAAGACAATAGGTACTTACATAAGAAATCCGACGTCCTGCGGGGTTGAGTTAAAGTTGGCTTCTGTTGACGTCCATCAGGGCTACTGATGGCCCCTTTTAAGGCAATTAACGGAGGGTACGCCTTCCAAATGGCTAGAGCCCCCTTTAAGATAGTTAAAGATGGTGACTGCTCCGGTTAGCTGTTAGCGGAGCATGGACATCTGGCTCGTTCTAGGGTCGTGGGACTGCTCCAGGGTCGTATTAGATTCCTATATGTAGCGGAACGATAAGGAATAGGTTAATTAGGTAAAGACAAACAAAGATAAACAAAAGGAAATCTACATAATAAAAATGAAGATACGATACCAGACACGACCGCCCTTCTCGATGTTCAAAGGTAAAAACGGCCCCGTTAAAAAGAACACCGGAAAAAAACCCCACTTTTATGTCCTTTCACGCGTCGGCGCGCAATTATTCGTCCAACCCACTTTTAACGTGACGGAAATACGCCAAGTCTTTTAAATTTTAAGGCGCGAAAACTTCCGCACATAAAAATTAAGCTAAGACAATGTTTAGTGCCAATTTGGCACGTAACAAGTTATATACCCTATTTTCCCGATATTTAGTGGTATGGGGGAGGGCAGTCTTTGGCTGCCAAGTTCCCCAGCACTTGAACCTTTGTCAAATTAATAGTTTTCCCTCTCGCACAATCAACATTGGTTGAAAATATTTCGCAACCAACACCTGCAGTTGTTTATAATAATCATCAGATTTAAGTGCACTTTTTCTTTCGTCATTAGGTTTTAGGTCTTGAAACTAGTTGGACGTGTACCTCAACTTATTTATGCTCTAAGCTAGCCTACACAGTTCCCTGAAATTCTCACACCAGCCTATATACAGCTCGTTTCCCCTTCTATTGTTTTCTAATTATATGCTCTATTTCACCGAGATTCAGTGGTGTGTGATGGGGGTTAAGCAGCTTGTGACTGCCACGAATGCCCAACACTTAGACATTTGCTATATTAATACTTTTGCAGTAAATCGCACAATAAACATTAGTTGAGAATATTGCAAGACCAATACCTATAGCTGTTTATAATAATCACCATGTTTAAGTACAGTTATTTTTTTTCATCAATTGTTTTTCAATCATGAGACTTTTTGGATGCGTATTTCCATTGATTACTATTCTGAGCTAGTCTATACATTTCCCTGAAACTCCCACATCCTACATCTTTCACTATCTGTGTGCAATAGTCTAACCTAGATCTACTTCTGCTTCTCTTTTTCCTATCTCTGCTTCTAATATATTCTGTACTATTCCCTCATGTCCTAGTGTGTGGCTTATCATCTTATTTCTCCTATTTTTTACTGTTTGCCACATATTTCTTTCTTCTCCTACCATTTCTAGTACCTCTTTGTTTTTAACGTTGTCTGTCCATGATAACTTTATCATACGTCTGTAGCACCATATTTCAAAGCTTTTACCTTTTTCTCCTCTGCTTCTCCTACTGTCCAGGCTTCACAGTCGTACAATACTTAAGCAATCTTTTCCTTGTTTCTATGTTTGCTGTCTTTGAACACTTTTTCTTGTTAAATGTAGCACAACCTTGTGATAATCTTTGTTTTACATCTTTTGTGCTTTTCCCATCTTGCGTTATTTGGCTTCCTATGTAGCAGAAATTCTGAACCTCTTGTAAGTTCTCGTTAACTATTTGTATTCTTGTTTTTGATTTATTTTCCCCTTATACATACTAGAACTTTATTTTTATTTTTGTTAATTTTCATACCCTATCTCTCTGTTAGGACGGTTTCCATTTCATTAAGAACAGCCTCCCATTCTTCTTTGCTAGATGCTAATACCACTATATCATCTGCAAATCTAACCATATCAATCTTTTGTCCCTGCATAGTAATTCCAAATGTCTTCCTGCATTTGACAGTATTCATTGCCTCTTCAATGTGCAAGTTAAAAATTAATGGGGATAAGGCACATTCTGTCTCGCCACTTGCCTAATATTTACTTCTCTACTTTCTGCTCTAATTATATTACTGCTGTTTGCTCTTTGTATAAGCTATGTACTATTCGTCTATCCCTAAAACTAATTCCAATCTTTTTGAGTATTTCAAACATTTTTTCCATTTTACATTGTCGAATGTTTTTTCTAGATCTACAAACCCTATATACACGCTTTCCCCTTTTCTATTGTTTTCTGCATTATCACCCTCAGAGCTAAAATAGCCTGCAGTGTTCCCTTGTTTCACCTAAACTCAAATTGGTCTTCTCCTAGTATTTCTTCAACTCGTTTTTCCATTCGTCTTTGTACAATTCTAGTTGATATTTTTGAAAGACGTGCTGTCGAACTTATTGTTCGAAAACTTTCACATCTATACGTGATTCTTTTTTTTTTTGTATAGTTAGTATGATGTTACGTTTGAAATCTTTGGGTATTTCGCCTGTCTCATACATATAGCTTGCAAGTGGGAAGAGACGTTCTGTTACTGCTTGTCCAGCGAATTTTACAGTTCCTGTTTGCACCTTATCTGTATCCGGCGCCTTACCATTTTTCAGGCTCTTTAATGTTAATTCAAACTCATCTCTAAGTACAGGATATCCCAAGCTTTCATTTTCAATGTCTGATTCCTGTTCTAATGCTGTTAGTTCCTCTCCTGCATATAAATTACCTATATATTCTTGCCATCTAACCACTAACGTTACATTTCTAACAAATGACGTTTGCTCTCGCCCTTATATTTTTGCTATATGGTGTTATATCAATAAAATTCATTCTAATTAGTTTGCATGCTTCCTCGTTTGTCTTTCCTATTTCCATCATAGTTTGTACCTCTTTGTAGTTTTCATCAATTCGTTGTTCTTTAGCTTTCCTGTAATTGTGAATAATTTCCTATTTTATGGCTTTGTATTTCAGTTTTTCGATTTCGTCTGATCTATTTTTGTATCTTTGTCTTTCTTCTATTAAATTCAGGATATCCTTTGTTATTCATGGTTTCTTATTTTCTTTTTGTGTATACCCCAGAATATCTCTGGCCGCCATGTCTAAACTGGATTTAATGTTATTCCATTGTTTCTACTTCCTTAGTATCAGAAATTTTCCCGATATCTTTCAGCCATTCATTTGACTTTTTTTCAATCTTACGTGGATATTTTTATCTTTTAATTTCTCAAAGTCAAAGTACCTTTTTCCGTTTCTTTTTCCAAATTTTTGAATTTAAAAGAGGCCTTCATAGTTACGATGTTGTGGTCGGTGTCTATATCTGCTTCTGGGTAGTTTCTAGTCTTCTACTTGATTCCTAAGCTATTGTCTAACAAGAATGTAATTTATTTGATATCCTTCTATATCTCCTGACATCTTCCACGTATATTGTCGTCTAGCATGATGTCGATATAATGTGTTTGTGACGATTAAATTGTTCTTGTTGCAAAATTCTACCAGCCTATTTTCCTTATCATTTTTCGTGCCTAAACCAAATAAACTTACTACCACTCCTTTCCTACCCTCACCTACCACTGCATTAAAATCCCCCGTAACTATTAAATTTTCATGTCCTTTTACGTATCTTAGGATGTCTTTGCTATTTTTGTAAATCGCTTCTACCTCTTTGTCACTGTAGCTAGAGGTGGGCATATATACTTGTATTATTACTGTGTTTACCGGTTTAGATTCTAATCTAATCATGAGTACTTTTTTGTTCTTTTGTAAGTAATTTTCTACACAGTGTCCTATCTTTTTTGCATAACCATCCCCACACCCGAATTTTTTGCCTATGCTGTTGTATGAATTATCCTGAAGTCTCTGCTCCAAAAATCTACCACCTTTGACCACCCAATTTCACTACTACATCTAATGTTCACCTATCCATTTCAATTTTCAAGTTGTCTAGCTTATCTACTTGCTTCATACTACTAACATTCCACATTCCAACTTGCAAAATGTTCCTGACTCTTTTTCTGAACTTTCCGGTCGCATCCTTCAGAGTAGTTTTCTCCCGGAGATCCGAATGGGGGACTATTTTAACTCCGGAATCTTTTACCACAGAAGATGCTATCATCTTAAATAACAAGTAAGTATGTTGTGTACTTGGGATGTAATGTAGTGGTTTCCCGTTGCTGTCCACATCGCAGTAGTCTGTCTTAGAATGTAATACCGATCCCTATGGCCAAAAGAGCTGCTGCCCTCTTTCGAGAACCTGTCTTAGTCTGGTTCCACACCAAAGACCCTGCCAATTTGGCAAAACCTTTGATTCGGTTCTTTAGCTCATTGGAGTCGTTCCATCTGTTCTAGTAATGTAGAACTACGTCAAGGTGCAGGTCCATTTGAAACGGCACAAATCCACATTATATTAAAAATAAGCAAATTAAATGTTCAAGAAGAAGACGGAATTCAGTGACAAATAGACAAAGCTCATATATTATTTATATTAAATATAATAAACAACCTTCTGAGCTGTACGATTTTGATGTTTGTATCACAGAGCATTTCTTTATTTTTTAAATATTTTAAAAGTCGATCATACTATTTTTATGTAAAAACCGAAAAGCTATTAATTTACCAAGAATAATAGATACTTAATAAGTGTTCCTAATAGTATTTGTAACAAAAACAACAAAATACATTTGCGATAACACAGTCCTTTATTTTGCAACCCTCCTTTTTACAGGTAGGAATGGGTGTACAAAAGAGTCTAAACAAAACTCTGGCGGGACTAGCATCCACCTTTCGTGGCTGCGGTAGATTACAAAAAACTATATCTCAGGGGTTTTTACTCTTAGATATTTTGAGAACAAAGTTAAATTTTACCTAGGCAAATTATAAGGATGCAATTTAGAACATGATAAAATAAAGTAAATGCTGTATGACAAAAGAAACTAATAGATAAAGCTAACAAATTCAGGACGAGAACAAAAAACATTTGGTAGACCATTAAAGAAATGAAATTTAGAAAAATTAATTAGTATTTGGGTCAGCAGAGAACGGTTTAAGGTCTTTGATATGCCACCTTCCTTGACGTTTTCCTTCAGTGTCTTGGAGTTCATAGATAAGTGGACTAATGACGCAAGTAACCTTACATAAAATGAATTTCAGAGCTAATTTCAAAGAGAATTTTTTAGTAGCATCAGATAAGACATAATTTCTTTTCCAAATCTAAAGCAAAAGAAATATCTTGTTTTCGCAGATTATAGTGATCTTTACCCTTTTCGTAGGCTTTTCACAATTTTTTTCTAACATCATTGAAAATAGAAGGTAATGATTGTTGGTCTTCGTCCCAGTGTACTTTTTCGTCAAATTCAATTACGTTAGAATCATCAGGAACTGAACCGTAATAACTACCATCGATTGGCGTGTATCTTCCAAAAACAAGAAATGAGGGAGTGAATTGGGTTGCTTCGTGTTTAAATGTACATAAAGCTAGAGCGATTTTAAAGATATTTTCATCTCACCTAGTGTGGTCTGAGTCGATATATGAAGAGATAGCAGTGATTAAGATTCGATTTACTTTTTCGGTAGGGTTTACCTGGGGATGGTATTTGGCATTGAAACAAATTTTTTGTACTTTATAATTTTTAACGAAATTTTGAAAATCTTTTGAGATATAAATTGCACCCCATTATCACAGAGAATAATTTGAGGGATACCAGAGATAAGAAATATTTTTTGTTCTAGAAATTTGATTATAGCGGAAGATGTGACTTTAGTTAACGGTTGTACAATAACGAATTTAGAAAACCAATTAGTAACGACTAAAAGATATTGGTTACCTTTTTTTGATCGAGGGAGAGGTCCTAATAAGTCAAGCGATATTAACTGAAGGGGATAAGATACACGTTTGAAGTTACCCATCAAACCAGAACGAGCTCCTTGAGAACTGCTTTGAGCCCCACAAATTTTATAGTTTCTAATATAGCGACAGACAGAATGTTTTAATGTAGGCCAATAATAGAATTAATATATTTTAGCTAAGGTTATTGTAACACCAAGATGAGCAGCTGTAGGGTCGTCGTGACACAATTTGAGAACTTCAATGCGGTTAGGGGTAGGAACTACAAGTTTCCGTTCAGGGATGTTAGAGATTTTGTGAGATAAGGAAGATACAAATTTATATAATCTATTACTCCTCACACGAAAAGTGGAAAATTTATTAGGATTTTCAGAAACTTTCTTTATCATATCAAGATACCAGGCATTGGGAATTAGATCTGGGAGGTTAAGAGAAGCAACATTACGAGATAAGGCATCAGGCACAATATTTAATTTACCAGGTCTATGCCGAACATCAAAGGTAAATTGAAAGATACGCAAGTTCCATCTTGTCAACTGACTTGCCGGTTGTTTTAAGTTATTCAACCACGTGAGAGCTGCACAATCAGTAATTACTGTAAAATGTGTACCTTCAATATATCCTCTGAATTTTTCAATGCCAAAGATAACCCTTAATAATTCAAGTTCGGTAGCTGGATATTTTTGTTCAGCAGATGTTAAAGCACGACTAGCATAAACAATAGTGTGTTCTAGTCCATTGTTTACTTGAAACAACATCATGCTTAGACCAGTAAGTGAGGCATCAGTTTGAATATAAAACCTTTTGTCAAAATTTGGCGAAATTAAGATAGGTCCAGAGGTGATTAACGTTTTGATTTGTTCAAAAGCCTGCTGAGCTTCTAAATTCCATTCAACAGATAGACTTTTTTATTTTTAATTAAGGCAGTAATGGGTGTAGATATAGTTGAGAGATTAGGTAGAAAAATGCGATAATAGCTAATCATTCCTATTAAACGTTTAATTTCGGTAACAGTCTTCAGTGTTTTAAATTTAGTAATTTTAGCGTCAACTTTAGCAGGATCTGCCCGAAAACCAGTTCCGTCGATAATAAAACCAAGAAATATAAGAGAAGAACAGCAAAATTAACACTTCTCCCAATTTATTTTAAAACTTGCTGCATTTAGGCGTTCAGCGACTTCATTAAGTGTAGCAATATGTTCTTCAAAAGAACTTGAAATGACCAATATGTCGTCTAATAATACAAAGGTACGTTCTTAGTGTAAGATAGGACCTAACGTTTGATCCATAGTACGTTGTAAAGTCTGTGGTGCGTTACAGAGACCAAACGGCAAGAAATTATATTCGAACAAACCCCGACCTGAAACACAAAAAGCAGTTTTTGGACGTGAAGATAAATCAAGAGGATCTGATAAAAAGCTTATCTAAGATCGATAGATGAGATAAATTTAGCATGGCGGAGCCGACTCAAAATAGAATCAGTACGAGTTAAAGGATAGGTGTCAGCCACAGTTAAGTTTTCTTCCGCCAAAACAAACACGCCATTCACCATTCTTCTTACGAACCAATAACACGGGAGACATCCATGGCGAATTTGAAGGAGAGATAACATCGGATTCAAGCATTTTATCTATTTCGGAATGTAAATGTTTTTGTAATGCAGGCACAGCATCGCCCATAGAGATAGTGTGAGTTGCAGTAGTAACACAACCAAATTCAGAAGTATTTAATTTACGAAATGTCAATTATAGAGTTAAGAATTTCACTCTGAGAATCGGTAAGAGAAATTTTATTAGATATATCAGCCGACGCACAAGAGTTTGTTTTGAGAGAAGCTTGCCAAGAGAAATTTTGGAAATATAAATTTAAATTAAAAAGTTGGCAAAAGTCAACGCCAAGTAAAAATGGATAAGCTAGTGTGGGTACCATTAAAAATTGAACATCCCGTTCGAGTGACTCTATACGAATTTTTAATTTGAGAGAACCAGTTACATATATTTTATTATCGTCAGCTAGGTTGATAGAGGTTTTTTCTGGAATAACTTGAAATTTAATGATTTGTTCAGATAATTGTCTTAAGCCTTCATTATTTAAAAGACATCATGACAAACCCGTGTCCAATAAAGCGATTACATTTAGAGAGCCAATAGAGATAGGTAAATGTGGGTGAATATCGAGAGGTTTTTTAACAAGTTGTAAGGCAGCAGAATTTTTATGATAAAAGAAATGAATTGTTTTCAACCAATTAGACCATTCGGCTGGCGTCGAACGACATATTTTAGATAAAGAAGACAAGTTATTAAGGTAACGGTATTGTTATTACTAGATACGTTAAATAAAGGTTTAATATTGGGGGTAAGTTTATGCTTTAATTCTGTTGACGTCTGGGTGTGTTGAGTTGTTCTTGTTGAGGACGATTTTGGCTGCTTGAGATATTCACGTCCTGTGTAGGAATATCTCTGACAAATTTTTCCGATAAGGTAGGGTTACATTTTGTACATTTGGATGTATAGGTATTATTTCGACCACAGCGATAACAGAAGAGGTTTTTTGGATATGTGTAAACATTATAAGTATGTCCGCTTTTTTTTACAATTCCAGCAGGTAACTGAGTTTATCGATGGATAAACAGGAAGATTAATAGTAGATGCTTTACATGGTGATTCTGATTGACATGCCAAGTTTGGTTCTAATAGGTCAGATTGTTTTGTTGGGGGGGGGGACGGTATTTACCTATACGTAACTTTACTTCTTGAAGAGAGCGGCATAGATCTTTGAATTGAGATAAAGAAGAGATATGTTGTAAAGCTAAGTGTTCAGAGAAATAAGGATTTAAGTTTCGTAAAAGTCTCGGTAAAAGTTGATCGATAATTTCTGGTTCGGGTGGTTTTTTATCTAATCTGTTATATAAAGCTTCAATTGAGGTAATAAAAGAGAGTATGTTTTCATTAGGCTCCTGGGTACGATTTTTATTCCATTCCAGTGATCAGTTATATATCCATGGGGTAAAAAGTCGCGTTTTAAACAAACTAATTCTTCCCAGGTATAAATCTAGTTTCGTATGTTCTTGTACCAAATCAAAGCTGAGCCAGAAAATAATTTCCCTGCTGAGACAAATAAATCTTGGTCTGTACAGTTACGTGAGATCTTAAAATCGTTTACGCGATCCAAAAATGACATTAACAAAATTTGCGAATCGAAGCCCGAGAAAGAAATTCGCCATTTATAAACCGGTATAGATTTCGGGGACAAGATAGCAGGTTGCAAAATGGTCAGATTAGAAAGAGCAGGAGGCAAATTTACATCTCGATCTAAGTTAAGTTTTTCGAGAATGACTCCTACAATTAGGAGAACGTCAGATAAGAAAGTTTGTTTGGTTTCATTAGCCTGTTCATCCTAAGTAATGGTAACAAGTCTAAATGTTGCTTTAAATGTATTATACGGGATCTGATACGTTTTAGTTCTAAATCGGAAGCTATTGGAGTTGTTCGATAAACTATAGTATTAATGTCATTTGGAGATTCTCTGATCCCGAGGACATTTTGTTTTAGGCCTGAAGTTGCCCGCCAGCTTCCTGTGCTAGTACAGTCTTTAATTGCAAACGTCTGTCGTTTTGATTAGACGCTGATTGAATACCCTGGGACTCGAGTTCGAAGATGGTTTCAAGA
This sequence comes from Platerodrilus igneus, assembly GCA_036346225.1. NCBI lineage: Eukaryota > Metazoa > Arthropoda > Insecta > Coleoptera > Lycidae > Platerodrilus > Platerodrilus igneus. The sequence goes on along the minus strand of JARFIW010000888.1, from coordinate 619,189 downwards.
GATTTAAGGTATAATGAATTCATTGTGCTATTATGTTTAGGAAGTAAATATACCAAGATAAGTTTAAAGCAAATAGAGAATAGTTTTTACTAAAATAAACTTTTTCTAAAAAAGAATCCGTAAAATCTAGTTAATGATACAAGTTGGATTTAATAAAGGCCAGATGCAGATATAATGTAGTTATACTGAAATTTAGAACTGAAAAAACCGGTTATAATAATCTAAAAAAAATTCAAGTCACGATAGGTATTTAACCAATGTGGTCTTAAAGAATTTTTAACATAAGAAATGGCAAATAAAGCTCTTACAGTGATAAGTTATCTATGAATATAGAACAATACTTACTGTGAAAATAATCTACATCCAAAAGAACATATTAGTTTAATCACAAGTCAATTAAGGTTAGGTAGTAACGATCAAACACATTCCAAATATAAATAACACTATTTTTGTAAAGGAAATTTAAATTACACTAGATTTAAAATTGCATGATCAAAGCAATCAAAAAGCAAACAAATAGTCATTTAAAGTGACAGTTTCAACAAGTTGAATTGACATGTAAGGTTACTTGCAATGCTGTCAACCAAATAAGATATAAATAACTAGAGGTAACTAAAATTTGGTGGTTGCCAAATTAAATTTTAAAAGTCACTAGAAATTAAATTTTTCAATTACAGATAATTGAGTGAAAATTTTTTTTTTCAAAAGTATTTTTATTTTAAGAGCTAATTACAAGTTACAATGAAGGGTACTTATAAATGAATTTTTAATTTCTACATAACACGCATAGGCGCCGTTGTTACATTTCCCGCGCCGATTTACGCGCTATTTTTGCGCGTTAGGCGTGGCTCTAACGCCATTGTTATAAAACCTATACCGACCACGTTTTTACCGTATGATGCAATCGTTGTCTAAGTCATTGCATGCACAATTTAGGTAAAGATCAAATTACTTATGCAATGTGTATCTCGGAACTTAATCTTGGGGTCCAGCATGTGGTTAGGGTTTGATTGCGCCGTGTTGAACATCAAATTATTATCCGTCACGTAACTTCTATTGCATTTCGTTGGGGTTTAAAAAGAAATGTGATAGCGGATCGCCAGGGGGGTAAAGGGAAACTACATACCTTTTTCTTAAAAAACTATCACGCACTTAGGTACTTGTGGCTTAGTCCATGTCTAGTGGCTTAATGTTGCTTCCTCCATTCGCGCACATCCACATTCTATCTGCGCAGACTCGAATGTCAGCGACGACGGAAGTTAGCGAATTATTTTAAAAATACGCGGCAATTAACGTACAAATGTATCTCCAAACCTAAAAAATGATACATGGCCAGTTTGGCATGTAACAAAGTATGATTTTTTAAACACTAAGATCCCATTTTCTTAATTAACTTAATCTCGAAGCATTGCAATTAATTTATATACAAAGAACAAATCACTATGATCAATTTATATCAGCAGTAGAATAATTTAAATTACTTATTCTAAAGCTCTAAACTAAAGCTTTACATTAATATAAGTACTATAATCGGCATTACATGCAAAATTCGTATCAAAGTTTCGATTAAAACTAACTTCCCATTTTCATGGCAGCAATGCATATACATTTTAATTGTATCAGAAAAATCAAGAAAATTCCAGCAATTACAAAAATTATTATCTAGAGATTTTTTACAATCCTAGAATATATCCTACTATTATATTAACAACCCTTGTACATATCAATCAAGTGATCTTCAAAAGGTATAACACCACATGGGAGCTGACACTCATCCCCTTTGTGCACAAACACCTAGGTAAATGTTTTAAGGTAATTATCTTTAGCAACTTGCAGACTGAGTGGCAATGAATGGTCATAGAATGGGCGGTTGAATTTCTGAACTTTTTTTTCGGGATTATTTAAAAGAATGGTCAGGTATAGGTGTAGACAGATATTTAAGGAAAATAAAAGTCCGTTGAAGTCGGTAAACAATTTCAATTGCACGAGAGGAAACTATATTTGCAAGATTTTAGGTAACTGTAACACGTTAAAAGTATTAGTTCATCGTGTTTTTACGTTTACATTTTAAAACTATCAACACGGTTTCAAAAAAAAAGAATTCCCGCAGTTGATATTGTTGTCAATTACATTACGCCGAATAGGACAAATATCTTTACTTTTCACTATCTGTCCACGAGTAGATAAATAGATGCGGGGCTTCAAGACCTATGTAAGCTTAACACCCGACTATGATAATTTTTTTTTCATATATGCATTCGATAAAGCTCCGTTTGTACCCGTTTGTACCGCTTTTTATTTCGTTTGTACCTCAAAGGAGTGAAAGTTACAAGGGGGAAAAAAGTCATTAACGCCTGACTTGGAGATACAGAAATTTTCTAAATGCCATTCGATTAAGCATCTTTTGTAACCGCTTGTACCACAGCCAGTTTCGTTTGTACCCTTAATGGGGTGTTTGTGCCGATTTTTCAAAATAGGGGTAATACCTAACTACGTCATTTTTAGAGATATCTTACATGCGCAAACGGGTGCTGTTTCGTAATAGTTTGTACCCGTTTGTACCACCACCAGTTTCGTTTGTGCCATTAAGGAGGTGTTTGTACTGAATTTTTCAAAATAGGGGTAACACCTAACTCCGCCATTTTAGAGATATTTTAAATGCGCAAGCGGGTGCTGTTTGTACCCTTAAGGGGATGTTGGTACCAAATTTTCAAAATATGAGTAATACCTAACTACGCCATTTTTAGGGATATCTTAAATGCGCATGCGGGTACTGTGTCGTAGTCGTTTGTACCCGTTTGTATTACCGCCAGTTCCGTTTGTACCCCTAACGGGGTGTTTCTACCGAATTTTCAAAATAGGGGTAACACCTAACTCCGCCATTTTTAGAGATATGTTAAATGCGCAAGAGGGTGCTGTTTCGTAATCGTTTGTACCCGTTTGTATCACCGCCAATTTCGTTTGTACCCTTAAGGGGGTGTTTGTACGAAATTTTCAAAATAGGGGTAACACCTACCTCCGCGATTTTTAGAGATATGTTAAATGCGCAAGTGGGTGCTGTTACGGAATCGTTTGTACCTGTTTGTACCACCGCCAGTTTCGCTTATACACTTAAAGGGGTGTTTGTACCTAATTTTCAAAATAGGGGTAACGCCTAACTCCACCATTTTTTTTTAGAGATATCTTAAATGCGCAAGCGGTTGCTGTTTCCTAATCGTTTATACCGCCGCCAGTTTCGTTTGTACTTTTAAGGGAGTGTTTGTACCTAATTTTCAAAATAGGGGTTACACCTCACTCCGACATTTTTAGAGATATCTTAAATGCGCAAGCGGTTGCTGTTTCGGAATTGTTTGTACCCGTTTGTACCACCGCCAGTTCCGTTTACACATTTAAGATATTTCTAAAAATGGCGGAGTTAGGTTATAGCCTTTTTAATTACGTTAAGGGAGTTTTCCTATTAGGGTTTTTTTTTATGTGACCAGCTGAAAGGCACAAGAAAGTTTTACGAGGATTTCCAGTAAGTGTAAAGAGCCCACGGCAAGTTTCGGTGGAAAATGGCTCGTAGATAAGGAAACCTCAAAAGACTAAGCGGCTACTCGAGCTATTTGCTCTGGGTAGAACATGAGCTGTGGGTCGGGGTTGGACTGCGACCAAAAATGTAAAGAATATGGCGCCACCGAATTTTTGTATACAAAGAAGACCTTCCTTAAGTCCCTTGTATAAGGCGAATGCGGAAACCTTTACTCAATTACCGCTATACAATATATTACTGAAACACAATCCCTAAAGTTTTCTTACCTTATGGCTCGATATTGACCTTTATAGATGCACTGCTACACCTGTGAACAGATTAAAACAAAGATAGCACTGTTTGTGCATTTATATCCAAAATTTAATAATTAATTCGAATCAACCTTCATTCATTCCAATTAATAAGGATAGTCTTGACCAAAATAAAAATCTATTCCTTCAGTATTTAGCATGTTATTTACAAGACATCTTTTTTCTTTAATATAAGTTTGATCAAATTAAGTTATTGAAAGATATGTACATAAGTACTTCTCACAGATAAAACATGGTAATTTCTATTAGAAATGTCTAGCAAAATTTATTTAAAAATGAGTGAGCATGAGTTTCTTTTCTGAATATTTAGCTATAAATAACAATTTCGGTTGGTTTTAGTAGCACTACTTAACCTCACAAAAATATTCCACTTAGCAATTAGTGAAATATGAAATGTAAAAATTTAATTTCTAAGATTTGAGTAAATTATGTTTCAAATAATTAAATCAATTTTCATTAAATATAGAATTTAACTTTTCTTATCTCATAATGACATCTACCGTATATTAAATGTATTAATAAAAAGATTTAAAGTAAAAATTTACAGGTTCCTGTTGCTTAATTTGAAAAATAAATAGTCTGTCATTCACCTAATGAACTTGAACATCACCACGTGATCAAACAAAAAAATTATTTGTCTGCTATATCCAATGCTACAGCTGACGTATATGAAAGTAATTTACATACCAGATGTTCATCCGATGGAATAATACCTGCTAGGTATATGGGCCATACCCGGAATTATAATTGATGATTTATAATTCGCTTGTATCAACAACCAAAATACAGGAAATCTCCAATTCCATACAACCAAATTAGCTGGATACTGAAATTCCAAACAGCATCACAGCGTCCATATTAAATAATTGATGCACGCCAAATCGACATTCGTACAAAGGTTAACTTCACTAAATACTGATAAATTTCATTTCTTGTCCAAATACATTAGTTATATTTCTTAAATTTTTCCTAAATTTACCTAAATTTTCCTAAGTTTTCCTAAGTTTTCTGTTAACCAAAGGCCATTCAAACAAAATAACGTCTCGTCATCTGCGAGCTAATTCCAGCAAGTGTGGACATCAAAAGTGCGCGTCGCCGAGACGATAACATTTTAAGAAAACAGTTTTTGATTTTCTGATGCTTCCAACATGTGGACTGAATTAACGTCATCGTCCTTGCGTTCAACGAACAATTGACCTCTTCTGACGACAGCTGATTTGGAAGTGATAATATCACGCGGGTTGCCGCCTGACAACAAGCTTAATATTACAATCGTCTAACAGAAGGAACTCTTATGATGACACTAACAAAAAGGCGTCTTTTTGTCACCGCATAATTTAAAATTTTACACTTTCGAATTGAAAGCTAATATTGTATTCGACAATATGTAATATGTATTTCGTAGATTGTGTAGCATTATTATACTTAAATTGGTTGTTAATAAATTAAATAGGTTAGATACCTGTAGAAATATTATCAGAAAATAAAATTGTTACAAGGTGTTACCCCTATTTTGAAAATTCGGTACAAACACCCCCTTGAAGGTAACAAACGAAACTGGCGTTTGTACAAACGGGTACAAACGATTTCAAAACAGCACCCGCTTGCGCATTTAACATATCTCTAATAATCGCGGAGTTAGGTGTTACCCCTATTTTGAAAATTCGGTACAAACACCCCCTTAACGGCACAAACGAAGCTGGTGATGGTACAAACAGGTACAAACGATGCTTAATCGAATGGAATTTACAAAATTTCTGTATCTCCAAGCCGGGTGCTAATAATTTTTTTACCCCCCTTGTAACTTTCACCCCTTTGAGGTACAAACGAAATAAAAAGCGGTACAAACGGGTACACACTGAGCTTAATCGAATGTATATATGAAATTTTTTTTTATCATAGTCGGGTGCTAAGTTCACATAGGTGGCTTCAAGGTGTTGGATTACGCTAAAAATATTACTTTTTATTTCAAAATTATGAGATATCCAGTAGAAGGTAATTATTAAATATCCTGTATAGTTGAGGTCATTTACAAGTTCCAACTCGCGGTCACCCACCTATTACCATGTGATTCATATTCATATTAAGACAGACAATCATTCGTCGCTATGCATTTTGTTCTCTAAAATACGATGCTAAAACATTTCTTGCAACTGCGATGACTACAACTTCCAAGCCTGCTATGACCAACAACGGTATACACATACGTAATTCGGTACAGTTATTGCAATTTGTTGTGGATGTCCGATCAACTCTTAAACTTATTAAATGAATAACGTTTTATGCAATACAAGTGGAGAGCCCAATTACGCCATATGGTTACTAGATTTACAAAGAACTAATAATATATTAATAGAATAATTATTAAAGCAACACCATTTCATAAAATCATCGATATAGCAGAGCGTTCGAGCATTTGTTTTAGCAGGTAAACAAAAACAAACAAAGCACAAAAATCAATGATTTCTGCCACCATTTCCGCCTTTTTATTATTACGGTAAAATGTGAACGTTTTTGACATATAAACAGAAAGAATTAGTATCAAACGTTTAATTGACTTTTTGAATATTAAAAATATGTAAAACTAGTAAAATGTTCAGTAATACAAAGACCGTAACTTACCCGCATTCGTTGAATGATGATATCCTATATTAGGAAGTATATAATGTCTAATATTTTGACACTTCACTTTTTAACAATAAGTTAATACCACTTTATAATACAACTTACAAAATTTTCAATACAATTCATAACAATTCACAACACAACCGAACGAGCGATGCTCGTGTATAAAACTAAAATAAAAGCTGAAGCTCAAACAAAACGATAGACAAATAAAGATCGCTACCAATATTTAGTATCTGACAGAGACGCTTTTATAAAGAAACACGAGCGTATACGAAATTAAACGAAGGAATTATATATTACCAAGGAAATGTCAGGACTCCATTTTTTTCTTTCTTGTTTATCTATTATGTTAGTAAAGTAAAAACTATTAAACCTCAATTGTTAAAAAATTTAAATACACCACATCAGTAGAGGTATATATGATTACAATCAATTAAAACAACTTTGAACTAATAAAATAACTTGATTGCTTTTAAACTTCATTTAAAATATCTCATGTACCATCTATTGGAGTTGTAGTATACTAAAAATACAAAGATGTAGTATACAGCAGTTTTTATAGGTTACACACACTCTAACGTCATTTTGTTAGCGTAGTTTAGTTTTATTGCAATCCGCCTAGATGGTTTTATAATGATAACCTAGCGTCTAACATTTGCTCTTATGCTTTTAAATGCGTATAACACCAGAGGGTGCAGCAGTAGTATTCATCTTGACATTGAAGTTAATATACGTATATAGAGTGAATTTTATTTTCCGCTAAATAATTTCGAGTTTCCACTAGTTTTATACAAGTGCTAATCTAATAACTTGTTATTCGGTTACGCGCTAGTATCCAGCCGGGATGGAAGATTCCGAGGCACAGAACATCCACCAACCTCAACAGACAGCACACGCAACGATAAAGATTATGGACACCGAGCAAATAAAATACCTCCGAAGCCACGACGACCTTTCATCTTTTGAAAAGGACATTAAAAAGAAACGCACAAACAACACACAACCAGCAACACCTTCAACGAGCTTATGCTAGCGCAGCAGCTAGCATAGCAACAGCGAACGCAACACCTTCGACAGCGACAACAAAAGCTACTGATGCAGGTGAGAAAAGACCGATCAACGCAATAGTTCCGCCCATCTTAGTCGAAGTGTTTCCTAACTTTTTAACACATGCGAGGGAACTGCAAAAAGCACTACAGAGAAACATCGACATCAGAGCCTCGGGGCTAGGTGCAAGAATCCTGCTGTAAGATTCAAACGAGTACCGTTTTATACAAAATTATCTAAAGGTAAATGCTATTGAATATTATACTTACACACTGAAATCTGAACGAGAACTAAAAGTAGTTATAAAAGGACTTGTGGCCTACATTACGACAGACGACGTACAGACTGAACTGACATAACTAGGATTCAACGTGAAATACGTAACTAAATTACAAAACAAACAGAAAACATACACTAACACAATAATGGTCGCACTGGAAAACACGCCCACATCACACAACATTTACAACTACACCAACTTGCTTTACTGCAGTAAACTTAAAATAGTAGCGTTCAAGTCCCGAGTCGAAATAGGACAATGCTTTTCCTGCCAATGATTCGGGCACTCGAGCCTAAACTGCGGCTACAAGCCTAGGTGCGTAAAATGCACAGGAAACCACCGGGCAGCCAACTGCACAAAAAACAGAGAAACGGCAACAGTTTGTGTCAACTGCAGCGGGGCACACCTCGCCAACTATAGAAACTGCCCGGCCTACAAGCACGAATTACAGAAACGCAAACCAACTACAGCACCACCACACAACAACCAACAATCATGACCAGACAGAAACTACCTGAAACCAACGAGACGGACGACACAGACTCTCACCAGCCACCTCAGTCGCATCAACAAATAAAATGATAATAGACAATACTTCCGACAGTGATGAACACTCGAACTCCGACACAGAAAGTGAAAGACAAAAACATAAAGACAATACACGACGACGACGATGCAAGAACAAAACAACTACTAAAACGACCGTAACAGAAACGAAAATTGAAAACACACAAACTACGGCACCAAACCAAGTTGCCATAGCCTCGACAAGCACACCACACAACACAGGCACACCGAAACCCACAACGTCCAATGTCAACATAACAACACACGACCCCACCTCCAAACTCAGTAAAGTACTGAATAAAATTATCCACTAGGCACAGACGCTAATAAGCAACTACATAACAGGGACTTTCGAGGTCGCATCAATACTAACAGCACTATGGGACATTATACAGACCTTTAATGGATAACACGACTAACACATGGAATTTAGTACTTCTATCCTGGAACGCAAACGGTATGCAAAACAAATTCACGGAACTCAAACACTTTTTACAGGAACATGATGTAGACATAGCACTTATATCAGAAACTAGGATAAACACTAAAAAACCAATAAATCTCTCAAACTACAGTACATACAGAAAGGACCGCGACATACCACCTGGACAACTACCATCTGGAGGGGTAGCCATCCTAATACACAAAAGACTACTACACGAACAATTACAGCTAAAACCCACAACCCTCGACGCTGTAGGCACACAAATTAAAACAAACGGACACTACATAAACATCATAGCTGTATACAGAAGCCCTATCAGACCTCACCTAAGCACAGTAGACATAGACAACTTACTAGGGAGATCTTCGGCAAGAAATCTAAACTAAAAGGTACGTCTATTGTATTAAGAGATGACTTAACTCAAAAACGTCGGGAACTCGTTCAATTAACTGTGACAAAGTTTGGCAAAAATAATGTTTGGATAAACGATGGAAAGATTTTTGTTAAATATCAGGAGAAAGTGCACAGAATTACAAACTCCATCCATTTGGACAACCTTGCATAACTAGATTGCTGCTGGTACGGTAAAACGTGTATACAAATACTAGTTAAGATACAAAACTTCATTTAATTATAGTAAGAAAAACCTTGAAATATTTTACATCCTTCACATATTTTACATTCTTTTTAGTTATTAAGCATCACATTATATCAAACCATAATTATCCGTAATTAACAATTAATTTCAATTAGCATTGGGTGTTTATAGAATAAATTTCTTATAAAAATAATTTGGGAGAACCTAACTAACAGATAGAATATTATTAGAAAACATTTATTTAAAATACAAACATATTTTTCAATTCATTACCTTACGATACACTATCATATATTTAGTTTAATAAGGAGGCCTATAAAGTATTAATTTTTCGTTTTTTCTCTTTTCTTTAAGTACCTCGTAGTCATTCACTGAAAAATTTTATTTATAATTCTAATTCTAAATTATTGTTGGGTTTATATAAACTGTGACACTTCCAAATATCTAAGTTGTGGTGCATATAAGTAAATTCACCTACACAAAAACATATCGCAAATTAGCAGATCGTTATTGTTCAACATCTTACGTTAGGCTTAGTCTATTAATAAGAAATTTATACGTTTGCGTTTATATACACTTTTTAATTACATTAGTATTAAATAATTGCAAAAAATGGACCCATACATTCGCGAAGTGAACTATAACCAGATTAACACTGCCGAATATACTAATATCTTGGATCACAACAATTACTGGAATTGTAAAAACCATAATAAATACTTTAAAATATTTCACCAAAATATTCGTAGCCTAAAACGAAACATTAACGAATTAAAAATCACGTTGAGTCAACTGCCGTTTGAATACGATTGTCTTGTTCTTACGGAAACATACCAAATTTTAGATAACACACCGTTTTTACTACATGGTTAGTCAATGCTGTATAGCGGTGGAGCACTTAATAAAAACGATGGTGTAGTCATTTACCTAAAAAATAAAATTGATTTTAGACAGAGTATAGTCACCATTGGGTCTAGTACAGCCATACAGATTTTATTAAAAAAGACAAAGCACGATACATATCTCATAACCGCAATTTATAGATCTCCATTCGAACCTGATGAAGATTTTATATTTAATTTACATAATTTGCATAGACCATATATTTATGAAAACAAGAAATAAAGATCACTACCTAAATTGTATTCCGACAGTTATAGATACTTACATTACAGATCATAGGGCCACAGCTTTATATATACCGTGGGAACAGTGTAGTCAAACTAAAAACAAATTAAAGGAAATTATTTACATAAATTACTCAAAAATAAAAGATGCCGTACAAACTCATGATTGGACTACTTACTATGATGAATCTGATGTTAATAAGTTAACAGATAACCTGATCGCTACAATAAATACATACGTTACACATTATAGAACTATAAAAAAGTAAAAAGGAATAATTTATCACGTAAAGAGCGGATAATGCCAGGATTAATAAATTCCATAAACAAGAAAAATTTATTATACAGGGAATACAAAAGCGACCCAAGTAACAATCTAAAAAAGGCATCTTACACACAATACAGAAACTTTGTGAACAAGGTAATAAAAAAAACAAAATACAATTATTATGTCAATCAAATTTATGCTAATAAAGACTGCGAGAAAGTTATGGACCATCGTTGGTAATACAAATCGTACTGTACAAAATAAGGGGGTCAAGGAGATTTTTGTAAACAACAACATGATATCAAATCCAACACAGATAGCAAACGCGTTTAATGATTTCTTTTGTAAGGTAGGGGAAGCACTTGCTAGTAAAATTAAAAGACCAACTACTCCAGTAGCATATACAAAAAAAATGTGATAAAACCTTCTTCTTGAGACCGGTTCAAGAAAATGAAATTTTAGAAATAATAAAATTACTAAAAGGTAAAAAAGCTGTTGGAAGCGATGGTATAAAATCAGAGTTATTAAAAGAAATAAGCCATTCAATTGTTTCACCACTTACATTTCTAATAAATAAAATATATGAGACAAACATTGTTCCGGATTCGTTTAAAAATGCGGTTGTAATACCGATTCATAAAAAGGGAGATAACGTAAATCCGGCAAACTACCGACCTATATCTATTATTATATCCATTGCGAAAATATTTGAATTAACTTTGAAAACCCGCATCATACATTTTTTTAATCAAAATAATACTATAGCATATAACGAGTTTGGTTTTAGGAAAGGATATTCTACTAGTGATGCTATAAATTCCTTAATTGAAAATATTACAAATAGTCTTGAAGAAAGTAAGCCAACTCTTGCTGTTTTCCTAGATCTAGCCAAAGCATTTGATACTGTTAGTCATACGCAACCATTGGAAGCTTTGGATTATTCAGGAATAAGAGGAGCTTCCAATAAGCTTTTTCAGAGTTATCTGGAACAAAGGACACAAGTTGTCAAAATAGGAAATACGTACAGCAGTGCTCTAAATATAAAATATGGGGTACCTCAAGGGACTGTTTTAGAGCCAATTCTATTTTCAAAATATATAAATAATATACTTACCACTCCTTTAAATGGTAAAATAATTAGTTTTGCTGATGATACGGCAATTACATACACGGGAAATACTTGGATAGAGATGGAAAAAATGGTTGAAGATGATTTAAAAATACTATTTAACATATATAGTCATAAATTATTAACAGTAAATTATGAAAAATCATGCTTTATTCCATTCTCTAATAACATAGTCGGATTACCAAAATTTAATACTCTTAAAATTCAACTATCCCATGAAAGTGTGGAAATTAAATCGCAAGAAAGTACAAAATACTTAGGTGTGTATTTAGACTCTCATTTACGATGGAATATTCATTTAAATAACGTTGCTAAAGTTTTAAGAACCTTATTATACAAATTCAAATGCTTAAAAGAAATACTCGACATTACCCACCTAAGAATTATTTATTATGCATTAGTTGAATCTAGACTTAACTATAATATCTTAAGTTGGGGAGGAGCATCCTCTTGTTATCTTCATCAAGTTGACGTCTTACAAAAGAGAATTTTAAAAATAATATACAATAAGCCATTAATTTATCCTTCACACCTGCTATTCCTTGAAACGGCCATAATGGATATCAAGCAATTGTTTATGTACAATATTACTTTATATTTATATAAAAATAAAAACAACAGGAAACATATCCACCATATCCACCATAAATACGACACCCGGTATAAACTAAATGATAACATTGAAAGACCTCCTTCTATTCAAAGCATCACTATACGTAGCTTTATGAACCTGATGAGCAAGATTTATAACCAGTTACCTAACATGTATAAAAACTACATTACAATTTGCAATTCATTACCATTAGTAAAGAAAATGTTTAAATATTACATTATAGCGTTGGGACGTGCACAAGTACATAGTATCGTATAGTTTATTAGCTGAAACCTAAACCTTTATATTTGGAAGTGGGTCAAACCTTTAATACACATTTTGTTTTCACTATAATTAGAAACTATCAATACATATTATGTATGCAAAGTACAAAGATTTAAAACAGTTTATTAATAAAACGCACTTACTTAATGTCAGTTTATATAGATGATAGTCCATGCACAGTTGAATAGACTCAGTGGACTTTTTTTTACATTGTTTATTTATATTGTTTATTTATATAATTTTGTTCTTATATTATTACTTTGAATAAACTTATTATTATTATATATTATTATTACTACAAAACGACACTCCGACAATAATCAATGGGGATTTAAACGCCAAATATCAAGCATGGGGAGCAAGAACGGACAACACGAGCGGACGTATACTCCACTTGCACTAACTGATCAAACACTTTGACATAATCGCACCTAACGAACTGACAAGAATCCCCCCAACAAGACAATACGAAGCAAATGTTTTAGACATATCCTTACTACAATACATACCTCATCCAATACAAACAGAAGTAATACACGACTTAAGTTTGGACCACCTACCGATAATCACCACGATACAATCACAGACAACACACGTACGACTCAGACACAGACACAACTGGAGGAAATTCAACGAAGCACTACAAAGAATGATCACGGACGGCAACCCGGTCATAAACAACGCAGAAGACATAGACACCCGCGTACAAAACCTAACAAGCACAATGAAACAAGCCCTACAATACAACAAAGAAGCAATCACCCTTAAGAACACAAGACCAAACTTACCAAAATACATTAAACAAGCCATCAAAGACAAAGAAACGCTAGTACGACGATGGAACAACACACGTGACCCACACATAAAACGCACTTTAAACACCAAACAACAAGCAATTAAAATTATGTTGAAAGAACACTACAATGAATCATGGACAAAACACATACACAACACACTACAAACTAACGGTAATCTTTACAGACTAAACCAAAAATTACTATCAAAAAAGAACCCCAAACCCACTCTGCTACAAGGACAACATGGTATGCTATACACAGCTGAGGACAGGACGACACAATTCGCGAACGTACTAAAAGAAATGCACACTGTTAACCCCACTAAACACAAAAACTTCTCCAACTTTGTAAACACGGCATTAAACCACTTACTACAATTACCAATAGACAATGACATACAGCACGTCACACCACAAGAAATAAGACAAACTATCAAGGAACAGAGTAACATAAAGGCACCTGGAAAGGACGAAATACCAAACATCGCATGGAAACACATCACAAAAAAGACGCTCGCACTAATAACAAAAATCTTCAACAGCATAATCAACTACAGACACTTTCCTACAGACTGGAAATCTGTAACAGTAGTGATGATACCGGAACCGAACAAAAACACAAGAGACACTATCAACTACAGACCTATATCACTACTAAACTCTATTTCAAAAATCTTCGAAAGAATCCTACTGACGAGACTTAAACCACTACTACAAGACAGACACGAACAGTACGGATTCAAAGAACAACACTCCACTACACTACAAGCAATCCGAGTGATCAACCACATTGCTACAAACTACAACAAAGGACTGACCACAGTAGCAGTTGCACTAGACATAAAAAACGCTTTCGACAAGGTATGGACAAACGGACTACTTTTCAAACTAGCCACCACACACAAAGTACCGACATCATACATACAACTGCTACACAGCTACCTAACGAACAGGACCATTCAGGTCAAAGTTGAAAACACACTTTCACCACTGACGAACATCAACGCAGGTGTCCCACAAGGAGGCTGCCTCTCCCAGACTCTATTCAACGCCTACGTGCACGACATACCAAACCAACCTGACTCGTTTTACGCAATCTATGCTGATGACACACTAATAATAACAAAAGGACGCAACACCCAAGACGCCACGAACAAAATACAAAAACAGCTCGACGCACTACCAAGCTGGTTTGATCAATGGAGGATCAAACTTAACGTACAAAAAACAGACACAATTTACTTCTCCAAACGAAGGACAACCACACAGAAACCACCACGACTTAGAAAACAACAACTAACTTGGAACTCCACTATAAAATACTTAGATAGACATATTGACAGAGAACTCACATTCAACAAACACGTAACAGAAACGCTGAACAAAACGAGACGCGCAAAAGGCTACCTTCACGGCATACTTAGCCACAAAAACGGACTACCACTAGACATAAGATTAAAGACATACAAAACATACCTAAGACCAATTCTTAGCTACGCGACTGAGGCCTGGTACACTAACCAAAGGAACAAACGCAAACTAGAAACACTACAAAACATGATCATGAGAACCATCACAGGAGCACCCTGGTACATACGCAACGAGACACTAAGACACGACTTACAACTACCAACACTAGAAACCTACTTTACCCAACTAGCAACAAACACCTACAACTCAATAGACACCACAAACCATGCACACCTACGCAACATTGCAACCCCATATACATACAACTTAAACAAACCCAAAAGAAAGCCACACCCACGACACATACTAGACGTTGGTTAGCAAGTCAAAAAAAAAGAGAGAGAGGCTCAAGCAGAAATAAACACTTAATCAACTACCAACAAACATTAACAGTCAGCAATCATCATCCACTCACCAAGCCATTAGCCACTCCACAATTCCACCTACCACCTTTACCAACCAGGGACAAAGAAAAAAGTAACAACCAAACGGGCAAATAACGCCTAGAGAAAAAGAAAAAGAAGATAGCTACAAGGCAGCCATAATTTCTAAAATTAATGCTGTATAAGGAAGATGGGCAAATAAGCCCAGGATCGACAAGCTGGAGGGTGCAGCAGTTGTTCCCCAGATGTCGACGAGGCAGCAATGTACGTATACCTACTACCGTCTCCGGGCGATCAAAGGTGAACAGCGGAACGATGACGTCCTGAGGGAGTTTTCCAGCTATGCGGAGTGCCGAGGAATGGGTACACAAATGAAGTCTTCGGGGATGCACATCTGTCAGTCCTGTTTAGATGAGCTACTCGACAATGGAGCGTCCTGTGGCGAGTAGCCATCCTGTCGGTCGAAAACCACAGGCCACTGGACCCAGGATCTGGAATACTGTGTAGTTGGAGGACAACCTAGGGGAAGATCCGGGGAACTGCTCACTGCACCAAAACAAGAGGATTCCAGGAGCAGGTCTGTTGGAATCCAGTCCTACATATTTATTTATTTAAGAAGATCAACCTGTTAGAAACACCACAACAACTCATAGTGTTACGTGCAATTTGCACTTAAACAGTGTTTTTAGGTTAAGTTTTGATGTATGGAAGTTTCGCGCCATATTTTCAAAAGACGCAGTGCGCGGGAATTTTAAATAGACTAGGCGGTACTTCCGTACATCATAGTAGTGCATTTGCGCAGTGTGCGTGTCCCTAGAGGGGTAGGCGAATAACTTCGTGCGGATGTGAAAAAGACAAAGAGTGGGGACAAAGTGGGAGAAGTGTTTTCGTGACGCTCTAAAACGGGGCTGTTTTTGCCCGAACTTTCAAGGTGTGTGGTCGGTCAGGTATCTAGTGTGCCTTATCTCTAGTATGTAGATTTCCCTTCTGTTTTATCTTGTTGTCGTCCCCTATAAAACCTGATCCTGCCGCTCCCTACATATTAGGTAGATAAATTTGCAGCCACCTTGAGGCGAAACTGGACTCCACGACCCTGAGGTCCATGCCCCGCTAGCAGCTCCGGAGGAATCACCATCTTTAATCCCTCCGGGATGTAGCCGGATTTTTGATGTAAGTAGATTATTAGCTAATTTGTTTGCTTGTATCGTTGTTTAATTATGCAAATTTCTGATTATTGCGCAATATACCTTTTGTATCGGTGACGTCATGGTAGTTAGCCACGCGAAACCTGTAAAAGGGGTTCGCGCTGCCCTCCGCTAGAGGCGTCACTCGCTTTCCTTATTGCGCTTGCGCGATGTATCTTATGAATTTTGGTAACTGTATTACCGACTTTTAGGAACTATCACCATATAAATGTATCACCATCTAAAGTGTAGTACTTTGCAAACTGTTTTATCGACTATATAAACTATCACCAATAGAAGTGTAATAATAGAAACAAAAACATCAAGCCAAAAAACTCGCTAGAGTTGTAAGGCATTTTTAACGATGCTAAGAGCGTCGTATCCAGCTACTGCGGCGGAGGGTGCAGCTATATATAATATATACGAGAAAATTGACAACTCAGAAATCGAACACATTCAACACATCACACTTCTGCTGGGCGGAAACCTACACAAACGCAAGAAAACATCCAGAAGCATATTAGATGGCTGAGCCGTAAACACATACACCCAACACACAAATCTGCTCGCCAGCTAGGCTGATGCGAAGAAACGATTTCACACCCTCTGCGAGCAGAGAATCAAAGATTTA
The DNA here is from genome assembly GCA_036346225.1 of Platerodrilus igneus. Classification (NCBI taxonomy): domain Eukaryota; kingdom Metazoa; phylum Arthropoda; class Insecta; order Coleoptera; family Lycidae; genus Platerodrilus; species Platerodrilus igneus. The sequence continues at coordinate 601,916 of JARFIW010000888.1, read as the reverse complement.
TAAAGCAGTAAAATCAGTTAGCAACCAGACAACTAAAATCAATCGATTAATGCTGTAAAAGGAAGTTGGACTTGAGAGGTTCAGGATCAACTAAGCTCAGTGAATGGTGTGAAGAAGCTCCGGAACAGTTTGGACCTATTCCTAAAAGGAACTAGTATTTTTTTCGTGTAAGGACATTTCCACTGCTTCTTGAGCGTGAAGAAACACGAACAAAATTGTTGATGTTTAAGAGGGAAGAGAGAAAGTAAATTACCAGCTCCTGAGTTTGAAACACAAAAGGAACGCAAAGCCTAATGCACCAGAGCTGTTGCAAGCTGCTCATTCACATAAAAAGAAAGTGACTATTGTAAAATAACCGAACATGTTCAGCTTTACAGATCAACAACGTTCAGCTTTTATTGTTACCCAACCTAATATAATAGCGTCCTTTTAGTTTGAATATTATATAATACGAGGCTTGTTCAAATGAAACCCATCTTGGTTCAGGAAAAATTTATTGACAACTAAATTTACAAATAATTACCACTATGATTAAGGCACATATCCCATTGTTTCAGCAACCTATGCATACCCTGTCTAAAGAAATCTTGTGGCTGCTACTCGAGGAATTCTTTCACGACGTTTTGTACTTCTTCGTCTGACTGAAAACGGTTACCTTTTAATGCTTTTTTTTCAGTGGCCCAAAGATGTGAAAATCGGAAGACGATAAATCAGGACTATAGAGTGGATGCCCTAATATCCTCCATTTCATTCGCTCTAGATTTTCTTTCACTACGTTAACAACACGAGGTCGAGCATTGTTGTGGAGAATGACACCACGTGAAAGCTTCCCTAGACGTTTTCGTCTTATTACTTGATGGAGCTTGTTCAAAGTTTTATTGTACAGGTTTGCATTGATATGCACCCGAGGTTCTGTAAATTCTATCAACAAGGATCCTTCATGGTCGAAAAAAAATGTCAACATGACCTTACCGGCAGAAGGTTGAACTTTAAACTTCTTTGGTGACAGAGAATTTGGGTGTTTTCATTGTATCGATGACAGATTACTGGATGGTTCAAAATAATGACACCAAGATTCGTTGCCAGCAATTACTGACGAGAGAAAATCGTTACCATTTTGTCTGTATTCCGTGAGGTGTTGCAAAGATAAGCCCATTCGCAAGCTTTTTTGGTTCTCTGACAAACGGCGAAGAACCCATTGCGCACAAACTTTGCTGTTGCCTAGTTTGTGTACGATGCTATGAACAGATCCAATACTAACATCAACATTTTCTGAAATTATTCTGATTGAAACTCGACGATTTTCTTTAATCAGGCCTTCCACACATGTCCTGTCTGTTGACGCAGTACACATTGCACCTGGCCACGGCTTATCATTTGTCTCTTTGCGTCCATTCTTAAATTCGCCATTCCTTGATAGTTGGATACGCAAAACATGCATTTTCATACACTGCTTGCATTCGTGTATGAATTTCCAATGGTTGCAAACTTTTAGCACACAGAAATTGAATGACCGCACGCTGATCACATTTGGCCGGATTGTTAACAACAAACGTCATTTTAAAGTCACGATACTTAAAATCACTGTCAAATATATACGAGAGAAACTGATCAGTGGGAAGTTTACAAACACCACTAACGTTGCAAAACGTCAGTTGAGTGATTACAATTGTTTCCAAGGCAAACCTGACCAAAGATGGGTTTCAATTGAACAAGCCTCGTAGTTAATGTTTTTACTTGATTATTGCAATTTCAATTACTTTGAAAATGCTTTATATCTGTATATCTCTACAGTTTTAAATATTATTTCTAGCGCATGCATATAAGTGTGCAAAATAAATAACTATCTTAGTGATCTGCGAAGCTTTACCCAAATTATATTTAATTTCAAGTGTATATTAATCTTTGATTTTATTAAAAGGTTATATATTTGTAGCTGCCTCTTACTAAATGGTTGTTCTTTACAATGTGCCAAGTTCCGAAAATAAGGCAGCTAAAATACCAATAAAGAGAGAGTACATTTAGCTGATTGGTTGCATTTTATATAACTAAAAGTACTATTAGTAAACCCTTTTTCTTTATAATTATCATGTTTGCCATAAATACTTTACAGCCGATGACAAATCCACTGTTTTTGAAACGTACTACCATTCTATCAAAGAAGTTATCACATGAGAAAGGTATTGTAGTTGTATTTGTTGAAGTATTGTTAACATTTTTATTTTAGATAAACTATTACAAAATACCATTTCGAATGGACCTGCATCTTGCCGAAGTTCTAGGCAACTGGAACTGGTGAAATGGCTTGCATGTTTTAATGAGCTATAGAGCCAAACTACAGGTCCAACCAAAGTAGTAGGGTCATTAGTGAGGAACCAGACTAAGACAGGTCCCCGAAAGAGGGAAGTGGTTCTTTCGGTACTTAGATTGACAGAGACCATAGGGGTCGGTATGGCAGTCTAAGACACACTACCGCATTAGCTCCCTAGTACATAGCGTACTTAAATTGAAATATACATGATGGCTTTCTCTGGGGTAAAAGATTCCGGAGGTATAATAGTCCCCCATTCGGATCTCTGGGAGGGAACTACTTTGGAGGATGCGATCGGAAAGTGCATAATAAGAGTCGGGAACATTTTGAGAGTCGGAGCATGGAATGTTAGAAGTATGAAGCAAGTAGATAAGCTAGAGAACCTGAAAATTGAAATGAGTAGGTTAGCATTAGACATAGTAGGGATCAGCGAAGTTCGGTGGCCAGAGGCGGGGGATTTTTGGAGGGGAGACTTCAGGATAATTAATACAAGAGCAGAGGAAAAAAATTCGGGTATGAGGATAGTTATGCGAAAAAGATAGGACACTGTGTAGTAAATTACTTACAAAAGAATGAATGAGTACTCATGGTTGGATTAGAATATAAACCGGTAAACACAGTAATAATACAAGTATACATGCCCACCTCTACCTACAAAGATATCGAAGACAATAAGATACGTAAAAGGGCATGAAAATTTAATAATTACGGAGGATTTTAATGCAGTGGTAGGTGAGGGTAGGGAAGGAGCGGTAGTGGGTTTATTTGGTTTAGGCACGAGTAATGACAGCGGAAATAGGCTGATAGAATCTTACGACAAGAACAATTTAATCATCACAAACACATTATTTCAACATCATGCTAGAAGACGATATACGTGGAAGATGCCAGGAGATATAGGAAGATATCAAATAGATTACATTCTTGTTAGACAACGGTTTAGGAATCAAGTAAAAGACTGTAGAAGCTACCCATAAGCAGATATAGATACTGACCACAACATCGTAACTATGAAGGCCGCACTTAAATTTAAAATTTTGAAAAATAGAAACGGAAAAAGACACTTTGACTTTGAGAAACTAAAAGATAAAGATATTCAAAAAAGATTCGAAAAAAGTCTAATGAATTGTTGAAAGATACCTTACATATAATTTTCAATGCTCCACTCGAAAGTACTACATTGGCCAGGAAGCGAGTTTTTTTTACCTGGAAAATTTGGAATTTTGCCGAACCTTTGCTGTTCCAAACAAGTTAGAACAAGAATCAGACATTAAAAATGATGACTTGGGGATATCCTATACGTAGAGATGAGTTTGAATTAGCATTAAAAGGTCTGAAAAATGGTGGGGCACCGGGTACAAATAGGGTGCAAACAGAAACTTTAAAAGCCGCTGGACAAGCAGTAACAGAACGTGTCTTCCAACTTGTAAGCTGTATGTATGAGACACGCAAGATACCCAAAGATTTCAAACGTAACATCACAGTAACTATACCAAAAAAAGAAAGGCGCATATAGATGTGAAAATTTTCGAACAATAAGTTTGACAGCACACGTGTCAAAAATATTAACTAGAATTGTACAAAGACGAATGGAAAAACTACCTGAAGAAATAGTAAGAGAATACCAATTTGGGTTTAGGCGAAACAGGGAGGCTACTCGAGAGGCTACTTTAGCTCTGAGGATGATAATAGAAAAAACAATATAAAAAGGGGAAAGTGTGTATATAGGGTTTGTAGATCTGGAGGAAGCATTTGACAATGTAAAATGGAGAAAAATGTTCGAAATACTCAAAAAGATTGGAATGAGTTATAGGGATAGACGAATAGTACATAGCTTATACAAAGAACAAACAGCAGTAATTGAATTAGAGCAGGAACGTGGAGAAGTAAACATTAGGAAAGGGGTGAAACAGGGATGTGCCCTATCTCCATTAATTTTTAGCTTGTACATTGAAAATTGTTAAAAGCATATGTGTGGAACACAGCACAGTATGCCTATGAAACACGGGCAGTCTGAAACGCAGACAGAAAAACTGTATCAGCTTTTTGAAATACTGTGCTTCAGATGTATGAGGACGATAGCATAGACAGACCAAGATAATAACAAATAGGTTATAGAAATAGTAGGGGAACAAGGATATCTAGGGAAAAAAGATAAGAGAAATAGAAGGGCAGAATATGGTCTAAGGCATTTTTGGGGAATAGTATGAGATATAGTACAAGCAGAGATAGGAAAAAAGAGGTAGATGTAGACCTAGATCAGATAGTTATAGATGCAGACTGTGCAATTTTCAGGGAAATGTGTAGGTTAGTTCAGAATAGGAAACAATGATGACACGCGTCCAACCAGTTCCAGGACTGAAGACCTAATAATGAAGATGACATTGAAGAGGCAATGAATACTGTCAAATGCAGGAATGTATTTGGAATTACTATGCAGGGACATAAAATTGATATGCTCAGACTTGCAAATGATATAGCAGTATTAGCATCTAGCAAGGAAGAGTTAGAAGCTGCTTTTTATTAAATGGAAACTGTTCTAACAGAGAGATACGGTATGAAAATTACCAAAAATATTATTAAAGCACTAGTATACAAAAGAGGGGAAAATAAATCAAAAACTTACAAGAGGTTAAGAATTTCTACTACCTAGGAAGCCAAATAACACAAGATGGGAAAAGTGCAAAACATATAAAACAAAGATTAACACAAGGTCATGCTACATTTAACAAGAAAAAGCAACTACTGTGTTCAAAGACAACAAACATAAAACAAGTAATAGATTGCTTAAAACATATGTGTGGAGCATAGCACTGTACGTCTGTGAACCCTGAACAGTGGGAAAGCGAACAAGAAAAAGGTAGAAACTTTTGAAATGGGGTGCTACAGACGTATGATGAAGATATCATGGACAGACAAAGTTAAGAACGAAGAAGTACTAGAAATGGCAGAGGAAGAAAGAAATATGTGAATAACGGTAAAAAATAGAGGAAATAGCATGGCCACATATTACGGCATGAGGGAATAGTGCAAACTACAGGTCGTGGATGTGCAATATTCTCGAATAATTAATTGTGTGAAAGGATTTACTGGAAAACAATTAATTCGGCAAATGTCTAAGTGTTGGGGGATCTTGGCAGCCACAGAGCTGATCCCCCTGCATATACCACTGAATCTCGGTGAAGTAAGGCATATAATTAGAAAACAATAGAAGAGGACCCGAATTATATATAGGCTGTGTGGAAATTTCAGGGAACTGTGTAAGCTAGCTCAGAATATAAATAAGTGGTGGGACGTGTCCAACCAGTTTTGAGACGGAAAACCTAATGACAAAAAATTAGCGCAGATAAATCTGACAATTATTATAAACAACTTGTTGGTTGTGAAATATATGCAACTAATTTTGACTGCGAAAAGATATATTGGAAAAAATATTAAATTGGCAATAGTTCAAGTGCTGGGGGAACTTGGTAGCCACAGGCTGCTTACCCCCCTTCAAAACTCCTACGTGTGATTTTCTAATTGCTCCACCCGAAGTTACTACATTGGCCAGGAAGCGAGTTTTTTTACCTGGAAAATTTGGAATTTTGCCGAATCCTTGCTGTTCCAAGCAAGGTAGGGATCTTTAGAGTGCGTGACAACACACACACGGGACCTCCATTTTACCTCTCATCCGAACGAGGATGTATTTTTGTGAAAAATTCTCGTCTAACATTTTTCAAGCAGACCGTGTCGGGATTCGAACCCGGGACTTTGGGCGTAGTAGTCACACACATATTAACCATGCCACGGTGCCGTCTCCCTCCTTTACAACCACTGAATGTCGGAGAAATAGGGTATATAATTGTAATACTATAGAAGGGGACCGAACTGCACCTAACAAGAAAGAACAGCGCCTATGATGAAAGACAACAAGCATAGAAACATGAAGAAAATTATTGAAAGCATATGTGTGGAGCTCAGCACCCCTATGAAATACGGGCAGTAGGAAAAGCAGACAGAATAACGGTAGCAGCCTTTTGGAATGCTGTGCTTCAGATGTATGAGGATGATAGCATGGACAGACAAAGTTAATAACAAATAGGTTATAGAAATAATAAGCGAATAAAGATATCTGTAGGAAAAAAATATGAGAAATAGAAGGGCAGGATACGTTCTAAGATATTTTTGGGGAATAATATGGGATATATTACAAGCAGAGATAGGAAAAAGGAGGTAGATGTAGACCTAGATCAGATAGTGATAGCTCCAGACTGTGCTAATTTCGGGAAATGTGTGGGTTAGTTCAGAATCGGAAATAATGAGGGTACGTGTCCAACCAGTTCTAGGACTGAAGACCTAATGGTGATGATATTATTTATTTTTGTCAACTTTTAAACTGTAAGTTCACTCTACTTCTTATGTTTATAGATATTAGTGGATACTTCACCGGGACTTGTCCTGTTTGTATTTCATAGTTTAATAAGTTGAAATCATTGTCCATTCTAAATACAAAGTCATTAATTCCGCTATCTCTGTCAAAAATTATTACTTTTGTCTTATTTACATTCACTTTCAATTGCATATTTTCACATGCTTCTAACCGCCTGTCAAGCATTCGTTACAAATCTTGTGAAGATTCATCCAATAATACTTGCATTATCCACATACAATAACACACTATTATTGATTTCACCAATTGTCACTCCTTCCATTCATTTGCAAGCCTGCCTGATACACTTATCCATAAATATATTAAACAGCCATGGAGACATAACACAGCACTGTCTTACACCTTCTACAATGTTAAAGCTTGCCCCATGTACCATTCACATACACATACACTGAATTGCCTTTGTACATCGTTCTGATAAATTTTATTAAACATTTGCTTACACCGTATTCATGCAGCGCCTTCTATAATTCACTTCTATTCACACAGTCATGCGCCTTTTCCAGATCTATAAATGCAGCATACATTTTCTTTCAGGCATGCATACACTTTTGACAATTTATTGCATTACGAACATCTGGCCCAGACATCTTCTTCTACGTTTAAAACCACATTGAACGTCCCAAATCTTGCTCTGTGTTCTCTTACGAACTCTCAGGCACAATTTTTCATACACTTTACTGGGTACACTCAACAGACTTACCACACAATAATTTTTGCATTCATACTTGCTGCTTTTACCTTTATGAAAAGAGTTAATGATCGCACTCTTCCAATCTTCAGACACCTTTGCTTAGTCTATACCCAACTATATCAGTTTGCACAAACATTCAATCAGCACCTTGGACCCATACGTAAGCATTTCACTTGTTATTCCATCTACACCTGCCACTTTGACCCATTCTTCAGTTCTCACTGCCTTTCATACCTCATCTATGCTGCATTCAAACTTTATACTATTATCTATGTTTTCGACCAGTATATTACTGCTCTCTTCATCATCCACACAGTCATCTGTATCCCTCCACCACCATACAGCATCTTAAAATACTCTTTCCAAAGTTTTTCACACTCGCTTCGTCCCAAACAATTTTATTTCTCCTGTTAACAATGTCATTCACATGCTTATTTCCATCAATTTTTGTCTTCCTTACTCATTTCCAAAACAAGTTCTTATTTCCTTCAAAATCACTCTGCATTTTTTCCACCCTTCCTCTCCCTCAGTGGCTATTTACTTGCTTTCACTACTTGGGGTGGATGATGAAATCCATAGTCATCTGTATTCTTTTTGCCACCACCATACAGCATCTTAAAATATTCTTTCCAACAATTTCTCACACTCACTTTGTCCCAAACAATTCCATTTCTATTGTTTGTTACATTTATTTTGTACATCCTGTATATTTTATTTTCTGTGATAAATACGCTTTCGAATAATTCCTCAATTTGAATCTAGTTGCTTTGAAACGAAACATTTATTTGATAAATTAAATAGTTTATATCCTTCAATTTGTTAAACCCTCCGATAGCATATAATTGTTTTTGCGTTTTCCATCTCAACATTCATCTACCTAGTGTATTGAACTATTCTTCGGTAAAACCGTGTTTTGAGTTTAAAATCGCGTTTCGATAACACGGATGTTTGGATTTCGTATTGGCTTCATTTAAATTCATTCTGAGTTTGGTACTGCAGCCTGTCCAACGAAATATGTTCTACATTACTCATTATATTACTTTAAAAGCATGCACGTTTATTGTTGTCCTGTCAATTAAAGATGTCCTGTATGTATTTGGTGAGGGTTCCCGTGTTTACTTCATCTAACACGATTCTATTTTTAGCTTTTTTAGCTGGAGGCCAAATGGGTTCTTTTGTTATGTAAAACAACTTCTTTTTAATGTAAAACAACTTCCTTTACGTAGAACAACTACTTTTGTTTGTAGACTGCTGCTGCAGGTATGGTAGCAGAGTAAATGTATACTGACGCCCTGGCTTGGGACCGCGATTCTTCTTTTTGGTGATTAATTTTGGCTGCGAATTTGTTTTAGTTAATTTTTTGTGTCCCGATTTTGTTCTGTGTAACGTTGGCTTAACTTTTGCTTCGATTTTGGTTTTGGTTAGCGTTTGCTTTGATTTTGTTTTGCTTAATTTCTGCCACAATTTTTGTTTTGCTTCTCGGCCTGATGCTACTTATTTTTTTCCTTCTTTTACGTTTGGACTGTTATTTATTCTTTCCTTCGATTCTTTGCTATCCCCCACATGCGGTTCAATCTTATTAAATTTTAGTTATGCTTCTTTCCTAATCGCTCGATATTATCGGTTGGTTAATTTCAGATTGTTGGACTTGTGTTTTCGCCAATAATCCTAGTCCGTTGAAAACGTTGGCACCCAAGATTTTTCTTTTTTCTTCCTTCACTCTTCTGTATATTTTGTTCTCCCTATCAAGTCTAGAGTTAGTTTTTTCCTCGGTTTTTCTTTTATACTACAGCCCTATTCTAATTTCTATTTTGTTGTTTCACTTCCATTGGTATCCCTGAAGTTTATCCGTCGGATCTGTTTTAGATTGTTCTGTATTCGCAATAATTTTTTTTTCTTTTGAGCTTCTGTCGAGTTAGGTTAGTCTTTATTCAGTTATTTTCTCCCAATATCTTTTTTTATTATTACTAAAAATGACTTCCTTTTCGGCTTCCTACCAAGGTCTTCTTGTGTGGGAGTGGAACTTGAAATTTTCTGGTGTCCTGAACACTCTTACCGTACATGATTTTTTGAGATGGGTCGAAAAACTCCGACGAACTCACCATGTGTCAGAATTGTAGTTATTTGAGTCTACAGTGGATTTGTTTGAGTCGAAAGCGTTACTTTGGTATCGTGATTTTTGGCATATTCCGTATCAACGGTTGGTGTAGTTACGTGACAAAAAACGTCACATTGTAGAACTATTATTTGTTGCTGCGATCCGATATTATCACTACAGGTGCGATGTAGTATTTTTAAAGATGCGTGTCAAAAGAACGCATACCTTTATTTGCTTTACGGACTAGTTTATTTTACAAAAATTATTAAGTAAAAATTTAAAAACACGACAAAAGTTCTCACAATTTTTATTCAATACTGATTAATTTTATTTTGTGTAAGTACGAGATGCACACTTTGTAGCTAAATTTCTAAATTGTCCGTAGAATATAATTGTTGGCTGTAAAATAGTAACGCTTAATTTATTTTCCTTTTGCTTGTACAGAATCTTTTATTTATTTTTATGTGTTAATAGATAATCGTGGGCGATGTATTTAATTTTTTTGTTTCTTTTTGGTATGTAGGCGAATCCCCCCACTCTCCGCGGTTGGTTGTTAGCCTGGTATCTACTTTTCGTCCAGCTACGTCTATGTACGTAGCATGTTCCTTCAATTTTTATGATTTAATTGTATTATTCCTTTATTAGAATGTATTAATTCAAATACCTTAATATCACGTTTCCATTCTTCTAATAAACTCTTACACAATTATAAAATTCTTACTAACAGAGAAATAACATAATAAACAATAAGCATTTAATTATTCTACTTTTAGTAATTAACTAGTAGCAAATTTGGGTTTTATAACAGCAACTTATGGTTAAATTACTATTTCTGACTCAACTTATTTCAACATTATTAATTTAAGGGTCGTATATATTGCTGTGCTGCTTCTCTCTCCTAATTCAAATTCCAATAATGAAACAAATACAAATATTTTTCTTGATCTTTGGGAATTAAACCATAGTTGTTAAAATCGTCTTTATTCACGTTTCGATCCAAAACCTAGATCTCAAAATGCTAAAAATTTCAAGTTTGACATTTATGACATAAATTGAAGGTGACTTTGATTTGATTTATTAATCTTTGATATATTCGGCTTGAATACATTAGGTGAAAATTTTAAAGTTTAGAAGAATGAGTGCTTTCTATTTGTGTTGTGCCCTAGGAGCGACTTTGGGGTAGCCAATATGCTTAATGTGAAATCAGCTGATTAATTTTTATATAGTTAAATTTCATATAAATTCAATAACTTGAGAATTAGAAAACATTTTTTAACATGTTTTTATTTATATGGTTGAGGGGACACTTATTAAAGAAGTGTGCGATTACGTTACCGTAAGGCTTAAGCAACCGTTTTTTTATATTTATCTTGAGGAGGAAAACTCATTACGATTTAGGCTACCTTTTGATAGATTTTAACATAGTTCTCGGCCACCCTATGGCGGGTTTACACTTGTCAGATATCAATGCTGTTTTATGGGGGCTGTTAATATGCTTTGTTATGTAATTAGTTATTGTATGTATAAATAGAAATCATGTATGTAGGCTGTATTTCATCTTAATATCGCAAGGAAAACCCAGGGAAAACTTGCAATGCTACCTAGATATGGGGGGGGATTTGATTTTCATTTAGTGATGGAATGCATTGTTTGCTGAAAGTCACGGATTCGTTTGCTACGCAGTTATCTTTATGTAGGGTTATATAAGCAGCTTCTTGAATTTGCGGTTTTGGTGGTTTTCTTCTTTGTCGATAATTTTTGTGTCCTCCCATTTTATTTTATGACTAGGGTCTCATGCATGTTGGCAAAACATGGTTTTTTCACATTTTCTATTTTTTATATATGATTTATATTCTTTTAATCGAACTTCAAATGGTCTGGAACTTTTCCGTATATAAAACTTGTTACATTTGCACGGTATTTTGTAGATGCAATTTTTTGAACTTTGTATTGCATTTTTAGGTTTTGTTTTTGTTAGTTGTGTTCTTAGTGTATTGTTGGTTGTAAATACTGTTTTGATTTTGAATTTGTTTCCTATTCTTTAGATTTTTTCAAAGAATCCTTTAATGTATGTTGTTGAGAGCATTCTTTGATGCATATCATTGTTGTTTTCTTCTTTTTTATTTTTTGGGACTTTATTCATTTCTTTTTCTATTATTATTTTAGGATACTTGTTTTTATTAGGATACATTTGATTAGGCCTTTCTCTTTCTTTAAAATTTCTTCGTGTGTTGATATTAATTTTTCTCTATTGTACATGTTTTTGACAATTCCTCGTTTGACAGTGTGAGAGGTTTCAATCGAAGTTTAAGTATCTGTTTGTGTGTGTTGGTTTTCTGTATACTGATGTATTAATTGTTCTATCGTTTTTTCTAAGTAGAATATCTATGGAACAAACACTCTCAACCTCCATTTGGTTTGTAGGTTATGCCAAAAATCTGTGATCAGTCACGTGGACTCTCATTTATTATTTCATAAAATAGGATGTTTGCAATAAACCCAAACTTTTACTCTTTTCATGTTGATGACTTGTAAGGAATTCAATTCTTTTATTCAAGTGGCCGTTTAACAATTATCTTAACTTTTCTGCCTCAGAAGGGTATGCTATTAATATATATCTAACATTTCTGTTGGTTTTATAAACTTATAGTTTTTCCTTTGTATTACTTTGTAAAACTCGATTTTTATTGTATCTTGCATACATTGTAACTGTCTGAAATTATGTAGGTGTATTATTAAATGGAATATTTTTAATGTACAAAAGCTTTGTTAATAAATTATGAGAAATGTATTGAAATTTGTTTTTCGTTTTTGGTGGTTTTTAAAATAATTAATGAATTGGGAGTTTCAGTTCAAATGCATTGTACAGAATAAAAGCTGCTTTGGGATTTCTAAATTTATGATTTTTATATAACTCCTATTCATTGGAATTGCTTATTAAATACTATTATACTGAAATCAAAATTACACAGGGTGCTTCAACGATTAGTTGTTAGTTTTAAATTACTTTCCCTCTTTCGTGCTTGGTTTTTATTTTTGATAACGCCAAAATATTACAAATGTTCAATTTTAAAATGATCTTAAGCAAACAAGCATGTTTACTTGATTTAACAGTGTCTAAGTTAAATTAATATTTACTTTTGCCTTACCTTGTACCCGTTATTTAGGTCTCTATGATTCAATTAAAAAACTTTTGTTTTGAGTATTGTGCTAAAATTGTTCTTAATTGGATAAAGGTTAAAACATCCTCATAACATTTGGCATTTAAGGTTTTAGAAAATAATGATACTATTAAATATTACAATAACTATTAAAATAATGCATTTATTGCATTTCTCTACGAAATTATCACAGGTATAAAATAAATACACATATAGTTAGTATAAGTACGTTCTTATAATACAACTTTAAGTAATACTATTGCTCTAAGCATATTTTCTCTACTCTATTTTGCATTGTTAAGCAGCCAAATATCTAACTTTAGGCTTATTATACACACTAATATCTACATAATAAACTGCTTATAAAAATTTAATATAATACAGTCCTGCTGCCCGTTAGTCTTATCAATTACATGGCTTATTTTAAGCACAGTTGCTGCTTAGCATCTCTTATAAAATAGGAACTGTACAATCAAGTCATTCATAACATCATGAACTTGTTACAGTTTTAAGTTTAAAAGTATCTTTATGTTCTAAGAATCGATCCAAATTTTCTTCATTGTAGCAAACAACAAATTCTTTTGGCGAAAGACCTTCAAATACAGAACTAACACTAGGCTTAAGATTGAAAAATATCAGAGGTTGTTCACGAGCAGCAAAATCTTTAGTAAGACTTTCGACCACAGTTGCTGCAGTAAAATCAGCTCCATATATGTGAGAACAGTCAATTACAACAGGAGCAGCTTGACGTATTGAATGCTTAGTCACTAGATTTCGCACATAATCAACCGATGGAAAAATCAAGCAACGATCTGGCGTTAACATTAAATATTCCACTCCAGTGCGGGTCTGTAAATTAAAAAAAAATTATTGTAGTAAAGCCAAAATGTTAAAAAATTAACAAACATTTTTATAATTTATTTTTTATTAATATCGATTATACTGGGTTGAAGTGTACAGCAATTAAGCATCTGCTCTGAATGTCTGTTATTAAGCAATTTTTCAAAACAAAGAGTATATTAATTTTAGTTAGATAGCTTGAAGGTAAAAACTCTTTAATTAAATCGAAATTATTGTAAACATTAAATAAAAACTATAAAACCTATCTTATTTTATTTTACCACATCCATTTGAGCTTTGTCCCCAGTCAAACACAATTATAACTAAAGTCGCACCATATTTGATTTGACTAATGGCGAGATAAGGGGCTGAAGTCATTTAATTGATGCATCAAAAAAGGAAGGTTAGTCTTCCCATCATAAAATTTTCTATTATTTAGTTCAAGCCATATCTGCCTGTACATTTAAGCATCACCAGTAAACACATATGTATATGTTCAGAAGCGAGTTATTATTGAGACCAGATCATTTTGTATTGGAGTCTCTGCAAGTACTGATGGATAAACATCGGTTGTATTCACATGATCCATCGAATATGGCTTTAGGTGCAGTGGTAAAGTTAGAGTCTTTCATCACTGCATGGTGTAATATATAAAACGAAGCGTTGTCAGTTTGTAACAATTTTATTAATAATAATAATTCTTTGCATATAATTTCAAGAATAATGTAACAATTTTATTAATAACAATAATAATTTCCATTCAACTTCAAAAGTAATACGCTAAGCCTGCATTGCCCTTTTATAATCTAGTTATATTCAGATATCTGTGTCGTATACAACTATTTACAAACACATCTCTGTTTGATTATTCCCCTCCTGACCGCGCGACCGCCCGAGCTGGTTATAAGATAGTCGGCCACAGGTGATAGAGATATCAACATGTTTCCTTGGTTGGAGGCCGGCAATCTGCGAATCCATTTCAAATAGTTAAGATATCTTCGAATAACGCGCGACAAGTAGGATGCAACTTTTAAAGACACACAAGGACACAATAAAACACATGTAAGATGCTACCTTTAGAAGGTGACGTAATTCAACTTTGAAAGTACGATTGCTGCTGAATGTAAGGCGACAGGATATGATTCGACACGTGGAACGCAGGAATTATAGAAGTTGGTTTGGATGAATTGGTTTCAAATTGCAAACGCTGTTATCGTTGCTTGAAGAATGGTGATCCCGTCTTCTTTTGTCACAATGCGACAATTGCAGTTTTGGTTCGTAGATAGCTATAAGTTCTTTTTATGTGTTTCAAAATTTGGAACACGTTAACTTGCTTTGATGCGTAATACATGTACACTGAAAAAGTTTCAACTAATTGTTGAGCTGGATTTATCAGTAGTAAAACGAAAGTTCATTGATTTAACGTTCTAAAAACAACGTGCTTTGTTCCATATGAATCGTCAGTAATGTCAACAGGTGTTACTGACGTCATATTTTTCAACTTTGTATAGCTGACAGATGTTGTTTTGAAAGCAAATGCTTTGAACAGCTTTAGTACAATATATGTAAACATGTATATTTTTACGATCAGCTTTATCTACATTAAAATTAGTATACATAACTTTGAAAGCTCAAATGCTAATATTGTTAGGAGCTATTAATTTGTTATCTACCTGAAAAGATCTGCCCAGGTCAGAACCCTATTTGTACAACAAGTTCATGTTTTAAAGTAAAGTGTTTGATTGATAATGATAAAGACAAACATGAAAGTTAAAATTTTAAGATTGATGCAGTTAAAGATTCAATTTTTTGTTACAAGTTATATTATTTTAAAAGAGATCTTTTAGTAAACAATTGGTTCAAGATTAAAGGTTTTTTATTTTGATCAAGTGTGATCAAATCTTATTACATAAAGCTACAACCCTTCTGAGTAATAAATTGATGCCAATGTTATATTGGAAATACTTGTTTTATTATTTCTTTATGTATTTTTGCAGGACACAAATGGTGTCCCACTTTTTTATTTATTTAACTATCACAATTTCTTACAGGAGCTGCGTCTTATTTTATTAAGACAGGCTTTTGTCAGCGAAGGCGATCTTTTTTTCTTTGGGTCTCCACGTCCGCCCTTAGAACTATGGTATGCAATTATCGTGATTACATCAGGACTTGGTGGCGCCTATTTGATTTAGCTTAAGTTTGATCTGCAAACAGAATTCGACTTACAGCCACCACTTCTCATTGCTCTACCCAGGAATAGACCCCTAGTTGTGTCGGAAGATTTTTGGAACAATAAATACGTTTCACTGACCCCATGCGTGAGGCCAGGTACATATATAAAAAATTTGTTTCACTGATAAAAAATATTCGTTTCAAGTTACCTTACATAATAACAGGTGTCCTTGATTTTGATAATCTCTTACCCAGCTTATATAAAGTTCTTTCTGAATTTTGTCAAGGATAAGAAACATTTTTTAACAGTTTCATACATCTCATAATTCGTGTATATTGTCTTAAGTAGAAAATTAACTATAAATTTCACATCTGAATTTCGTTTGTAATTTTGTTACAGTATTACGTGAAGATAAGAAACAAAAGTAAAGTAAGCAAAGACAATCACCTGCACCAAATACTGTAACAAAATAAGGGGAATTCGAAGAACTAATACTGCAATAGCTGAAAGCATTATAGAGTGGGACAGGTCACATAGAAAGAAAAATTGGAAACCTCAGTAAGTAGATTTATTACAAACCGTTAGTTAACAAATATAATATCAAAAGGAATATTTACAAAAACCAAAACAAACATTTACGTAACTTCCTGTTAAAACATGATATAAACGAAAACACTAACCCACATAACTTCCAAAATATACTTAAAAATTCAAACAAATATTAATTAGGAAATTTTTCTAAGTCACATCATTTATTAAAATATAGATAACAAGAACAAGTATACTTACAACATCTTTCCAGCCCTTCATAAATACAAGAAGAACATTAAACATAATATATGCAGTAATATAGTAGAAACTATGAAAGAAGTCCTCTATGTCATAGATCTCCAACTCAATTCAAAACATACGTTTAAGATCATTTAAAAGCTTAACTAATTATGATAAAGATAGGAGTACGATTTGTACGTGTTTTAAATAAAAACATACGTGAACACGTTCATCTGGGAAAATGACAGAGAAGAGTATGTATCGTATGTTTTGAACTTTATACTTAACATACTAACCTTCAGTAAAATTATGTCTTTTCTTTAAAATAGGATATCTTTCTTATTTTTTTGTAAATGGAATATACTTTTTAAAGTTTTAAAAGCTTTGACGAAAACTTCCGAATCAGAATATTTATTGGGTGTTTATGAACTAGATGCTACATTGACTTAAAATTTCCAACTTAATTCGTACGAATACAAGTGGTGACGCAGATGACTTTTTTTAAGGTTTCGACTGTATAAAGATGTTTTCCTGCTTCTTACTGAAGTGCACTTCTAAACTGAAGGTAACTAAGTGTTAAACTTAATCTAAATTATAACTAGTAAACAGTTAGATGATGTTAGCATTTCCTAAATCTTAAGTTAAAGTAAGTAAAATTGCTCTAAGCGAGCTTTTGTTTATTTTATTTGTGACTTGAAAAACAATCGCATAATCACTTTGTGCACTAACATGTAGAAGTAAATTTTAGAATTTCAGTCTGTGTTTTTCAATCAAAGCAAAAAGGAATTAAGTCGGTTTGTGTGCCACAGAGGAGTAGCTGCCTTCCGAGGAGACTATTTGTTCAGTATGTACCCTGCTGTACATCACTAGCCTACCTCTGGTACAATGTAGCAGATCTGAAACAATTGTCATCAGACTGGATACTTCTAGGAAAAAATTTTACTAGTCACAGAACTTACAGAACTTGACTAAGTTTGACTGTATAAAAACTGAAGTAAAGTAATGCCTCTTAAAAGAAAGCACCTTAAGTAACACCTTGACTTTATAGTCTTCACATGCAAGAACACTGTATATAATAGGATCTCTTTTGACATAACCAGTATATACAGAGTGTTCCTAAATATCTTGTACATACGAAAGGGTGTAATTCTTTGGAGAATTTTATGACTAAAAATTTATATAAACAGGTCCGCAAATGCTTCATTTCTGTTCTACAGGGTATTGAAGTATCGAAATTTTATTGGTTTTCCCTTTATAGCTCCTGCAGTTTTTCAGATATTAAGATCAAATTTGGAATATAGATTATGCTGCAGAGCTTACATCATTGGGTATGTCAAATGGTTGTGAGAATCTACAGGATTATAGTTTTTCAGGGGCCATGACCCTTTTTCTTCCCCTAATCTTTTTTGAGGTGCACCGCTGGTAGATTTTAAAACACAAAATGAATTTTCTGTTTTGTTTAAAAACTTTTTGATCCCTCGCAGTTTTTTTGTATTTGTGACCATTATTTAGGAAAATAATAAGAAATTATTTTTTGTAAATCGCTAGATTAAATTAAATTTTTTAAGTGGGTCTAGTAGGCTGTGAATTAATGGTAGACAATCTCTTGTTTTTATTAATTTTGACAGTACGCTCGCATTTGAACTCGTAGCTTGGGTCTGTATACGTTTATTAAAGTAAAGGAAGTCGTTAACTGTATCGTGTAAAAGTGTTTTAAATACTGGGTATTATCTGATAAAAATGCCAAATTTTACGAATTCTGAAATGGCTAAGATGCATTTCATCTATGACCTTGCGAATGGAAATGAACGAAAAGCCGAACGTCTGTACATGGAACGCTATCCCAATAGAATGATATCTGATCAACGAGTATTTTCGGATATTAGTAGCAACAAGCAACCATCTTTGTATTTATAGTTGGCTGAACGATGCACTGACAGAAAACAAAAAAGAAATAAAAAGTATCAGTTTTTAATTTGGCTGATTACAAATGTTTTTTGCATTTTTTGATATTTTGTATGCATTGCTACTTGGGTATCTTTCTATATATTGTAGCTATGATAATTTTTATTGCTAATTAAGACAAACTACAGTCCACATCAATTTCATTGAATTTGTTATTTAAACATCAATCTAAATTTATGGTAAACATGAGCCTATGGATGGTACATCTTTGTGCTGAATTTAAATTGTGTTTGCCACCATATTTTTAAATGGTCTGTAAGATATATTATATATAAGGCCAGGAAGACGTGTGTCTCGATGCGGATAGAAAGATAGTAGTTTTGAAATAGTGCATACAAAGGAAAGTTGGCGTTGTATGTCGAATTGACACATAATTAATTGTATTACTTTTGTAAATAAATATACAGTTATTTCTATTTAGGCGTACTGCTTACGGTTTATTCTGACCTGGAGCTGACATATCAGAAGTGTGATTAGCTAAGGATAAACAGATAGCGGTCTATCTTAAAGTATTGCATGAAAAGGTAAAAAAATACTTTTTTTGTATAATGGATGTGATAGAAGATATAAAAGAGATGGAAGATGGTATTGGAGCATCTACTGAACCATCACGAGGACCTTTCGTAGATGATTTTAAACTAATGATTCAACAACAAATGGCTGTAGTGATACAAATGGTTAAAACAATGGAACAACATCGTTCACACACAGAGCAGCTGTTTTGTAATGCTTTACAGCAGAATCTACAAATGGCGATAAAAATCAAGGATTTACATTATCAAATGATGCCGGATTTAAACAAACCCATTTCAAATTTTTGGGGTGAAATAGGCAGCGGAGCTTTGGAATGACTTAATTAATAGTTACACAAATGGTCTAAGTCGGCAAAACTTGAAACGACTCGAATGCATTTCCACCTCTTTCAAACAGTCACAACGACAATAATTTCACCCTCAAGTGCATGGAAAAAAACATGCCCCGTGTGTGAGTAGGTTCACATATTTTATCGTATGCTGTATTTTTATTGTCTCTGCCAGACACGCATCTTTACTTTTCCTTGATACTGCATTTTGTTCAATACGGCCACGTCTGCCCTTGTCTATTCGTGCGTCTCTCTATACATGTTGATGTTCACCTATTACCAGTTCCCAAATACCAAAAATTATATCTCAACTAAATGTCTAATTCTAGCTTTTTTCCACACTCTATTGTCTCAATCCAAGAATTTTTGTTATTACAGAACCTTGCTATTGAGTTTATCAAAATAAAACGTGGGAAATACGTGTTATTGTGTAATTTATGTAGGTTTATATTTTTATTTCTTTGTCTGCAACAATATAAAAATAAATACATTGTAATGTATCGAATAAAAAGAGTAAGTCATCTATGTAATCTTATAAATG
Organism: Platerodrilus igneus; assembly: GCA_036346225.1. Taxonomy (NCBI): domain Eukaryota; kingdom Metazoa; phylum Arthropoda; class Insecta; order Coleoptera; family Lycidae; genus Platerodrilus; species Platerodrilus igneus. The sequence goes on along the minus strand of JARFIW010000888.1, from coordinate 582,068 downwards.
TGTATTTTTCTTACATAGCGTCTGGTTTTTACATTGTATTTGTAAGCTCCCCTGCCTAAGGAATAACACTTGGATAGGTTTTGCAGCAATTTATTTATATTATAATACAATTAGGTGAATCTCAACGCAGACGATGTTATACTCAAAAGCCGCACGGGAACTAACTGACTGGCGGCGCTGCATACAAGCAGGTTCACTGTTACGCCATCTAATGACGCTTACACTCGGCCATTCTACTGAGGCATCGCCCACGATGACAACAATATTTCAGTATAACAATAAAAAACATAGTAAACAGAATGAATTTTTGAACATACAAAATATTAAAACAAATCATACTCTTGTAAATACGCTGGTTTCTTTATGGTACGTTTACTCTTAGCACCACTTGCATTATTCCCTTCCGCACTTGCAATATTTTCACTATCAACTATCTGTGCCTTTTTCGCATCCGTAGTATTAATTTCTTCTGGCTCTTCATAATCACTGGTTTCTGTTTCCGGTAAATTTTCGTCTTCTTCATCAGTTACATCATCTTCAGGATTTTTGTAAATTTTCAATTGACTTACATGTGCTGCAGTAGTATACCGCCGTCCTTCAATTCCTTCGATACTCGCAATACGATATGTATTCGCCGGTAGTACTTCGGTAATAATATATGGTCCGCGGTAACGTTTTGAGTTTTGTACTTTCACCTGTCGAAATCGGAATTTTACGCATAAACACAATATCACCAACGTCGTACGAAATTCCTGCCCATCTTCGTAAATCATGTCGTTTTTTACTAACTTGTTGGTTTTCACGTAGTATTTCACGAATCTCATTTTGAATTGTCAGTGGCGGCGTCCACTTGAGATCATTATCCACCTGGACTACTTTCGATAATTTATCATCCGAAAAACGCGGCATAAAACCATACAACACTTCAAACGGAGGTTTTCCGGTTGATTTATTTACGGCAATATTTAAATTTTTCTCAATATTTAAGATATCTTCATCCCAACACGTTTCATCTCGCATACTAGTTATTATTACTGGAAGTAAAGTTCTATTAACTCGCTCGCCCTGTCCATTTGCACGCGCCCATTGAGTGGAATTTAATGTATGCCTAATACCGTGTTTTTCTATAAACTTTTTAAACAGATCGGACGTAAAACAAGTTGCACGGTCCGATACTATTCGGTCTGGAATACCATATTGCACTATAAAATTTTCTAAACATGATACCACCGTTTTTCCATCTGTACTTGCTGTTGGATACAATTTGACATATTTCGTTAATGAATCAATAACAACAAGGATATACGCGTGCTCTTGTACACTTCTAATAAAGGGACCTAAGTGATCGATGTGTATTCTTGCAAACGGTCTATTTGGCACTGGTAACGGATTAAGAAACCCTGGTTGCTTACCTGCTGGTATTTTCACTAGAATACATTCGGGGCAAGCACTAATATGCCTTCACACATAACTTTTCAGACGCGCGAACCAATACAGTTCTTGAATTTTCACCACTGTACGATCGACTGCAAAATGACGCATCAAATCGTGATGTTTAACTACTATCGCTTTTCGCATACTGTTCGGTATAACATACAATAATCTTGTTTTACCGTTTTGCACAATTTCACGAAATAACTTTCCGTTTTGTAAAACATAATTATTTACACTCTCCTTTTCATCACGTGAGCGTTCGTTGGGGTCTTTATTTAACACTTGAATTAATTTACACAACTTCTCGTCGCTACGTTGGATTGTTAATACATAATCCTCTTCGCTCATCAATTGTAGTACATTAATTCTTTCTGTAATATCATTTATTGACATATCCGCTTCAGACGAATCCATCGGAGCTCGTGATAATGCATCCGCATGGCTCATCTTTATACCAGGTCTGTATTTAATGGTCATATTATAATCCGCCAATAACCCATACCAACGGGCAATTTGAGGGCTCTGCGTTTTCTGCGTATTTAAAAATACTAGTGCTTGGCAGTCTGTAAACACTGTAAACTCGATACCAATTAAAAATATACGCAGTTTTTCGACACAATACACGATTGCCATAAGTTCTATTTTGGACGAATGGTAGTTATGCTCAACATCACTCGTCTTTTTGCTAATGTAATAAATCGGATGCAATATTCCATCCTCTTGTAACTGCATTAAAATGCCCGAAATTCCTTCGGCGCTTGCATCTGTAAATAAAGCAGTTTCTTTCGCACACGGTTTATATAATTTCAACACTGGGTCTGACATTAGCGCATCCCGTAGATCCTGAAATGCACTTTCTTGTTCCTTGGACCATGTAAACACACTATTTTTTCGCGTTAAATTACTTAAGTTACGTGCTCTTGTTGCATATTGATGTATAAATCTTCTAAAGTATGATGCGAGTCCCAAAAAACGTCGCACATCGTGTACATTTTGAGGTCGTCTAAAATGTTTGACTGCATTCGTTTTCTCGTCGCTGGGTGATTCCATCGCCAGATATCATAAATCCGAGAAATTCTAATCGTCGCAAACCAAATTCACATTTTCGCAACTTAAATGTTAGTTTCGCTTGCTGAAATGCTTCAAAAATCTTCGCCAATTTCTGCAACATTTCTGTCCAGTCTTTCGCAGGGACTATTAGATCATCCAAGTAGGACATGGCTATTTTATTTTTCAATGGTCCCAGCACAATCGACATCAAACCACTAAACTCGTATGGGCCATTGGTTAACCCAAATATTAATCGCTCGAATTGTCCGGTTGTATCCGGGGTTATAAACGCCGTTTTCGCTTTTGCAGCTTCACTGAGGGGAACTTGTAAGTATCCATGCGCCAGGTCTAATTTCGAGTACAACTTACTACCACTTAAATTCTCTAGGTGATCGTCCACCGACGGAATTGGGAAATTTGTTTTTATCGTTTGTGCGTTTAATGCTCGATAATCAATTACTAACCTCGGTTCACCTGTCTTCTTTCTGATTAACACCACAGGGCTCGCATAAGGGGACATTGTTTCGGTAACAATTCCTGCATTTTTCCAATCTTGCACTATATTTTTGATAATTTGTCGGTCTTGCAAATTGGCACAGTACGGTTTCTTCCGAACAGGCACATTTGTATCGTTAATGTCCATCGTTACTACGTCTGTACACCCTAATTCTTTCAGATTAAACGCAAAACAATCGCGATATTGAGTGCATAATTTTAATAATTCATCTTTAACCAGCTGATCTGAATTTTATCGTCATATTCAGCGTCAACAATTTCTTTTGAATGCGTATATCCGGTGCCGATGATTTCTCCCTCTCGAATGTGAACATTTTCATCGCTATTGTTCACTACAGGTACACATATCACTTCATCATTATAGTGCGCTTTAACATAATTAATTTGTTTCGCTAAAATAACACTATTTTCGGCACTTTTTATTTTGGTTCGACGGGAAATTTCTTCAATCTGCATGTTTTTAAACGGCTCTTCGTGATTGTAGCCAAATATCAACTTATCGCTTGAACGTATATAAGCAACACTTGGATGTTCTGTGTATGACCTTCCTACTAAAACATCCGTCATTTGAGCTTGTTCTGGTACTACATAAAATTTAATATTTTCCACTTTTACATTATCAATTTCTAAATCGGCTTTAACGTACGTTGTAACTTTTAACACTGGTTGCTGTGTTCCAAATGCGTATAAATCCTCTTTCGTTTTGTGAACCGTAGGAAAATATTTAATTACATTTTCCCTTATTGTACATATAGCGCTTCCCATATCGATCATACTATCTAATTGATGTCCATTTACGATCACAACTCTTAAAAACTTGTTCACCGCATTTACGGTTTCTTCCTTCTCTGTATTTACTAAACTGATAGACTTCGCCTTTTCCAAATCGTTAGTATTTAAGACACGTTTCGTACAGTTCTTCGAAAAGTGACCGCTTTCCTTACATTTAAAACAATCATTTAACAAACTTGTTTTGGGCACTCCTTGAAATGTGTCCTTTTTCTGCGCAGTTGTAGCACTTTACTTCGCTCCTTCCTCTTTAATAAATTTTATTGGCTTATTTTTTGAAATGTTAACACATTTTCGACTCTGGGAACTGAATGCATTCGATTGTCGGCTCGCGTGTTCCTGCAATTCGATATAATTGTACAATATCATGTAAGAGGTCATTTTCATTAAAATGTTCTTTGATTAATAAACTTGACACTATTTGTTTATTATTTAAGCCTATCACAATCTGTTCTTTAATTTCCTCAAATGGTAACTCTAACGCACTACATAATTTAAATTTTTCGTGAAAATAGTATTCTACTTGTTCACGTTCGTATTGCACTCGCTTCGTCATTCTAATCCATAATGACGTTAAGCTTGGTTTTAGGTCAAAGGTTGCCTTGAATTCTGTTTCAAAATCATCCCAAGATTTGATACGATTTTTACGCATACGTCGTACCAGTTCTTTGCTGCACTGATTAAATGAATACGCGCCGTTTCTAATTTTACCTGTTATGGCCAGCGATGCAATAAAGCGCAGCTGTTTACGCGGTCTAGCCACTCCATTGCCATACTTCCACTATCGCCAGAAAAATTTGAAATTGACTTATCTAAATCAGGCATGATCTGATAATGTAATTTACCACTCGCTGTTGATGGTTCTGTTGTTTGTTGATTTTGCTGTAACGCTGTGCAAAACAACTTCTCTGTTTGTACACGATTTTGCTCTAAGGTATGCATCATTTGTATCATTGCGCCCATTTGTTGTTGCATTAGCGTCTTAAAATCATCAGCATCCTCGCGCTGATGTTCGTTAACCTCCGCCATTTTTATCACACAAATGTCACAATTTTTGAAGTCTGTCTTGTTGAAAAATTTTCTCGAATTTTCAGCACGTTCGCGGGTACTTTCGCATCCCACTTCTGAAATGTAAGCTCCCCTGCCTAAGGAATAACACTTGGATAGGTTTTGCAGCAATTTATTTATATTATAATACAATTAGGTGAATCTCAACGCAGACGATGTTATACTCAAAAGCCGCGCGGGAACTAACTGACTGGCGGCGCTGCATGCAAGCAGGTTCACTGTTACGCCATCTGATGACGCTTACATATTAAAGTATGTCGATGATCTTCTTTGTGGTAATTGCAACTATGTCTACTAAAACTGTCACATTGCTTGGAATTTATTCAACTAAAATTTCTAAATTTCATATGTAAACATGTATATTAACGAGTTCACTTCTATTTCATAAATTTAAAACTTACTGAAAAAATGACATTACTTCACTTTCAACCTTTACAGTTATATTCTGTTTACATTTTTGTGGTTTAAAATAATTTACAACCTGAGTTGAATTCCAATATGTATTTAACAGAGATAAAACGATTATATTTGTGGTTTTAAGTTTATGATTTGAATAAAAATACTGATTTGAGTGCATGTCTACACATAGAACACTATTATATATGAAATTAGCATTATACATGTGTTTCAATAACAAGTTTGTTCATTCAAGATTAACTTTTCCTTTCTCATCTAATTTTTATTTCCCATAATGCCCAGCATTACATGGAGTTTACCAAGGTCTTACAAAAGATACTGATGTACATAACCATTTTTTGAAAGAAAAAATTAATGATGATCTCGTATGTTTAAAATACATTCCAACTTAATCTATGTTAGCTGATTCATTTACAAAACCTTTCAAGAGAGTTGTTTTACTGTGTGTTGAAATTTATTTGAAGTAAGCCAAAAAGTTTTATTTTATTTAATCCAGCTGGTTTGGGGATTTGATAAAAAGTTGTTGTCATCTCAAATAATTGCTGTCAAGTTTTGTAATATATTTTTAGTTTGGTCTTTTTCACTTTAATCGCAACAAGTGTAACTATAGTTCTTCATTTACATATTGCTATAATGCAATTGAAATTATAAAATATTGCAGGTAAAAACGTCTTTTACTAAATGTTTTTAATCATAATTCTGTAGCAATCTTAATAAAAATGATGCTAAATTACAAAAAAAAAAGGTTTGATAAACTGTAACTTACCGTCAGCCTTTCAATGGTAATCTTTGGTCTAGCCGCATGATACAAAATAAACAACATGTTTATACCAATGCCAATAAGAATACCAATTTCCAAAGGCAAAAGCAAACATGCTATAAAAGTTCCTAGTCCAGGTAAAAGATCACTCTCTGTAATCAGATTTAAGTTAGTAAATATTATAATATATTAACATTTTCATTTACTTTTAGTTCTCCACATAGCCTTAACAACACCAACTTCAACCATAAAAATAACAGCTGCTATTATAACAGCTGCCAGAGCTGCTTTAGGCACATAGTAAAAGTACGGTGTGAAAAAAAGTAATGCGACAATTACCAAAATACCAGTATACAATCCTCCAAGTGGTGTACGTACACCACTTGCATTATTAACTGCACTTCGAGATAAACTTCCAGTACCTGGGAAACCTTGTGCAAAAGAATTTGCTATATTACAAAGGCCAATTGCAAGAAGTTCTTGAGTAGCATCCACCGCTTTTCCATTTGCTATAACAAAAATATTGATACTAAATAAAAGCTTTAATTCAAAATATTTGGTATTGTAATTAAATGCAAGTTAAATTAATTAGAATGTCATTATTAAGGCCATGTATGTCTTCCGGATTCCATCATAGTTCCTAAGAGCAACTACATAATATGCTAGTTACAAAGTAAACAATTCCAAACCAATCAAAAAACGTTTGATTCATGTTGGTTGTAAATTGAGGGGTTTAACTCAAAGTAGATAGCATGAAATTGAAAAAATATGCAATTTTGCATCAACTTGGCAATAAACTTTTCCTTTAGAGTATGTAATATCTTGCTCCCAGCAAAAATTCATTTAATGTATTAATTAGTAAAATAAACAACTAAACGTAGAAAGTACAATATTAATTTATTTTTCAGTTTGGCTAAAATAGTTTGATCTTTTAAAGTCATTATCATTCCAAACAAGAAGTTGTGTGATGATCGGATCTAGTCCCTAAGAAAAAGAAGATAGGGAATGCTAGTGTAATAAAAGTTTTCATATTATTATCATGTTGATATATGTTTCTTTTCAATGTTTTTTAATAGTATTAGTTAGTAAATAATAATGCAAAACACCTGAAATATTTCAGTTGGTGATAAGAAAAGAAAAAATGCATGCAGACCAATTTAAAGAACTTATAGCTAAGATTTAAGAGTCAAAAAAGTGACGCTGTCTCAAATCACTGCTCACACGAAACCTCAAAGCATAACAGCCTCACTATTAAATTTTGTAAGTATCGTACCTTTTCATACCCGTGAAGAGAAGTTGAATTCTTATCTAGAACGACTTGAAAATTATTATACACACAAATAGCACAACTGTTATGTGTTAGTATTAGCTCAAATTATTACAATACTTTAGCTGTACCTCTTACTACAGAAAAACTGATTCAAAATTTAAAATGTAATGAGCTTATTGAAGCTGTTAAAGAATGTTATTCCCCAAGAGAAGTATTGTTATTGCCCAACATTATTTTCTAAACGTTTTTCAAAAAGAACAACAAACTATAGTAGAATGAATATGTTGCTACTCTTCAACTAAAGTTAGTTGAATCTGAACTTTCAGTAACCTGTTCATGTATGAAAATAGCATCAATCGCTGATGTTCTTAGAGTTTAATTTATTCAAGGCATGCATGACAATTGGCTAAAAGAAGAAATTTTACAGCTTAATGTTACAAGTTTTGATGAAATTTCGACAACGGATATCACACTTGAAGCTTCAAAAATTAAAAGTATAGAAATAATTCGACCATGTACTTCTAGAAATTATAAGCTTCACTTAAATGATACATACTACATGGAAACTACATCAGTTTTTCAATCTAACCCAGCGAAAGATAGGATGAATTCCAGATTTAAAAATCGACCTCGCAATCGAAATAAGCTTAGTCATACAGATTATGAAGCTGTGCGTATTCAAAACCTATATATAAGATGCGGTCGTGATAATCAAAAATTCAAGATTGTCGAACAGATAGAACAAAAATCAAATGTGCAATAAGAAAGGCCATTGTGCCAAAGTTAGTATTATTACACTAATTAAAACACCCAGAAAAGAATAAAGCCACAGTTCCATTAACTCCATAAAAATTGAACAAAATTTTTCAGATTCCTGTATATATGGTTACAGCAAACTTGTAATAATTATATATCTGTATGAAATGATAGACGGTATGGGTTTTCTATTAATGTGTGGGGACGTATAATTGACAATTATCTTATTGATTAATTTAGATTGTCCAGTCGATTGACAGGCGAACTGTATCTCAATTTTTTTGAAAATGAACTGAGCACTTTATTAGAAGGTGTTCCATAGGATATTATTAGAAAAATGTACTGCATGCATGACGGCATACAAGTTCACTTTTCTTGAAGGGCAAGGGCATTCATGCAAGCAAGATTTTGAAATAGGTTGATTGGTCATGGTGGACCTATAACTTAGCCAGCTCATAGTCCCAATTTTAGTCTCTTTGATTTTTCATTTTGGGAGTTATGAAAAATGAGGTGTATGCCATAGAAATAAATAGTGAAAAGAAATTATACAACACAATTGTGGAGTCTGCTGATAAATTTTATAATCATCATCAATAGGTCTTCAGTCCTGGAACTGGTTAGATATGCACTCTCCTTTTTTCCTATTCTGTGCTAACCTACACATTTCTCTGAAATTGCCAGATTGCATCTGTCACCATCTGTGTCCAATAGTCTGATCTAGGTCTAGCTTTACCTATTTTTCCTATCTCTGCTTGTAATAATACCCACACTATTCACCAAAAATGCCTTAGAACGTATCCTGCCATTCTATTTCTCATATATATATATATATATATATATATATATATATATATATATATATATATATATATATTATTATTTTCCACAGATATCTATATTTCCCTACTATTTCTATAACTTCTTTGTTATTAACTTTGTCTGTCCATGCTATCATCCTCATACATCTGAAGCACAACATTCCAAAAGGCTTCTATCTCTTTCTGTCTGCATTTCCTACTGCTCCTATTTCATAGACGTACAGTGGTGTGCTCCACACGTATGCTTTCAACAATTTTTTCCTTGTTTCTGTTTGTTGTTTTCAAACATAACCGCTGCTCTTTCTTGTTAGATGCAGTTCGGTTACCCGTCTATTGTTTACAAATATATACCCTATTTCTCCGATATTAGTAGTATGTGAAGGGAGTTAAGCAGCTTGCAGCTACCAAGATCATGTTTAAGTACAGTCATTAGGTTTTCCATCTTGGAATTGGTTGGACCGGCACCTCCATTGATTTCTATTCTGAGTTAGTCTGCACATTTCCCTGAAATTTCCACAGCCTACATCTATCACTATTTGTGTGCAATAGTCTAACCTAGGTCTACATATATCTCTCTTTTTCCTATCTCTGTTTCAAATATATTCAACACTATTCCCACATGCCTTAGTATGTGGCCCATCATCCTATCTCTCCTATTTTTTTACTGTTTCCACATACTTCTTTCTTCCCCTACCATTTCTAGTACCTCTTTATTCTTAACTTTGTCTGTTCATGATATCTTCATCATCCGTCTGTAGCACCACATTTCAAAGGCTGTTTCCTGTCCGCTTCTCCTACTCTCCAGGTTTCACAACCATACAGTGCTGCGCTCCACACATGTTTTAAGCAATATTTTCCTTGTTTCTATATTTGTCATCTTTGAACACAGTAGTTGCTTTTTCTTGTTAAATGTAGCACAACCTTGTACTAATCTTTGTTTTATATCCTTTTACGCTTTTCCCATCTTCTTACATTTTTTGGCTTTCTATGTAGTAGAAACGCGTAACCTTTTGTAAGTTCTCGTTACCTATTTGTATTCTAGTTTTTAATTTATTTTCTCCTCCTTTGCAAACTAGAATTTTAGTTTTATTTTTGTTAAGTTTCATACTGTATCACTCTGTTCATTAAGAGCAGTTTCTAACTCTTCCTTGCTAGATGCTTATGCTGCTATATCATTTGCAAATCTATACATATCGATTTTTTGTCCCAGTATAATAATTCCAAATGTTTTCTTGCATTTGACAGTATTCATTGCCTCTTCGACATACGCACAAGTTAAAAATTAATGGGGATAGTGCACCTCCGCGTATCATCCCTTTCCTAATATTTACTTCTCTACGTTCCTGCGCTACTTCTATTACAGCTGTTTGCTCTTTGTATAAGTTATGTATTAATCCATATATCCCTATAACTTATTCCAATCTTTTGAGTATTTTGAACATTTTTTTCCATTTTCCATTGTCGAATGCTTTTTCCAGATTTTCAAACCCTATATACACACTTTCAACTTTTTCTATTGTTATTTTCATTATCACTCTCAGAGCTAAAATAGCTTCTCGTGTTCCCCTGTTTCGCCTACACCCAAATTGGTCTTCTCCTAGTATTTCTGCAGCTCGTTTTTCCATTTGTCTTTGTACAATTCTAGTTAATATTTTTGGCACATGTGCTGTCAATTTTATTGTTCGAAAGTTTTCACATCCATCTGAACCTCTTTTTTTTGAGATACTGACTATGGTGTTACCTTTGAAATCTTTGGGTATCTTGCCTGTCTCATACACACAGCCGATGCATAGCGTGATTCTATTGTATCAGTTTGAAGCATGTCCAGATTAGTAATATCACCCATACAGATAACTAATTCTGAGTGTAAATAAATTTGAGACAATGAAGTTTGCAGTTCATCAAAAAAAGCTTTATACAAATGTTTATCTGGGTTATAGATTACACCGACTGTTACAGTCATTGATATAATTTTAAATTTCACCTAAATTTGTTCTATTGCTTTACTGAGATGCAAAATTGTAAATTTAATAGTATTTTTTATATAAATACAAACACCTACTCTACGTCCTTGCCTATCACACCTAACCAAAAAATATCCACTAATATCTAATATTTATGAAATCATACTTGCATTTAACCACGTTTCTGATATTCCTAATATATTGAAATTATTTGAGGAGATGAAAACTTTAACCTCATCAATGTGTCTATGCAACGATTTAATATTTGAATGGCCTATCTTAAACTTATCCATTACATGTTTAGCACCTAAGGTATGGCAACAATACATCTATAATAAACTAAAATTAGAATACGAGATACAAATCAGGTTATATTATAACTTACTAAATTAATGTTCCTCTCTATCTTATCTACGTTAATACCAACAACTAATGACATTCACATTACAGGTGTGCTAAATTATTATTATTGTTTAAGAATAATATAATGACTATCAACATAAATATAATGTAGACCAAAGAAAATTTAGCCAGCAATTTTAACCAAGTTAGCTTTATTGATTATTTTTACTCGATGCTTTCCATTCATCGCACAAATATTATTATTTAATGTCTAAACCTTGTGAATACCAAGAAGTTTACATGCTTCAGTTTATAACTGATATTTTAAATTGGTCAAACCTCAGCAATAACAAATTTGCTACCTTCGAGTAGTTTTTTAGTTTGCAATACTGACTGCTTAATATCATGATTAGCGAATTTAATGATTACGCATCTTCGACTAGCGGTTGTGGACTTTTCAACTCTATAACATCGATCAATATCATGCCTCGTAACAGTAATGCTTAATTTAGATTAAAAAAATTCCATCATCTTACTGTCAATATTTTCATCAGTCTCTTCCAATAGTCCAAAGATCCTTATATTATCTCGCCATTCGTAACTTACTAACTTATCAATAGAGGATTTTAAGATTTCATTATCTTGTTGCAGTGCATGTATTTTTATTTCCAAGTTTCCAATTAAGTTTGCAGTACCTTGCCTACCAAATCAGCTACCTTCGCAGTGACTTTTTCCAGGAATGCTTGATCTTGAGTAACTCAGAAATAGAGTTCTGCATAATTACACTTAGGTCTGACATTTGCTCTTGCTTTTATGGCATTATGCTCAAGAAAATATACCTTACCTACTCAAGCAAACAACTGACAATACAAATAGTTTAAACAGTTTAGTTATACTCAATAAACAGGAGAGGTGCACCAATACTTCCTCACACACAACAACCGACTGTATTCAAGAACAAGGTCATCAAATTTGTTGCGTTCCAGTTTTGCTTTTAAAATTTATTTGACTAAGATAAGTTATTAATTATTATCTCGTCTATATTTCGAATAAAATCATTGCCTTAGTTCATATCCTGTAATTGTAGTTAGGTGCATTTAAATCATTTATTCTAAGCGTTCCCTATTCATACTGGATTATACGAATTTCGCGAGTACTTTCGTTGAACATTTGTTACACAGATAAGCTATCAACACTTGTTGCATTGGATTTTATTTATGAATTATTGATTCTGTTTTCTATTACCAACGGTTTTCGTTGGAGTACTGATTCTGTCCTTTGTACAATTACTGTGGGGATTGTACAAGAAATTATTTGGGCTAGTATGCATCCTTCCTTCAAATTACTTTCTCTTGTGTGTCGGGTAGTTATTCATTAACGGTTGGAAGTAACACTAAGGTAAAATCTGCTTTTAGCTCGCTTTAGGATAAATTTTCTAGATTGGTTGGTTGGTTTCCGCCTACATTCTCGCTCCTCAACGTTCTGTGAGATAACTCACTTCTCGTATACTGGGTTTGCAACCAAGACTGCTGACTAAGAAACAAGTTTGGTGATGTCAATTTCTCCGGTTCTGCATAGCTAAAATTTGTGGTGAGTTTTTGAAAATCTCACACTTTACTAATCTCGTGACTTCCTAAACTTTCTACGGCTGTCACATTGTATATTGTTACTAACCAACATTACTAATACTGATTAGTGTTAAGAACACCCCAGCGGCAATGATACGTTTTATCATGTAGCCTTCAGCCTGATATAATTTAACTGCAGGTTTTAAATAACTAACATGTATGTGGTCCGATACTGGCCTGAGATCGTGTGTTTCTTGTTACTCAACTTATACTACTTAAAAGTGTAGGATATTTAATTATTAGTACTGATTTACTATCATTCATCTAGGTTCTCATTTACTATTAAGTGATATGTTTGTTGTATGTGTTAAGTATACGCTTACGTGGTTGTGTGCTGCATACGAACACTATTTAGTTTAATCTTTGTCCTATTTGTAACCATATTTTGAAATTATAATACAGAAAAGCAATTACTTATACCAGAAAGGTGTTTTGTTTATTATTTATATCGATATATATATATATATACTGGGTGCTTCAAAAAAATGTATACACACTTTAAACTATTGTAGTTTTCCCGCACTACAAGGCTAATGTTATATTTCTTCGCCAGGTGCCAGCATAATCGTCCCTCTATGTTATATTATCAGTTGGAATTTGTAATATCAACATGGCGGACGTACGTTTGAGTTTTGAAGAACGAAAGCAGGTTATTAAGTGGTACTGGAAGTTTGAGAATGTAAATGAAGTTCAAAGACAGTGGAGAAGGGAGTATGATACAGAACCACCTTCAAGATTAACAATTACATGCATACGAGACAAATTCGAAGTTCATGGAACAGTGTGTGATGTGCATAAAGGTCATTCAGGTCGGCCTCGAACAGCTACAAGTGATGAGTCATCAACGACAGTCTTGGAACTGTTTCAACGCTATCCTAACAAATCTTCAAGGCAAGGGGCACGTGAAAGTGATGTAAGTGCTAGCAGCGTGCTACGCATTCTGAAGAGAGGCAAGTATCGTGTTTACATTCCAAGGCTGGTGCAACAGCTAAATGACGACGATCCAGATCGAAAGTTGCAATTTTGTGAATGGATTCAGGAGATGGTGATACGTGAACCGGGATTTATGGGTAGCATCATTTGGTCGGATGAAGCCCAATTCAAACTTAATGGAACTGTCAATAGGCACAATTGTGTTTACTGGTGTGAAGAAAATCCTCACATTACAATTGAAAAAGCTGTAAATTTGCCTGGTGTAAATGTGTGGTGCGGTTTGTCTTCAAGGGGACTCATTGGATCTTTTCGATTTGAAGGCACTGTAACTGGTATTAATTACCTAACAATGCTTGCTGATTCCATATTTCCTGCCATTCGTGCATTATACGGTAATGATGATTTTTATTTTCAACAAGATGGTGCTCCGCCGCACTATCACAGGGACGTACGAGCTTACCTGGATCAAAATTTGTCGGGCCAGTGGATAGGACGCAGGGGGCCAATCGAGTTTCCAGCACGCTCTCCAGACCTTACACCACTGGATTTCTTCTTGTGGGGCACAGTAAAAGATGAGGTGTACAAACGTAAACCACGTAACCTAGACATTCTTTGGAATGAGATTCAAGCAGTGTGTAGAGAAATCTCATTGGACGTTTTGATACGATGTACAGAATCTGTGGTGACTCGTACTCAGAATTGTATTGATGCTGCAGGTCACCAATTTGAACAGTATTAACATTTGTTATTTATGTTTCATTTACATTGGACTTTCAGCTTTCTATTTTCCTGAAATTTAACTTTGTAGAACGGTAAATAAATTTTCTATGGAAGTTCAAAGTGTGTATACATTTTTTGAAGCACCCAGTAATATATATATATATATATATATATATATATATAGAGAAGAATAATCCACATTTGGAATGCAAATGAATGCTTAATATATATTAATAGTTATTAAGATGAAATGAAAACCCAGCTTTGTATTTAAAGTTGAATTACCATTTCAAATCGAACTAGTAATTGAAAACCACTAAAGAACGGCTACAGCAGGACTTGAACCTGCAACCTCTGATTTTCGGATCAGTGCTCTAACCAATTGAGCTATCTAGTCTAATTGTTTAGATGATGTTATACTTAATACTACTGAAGCTTGGCTCTTGTTAACGATTTTCAATTACGTCTTGCATTTAAGCTTCAGTAGTATTAAGTATAACATCATCTAAACAATTAGGCTAGATAGCTCAATTGGTTAGAGCACTGATCCGGAAAATCAGAGGTTGCAGGTTCAAGTCCTGCTGTAGCCGTTTTTAGTGGTTTTCAATTACTAGTTCGATTTGAAATGGTAATTCAACTTTAAATACAAAGCTGGGTTTTCATTTCATCTTAATAACTATTAATATATATATATATATATATATATATATATATATATATATATATATATATATATATATATATGTATTCTTATTTTTCTTTAACAGACTAATGTTCTGTCTTTGTTTGTACTAATCAACTAATTTTTATTTCAGAGAGACGACTCGGTTTTTTTCTTTTGGGTTTTGTTTTCGAATACTTTCCCATGCCCAATCTGCCATTGACGTTAGCCCGACATCTCTTCTTTTGGGTACGTAATTTCGTGCAAGTCTTTACTTTAATTAATTTTGTAAAATACTGTTTAATTAAATATTTAATAAAAATCTTTTGAATTTATGAACAAAATTCAACAGCCTGTAACTTGAAAACAAAAAGCGATCGGACATTAATATATAGGAACTTTTTTATTATTTTTTTGGTCGTCTATTGCTTGGTGCTATGTATTGCAGTTTGTTCTGTGGCAGACTGTAGATTCATATGCAATTAAGCCAAACCTTTTAGAAATAAAATTTTTAACAATAGGGGATTTCAATGGATCATGACAAAACAAGTTATTAATAATTTTGTAGATTATAGTACTAATATTTCATTTAAGAATATTACTTGTAGTAACAGGGATTTTTAAAAGTCCATGACAATGCAGTTGAAAATAATACTAGATTTTGTCAAGGAATCCAAGGAAGCACTATTGTAAACTTGAACTTGTTTTGGCTAAATATTCAATCTATTTCCAATAAGATTAATGACCTTGACGCTTTGTTAGTGCAAAGCAATTTAGATTGTGACTTTTGTGTCTTACTGAAATCAATTTAAATGAGAATGAATTGAAATTCTTACAAATAAAAAATCTTACACCAGTTTCTAGCTTTTGTAGGACAACGCTTATTTGAGGTGGCGTTGCAATTCTGGTTAGATCTGATTGTAAATATGAAGCGATAAAAGCTGATATGATTAATAAATTTTTAGTGGAACTTTATGTTGAAGTTGCTGCTATATAATGTTAAACATTTGAATCTCATTATAATTACGGTTTACAGATCTCTTAATAAGGGAAGTTTGGAGATTTTCGGTCAAACCAATTTTAATGTTACTCGTTTCAATAATTATCTTGATAATATTCTATTAATTTACCAAATCAATTATGCCATGTTGTTAATACTGGATTATCTGATCATTATCCACTTTTTTACAAAGTCAACTCAATTATAAATAGAATTTTATACATAAATCAAAAACTTACCAATCCATCACTAGCGTGGGTAAATTTAATTTTTATACCTATGTAGAAAAGTTAAATTGGGATTTTGTGGATGATACAAATTTAGGTATTGAAGATGAGTTCCGTATGTTTACAGACAAAATGATAAATGCTGCAGCATTAGTTTTCCATTTAAATCGTGTAAATCATCATCTAAATAGCCAACAAAATACAGTCAATGGTTCAATTAAAATCTAACATTTTTACGGAATAATTATTTACCCTTATGTGACAGGTACAAATCTAAACCTAGTGAAGTACTTAAATCCTATTTAAAAAACTAAAACATGAATACAGATCTGCCATAAAAGATGCAAAAATTAAAGCCCACGATAACTATATTCATAGAGCAGATAATAATAATAGAGTTAATGGCAAATTATTAATAAAAAAAAAAGGAATTAATAGAAATGATTATCACTCAATTGATCTTATGGTTATTAATTCAGTCCAAAACTTTAGAGATAAAATAGACACTGCTGATTAGGATATATCGGTTGCTGCTATGTTAAATTTTTCAGACACTAAAGGTTATAATAATGATTTGTTTATCATTCAGGAAATTTCTTATACTTATTTACATAATATTTTAACAGCAATGAAATCAAAACATTCTTAGGATATTTATAATTTGAACATTTCTTTGATTAAAATAGTGGCCATTATAATACTCACTCCATTAACGAAATTGCTGTATTAGAAGTGTTATACACAAAAAAGGTTCATATAATGATATTGCAAATTATCGTCCAATATCGTTATTACCAGCATTCTTAAAAATTTTTGTTAACGGTTCTTAAGGATCAAATGCTTGTATATCTCGAAAATGAGGAATCATTATGTGCTTAGCAACTTGGATACCGCAAATGTTTATCTACAAACAACGTGTTTATTGGGTTAGTACTAAAGATTACTAAGTTTTTGAAAATTGTAATTATCTACTGGCAGATTTCTGTGATCTTAGTGAAGCCTTTGATTGTGTCAGTCATTCAATCTTGATAAAAAAAATTGCACATGTTAAATTTCGACCAAACAAGTACCAATTTAATTAAATCATATTTAACTGATAGGACGCAGTCTGTTTATTACAATGGTGTGTTGTCATGTACTGTAAATGTGTCTTTTGGTATACCTCAAGGTTCAGTGTAGGGCCCACTATTGTTTTTGTGTTTCATTAATAATCTGCCTTCCAACTTCACTAATACAGAACTAATTTTATATGCCGATGATACTATATTGTTTTGTCAAAGTAAATCTAGTGATGAACTTAAAATGAAAAGTAATGAATCCACAAATAAAGCACAAAATTGGTTTCAACAAAATAATTATGTTTAAATAAGTACAAAACCAAGCAAATGTTTTTTTCTTTAAAAAAAGAGCTACCTGATAATGAATGTTCACTGCAATTTCTGGGTGTTACAATGAATGCAACCTTAAACTGGGACCAGCATTGTGATAATCTGTGTGGCAAACTTTGCCAACATATATTTTATCAATTATTTGAAAAATTCTTTTGAGTTCATTATATCCAGTTATTTCGCAATATTCCATTATCATTTATCTTATGCTGTGGAAGTGTGGGGGTTACCGCTCTTCTGCAAAAAGCATTCTTCGATTACAACGTCGTGCCGTTAGGACAAAAAGCAAACTTAGCTTATAGGGAGCTATTTTATTAATTTAAAACTTTAACATTTCCAAGTTATATATTAAACTGTTTAATATATATAAAAAATATATATTAAGATTTTATAAGCAATCTAGCATACATGATATTAATACACGTGGTAAATTAAATTATGTTCTGCCCTATCACCGTATTTCTAGAAGTAAGTTCGGTTCTAATTACTATAGCTGCTCTTTTTACAATGCCATAAATGACAGTATTAGAGAATTGTCACTAGATAAATTAAAAAAAATTATCAAAAGTTTTTTTATTGAACAATGCCTTTTATTCAGTTCAAAAGTATTTGAGCGAAGTGAAGGGTTTGCAGTTGCCTCTTTTGTTTTCCTAATTTACAAAGTTTATTAATCTTTTTGTTATGTATCATATCATTGGCTAAATGTAATTCACTTTTGTAATCAACACATGTTTTTTATAAATAAATAAATAAATAAAATGTGCCCTATAGCAAAATAAGTGAAACATAAAGTTTATGTTGAATATTAATTATAATTCTGTCCAGAAAAGCTTTCAACAATAGCGGTGTGTTACTATTCTAGTAAGTATATACTTACATGAGTAATATAAATTATTACTAAGTACCAATAAAGGCATTTGTATTTGGAACCTTAAGTAGTAAAACTTGTAATTGTTATGCCTGCATTTATGTTATTAATAAAAGAGTACAGAAAAAGTATAAGTAATTTAATAAATAAATTTAATAAAATAATAACTTAATTTAATAAACAAGCCTTATAAAAGCAAGCAAAATATCACTAAGACAATCGATAGTTCTTAGGTATTTATGAATGAGAAGCTTTATTACTCAGATTATTGTAACTGTAATCCTTATTAAAGTATGTAACTGCTATGATCTTGATTAGTATTAGCTAATACTCACCAAATGCTTTGCAAATTGCAATGTTTTCTAGAAGTGCAATTAATGCAATTACAACTATTCCAGAACCCAAATCAGAAACCATATCTAAAAACGATACTGTTGTGTTGGAACTAGTATAACCAAAAGATGGTAGTTGAAATACTGGCAAACCGGGTGGCACATATCCTGTCAGTTTAAATGGCGGATCTCCATTTATATAAAATGAATAACCAATGCCTGCACACAATACTACTAATATAGCATTACGTGAAGTGCCAAATAACCATAATCCTTTATTTATGCACTTGTGAAATACTGTTGGTTTTTTATCAATGGGAACCTTTTCATCTGATGCAGGTTCAGGTGGACCAATTTTAATTGTTGCTATTATCTACAAATAAATAAGACCATTGCAAACTAGCACATATATCGTAACTCACCCGCATAATTAGAAGAACCGCAATGCAGCTAATGCCTAAAATGGTGTCCCATAGTGATGTTTTATGAATATTTGAAAAAATACTAATCCATTGCTGTAGAAATGTTGAACCTTTTACGGATATTGCCAGAATATCTTTTACTTGAGAAGTCACAATTATAAGTGCTACAGCTGATGTAAAACCTGATGAGACGGGTCCTGATACAAAATCAATTATAAAACCTAAAATATAATAAATTCAGTTAATGACATTTTAAAAACTATTAGTATAAATACCTAATCCAAGTAAACCCAAAAGCACCTCTAATACTCCACTTAAGAAACATAATAATATGGCATATTGAGGACCTCTACCATTAACAACTTGAAATGTTAATAGGGATGCAATAGCAGTTGGTCCCATTGGTACTTCTTTACAGCTACCCAAAAATATGTAAAGGAAACACCCCAGAAAGGAACCATATAAACCATACTAAAAATTAGGATTAGAATTAATTTTTAACAATAGAAATCAAATACACAATAAACAATTATTTTATAAATAAAAGTCCAGTGATCATAAAGAAATATGAACAAATTATCAATTTAAAATTTTAAAACTAGTACTTTAATTAAAACTATTAAGAACTTGAGATAATTAAATAAAATAATGGGAATTTATTTGTTCTTGTTTCGCATGTAAAACCAAATTGACTCTTTAAAAATTGTTTATATTCAAGTGATCAAATATGGTCATTGTGTTTTAAAAATATCGATAACTTGATATGTTTTGTAACGCTTTAGGTTAAAAAACTGGAGATAAAAGGAGGAAAATTCATTTCAAACTGACAAACTTAATTCTTCTTAATTTTCTTGGGGAATTAAACCACTTATATTTTTTAAAATCAACTTTATTTACATTTCGATCCATGACCTAGGAACGTTGTCAAAATAATAAAAACTTCAAGTTTGACATTTATGACATAAATTGAAGGTGACTTTGATTTATTGATGTTCGAAATATTTGGTTTGAGTACAGTAAGCAAAAATTTTTAAAGTTTAAAGAATGATTGCCTTCAATTTGTGTTGCGACTTGTGATCGACTTTCTTTAGGTAGCCAATACGCTTAACGTGAAATCACCTGATTAATTTTTATTGGTGAATTTTATATAAATTCAATAACTTAAAATTGGAAAACATTGTTAAGTCGATCCCAGGTCACAACACAAATTGAAGGCAATCATTCTTTTAAACTTTAAAAATTTTTGCTTACTGTACTCAAACCAAATATTTCAAACATCAATAAAGCAAAGTCACCTTTAATTTATGTCATAAATGTCAAACTTGAAGTTTTTATTATTTTGACAACGATCCTAGGTCATGGATCGAAACGTAAATAAAGTTGATTTTAAAAAATATAAGTGGTTTAATTCCCAAATAAAATTAAGAAGAATGCTAAACAAACCACAACAAACATACAGGGAGTATTGACAAACTTAATATTGAATCAACCTGTATAATTGTGATTTCATAAATAATAGTGTTCGGCAAGCAAGACATTCCGATAAATTTTTAGTACTATCAAAAATAAACTTAAAAATTACAAAAGCATTATTTATGGAACGTAACCTAGGTTCGTAGATTACTTTAAATCACAAAAAGTGTAAACAAAATACTTGTTCTGGTAAATTTTCATAGCGGAATCATACCATTTTAAGAAAACTTTAGAAGCGCATGAAGTAAATAACAGTGAATTCATTAATATGCATCACAAATATAGGTGAGTTTTTTACAAACTTTAGTTAAATAAATTAGAATTAATGCTGTATAGTTGTAATGCAAATAAAACCCCGGAGACATTTTAAGCATGTTCCTGGAATGTAAAAATCCAATTTCTGAATAGGGAAAATTCACAAATATCGTATTGCAGATAATTTAATCATTTCAATACAATACAATATATTCATTTCATATCAATGAAGACAAAAGGAAATACGAACATTTACATTTACATTTCCAATGCTCCACCCGAAGGTACTACATTGGCCAGGAGGCGAGTTTTTTGCTGCCTGGAAATATAGAATTTTGCCGAACCCTTGCCGTTCCATTTAGCCTCTCATTCGAATAAGGGCGTAATTTTTGTGAAAAATGCTCACCTGCCACTTTTCAAGCAGTCGGCCGTGTCAAAATTCGAATCCAGGACATTGGGATCCGTAGTCTTACGCTTACTACATTGATCCACGGCGACGCCCTAAATCACATGATACCTTACATGCGATTTTTCAATGCTTCTCCCGAAGGTACTACATTGGCCAGAAAGTGAGTTTTTTACCTGGAAAATTTGGAATTTTGCCAAACTCTTGCTGTTCCAAGCAAGGTAGAGATCTTTAATGTGCGTGACAACACTCACACACAGGACCTCCATTTTACCTCTTATCCGAATGAGGGTGTATTTTTGTGTAAAATGCTCGCCTAACATTTTTCAAGCAGACCGTGTCGGGATTTGAACCCGAGACCTTGGGCGTAGTAGTCATACACATACCAATACGCCCCGGAGCCGCCAATCACATGATACCTTACATGTAATTTTCCAATGCTCCACCCGAAAGCACTACATTGGCCAGGAAGCGAGTTTTTGTTTTTTACTTGGAAAATTTGGAATTTTGCTAAACCCTTGCTGTTTCAAGCAAGGTAGGGATCTTTAACGTGCGTGACAACACTCACACACAGGACCTCCATTTTACCTCTCATCTGAACGAGGGTGTATTTTTGTGAAAAATGCTCCCTTAACATTTTTCAAGCGGACCGTGTTGGTATTCGAACTCGGGACCTTGGGCGTAGTAGTCTCACACACATACCACTACGCCACGGAGCCGCCGTCGCCCTTCACATACCGTGCTTTTAGATTTCCAATGCTCCACCCGAAGGTACTACATTGGCCAGGAGGCGAGTTTTTTTTTACCTGGAAAATTAGAATTTTGCCGAACCCTTGCTGTTCCAGGCAAGGTAGGGATCTTTAACATGCGTGACAACACTCACACACGGCCCCTTCACACACCGTGCATTTATATTTCCAATGCTCCACCAGAAGGTACTACATTGGCCAGGAGGCGAGTTTTTTGTTGCCTGGAAATTTAGAATTTTGCCGAACCCTTGCGGTTCCAGGCAAGGTAGGGATCTTTAACGTACGTGACAACACTCACACACAGGACCTCCATTTTACCTCTCATCTGAACGAGGGTGTAATTTTTGTGAAAATGCTCACTAACATTTTCAAGCGGACCGTGTCGGGATTCGAACTGAGGACCTTGGGATCGTATAGTCTTACACTACATACCATATCCACGGGAGCCGTCCCCTTTCACATACCGTGCTTTTAGATTTCCAATGCTCCACCCGAAGGTACTACATTGGCCAGGAGGCGAGTTTTTTACCTGGAAAATTAGAATTTTGCCGAACCCTTGCTGTTCCAGGCAAGGTAGGGATCTTTAACATGCGTGATAACACTCACACATGGCCCCTTCACACACCGTGCATTTATATTTCCAATGCTCCACCAGAAGGTACTACATTGGCCAGGAGGCGAGTTTTTGTTGCCTGAAATTTAGAATTTTGCCGAACCCTTGCCGTTCCAGGCAAGGTAGGGATCTTTAACGTGCGTGACAACACTCACACACGGGACCTCCATTTAACCTCTCATCCGAACGAGGGCGTAATTTTTGTGAATAGATCCCTCCCCCTTCACAGTACCATTGGAATTAACCGAGGACACATGGTCGTGTAAAATTGTAAAACAATTGACCAGGGACTCGCTCAACGTGCATCTGATCAATGCTCACAAGACTACAGCCAGGAGCATTTTTACCGGAAAATTGAATTTTGCACCCTTCTTTCCAGGCAAGGTGGGATTTTAACATGCGTGACAACACTCAACCGGCCTCAACACTGATTTATATTTCCAATGCTCCACCGAAGGACTACATTGGCAGAGGCGAGTTTTTTTCCTGAAATTTGAATTTTGCAACCCTTGCGTTCCAGGCAAGGTAGGATCTTTAACGTCGTGACAACACACACGGACCCATTACCTCTCATCGAGAGGGGATTTGTGAAAATGCTCACCATTTCAAGCGGCCGTGTGGATTGAACCGACCTTGGGCGTTGTCTACCTACACTGCCACGGGCGCCTCCTTCACATACCGTGCTTTAATTTCCAATGCTCCACCCGAAGGTACTACATTGGCCAGGAGGCGAGTTTTACCTGAAAATTAGAATTTTGCCGAACCTGCTGTTCCAGGCAAGGTAGGGATCTTTAACATGCGTGAAACACTCACACGGCCCCTTCACACACCGTGCATTTATATTTCCAATGCTCCACCAGAAGGTACTACATTGGCCAGGAGGCGAGTTTTTTGTTGCCTAGAAATTTAGAATTTTGCCGAACCCTTGCCGTTCCAGGCAAGGTAGGGATCTTTAACGTGCGTGACAACACTCACACACGGGACCTCCATTTAACCTCTCATCCGAACGAGGGCGTAATTTTTGTGAATAGACCCCTCCCTCCCCTTCACATACCATTGAATATCGAGGAAATAGGTTGTAAAAATTGTAAAACAATTGAAGGGGACTGAACTGCATCTGACAAGAAAGAACAGCGGCTTTGTTCAAAGACAACAAACATAGAAACAGAAGAAAATTGTTGAAAACATATGTGCGGAGCGCAGCAGAGTATGCCTATGAAATAGGGGCAGAAGGAAAAGCAGACAAAAAGAGATAGAAGCCTTCTGGAATGTTGTACTTCAGATGTATGAGTATGATAGCATAAAATAAAGATATCTGTGGAAAATTAAAAAATAAATGGGAGAAATACAAGGGCAGGATACGTTCTAAGGCATTTTTGGGGAATAGTACGGGATATATTACAAGCAGAGATGGGAAAGAAGAGGTAGGGTAGACCTCGATCAGACTATCGCACGCAGATAGTGATAGATGCAGACTGTGCAAATTTCAGGGAAATGTGTAGGTTAGTTCAGAATAGGAAACTATGAGGGTACGCAGCTAGTTAGTTCCAGGACCGAAGGACCTAATGATGATGAGCAGTAATTAAAAAAAAAGGTTGGACTTTTTTGTGGTATTGCAAGGCAATTAAGGGTTCAGATATAACAAAATATTGATAAAAAAATACTACAAAAGTATAATTCTGGCAAATAAACTCTAGTAAATAAATAAATAAGGGGATGTGTTATTTTGACATTAAGAACTATAGCATGAAACTGAACAAATTTTTATGATTTAGTTAAACAACTGTAGAAATGCAGTATCCAAGTGACATACATTGTATTATTAAACACTTTTTTAATATAAATGACTCAAAAACTAAACAATTATAAAGTAATTTTTACAATAGCATAAGGATCATCAGCTATATACATAACTGTATGGTTTATATCAAGTTACGTTTTACAAATATTTTTATCAATTTAAGCGTTGTGTTAATAGTCTTTGCTTTTGTCATTGTCTACGTTTGATAAACATTTAGTAACTGTAATCTGTATTTATATTTTCTAAATATTATTATAGTGCAGTACCTTTGCCGAAATTGCTTTTTAAAAGTGGCAACCTAGAATGGTTATTTTTATTCAAAGAAGAACTACTTTTGGAATACATTTCTGAAGAAATTGAAGTGAAAAGCGCAATTGAGTTCTGAAACTAACTAGAGCATGGCACAGGAAAGCTCAAATTTAGTGAGGTTGTTTTAGTTAGCTTCTTAGGAATCCACTTGTCTTTTCAGTCTCTGATGCACCAATATGGAATTTACACAGAAGTAACTGTTTACTAGAATAATCGTAATAGGTTGGTTGAGATTTAAAAAACTATTTTCGTTGCAGGTCTTCCCTTATCTAGGATTGTAAGAATATGTTTAAAAAGGTTTGTTTAATGCCTCTCAACAATGTTATATCATATAACACATTGACTATGTTTCAAATGATGATAGTGGCAAAATAAATTCACACAAATATAACAAATTATAGTGCTAGAATAAAACGCTTTTCCTGAATATAAATAAAATCAAGCACCTTTGAAGTGACACTCTTATTAGAATGTAAACATATACATTTTAAAACTGACAGTTGTATGAAATGAATCAAGCATTAGATATAAAACAAATAAATATTTTTTGTGATTATTATATATTACCTCAGCAGGAAGTCCAGCCAAATTAGCATATGCTAATGATTGTGGAATCACAGTAAGTCCTATAGTAATACCAGCGACCAAATCTCCAATAGCATCGTTGCTGTTGTATGCAGGTAACCAGTTTAAAATTGGCATTCGTCTGTACAACATCTTCTTTGTAAATGCATTTCTTACTTTCCGTTTCATCCATGGTACTATACTTTTGATTGCGTCTTTTGTAGAATGACTTTTGTTTTCTTGTATCACTATAAAAGAATGCTTTCGATATAAATTGTGACTGTCTTGTTTCTAAATATGGACAATATGTGAACAACTTAATGCAAAATGTAAGAAAAAGAATTTTCATGTTTTCAAGTTGTACTAGGTACAAAATCTATATTAGCTCTTAAAAAAATTTCTCTCTGTCAGTTGATATGAAAAACTCCTTTTATAGTGTGAGGAAGAACTAGTTTTAACGTTCTATGATCAAAAACTAAATCGCAACCAAATAATTTTAATTATAATTAATGCGAGACAAGTACAATTGTTCTAGTGTTACATTCATTAGACAAATTATAATCAATAATTTCGAACAGCGCCAATTTAGTATAAAAGAATGTAATGTTAATTAAATTATCAACGTTATTTTTTTATCCTTTAAATAATCAAGTTTTATAAAGTTTGTATTATTGGAAAGGTTGTTTTACACAGTGACTTAAAAATTTGTATTAGATGTGACTTTAGTTATCGGACTGAAGCACAAAAATATCCACATCATCATTAGGTCTTCAGACCTGGAACTGATTAGGCGTGTATCTCCATTGTATTCTATTCTGAGCTAACCTACATAATTTCCTGAAATTTCTACAGCGTACATCTTTCACTATCTGCATACAATAGTCTAAATCTAGGTCTACCTCTACCTCTTTTCTTCCATCTTTGTTTGTAATAAGTCTTGCGCTACTCCCCAATGCCTTAGAACAGGTCTCTATTTCATAGCCGTACAGTGCTGTGCTCCACACATATGCTTTCAACATTTTTTTCCTTGTTTCTACGTTTGTTGTTTTTGAACATAGTAATTACTTTTTCTTGTTATATGCAGTATGGCTCCTTTTCTATTATTTTCTAATCTCCTCAAAAAATATGAATAGATAATGAACTCAAATCAGTATAAAATTCACCTCACAACACAATTAATATTCAGAATACCGTAACATTTTCAAATGCTACGTTCACATTAACATATTATTAGATATTGTCGTACGTAACGATACATACTATTAAATTTAGGCAACTTATGCATTGAGTATCCACATCTACGTTTATTAAAACCAAATTTCAGATACAAGGGCTGTTTTTTAAGTTCTGATACGCCATAAATAATAGACACATTGAAATAACATGATGATTTTAATTGCCAAAAATTTATAATGTGTTACTTATTTTTCTACGTAGTCACTGTGAAGGTTGAGGCGTTCGTCATAACGAGAGACTACTTTCCCATACCCTCTTCAAACAAGTCCGCCACCAGTGAGCTCAGGCAGGTCCTTACAACATCTTGAAGCTATTGGTTGTTAGTGAAGCGTTGCCCACCTAACCATGATTTCATTTCTTGAAAAAGGTGACAGACACTTGGTGCTAAATTAAGCCTGCACAAGGTGGGTGGTGAAAATTTTCCACTTGAACTGTTAAAAAAGTATTTTAGTCACATTGGTACTATGCGGTCGTGCATTATTGTAGAACAAAACCATGCCAAATGAGAGCATGCCTCTTTGTTTGTTTTGTATCGCACTTTGGAGACGATGTAGAATCTCATAGTAAGCTTCACTTGTTACTGTTGTTCCCTGTTCCATGAAATCAGCAAAAAGCACACCTTTTTGGTCCCAAATAATCTGTAGCCACTGTTTTCCGTTTGGTCAAACTCTGTTTGAATTTTTTGGGTTTGCTCGGGAATGCGTGTGCATTCATAGTTTTAACTGTGCTTTGGTCTCTGGAATGTCATACAGCACCCAAGTAACAATAGACTTTGAAAAACTGTTTTTCTCGTTGTCATAATATACGAGAAAAGTTAGGGCTGAAGCCATTCGCCCCATTTCGTTGTCCTTATTCAACATTTTTGGAACCCAACGGTCACATAGTTTTCGATATCCTAGCTAGGTGATAACAATTTTGTACAAGAAAGACCTTGAAATGTCTGAAAATCCTATAGATAGTTCATGAAGCGTAAACCTCCATTTCCCCCCAGATCACTCTGTCTACCTGATCAACCACACGTGCTGTAGCGACGGTCTTGTGACCTTGACCTCCTTCGTCATGGACGTCTGTTCGATCATCTATAAATTCCCTACACCATTTTCTGGCAGTACTATCGCTCATACAATGTTCACTATACACTACACTCATCCTTCAATGGATTTCAGCAGCGCTGCATTCTTCACACTCTGCAACTCACAATTGCCAGGAGAATTGATTGTATCAGCCATTCTTATTTGTCCATAGTTCAGCAACGAGCATCGGTTGTTATGAGAAAGCTGCGTAATCGTACAAGGCGCAGTCCTGGTTCCCGCTACTATGCTGTATACTTAGAGAAACAAACGGAATTTGAAAAATAGCCCTCGTATATTATACACTACAAGAAACAATTTAATTCCAATTTAGAACAACCTTAATATTTCTATTATGTTTATTTGAAAAATTGGTGTGATTACAATGTAAACAAACATTTGTAGGAATACAAGAATAAGTATTCAAATATCACCTAAAATATCAATTTTCATTAAGCATTAAAATAGAGTAAATTTCTGACTTTGTTTATCAGATGTGAGGCCGCCATTTGATGTTTTTGATACCTCAACAGCACAAGTAATGTTTCTCCTTAGATTTGTTCCATATTTTTCAACATGCTCCAAAATTATTTAAAACTTTGGCTATTCTCCAAAAATTATTTAAATTACTAAAATTTATCTCCACTATTTAAATCAGTCCATTCCTTAAAAGCTCTATAAAATTTTGTATTAAGTATAAATTAAATAGACGCTTACCCTATCTGTACGCTTGTCAAACAGCTTGCTAAGTTCATGTTTTACATTAATTTCATTATATTCTTCATGTACAATTGCATTCTAACTTTTACATCACTGAATCACAGAACAAAATCTCTCTTCCTACATTTTGTGTGGTATTTATGCGATTTTGCATCATGAGATGGTAAATTATCAATCACATTGAAATTTTCCCCAACATGTATGCTGTTTAGAATTTCCCAACAAATAAAGAATTTTGATACACTTTTAACAACCAAAATGCATAAGCTTTTTTTGCCTTTATTAACCTCACACTGAAATAGCAAGATAATGACCGATTTGAGCACATCAGTCTTAAAAAACAGCAGAATGTTTGACTTTTACTCTAATAATTTTGTTTACTTCTACATATCTGCTGCACAATCTTTTTAATAGCACACTATTTTGGATAGATTAAACACCATCATCTGCGTTTTGTTATTTGAATTATATTTTAAACGTTTCCCATAAACTTATCTATCTTTGTAGTAAAATTGGTTTCAGTGTTATAACGTTTACAAATTAACGAATTTTATGGATGAGTGGCCATCCATAATATTCGTTAATTGTAAACGTTATTTGTGGGCAGTGAACAAATGAATCAATCACAGCAAAGTGTGGGGTGTAATTAACCTTTAATGAGTTGGGCGAGTGAAGCATGCTTAGATAGTTTCACATATGGCAAGAATGAATGAGAATAGAGTTACCAAACATATATATGCAAGCGAGATGATTAGTAGAGCTGCAAGGGGTGGACCATCTAAAAGGTGGTTGGGTGTAGTAGAGAAGCTTATAAAAGAACGACAGGTGAGAAGTCTGAGGAACAAAAGAGCATGCCAAACGCAATGTATAAATATTGCAGAGGTAAAGGAAGTGTGTAGGGACCGAGGGATGTACAGAAAGATTGTGAATAGTGTTGGGATTAAAAGTAGTGTAGTAATCTTGAGCTATATCCTGCATCCGCCTCCAAAAGAGGTGCCAGGTTTGGTTACCATGAAAGGGAATACCATGATTGTGATTGATTGTGTGGATGACTGCTATCTAATTCCCTAAAATAAAATTTCTTAACCTACTGTATTTATTTTTAGCACTTTTAGCTTCTTATGTAATAT
Source organism: Platerodrilus igneus (assembly GCA_036346225.1). Classification (NCBI taxonomy): domain Eukaryota; kingdom Metazoa; phylum Arthropoda; class Insecta; order Coleoptera; family Lycidae; genus Platerodrilus; species Platerodrilus igneus. The sequence continues at coordinate 552,379 of JARFIW010000888.1, read as the reverse complement.
TTATAAACTAATACTAATAAGATTTATACACTTTAAATCTTGTGACCTTGAGATACATTAACTAATTGAAAAATGTTTATTGTGAATACAAGACAGCTGAAGCAAAGAAAAAATATTGTCAAAATAAGCTCTGTGTTGAACGGTAGCCTTAATAACTTTTAGTAAACTTGTAACAATGGTCGCTCCAAGTCCCAGATCACGTTTTCCTGTTGAGTATCAGCATATGGAGAAAACTGATATAAAAATCTATCGTCAGAAGCCAAACACCATAGTTTGAAATCGAAATGCACCAGTTTTTCCTTTATAAACATTTTGACAATTGACGATTGCTTAAAAATATTCCAAACTGTAAATAATTCTGATTCCCAGCGTCAAAAAAGCGACGTAGTTTTGCATACTTATCGTTTGTATCTAAATGTTCATTATTATCATACAGATGCAATTTTTTTTTATAGTTCCAAATCTGTTTCTGCTCATGCAGAATTTTATTATAGATACACCCTTGTCCTCATCTCTACTCCAATACACATTCCGTTGTGGGAGTGTATATTCTGAAAGGATGACCATCACAATGAATTTCATAGGTTTGTTGGATGATAAGAAAAATAATAAACCTTGTTTTGTTCAGCATATTTTTTGCTGAAAGCATGAATTACATTTTGAATTTCTTCATAAAAAAAAACAATTCTAAAAGATTTCTACAAATGATTTACTAACTAAACTCTTCAATGTTCTCGTGTTATGTGGACTCCTCGAAGACTGTTGGTATTTTGGAAAATTTCGGATGACATGTTTACCATTTAGAAGTGCACTGCTCAGATTTTTGTTTTTGTTTATTATTCTAAGATTCTTATTTTTATTGTCTGTTTTGTTTTACTTGTATTGAAAGTCGTTAGGCACATCTGGAAGACTGGGAATCGTGGCAACGTCTGTGGCAAAGAGGCTAAACATGCCAACACTGAACGGTAAGGTGTCTTTAGCGTTAGTAGGGAAAGGTACAATGGCACGGTGTAACGATTTTTTCTCTCTCTCTAATTGGCTCCGCTAGCCTCACGCATGGGCGCTAGTGTAACGAATTTTCCTGGCCAATCCCACACATTGGGTGCCAGTGAAATGTTTTCCTATATTTCTCTGGCCGACACTACTTTATTATCACCATGCTCCAAGTCAGGTGTCTGCAAAACAAAGTCTTCCGACGTAACTAGGGGTCTATTCCTTGGGTAGAGCTATGAGCAATGGGGGTAAGTCGAAATCTGTAGGGGGGTCACACTCAAACTAAAACAAACAGGCGCCACCAAGTCCAGATTGATTTATGTTAATGGCATGGCAAATTTCTAAGGGCGGACGTGGAGACCCAAAGAAAAAAAGATCGCCTTCGCTGACACAAAAACTTGTCTTAACAGAATAAGACGCTGTTCCTGTAAGGAAAAATAATAATTAAGTCACATAGAAAATGGGAACACAATTTGCGTCCCTCAAATATACCTAAAATGCATAGAGAATATTTTCTACATAAGGGTGTCATAAAATTTAACTCTTATTGCTTTTTGTTTATCAGGTCTGATCAAACTAGATCAGAATAAAAAGACTTTAAGCGTGGATTATAAATTTACTAGAGAGAATTTTTTCCGTTTCTGTAAATAAAATTCAATGCTATAAAATAAAATGAATACTTGAAATACTTGCAAAGTTAATGTAAGGTTTATCAACATGATCCTTACTCAAATATATTACAATCCAGTGTGACTGGTTATACTAAGGTTTCATAACCCAATCAGATCTGTGTAGGTCATTTACAAATTAATATACAAAATTTTCTCTTTAAGTTAACGGTATTAAAATCAATTTGAAGTCAAAATATTCACAAAGATATTCTCTAATTTTATCAAAGGTGGTAGTAATGTAATACTAAACATCTGTTAGCAATTGTGCAATTGTTGACGGCATATTTCAAACAAACAGGTGACGTAACCGCAGCTGTTAATTTATGTTGAAGCCACGTGTAGTCACATATCTACGAAACTAAGTGAAATTAAATTTGATACTGGAGAAAACCAGCTTAGCTACAGATAAACTGAATAACAAATTTGTGCTTCTATAAAACAAAACGAAATAACGTGCTTTTAGAAGGAAGCACTGAGGAAATCTTAAAGCTATTACGAACCAAACCCCGGGCTGTTGTCCTTGGCTGGAATGGAAACTACATCGCCGTGCGGAATCTGCAGCTAATTATTCTTGCTTTCCATGCTCTAAATACAGGTGTTGAAGCGAAGCGGGTTTCTTACATTGATTCAAGGCTGCATAACTTTTGTAGCGTAATCTTCCGTTGTCTAATCTTAGTTACAAATGTAATTTTCATTGCGTAGTCTATAAGTTAGAGTTTCTAAATTGTAGATTCTAAGTTGTCGTTGCGCTAAACAAATTGTTAAATTAGGTACTATGATAACGAATATACAATACCAACCGTTACTCAGGAAGTGTGTCACATAAATAATGCGACCCGGAGGTCACTCGCCATTAATTTCAAATGCATGCTGTCGCTGCTCTTACCTATCGACGAGTGCTTTTGCCGCGTTCTTCTATCGTGGGAGGGTCCCGAGTGGGGTTGTCAAACCTCTCACGCCCGTGCCAGTGGCTGTGGAATACACCGAACTCCGAAACAAATAGACTAACGACTCTAGATACTGTATTAATGTAAGGATTTGATTGTTACACGTATTATTACTTTAGTTAATAAAGGTGTTTTAACATTCGTTGTACCTTTCATGAATAGATTTTTTACTGCGAAAATAAAATTGTTACAACGGTTACGATCTAGGCTGGTAACCTGGTTCAACCTAATTAACACTACTAACAAGACCTTTGCAAAAGCCTCAAACCGTCAAAGTGATGATGGACGACTGAGTCGCAAAATATATAACCCATCAGATAACGACCGCATGAATCAGAAATGGAGATTTGGTACTTATAATGTCAAGGAAATGTATGGTAAAGAGCATGAAATCTTGCATGAAATGAAAGAAAAGCACATGGATGTGCTGTGTTTGGGTGAAAGAAAACGGAAGGGGAAAAATGTTGTTAATTTAGATGACAGTATGTTGGATTTGTGGTCTGAAGTAGAGGGCAACGTGTTTGGGGTGAAAGGTGTTGGATTAATTTTAAATGATCAAGCAAAAGCATGCATGAAACAATATGAATTGATTTCTCCCCGTGGGTTAGAATGAAAGTGGGCTATAGAAAGTTTTTTGTAGTAACATGTTATGCTCCAGTGAATGACGATAGGGACTTTGAGCAGTTTTGGCAGGAGTAGGAAAAAGTATTAGACAAATGCAAAAGGAATGACCGCATGCTTCTATTAGGTGATATGAATAGTTGGGTCGGAGTACACAGATAATGCTGAGCATGTGGTAGGTCTGTTTGGCGATCCATGAACGAACAAAAATGGAGATATGTGTATGTATGGAAAGAGAACTGTTTGTATTCAACACATGGTATAAACATAAGGACATACACAAGTACACATGGCAAAGAGCAAATGCCAGAAGTATAACTGATTTGGTTGTGTCTGATGAAAGTTCAAGAGAACTGGTAAAAGACATGAGAGTAATGAGAGGATCTGCGTGTAGAACCGATCATTTTCTAGTTTTGTGCAGAATTGATCTTAGCCAAAAGTGGGTGTGGAAAGAATGCAGAATGTGAGACGATCAAGAGTAAAAGTACAACGCTTATAGGAAGAGTCGGCACAAAGAGAGTATGCTACTATGTTAGAGAGAGAGTTGTATGACTGCAAACAGGAATGGGACAATGCTCTAAAGTTTGAAGATGTGGAGAAAGCATGGGATTCTTTGAAGAACAGTGTAATGAAATGTGCTTTGGAAGTCTGTGGAACGACAATGATTGGTACATATAATAAAAATGCATGGTGGAACGATGAGGTCAAAAGGTTGTTGAGGAAGTATATAAAGAGAAAAGGCGATATATGAAAGAAGTAGTGAAGGCACGCAAAGAGCAACTGAGAGGGAGAGAGAGAAAGTGAAAAAATGCAGAGTGATTTTGAAGGCAATAAAAACTTGTTTTGGAAATGGGTAAGGAAGACAAGAAAAGGTGGAACTAAACGTGTAAATAGCGTTGTTAACAGTAGAAATAAAATTGTTTGGGGCGAAGCAAGTGTGAGAAACTGTTAGAAAGAGTATTTTAAAACGCTGTATAGTGGTGGCAAGAAGGGTACAGATGACTGTATGGATGATGAAGAGAATATACTGGTTGAAAGACAAAGTGCCAAACAAATGGGTCAGAGCAGAGTGTGGGGTGCAAGTAACCCTTAAGGAGTTAAGCGAACAAAGTATGCTTAGATAGTTTGGACATATGTAAAGAATGAACAAAAATAGACATACCAAACGTATATATGCAAGGAAGATGACTGCTGCAAGGGGCAGACCATGTAAAATATGGTTGAATTTAGTAGAGAAGGTTCTGAAAGAAAGGCAGGTGAGAAGTATAAAAAATAAAAGAGCATGTCAAAAGCAAAGTATGAATGTTACAGACACAAAGGAAGTGTGTAGGGACCGAGGATGTGGAGAAAGATTGTGAATGGTGCTGGGAGTAAAAGTAATGTACCAGTCTAGAGTTATACTGTGAATATCCTCCCAGAAAAAGGTGCTAGATTTGGTTACCCCAGAAGGGAATACCATGATTGATGTTGTTGTTGTTGCTGTTTTACTTCTGGATGTCAGATTTTCCGTAAATTGCTTTGTTTGAGTTTATTAGTAGATGGTGGGTTTTCTATAACTTTCTCTATTTGTTTCTTTATTCACACATTCCTTTGCTTTATTATTTACTTTCCCTATTGGTGCCTGATGATGCCTGGAATTATTATTTCACAAGTTCTAGTAATGTCCGACAGCCTCTTCTAAAATAGATTTCTTTTACATTTTTACTATAAGTAAGATTTGCTAACCTTGTAAAAGATTTTCATCGATATTTTCTTCATATGTCAAATTGTCTGGATATGGAAGAATATATGATTCTGAATAAATATTTTCCAGTTCAGCTTCAAGTTCTTGAACAGTAAGAGCTCTTGTCTGTTTATAAACAATTTTCCACTAATCTTCCATAGTAAACGCCTATTTTTATTTGGGAATATTCGAATACAAATAAGGACTGTGTTATGTGCTGAATTGACGTAGCGCTAATTTACTATTTTTACACTAGAGGGGCCTGAATGACGTAACAGTTTATTTGGTACAACAGCTAGATTACAGTGGTGCCGGGTGAGTTATGTTATGCTTCTTGGCGTTACAAACTATTTTGGTAATTAGACATAGGGGATTTTCACTCCAAAATTAAAAACATTATTTTCCATAATTAGTTTAAGTAGTATTAAATAGTTTATGACACATGAAAATTGTGGTTGTTGAATTCCCACACACTGGCGGGTGAAGAATCTATAGTTTATTATACGTAATTATATTAAACAAACATTTTCTCACGTCTAAGTAAGGTGCAGTCATTTCCTCAACCAATGAAAACGTCCGATGGTTGGAGTGATTTGACGAGTTCGTGTGAAAATGCGGAATTATGGAATAGTCTCTTGAGTTATCTTCTTAAGCAGACGTATTGGCAGTTAGTGCGGGTTAAATACAGTGAAGTACCCGGGAATTCCTCCTCCTTTCCCATAGCTCTCTTTGAATATCTTTGTTTCAAAATGTTGTAGGTTTCAGCAAAAACTTTACTGCCAATTTGCTGAAATACGCCGTTGTTGCGAATTTATTTTTATAGCCAGCAAAAGTTGTTACACACTTTCAGCCCCACGTTGTACCCGTTAATGCATGGGATTAATTTTTGACCCCATAACATTGGGCATGAATCTTACCGGTTAATTTTATTCTTCCCCAACTTGGGTCCCTCGTTTTAAGCGTCAGTACAGGAAAATTAAATAATGAGAAGTTTGAACTTTAAAAACTTGCCGCTTGTGCTGTTAGCTTAACTATTACCTCTGGGAGAACATGAGAAAGGGTAGGGTTGAAATATTCTTTGTTAAATCGAAAATTAAATAAAGTAAAGTTGGACGCCACTGTATCTAGCAAGTATTGAAAATAGTATATTAGGGTAGATACAGAAACCCTATCGAAATGAATATTTAAAACTTAATTTATTTTACTTAAAAAATTAAACCTTTTAGAATAAGAAAATATTCATTGTGTAACAAAGAACTTTTATCCAAAAAACAATTAAATTAATTTACAAAGTTTACTGTTATGAAACAAATTTATTGTTTACAGAACATTTTTGTCGCTTAAGACTTGGATGAGTATCAGATCTGATAATCACGTACATATTATAATTAAAATCTTTTACAATAGTTATAGCTGTAAATTCTTAAATATAAAAATTTTATCAAGTATCACTTCTAAAGAATCAAATGTTTTGGTTAAGAAAATTTAGTCATTAATAATAGTTTACTACTTAACGATGAGGTGCTGAGTCTTACGGACTACTAACATGTGGCTCGGGACTTAGCCTTAATGGAAAAGGGGGTTGCCAAAACAATATATAGACCCTTTTGGGATCCAGCAAAAAGTCACTCAGCCTTAACCACTAGTGGTTGGCGGCGGCCTTCAAGTTGGTCTGGTACAGTTCCCGATTGTATGGTCACAAGGTGTCGCCCCAATCTCGTTGCTTCACTATTGGGGTGGTTAACCCTGCAGGGGGTTTTACACATCAATGACTTTCCAGCCCGCTTGTCTTGAAGATGAGGTGGAAGTGAGCGGATCAAGAAAATTAATTCCCAGGGCACTTCATGGGGAGGAAGTCTTATCAGAACAAAACTTTCAATGCCCACGTGCTGTGTGTATGAAACCAATTGGAAACTATGAGGCATTTCCTGAACCATAAGGTGTTTACATGGGCTTTGAAAGATTAAATTGTTATTTTTGACTTTACAAATCAGGTTTCATAACAGCTGGATTGTAATCTGCAAAATTGTGGATACGAAATGTTAAACTTAACCTTGTGATTGAATAAACTAGAAAATAAAGAGCTTGCTTTTTCCATATGGAACGGACCATGGACTTGTGAAAAATTAAGGATCGACCTAATACCGTAAATAAATCATCTGGATGGATTTTTTCAATTTTTTAAATAGATTTCTAATTTATTACAACCAACAATTTTTCCTTTTCAAAAAAAATTGTTACACCGTCGACCAACGAACACCCTAAGATCACGTTCTGAGGAACATTACTCAAGTATGAGAAGGCAAAACTAGCTCTATTTACTGTAACTATATATAAAGGTAAGTTATTTTAGACTTAATTATTATTTATTCTTGTACTAAAAATCGGTGTAATATTATGCCCTCTTAATAACCACGTTCGGTACTAAAATATATTTATCTGTAACTTGTCATTCGACAGTTATTGTTCTATCAGAGAAAAATAATATTCTTAGGGGCATACAATTTACATCTACCAAATACCTGTATACTTATCTTTAAAGGTCTTTCAACTTCTTTGTCTACGTTAGAGCCTTTGCGCACCAACCCACCTGATCAAGAAACAAAGTCCACTCGAAAAGTGGGTTTTCCAGGCAACCCCTCGATGTTAGTTACCGCCTTTGGGGTTGTTGAAGTTTCTCTTACAACATACAAAATTCTCACCTAAGTTATAAATAAAAATTCCATCTTTACCACACCTAACCTATATTACATAACATAATCTGAAAAGTCAATAACAAGAACTAATAATCTATTCCTAATTGGCCAAGTGTGCGTTTCATTAAAAACAAAATAATGTTTCAATTTTCTCTAATGTTACCAACTGAATTTTAAGTACTAAATTTTCTACAATAATATTTAAATTGTCCTTTCTCATAACAAGTTAAATAAGCATGCACAAAACCTGGTTGTCTTTTCTATTTTAATAAGATTTATGCATCATTAGTAACATACTTAATATGAGGTATTCATCCACGTGAAATGCCATGTAATTCTATAAGCTATTAAAATAAGGAATTTGTAGTTTTATCAACCGGGTTGTTATTTCATAAGGAGTTTAATCAAAGGCCAGGTGTATCTGATTTAAGTCGTTATAGGTAATGAAAGATCTAACGGGGTTGTTGAATGAGTTCCCAAATTGGCAAATGGTTATGTAAGGCCGGTACTTGTCATTAATTCAATACTCATCATCACGTTTTGAACTCCGTTGTGTTGCAGTAATCAGATTCCAATTCAAGATACCACCTCGTTTCATTTATTACCTGATTTCAATATACCCTACACATAATGAGGTGTTTGCATATCAGTTTAAGTTCCTCACTTTCTCTACTGGCCACCAGTTTTATAAGTACTACCCCTTTGGGGTCACTGAACGATTCTTTTCTCATGAGTTGTGCATCTAAAATGTTCTATTTACAAGGTGATTGTGCATTCTGTCCATCCTGCGCTGTGTTTATAGCACATGATTCTATGATTCTATAACATGAATTCCTGTGAACTCTAATTTATTCACACAGCTTCTAAGTTTAATAGCGTTAGGCTTGCACCTACTGTTACATTCCCAACACATTTTACGATTGGTTTGATGATTAACAGGTTTTTTTGTATCAGTCTCATGGTTAAAATGTGTGCATCATGCTGTATTCACATAAAACATTGTGGTTGGTTTTTATAGTTATTATACCTAGACTGTGGTGCGATATCTGTGTCCTTAAACTACATAACTGCTTTCTCATGGTTAAATATTTCAGTAAACCCATGTGAACTTCTAGAAATATCTCTATTGTGAATGGTTATTTCTTGTTCCCGTCTATAATTATTTTAATTTAATACAAAGTGCTGTAAAGTACCAATATTTACTAACATTCCTATACAATTTCTTACTGTACATGGTTCTTTCCCTATTTATTTATTAATTCTAATTTAATACTACATTGAAATAGCAATGTTTTTAAATCTAAACTATTAAAGCTTATAAATTCTACAGAATATATTCTTACTAAAACGCTAATCTATCCAACCAACCTATATCGATAAATTAATTCCTACTACCTAATGTTCACCTAAGTAATGTTTCGAATACGTCTACTTTTTGTAATATAATCATTACTGGGGAGTTTAACATTAATTATAACAATAACTTGGATAGACATGTTATCCGTCTAAAACAACTTTTTATTCTATACAATTTAGTTATGCAAGTAACAATCGGATACTAGAACAACATTAAATATTAGCTCCAGAATCGACTGAATAATAACGAATATTAGTCCAAACCTAGCTATTAATACTGAATTGATCAGCAGTGACCTTTCTGACCACGAGGTGGTTCTCTTTAATACATGCATAAACAATTCTGATTCTAGTGTACCTTTCTATCGTAGACTCTACTCTCCTGCAAATGTGAAAAATGTTATAAGCTCTTTTGGAAGGGGCAATTATACTTCGAACTACAACAATCTTAACAGCAACTTCGATTTCCTAGTCTCAAAAATCTCATATGCAGTGAAAAGTCCTTTTCTCTTAAAAAATTTAAGCATAAAAATAAAAGCTGGCTAACTGAGGGTTTTCGAATTTCGGGCAAAAGCAAAAAAGCACTTCACATTATGTATAAACATTTCTCTAACTCGTCTTTCATCAAATCTTATTACCTTCGTTATAAAAGGAAGACCTAGACCAAGCTATATTAGTCAAATTATTAGAAATTTAGGTTGTGAAAGGGCATGTAGAACTTTTTAGATTAGCACAGAATAGAAAAGAAGTTAGAGCTGCGTCAAACCGACCTTAAGTAAGGTCGAAAACAAAATGATTATGGTAAAAGGATATTCAACCATTTAGTTAAAACTGCTGAGGCGTGTTATTTGTCAAATTGAATTATAAACTCTAAAAATTATATAAGGAAACTTGGAAAATTATAAATGAGCTGACTAACAGATTGGATATTCAGAAACAAAATATTTGCCTAGAAAATTGCCAGGAAAATTGTGTTGCACACTTTAAATGAGTATTTTGCAAACGTAGCAAAGGAACCGGTGTCAAACAACAATTCCCATGTTTTTGAATCATTGATTTTTTGCGTGAGCATATAGAAATAAACAAAAACACTTTCTTACTTTACCCTACTGATCACCATGAAATTGTCAAGGTACTAAACGCTTTCAAAAATAATAGTTCAATTGGACATGATACAGTTTCAGTAAACGTTTTATTACTTCTTCCACTACATGTTATTAAGTATCTTTCCACGCTTATCAACGAATCTTTTCAGCATGGTATCTTTCCAGCTTGTTTAAAACATGTCATTGTCGTCCCTTTACATAAGGGTGGATCCTTCGTAGTGAACAACTTTAAACCTATATCTTTACTGTTAACTTTTTAAAAATATTAGAAGCACTCGTAAAAAAACGGATTATTAATTTTGCAAACAAATTTAAACTTTTTGATGTTTGTCAGTATGGTTTTCGTTCTAAGAATTCCACAACAGATGCTATACACAATTTCTTATTTAGTGTTTATTCCACTCTTAATAAAAGATATGCAGGATCAGCAGTTGCTTTTGTTGATATTAGCAAAGTTTTTGATTGTGTTAACCATAGCATACTTTTACATAAACTTGACCATTATGGTATTAGAGGTACTGCAAATCAATGGTTTAAATCTTACTTATAGGACAGAACTCAGTCTGTTAGACTTGCTACTTAATATAATACAATTCTATCGGATAAGGCACACTTAAATTTAGGGGTGCCCCAAGGTTCTGTCCTGGAACCCAATTTACTTTTATTTTATATTAATGACTACATTTTCTATTCATTACGCCAAGTGTACTCTTTTTGCTGATGATATCACTTTGTATTAGGACAGTCCCTCGTTGTCAACATTACAAGACCTTATTTTGACTGATCTTGAAACTGCATAACATTGGTTTTGTATCAATTAATTCTCAGTTAACTCGAAAAAAACATGTTGCATTTTTTTAGACCCCATAATATTGATAAAAATAAATTATCATTAATTTAGTTACCTCTACTAAATTCTTAGATTTAAGCATAGATCAGAGGTTAACATGGTCAGAGCATATATTCTTCTCTCTCTGCCAAATTAGCTTCTACATGTTATGCCTTAAGAACTGTATCCAGGGAATTGTCAGAAGACACTTCTCTTAAAGTTTATTATGCCCTTTTTGAATTCAGACTTCAATATGGTATGTTTCTGAGGATACATAATGTTACATAAAATGTTTCTTATATTATACTGCAAAAACGTGCAATTCGTATTATTTGTAACAAACCAAGAGACGAGCATTTCAGACCGCTTTTTAAACGACTCAAGGTGTTAACCTATTTCTCTCTCTTTATTTTTGATACCATAATGCTCTTCCGGAAAAATCTACATACATATAGTAGCGCTAGTTCATTACACTTGTATAACACAAGAAATGGTAGTGACTACTATAAAATTACACCTACATCAACATTAGTTTACAAATCTATTATCTATATGGCCCCAACACTTTACAATAAACTTCCAAATAACATGAAATATATTCAGAGCAATTATAAATTCAAATCGACAGTGTTGGCCTTGCTGCATGAACGATGCTACTACTCAGTGGATGAATTCCTTAATGAAGAGCTGTAGAGTGGACCTACTACCGGTATAGGACATGATACTTCTTTTTTCACTTTTTTCATATTGACTGTGATTTCTTTTGTATATTGTAACACCTTAGACGATAAGATTTTATTAATGTTTCATATTTTGTGTAATATTTTCTGTAAATTTTGTACACTAATATGTTAAATGGTTAAAAATAAATACTACTACTACTACTACTACTACTATTATTGGCTCAACTCCCGAGCAGGTCGGACGTATTTTACTTCACTCTCTTAAATTAACTTGTTAACACCTGCATGTTGATTAAATTTATCTATAAGTAAATTAATAACCAACAATGAAGTGTGAAAGTTGCAGGATTTACTGCCAAAAGATGGGAAAAATGTTGTTTGTAAGTTTTATAAAAGGGGCTTACACTATACATGCGCAGGCTTATCAGAAAATACATACGCACGTATGTCAGGAGCCAAAAAGGACACATGGAAATGTACTAAATGTAGAAAAGACAATTGCTCTCAAAAATCGGAATCGTTAGATTCACAATTATGCGACAGTGATATCAAATTAATGATTAGGACTTGTCCAAGAAACTTGATAACAACAAGCAGGTTATGGATGATGTGTTTCACGATATTAAAGGTGTTGGAGAAACAATGGGAAAATTTACACTAAGCGTGAAACCCCAGATTATTTCCTTAGAGCAAGTGGACTGTGACTTGGGGTAGAGTTGCGATAAAATACTCTTAGCGGTAAATCAAACAATGATCATGCACTTACCTTAATGTTCATACTGTTGGCTTCTACGGAAGTGGTTGACAGCATTCAAACCACAACAAATCTCCGCCGACGGAATTATATGTAGAAGCGCAGTGACACACACACCAAAAAATGTATATTGTTTTTAATACACGACCGCACGGGCCAAGTGCTTCGAAACGAGTGTACAAAACCAGTGCTAGATAAGACCGCCTGGTTTATCGCAAAACAAAACCTTGACTGTTTAAAATAAATAACATTGGAATGAAGAGTGGCGTTCTAACCCAATTTTGAACAAAAGGATTATCTACATTTTATGACGAATTAAAGCAGGAAGTAATTGAACTTAAAAATACTAATAAAGATCTAGCAAAGGACGTGTGTGCTCTGTTAGAGGATAATAAAAACAAAGACGCTAAAATTTTAGATCTTAAGGTGAAACTTAACAACCTGGAACAAAGGAGTAGAAATATAAATTTGGAAATTCATGGAATGGAGGTAACCGCAAGGGAGCAACAGGACGAGTTTTTAAAAAATGTGGTCAGTGAATTGATTACATGTTTTGACGTGGATGTGGATCCAGATGATTTGGAGGTAAAAACATCAATTACCTAAAAAATGCCCTGATGTAATACCCTCAGTAATTGTAGATGTTCTTTGCAATCTATCAGGGATAAAATTTTAAGTCGTAAAAGGGCCACTGTGACCAACAATGTAATATTCCAGAACAAAAGTGAACCTAAACTGCTGCTTTTGAAAATTTAACCGCGTACAATAAATCTTTGTTATGGAGTGTTAAGCAAAATACTAGAGAGCTGGATTGGAAATTCGTGTGGGTCAAGAACGGTAAGATTTTAGCAAAGGAATCTGGTGAAGCATCGAGTATTGTTCGAATTGACAATGTTCAGGATATAATCAAAATTAGATAAGATAATTTTGGTTAAAAAAATCACTTTTCAGTTTTTATTGCCTTTTGTAAAGCTAAATATTTGTTTTAAATTTATTTTTTAAGTTCAGCAAACTAGTGAGTAAATATTTATTAAATAGATTAGATTAATTGGTTTTCGTATAAAAATGTTTCAACTGTTTGCATGATGCAACAAGGAAACGAGGAATTTCTTATTTATATTACAAACGTTAGATTCGATGTGCTTGTTTTAGTAGAAGTTTCTATAAGTGAGGAGCTTGTCTCTTAATTTTAAGATTAATGGTTATAAGATGTTTTATAATCTACGTAAGGAACACGGGGAGGGGGATTAATTATGTATATCCATAAGGATTTAGCATTTTTTAAAACTTTTTTTAATTCTAAATCGTATGAAAATATTGAGGGTTTGTTACTCTTTAAAGGATATAGTATAAAACTAATAATGACATATAGACCGCCTAATAACAAAATCAAGAAATTTGTCCAGGAATTAAATGATCAACTCATCATCATCATTTTGTTTTCGACCTTACTTAAGGTCGGTTTGACGCAGCTCTAACTTCTTTTCTATTCTGTGCTAATCTAAAAAGCTTTACATACCCTTCACAACCTAAATTTCTAGTAATTTGACTAATATAGTTTGGTCTAGGTCTTCCTATATCCTTCTATCTTTTTCCTATCCAGCTGACTCTACATAGATATTAGCAAACTGATGGTTGTTAAAGAACTCTAACATGTTTACATGATTACCATTTATAAGGAAATGAAATATAACCTGGTTATCCGCTTCAAAAAGGAAAAGTGTTAAATTATATGTTATGGTAAGGCTTAAGGAACGAAACGCTACCAACATGCCAGACCGCTAACTAATTGTGAGTTATGTCCTGATGACATTTAGTTAACTGATTTTTATTTTTTTTGTTTTGTTTTCGAACTTACTTAAAGTCGGTTTGATGCAGCTCTAAATTCTTTTCTATTCTGAGCTAGTCTAAAAAGGTCTACATAGCCTTCACAACCTAAATCTCTAATAATTTGACTAATATAGCTTTGTCTAGGCTTCCTACTCTATTTTTATTTGGTAGTTTATAATCTAAAACTTTACTAAATAGTCCCTCATGTCTTAACTGGTGCCCTATCATTCTATCTCTCCTGACCTTCAATTGTTTCCACATACAGGGATCCTCACCTATCCTTCTATAAACTTCCTCGTTTGTTACTCTATCTGTCCAACTAATCTTTAACATTCTCCTATAACACCAAGTTTCAAAAGCTTCTATCTTTTTCTTATCTACTTCTTTAATTGTCCAAGTCTCACTACCGTATAGTAGAACGCTCCATACGCACGACTTTAAGAAACTCTTTCTATTATCTAAACTAATACTATTAGCTATTAGTAAGTTTTCGTTTTAAAAACATTTTCTAGCTTGAGCTATTCTAGCTACTATATCCCTTCTACTACGTCCATCCTTTGTAATTATACTACCTAAATAGCAAAATTCATCTACCTCCTCTAACTCGGTATTACCTATTTTTAATTTTGGTTTAGAACTAGGCTGTAACTCACTTGTCATTATCTTTGTCTTTACTGAGTTAATTCTCATACTATAGTTACTCTGTAGTATCTCATCTAAAATATTTAAAACTCTCCTAACTCTTTTCTAGACTCTGCTATAATGGCTATATCATCTGTAAAACGTAACATGTCTATTTTCTGTCCCTGTACACTAATACCTATCTCTTTTCTCTCTCTAGCTAAGTTTAAAGCTTCCTCAATATAAACATTAAAAATCAAGGGAGACAGTATACAACCATGTTCAACACCATTTCTAATCTTAGCTTCCTTTTCTATTTCATCAAATCTAATTACTACGCTTTGGTTTTTATATAGACTGTAAATAATTTTTCTATCCCTATGAGAAATTCCTATTTTTCGCAAAACCCTGAACATAACAATCCAATTAATCCTATCAAATGCTTTTCTAAATCTACAAATGGAAATGAGTCTTTTATTTTTTGTAACCTTTTTCGATAATTACCCTAATCATTAGTATCGGTTCTCTAGTCCCTCTGTCTTTACGAAAACCATATTGGTCTTTGCCTAAATAATTCTCAGTCAAAGCTTCTACTCTATTTTTAATTATTATTGTTAGTATTTTGGAAGCATGAGAAGTTAAACTAACCGTCCTAAAATTCTCACACCTATCAGCTCCTGACTTTTTTGGGATTGGAATAATAATATTTTTTCGAAATCTATTGGAACCTCACCTGTGTCATATATTACATTTATTAGTAGATCAACTAGACAACAGCAAATATTATAAACATATCGTTTTTGGAGGCGATATAAATATTGACATTAAAAGTAAAGATATGACAAAAGCTGAAAATGATTACGAAATTTTACTAAACCGCAATGGATTTTATAGATGTATTTATGATTTTACGCGACAAGAGTCATATAAGGGAAACTTAGTGCCATCGTGTTTGAATCATTCTTATTGACGTGGAGTGTACAAAGAAATTAGTGCAGCAGTAATTCAAACAAGAATATCCGATTACTATTTGATTGGTTTACAATTAACAGTCACCAGTAGCACTGCCAAGCCAAGTATAAATCAGCAAACAATTTTAAAGGAAAAATTATTAAAATTCCATCTAAGCAATATAGATTTGCAGAAGCTTAGTATAATAAATGATCCAAACAAGTTGTACAATAATCTCACACAAACATCTAATACGGCATATAATAATTCTCAAGTAATAAGAAATATAAAAACGAGTCGCTCAATCGGAAATCTCTATATAGAAAGCCGTGGATGAATAATTATTTATTTCTTTGCATTAAAGAAAGAGATAATTTGGTTGGAACTTGGCGTAATTCAGGACTAGAAAAAGATAGAATCAAATATACAAAATATAAAAATCGGTTATACCTACAAATTAAAAAAGAAAAAAAGGAATATAACACCGAAAAATTTAATGTAGTGAAAAACAAAACAAAAGAAATGCGGACTTTAATAAACGAATTTATACAAAAAAACGAAAAACAAAGTACAGATCAATTAATAAAATTGCAACTACCTGAGATGTATGACGATTTAATTACTAATCAGTTTGTTTCTACATTTCTAAATAATGTGAACGGGATTATTAATATGTGCCCGGTAACTTTAATGCAAACCAAGACAGAAAATATTCAGGTAATAATTACTTTTCATCTTCATTTAGTAAGTCATACTTTTATTTCTAACGAAATACAAAAATTAAATACCAAAAAATCACCTGGTTTTGATAATATTAGGCCAAAAAACATAAAATTTTTGAAGGAGGATATGAGTATTCTAATACAAAAATTAATAATGCAATTATAAAGAGGGTACCAGATATTTTTAAAGTGTCACGTAAAGCCTATACACAAAAACGGTAGTTATTCCGACTTGTCAAACTCTGACCAATTTCAATTCTACCTGTAATTAAAAAAATATTTGAAAAACATATTTCAAACCAATTAAATAATTTTATTAATGATAATAACATTATTACATGTGAGCAATATGGCTTTTTAAAGGGCCGCGGTACCAACAAGGTTTTATGGGTATTCTCAAATATAATTTACAGTAATTTGGGAAATAATATACATGTCATTTGCTTTTTTGTTGATTACTAGAAGGCATTTGAAACCATCAGCCACAAAATTCTTATTGAAAAAATGAAAAAGTTAGGTTTTTCGGGACCATCAATTAAACTTTTCCAAAACTATCTGGAACATCAAAAGTTTGTTGTTAAAATAAATAACAAAACAAGTTTACAATTAGGTATTGGCGTGCTACAGGGATCTATTCTTGGTCCACTATTATTTTTGCTGTATATAAATGACCTTCCTTGGGATGACATACTCTTAATTTCGTATCATAAATCATTTACAACTGCTGAAAAGATACTGCAAAAAGATGTAAATGAACTATCAAAGTGGTCACATGACAACTTATTAACTATGAATGTTGAAAAAACAAAAAGTTCATAAATCATTACGCCATACATGAAAAGGGCACACCGACCTAAAATTAGAGTTCATTCTTGTACATGTTTCCAGTTACAAAATTTAGGAAAATTATTATGTCAGAGCGATTGTAAAAATATAACATGTTGTATATCTTATAAATATCTGGGAATAATAGTAGATAGCTACTTCCGTTGGGATATGCAAATTAAAGCAGTTTGTAATAGATTAAAGACTTTGTTGGTGAAACTCTATTACATTGCAGATACAGTTCTTTATAATGTTAGAAAAACAATTTACATAGGTTTAGTTAAATCCGTTATTAGATATGGTATTGAAAGCTGGGAATATGCCAGTGATACATATATTAAAAAAATACACAAGCTACAAAAACAATTACTTAAGTTAATAGATCCTGATTGCAGCAATTACATATTCAAGAACATTCTAATTAAAAATAATGTGTTATCTGCAAAAGGAATGTTCTACTACAAAATCATCCTTGAGAATGCATTTAGCGATACTTACCTTAGAGTACTAGAAAATGAGCATCAACTTAGAGACACTAAATATATAGTACTACTTACACATAATTCATACGGAGAAAAATGTCTTGCATATCTTGTCCCAAAATTAGTCAACAACCTACTTGATAACTGTAAAACATTTATAAACACGAAGAGTTTTAAAGTTAATGTAAAAACATACCTTAATAACAATTGTTTATAATTACAGGATCCGAAAAGCATAAACAACATACTAACAAAATACTACGTAGCAATGATTCTACAGTAAATTTTGTTTTAAGTTGATATACATTTATAAGTATATTTTACATTGTACATTGTACATATTACACTTTCACACAATTATACATGTTATAATATTAAATTTAGTGATGCGGAGTAGGGGATATAAAATAAGTAATAAATATAAAGAGAGTTGAGCCTAAGAAATTTGTCCACGAACATATTACATTGAATAGTTTAATCTCAATTTCCTTAATTAGTGAAGGTTTCATAGAATTGAGCAAAAGCAAAAAACGTTTTTTGGGTTTTTTAGCTTTTCTTTTTAAAATTTTTTAATTTAGTTCTTTTCAATTTTTTTCATTATTTTGTAAGTTTGGATTGGTTTTAAGTTGTTCATATGAATTAAACCTAAGTGAAAATATAATTTATTTTTAAATTATATAAACTATTTTAGAAGTTTAGATTGATTTTAAGTTATTTGAATCAATCAAAAATAACTGATAATATATTTTATTTTTTAAATTATTTAGGGAAAAAGAAGATTTTGTAAATTATTTTATACATTTAGACTTTTTTTAAGTTTTCCAATGAATTTAACCTAAGTGAGAATTAGGGAAATAGCAACAGTAAATCATCATGTCAAGCAACCGTTTTCGGTTAGCTTATGATGTATATATGAATGTATAGAAGAAAATATAAATAAAGTTATTGTATTGTATTGTACTACAACTACAACCTGGCAGACAATTAAGACAATGTCAGTTATTATTAGTGACAGCTGTCTTATGTTTCTTGTAATAAAGTAATAAAATTATTCACCTTTTATTGATACAATTCTAATTGTTGGAGTTATATCTAACAAAAGATAAAATTACTCAAAATTTTAAAAGTTCCTTACTTGGATTCTTCGGAAGACATTACAATACATCTATAGTTTGTTGACTGATGACACTCCTAAATTCAATATATCTCATTACACCCAGAAGAAGCTCCCCAGGGGGTTTATTCTCGACTTCGTTCGATATATATCATCAGTGATATTTATCACTCAAAAGTATCGCATGTGAAATGGATTTTATGACGCTTGGTATTCTCGACAAGATGTGATATGATATTTTCAATATCGAATGAAGTGAGGCATGACGTAAATAGAATAATTATACAAGCCATTAGTCAACCAGAATGAAATCCATGGTTCAGGAAACTACTAGATTGTATTTTGTCGGGCAAGATCCAAGATTGGATGAACGTAATGTTTACTTGCATTAATTACGCCCAACTAACAGAGATACTTACAAATAGAGGGCAATTATGCAACCACAAATTATTCTAATTTTACAAAAAAACTTACAAAGAATGGGAAAAAATAGCAACGCAATTGAATGAAGGAACTGTGTAAACAAGTGCAGGTACGTGTCCAACCAGTTTTGAGACGGAAAACCTAGTGACCGAAAAAGTAGTGATGAAAAAATAAGCACAAATAAATCTGATGATTAATATAAACAACTACAGGTGTTGGTTGTGAAATATCTGCAACTAATGTTGACTATGTGAAAACAAATATTGGAAAAAATATTAAATTGGCAAATGTTCAAGTGCTGGGAGAACTTGTGAGCCACAGGCTACTTACCCCCCTTCACTACCAGTGAATGTTGTAGAAATAGGGTATATAATTGTAAAACAATAGAAGGGGACCGGACTGTATCTAACAAGGAAGAACAGCACCTATTATGAAAGACAACAAACATAGAAACAAGAAGAAAATTGTTGAAAGCATATGTGTGGAGTACAGCACTGTATGCCTATTAAATAAGGGCAGTAGGGAAAGCAGACATAAAACCGCAGGAGCCTTTTGGAATGTTGTGCTTCAGATGTATGAGGATGATAGTATGAACATACAAAGTTAATAACAAATAGGTTATAGAAATAACAGAGAAACAAGGATATCTGTAGAAAAAAATAGGAAAAATAGAAGGGCAGAGTACGTTCTAAGGCATTTTTGGGGAATAGTATGGGATATATTACAAGCAGAGATAGGAAAAAGGAGGTAGATGTAGACCTAGATCAGATAATGATTTCAGGGAAATATGAAGGTTAGTTCAGAATAGGAAACAATGAGGGTATACGTCTAACCAGTTACAGAACTGAAGACCTAAGGATGATGATGAACTGAATAAAATTCCCGGAATTCAACTTTTTATTAAGCGGAACATACGCACAAACATTTTTTCACTTAAATTAAAAGATAGTATATGCTCATAGAATTATTTTTTTGTCACTTCGGCAGCTGTTTCATCTTCTTCCAGCACCTCCAAAACAGCAATTAATGCTGCCTCATCAAAGTTTGCCATAATTGTTATTAATTGTAATTATTTGTCAAACACCCGCGAAATAGATTAAAAACAGTAGCAATTTTTTGTTGGTTATGTGCATAGAGAAAAGTCTATGGTTATGCATTATGTCAGTCAATTTTAATATAGTAATCATGTGCAATACGTGTTTTGCAATTTGTGCGATAAATATCTCTTGCGACATTTGAAGAATACCAACTTTGACGATTCGTGCAAAAATTGTAAAATACTGCATGCGATAAATATCACAGACTTTCGAGAATAGCTCCCCAGGCAACCATACCAAATACTACTTTTAACATACCATGATATCTTTAAAACTCTAAATTATATCTAGGTAATTCATCAAAAATTAATCATAGCTAGCCAGCTTAATTGCATTGTTTATGCACCCACCGCTCAAAAATTTGGGACTTTATTTAAATTATGATATTTTTCATTCCTAATTTCCATTATTATTTTTAAATTCAAAAATGTATCTAAAATAATATTCCAACCAGAATTAAGATTTCTGCTTAAATTCAAAAGCCATGTCAAGGTTGTTACATATGCAAGTGGTCAAAATTGGCTTTTAAGGATTAGTAACAAATGTCCTATTATTAACATTTTCTTTAAATTCTTCCATCTCAACTACTTTAAGTTACATCCTGCAAACTTCAAGTCATAAATGCAGTTTCTATAATTGTTTATGTTTGTTCTAATAAAATACCTTCTTTTTCAATTTCAACGTTTAAAATTAATAGAACAAAAATGCAGACCTTGTAGAAACTAAAGAAGTCGTTTTATAAAATAAGTAGTTCAAGAAATATAAGTGAAGTGCATTGACAAAGGTGAACCTGTAGGTGCTACTACTGTACTATAAATTATGTTTTCTTAAACACTTACATATAAAATCATTACTTCCTCGAAACTCTGCATGTGGTTGTTGTACACTAATACTTGAATTGCTTAAAGCGCCGTTGAAGTAACCCGAAAGGGACATTTCGCCATTTCTATCACCTTCATCTCGACCGCCACCACCACCTCCAACTCCTCTTAAATCTGAATCTGATTTTCCAGCTGATCTGCAATTAAAACAAAATTATTTCAACCTTGTTCTTGACTTTCATTTACATAACAGTTTACTTATACGTAGATAAACCTTGCAAGGTGAATTAATTTATACTTGAACGACCTCAATAGAATACATTATTCTGTTTATAAAGAAAAAACAGTGCACCTGATTATTATAAGTGAATATAAATTTATCTCAACCTGCTAATTGTAAATACGTAAACTGGGTCAAGATCTCAAGGTGAGTTTGATTAAGATTACCGATAAAGCTTCATTGACATATGAAATACAATTGTTACAAATAACGTTTCAAACAATTTATGTACATTTATGGGTAACTCAATTAAAATATTGTATTGAAAATATTACGTTTATTATTCATCTATCATTAATATTATTTGTTCTTAAAAATATTTGGAAATTTAATAGACATAAGTATGCAGTGCAACATTGATACATAACGACCATTTTAGAAAGTAAGTATAATTGCAAACCACAAAACATAAAAGCTTTAAAACTTTCTTCGTGTGTGTCCAAAGTATATAATTAAGACGAAAGTTTTATTACTGGGCGAAATGTCATTAGGAGCGTTATGTCAAATCTTAAAAAATGTTGGCAATTAAGAACTGAGAAATTGTACAAGTATTCTATCCTTTTAGCTTTGTCCAACTGTAGATATTTTAATTGTATTTAAAGTTAAAACTTCAATTTTAAGGATTAACACTAGGCTCATTAAAGAGCGACGAGCTTAAGTTTTGTATAATTATAATTTAATTCAGCTTTAACTGTTAACCAAAAAAATCTAATTATATATCTAATAAACCTTCTATAATATTCAATTTAAACAATGTTTTTATACATATACTCACCTGCACACTTAATTACATACTCAATATTCCTTACATGTCCATTTCCGAAATCCTTACTTTTTTCTCGATGTTATAAAAAGAGTAATTGCACGACGAAGTATAAGAAATACTTCGGCATAGCTTGCATCGACCTTTAAGGTTGCGGAGGCTGCATGAGATTTGAAATCACAGAGTAAGGGGAATGTTTAGAGAATATCTGAATGTTAAAAATTTAAATATCAAGACACTTGTTTACACAACTGTAAAATAACTTAGAGAAACAAAAGTTAAAACATGATAAGAGAAATTTGACTAAATATGTATATTAATACTCAGTTATTACAATTCCAAAGGCATGTATAAGATATACACTTGTGTCATTAACATTGTAGACGTCACTATATATTTTAAGATGATATAATTCATATATTTAATAAATGTACACGAGAAAATTTCTATAGAGAAATCAAAATAAATAATCTCTGTTTAGAAACTCAAAATTTTACTTAATGCGGGAGTAAATCAAAAAGTGATTATACTTGTAATAATGTCATGTAACAAATGCCCATGAAATGAAAGTTCAAGTAATAAACCTTTTTACCATAAGAAGCTTCATGAAGTTCCGAATGTTTACATATTTTTAGGATATGTATTAGAGAATTATATTTGAAATCATTTAAGATAAGTAAAATGTAATTAATAATCAAAACAAAATATCTGTAGTGACAAAGACAAATTTAAATAGAGGTTAGACCTCTTTATTTTAACAGAAAAACGATAAGGTAAAAGTTTTAATCTCATACCTGTAGTATCAGCAACTTAACTAATACTAATAGTTACTTAATTTATAGGAATCCTCCATATTCAGGAAACTGAGACATCCTGCATTGGTGGATCTCCTAGTGCAGGTACAAAACAGCATGTGGCCGACTTCAAATATTGTCTTTAACAGACTTCTGTTCCATAAATTAAACTTGTAGATATTTTTCATTAAGATAATAACTGAGCGGCAATATGTAAAGTAGAAGGAAACGAAATATAAAATTCTTGTGATGAGAGTATTTATTTTACATCATCTGGTTGTGCGAATGCACGAGCAACTTTTCCATGTAGAAATCTGAATGAGAGAACAAGTCGCCGTAACATCGTTAACCAAAACACAGGTAATCGGAACATAGGTAACCGCAGCATAGGTAACCGGAGTACCCTAGAAAATTCAGTTATGTTACAAAAGTGAAAATTTAACACGAGGCGCAAAGGAAAATTAATCCATTAATAACTTGCCATCTGCGTAATTATTTGATGGGTTAAACGAATAAACAACTTCTTTATCCTTCATACTAAACATCTAAAATTATATTTAAATGTTAATTTAGGATTTATGATTAGAAAATTTACATACCACGTAAGCACATGAGGCAAGGTAGAAGTTCAAATCAAAAATGGCCAACAGTGCCAGATAAGCAATCAGATATCAAAAGAGAAATGAAAATTTGACACTTCAAATAAATTATTTTCGGCCATCTTTGGGATGGCCAATCTCTAGCGATTATTCTCAATAATACAGAATTAAAACCACACCAGTTGTGCTTTTGGAATAAACACTTCAGAAATAACCAATAGGAAAATTTCATATAGATATAATTATTTGTACTATGTAACAAATTAGGAACTTGTGGATTAAAACTAATAATCCAGGATTGTGCGAGATAAATTCTTATAGAAAATATTAATACATAATAAAGAGAGTAATTTTATATTTAAATGTAGATATAAGCATTTATATGCTAATAGTGCCAAGCACAATGTAACATGCTAAAATATAGGCAAAAAGGCATGTTACACCCATAAACATATTTAGTAAATGATTGTTAAAGAACAAGTGTTGCTCAAATGGAAATCATGTTACATGTTTTAATTATTGGAAGTTTAATAGTAGTAATGAATTTATTATAACACAACACATAATAGAATGAGTACCAAGAATATGACAAACGATGTTAACAACAATGATAGGGAAGGAGACCGATAGGGTAGAATCAATGGTATAACATGTGGGTGTGCCAGTGAACATTATTTTGATCTCAGAGTTTGAGAGTTGCATGTTCATTTCCTGTCTGCAGCAAGAGTTTTTTAACTGCTCTGTCTTTGTCGCCTCTGTGCATGTTTGGAGTGATGCGTATTAGATGGTGTCCCCATACTCAAATCATATAAAAAAATATTGTTTTTGGGAACATTTTATAGGTTAATAATTTGTTGAAAATTGTTTTTATTTATTTAAAACAAACTTTGTAATTTCTTAATAAAATTTTAATTTTTAAAGTCTCAAAAAATACTTTTATTATCAAAAATGAACATAATATAATCTTGCAATCTATTGGAATTCCATTTATAATGTGTTGATTGTCTCATTAGGGGATGCTGTTCCATTTTCAAATGGTATTGATAAGGCTATGATCGATCATTTATACCCGCTATGCTAATACTTAAACACGTGCTTCATTTAGGTACCGTGTGACCCAGACAATAATATGATCTCATGAAATCTCGTGCATTCAGGAATATCAAATAAATGGAGTATACAAAATGATGTGTTCATACGCGACTATGTGCATCGATACTGCCTTCTGTAAAGATAACAAATCAAAATGAACCATGTAGATACTGTACTATATTATTAAATTTCCTGATAACCAACCGTTTTTGCTGTCGTCCATAAAGCAAAATTCTTGTTAAGGCATTTTGCATACAATGAAAGTGACTATTTTCATCAGAGAAAGAAAAATTCTTATGCTAGTGTATATTCTATTTAGGATATTGTACATGGAACAATGTCTGTCTTTTCTATGATATTGAAAAAGTATGGGGCTACACCCTAGATAAAATGTTCCAGTGCTTCTATTTGGTGATCTTCTTTTGCTTATGATAATATTCCTTTGTACAAAAATCAAGAATGAATTTCAAAAGCTCTTCTTTTAGACGATGCATATATACAGTGCATGATTTGAAATTTGCGCACATTTATACCAAATGAGTTGCTGTCTTTCAAGTGCATAACTATGCCGCTACCTACTCATTTTTAACTAGAGACAATTCAAATACCAGTTTTTCCACATACTGACATTTCACATATTATATATCAATAAGTCAGTTGGATAGAGACATGGCTTGCAACAAAAGCTGTGGACTCATACCTGGTATGGAAACTTCAGTTCCTGTGGTAAAGAACAACAGACGTTCTTTATAGAATGAGGAAAGATGTGATTTTTATATCATAAACATTTGTGAATAATCCTATCGTAACTTAACTTTTTATCTAGTTCATTTTGTTCCTACTCAATTTCGCATAAAATTACTGCCAGATATATATTTTATGAATGCATATCTCCCCCACGTTAACTAACAGTGCAGTTAGAAATCAATAATATTCCTGAAAATTTGTTATACTGCAAATAGCATATCAATATAAGTTAAATTATAAATAACCTTGCTTTGAGTTTATCAAGAGGCAAGTTTTGCAGTTATTATATTTGTAGGTAACAAAAAAAAACAATATGACATTGAATATGTATTTGAAAAATCATGTCATTTATTTATTTATGTATGTGTTGCCCAGCAGTAAATAATTCAAATTACAGGACAAATAGGCATAAAACAAGAATGTATATATATATATATATATATATATATATATATATATAAAATCAATAATTTATTTTATTAAGCTGCAGTATAGTTAGATTGGAATAAAATTACATGTTATTAATGTGATTTAATTTGTATACGTTAATTTAAGCAACTTACATTTATTTAATATCATAAATTAAAGCATTCGTAGAAAGCTACAAGGTTTAAGATGGCAAAACAAGTTAAAATGCTCAAGGATTTCAAGGAACACAAGCTTGGGGTAGATAAATATTTCTTGCTAAGGCTAGAATACGTTTAGAAAACAATTCGAGTTATGGTGGGAACGGAAAGACACAAGGTTAACAATAACAAACGACTATTTAAAAAACAGATCGATAAAATTAGGCGACAGAGGATCTTTACTATGTAACAGAGTAAGATGAAAATTTAACAGATGGGTAAATGACAAACATTTTAAACGCGTGTCAGACAAGTATATTGTAAATACCAATAAGCAGGACAAAGATGCAACATGTTTGTGAACAGTATCGATTTTTCAAGGCGCACGTATATGAAGGGAGAATTGACAGCAAACAACATAGTAATAGTGGGACAATAAGAAAAACAGAAGACGTGTGGCAGACAAAGATATCAAAAGAGTGGAAATAATGTTGACAATTTAGGTAAATTAAGACAAAGATAAAAAAGGTGGTTATGAAAGTATGACTGCGATAAGAGTATAGAGGCGCACACCAAGGGAGTAATCGGATTTGTTTGAGTGTAATAGTAGACGACAGATTTCAAGGAAGGCTTAAAACGGTTGAAGTTTTACAGAACTTTTCGGGGTAAAACAATATTGGAGTGGATAAATTCTAGGATTTAAAAGTTCGTTACATGTTTGTACGGATTGAATTTGTGGAATTGTTGTGGCAATTGATTTTATTTCATGGAATGTGTAGTGAAAAAGAATATATAAGCACTATCAAAGGTAGATTAGTTCTCTTATTTTTCGATTATAATTTGAATTATTCAGAATTACATCCTAGCTTTGATACCGCGTGACAGTGCAGTCCGTCGAAAAATTATACAAGTGTTTTATTAATGCATAAGTGGGTGCAAAGTAGATTAAACGGGCTAAACTGGTATAAATAATTATAATAATTAAAGCAGGATGCTCGTAAGTAAAAGAATTATTTACATTTTGAATGAGGGTGCTGGAGGCACATCAAGTAGAAGAAGAGGTGTGGTTTGGTTGTTGTGCGTGTAGTCTGGTGGAAGGCGTCTTCAGATTGTTAATGATTTGGATGAACGTGTATGAGATGGAATTGCTGTACAACTTGGAAAGCAGCAAGATGGAGTAATCCAGGAATGAGCAGTCTGGTGGAAAGTTGTCTACAGAGATGGTGATCTGGAAGAACACACTCCAGGTAACGATTTTTTTTATTGAAACTGTTGTGTTGGTGCTTAGCTATTTTAAACTATGAGTGATTTAAGTTATTTATGGTGATAAATTTTATAAACTAAAAAGTAATTTTATGGCCATATGTAATGGACAATTTTTCTATTATTAATTTGAGAGTGTAAATACTTGAATAATATGTTATAAATGTAAGAAGTAGATGGGTCTTTAGTTTAATTTGACAATGCAAATAATTTATGCACAGAAAATAAAAAGGTTTATATTGCGCTCTACATAGACCTAGGGGAAGTAAATTAAGGGTACAGGATAGGCCCATCTACTTTTAAATAAAATATGAAATGTAGAGGAGCATACAATCATGAGGATTTTAGACTGATATTTTACTATTGAGCAGAAATATGAAATGTTTTAAGTTGAATTTTAATTGTACATATTGAAATTTTTGAGAATTTATTATTTGTGTTGGTAGAATAAAAGGGCTGTATGTTTTTGTGTTGAAATATTTTTATTATTTTTCTTTCTATTCTAAGGGTGGTTAAAAAATGAGTAGTTGTGGTGAGTATTTAGGGGGACGCAGTGAGCAGAGCTAGCCGTGGTATTATCAACTTGGAAGACATTTTCAGAAGATACTCAACATAGACATCATAATCATAGCGTAGACTCAAAATTTTCTTTAAGCGAAAATTGGTGGAGTTTTTTTTTCATTTACAGCTAGAGTATAGCGACGTATAGATAGTCACAACTTCCTAAGTTAGTAGTACGTAGCATTTTTATGATCAACCCAAAATAAGGGGCACGAATTAGAGCTTCTTTCCAGCCAACCAGAGCAATATATATATATATATATATATATATATATATATATATATTTATATATATATATATAGTTATTAAGATGAAATGAAAACCCAACTTTGTATTTAAAGTTGAATTACCATTTCAAATCGAACTAGTAATTGAAAACCACTAAAAGAACGGTTACAAAAATGGGATGATCAAGTTATTAGTACATGAATTATGTATATAACTAGATTCAATTTCCTTAAATGCAAGACGTAATTGAAAATCGTTAACAAGAGCCAAGCTTCAGTAGTATTAAAGTATAACATCATCTAAACAATTAGGCTAGATAGCTCAATTGGTTAGAGAACTGATCCCGAAAAATCAGAGGTTGCAGGTTCAAGTCCTGCTGTAGCCGTACTTTTAGTGGTTTTCAATTACTAGTTCGATTTGAAATGGTAATTCAACTTTAAATACAAAGTTGGGTTTTCATTTCATCTTAATAACTATTAATATATATTAAGCATTCATTTGCATTCCAAATGTGGATTATTCTTTTCTATTAATAATAATATAATTACATGTTTGTATTATTTCGAACGTTGCAAAAATGGGATGATCAAGTTATTAGTACATGAATTATGTATATAACTAGATTCAATTTCCTTAAATGCAAGACGTAATTGAAAATCGTTAACAAGAGCCAAGCTTCAGTAGTATTAAGTATAACATCATCTAAACAATTAGGCTAGATAGCTCAATTGGTTAGAGCACTGATCCGGAAAATCAGAGGTTGCAGGTTCAAGTCCTGCTGTAGCCGTACTTTTAGTGGTTTTCAATTACTAGTTCGATTTGAAATGGTAATACAACTTTAAATACAAAGTTGGGTTTTCATTTCATCTTAATAACTATTAATATATATTAAGCATTCATTTGCATTCCAAATGTGGATTTATATATATATATATATATATATATATATATATATATAATTGTTCGTGTAGATAACGACCAAGGATTTAATTATAATAAATGCAATAACAGGTTTATTGGTCCAATTTTTTAAATCAAACTCTTTGCTTTTTCGCCAAGCTTTCGATTTATTTTTTAAATCTTCATCAGGATCCTATATAAGAGAACTTACAAACATCAACTATACTAAGAAATTACAAATACATACAAAACATGAGTACTAAATAGATTATAAATAAATAAATATACATTTAGCAGATTTAGGGTTTAGCTGACACATTTATAATACAACACTATAATTCCTACATTTAAAGCTTTTTAACAAACATTTAACATCCATCATTAAAGTAAAACAAGGTATGCTAGACACATTTGTGACAAATTCCAGACCGCATCGGCAATAAAAAAGTTTGTTTTGCTCCTCCTGTGTATAGTAGATAAAAAAATAAAAAAGAATGCAATATAAATAAAAAAAAAGCAGACCAAGCTCAGCAATGAACCCCGGACCTATATCATGGAAGAGAAACCCTTAACGATATGCCACTGAGACGGATGGGATTTAGCAAGAAAGACGGCTTTCATATATCTGCTTCTAGTATATTCCGCACTATTCCCTCATGCCTTAGTACATGACCTATCATTCTATCTCTCCTAATTTTTTTTATTGTTTTCCACATATTTCTTTTTTCTCTACCATTTCTAGTACCTCTTTGTTCTTAACTTTGTCTGTCCATGTTATCTTCATCATACGTCTGTAGCACTACATCTCAAAGGCTTCTATAGTTTTCCTGTTTCTAAGTTTGTTGTCTTTGAACACAGTAGTTGCTTTTTCTTGTTAAATGTAGCAAGGCTTTGTGCTAATCTTTGTTTTAATATCTTTTACATTCTTCCCATCTTGCGTTATTTGACTTCCTAGGTAGCAAAAATCCTTAACCCCTTGTAAGTTCTCGTTACCTATTTTTATTCTAGTTTTTGATTCATCTTCCCTTCCTTTACATACCAAAACTCTCTGTTTGAACTGTTTCCATTTCATTAAGAGAAGCTTCTAACTCTTCCTTGCTAGATGCTAATACCGCTGTATCATCTGCAAGTCTAAGCATATCAATCTTTTATCACTGCATAGTAATTCCAAATGTTTTCCTGCATTTCACAGTATTCATTGTCTCTTGGTTGTACAAGTTAAAAATTAATGAGGATAGTGTACATCCCTGTCTCAACCCTTTCCTAATGTTTACTTCTCTACGTCCCTGCTCTAATTCTATTACTTTTTGAGTATTTTGAACATATTTTTCCATTTTACATTGTTGAATGCTTTCTCCAGATCTACAAACTCTATGTACCTATTTTCGCCTTTTTCTACTATCTTCTCCATTATTAAATTCAGAGCTAAAATAGTCTCCCGTGTTCCCGTATCTCTAAACCCAAGTGGATCTCCTAGTATTTTTTCAGCCCATTTTTCCACCCATATTTGTACGATTCCACTTAATTTTTTTGACACTTGTGCTGTCAAACTTATTGTTCGAAAATTTTCACATCTATCCACGTCTTTCTTTTTAGCTATAGTGACTATGATGTTACGTTTGAAATCTTTGGGTATCTTGCCTTTCTCATACACATACTTTACAAGTTGGAAGAGACGTTCTGTTACTGCTTGTTCAGCGGCTTTTAAAGATTCTGCTCGTACCTTATCTATACCTGGTGTCTTACCGTTTTTCAGACCCTTTAATGCTAATCAACCCAATCTCTAAGTATAGGATATCCCAAGTCATCCTTTTCAATGTCTAATTCCTGTTCTAATGCTGTTAGCTCTTCTCCTGCATATAAATTCCCTATATATTCTTGCCATATAATCACTTTCTATACATTTTCTATAATTACGTTTTCTCCTGCACCCCATATATTTTTGCTATGCGTTTTTATATCTCTAAAATTCATTCTAATTAGTTTGTTTCCTTTGTTTGTCGTTCCTATTTCGATCTTAGTTTGTACCTAATTTGTACTTTTTAATCAATCCATTGTTCTTTAGCTTTGCTGCATTTGCGAATAATTTTCCATTTTATGGCTTTGTATCTCTGTTTTCCTGTTTCGTAAAATCTATCCTTTGTATTTTCGTTTTGTTTCTATTAAATTTAGGATATCCTTTGTTATCCATGGTTTCTTATTTTCTTTTTATGTATACCACAGAATATCTCTAGCCGCCATGCCTAAGCTGGATTTAATGTTATTCCATTCTGTTTCTACTTCCTTAGTATAAGAAATTCTCCCGATATCTTTCAGCAATTCATTTGACTTTTTTGCAAATCTTTTGTGGATATCTTTATCATGTAGTTTCTCAAAGTCAAATTGCCTTTTTCCATTTCTTCTTTTTCAAATTTTTAAATTTAAGAGCGGCCTTAATACGAAGTTGTAGTCAGTGTCTATATCTGCTACTGAGTACCTTCTACAGTCTTTTACTTGATTCTTAAACCGTTGTCTAACAAGAATGTAATCTATTTGATATCTTCCTGTATCTCCTGGCATCTTCCATGTATATCGTTTTCTAGCATGATGTTGAAATAATGTGTTTGTGCAAAATTCTACCAGCCTATTTCCCCTGTCGTTCCTCTTGCCTAAACCAAGTAAACCTACTACCGCTCCTACCCTACCTTCACCTACCACTGCATTAAAATCCCTCGTAATTATTAAATTTTCATGTCCTATTACGTATCTTAGTATGTTTTTGATATCTTTGTAGATTGCTTCTACTTCTTCCTCTCTGTAGCTAGAGGTGGTCATGTCTATTCTTATTATTACTGTATTTACCGGTTTAGATTTTAATCTATCCATGACTCTTTCGTTCTTTTGTAGGTAGTTTTCTATACAGTGTCTTTTTTTTGCATACTATCCTTCTCTGATCCTGTATGAACTACCCTAAAATCAACTCCAAAAATTTCCCCTGCTTGCCCAACTTCGTTGATCCCTACATGTCTAATGCTAATTATCCATTTCAATTTTCAAGTTCTCTAGTTTACCTACTTGCTTCATATTTCTGATAGTCTACGCTCCGACTAGCAGAGTGTTCCCGACTTTTTTTTCTAAACTTTCCGATTACATCCTCCAATGTAGACCCCTCTCGGAGATCCGAATCTGGAATCTTTTACCCCAGAGGATGCCATCATCCTAATTCAAATTTAAGTATGCTGCGAACTTGGGATGGCAACTCCGTGGCGTGGTTTGTGTAAGTGTAACTACTATGCTCAAGATCCCAGGTTCGAATCCCAACCTGGTCCGTTTGGAAAATGTTAGGCGAGCATTTTTCATGAAAATACGTCCTCGTTCAGGTGATAGGTAAAATGGAGGTCCCACGTGTGTCTTGTCATGCATGTTAAGGATCCCTACCTTGCTTGCAACAACAAGGGTTTGTCAAAAATCAAAATTTTCCAGGTAGTAAAAAACTTGTTTCTGGTCCAATGTAGTACCTTCGGGTGGA
This sequence comes from Platerodrilus igneus, assembly GCA_036346225.1. NCBI lineage: Eukaryota > Metazoa > Arthropoda > Insecta > Coleoptera > Lycidae > Platerodrilus > Platerodrilus igneus. The sequence goes on along the minus strand of JARFIW010000888.1, from coordinate 519,812 downwards.
GCATTAGAAAATCAAATATAGTGTGTGCTTGGGAGGTAATGTGGTGGTTTCCCAGTGCATTCCACATTGCGGTAGTGTGCCTTAGAATGCAATACCCACCCCTAGGGTCTCTGCCAATCTAAGTACCAAAAAAGCTGCTGCCCTCTTTCGAGGACCTGTCTTAGTCTTGTTCTACACTAAAGACTACTAATTTGGTTGAAACTATAGTTTGGCTCTTTAGATCACTGGAACACACAAGCCATTCCACTCGTTCTAGTAATCTAGAACTTCTTCACGATGCAGGTCCATTCGGAACGAAAGAACTTAATTGTCATCAAAAAAACTGGGTGTATTGGCAGTGTTATAAGTAAGAAAGTGTTCATTAATTCCATTGAAAATTTTAACAACGAAGTGATTGACTTATTTATGACAAAGAAAAACGACTAAATGGACTTTGTACCCAAGTCATAAGCTACTTATTTTTCATGTGTTGGTTAAATGCTCTTATAAATTTGTGCTCTACGTAATTTTATAGGAACTTGTTGCCACTGTACATCTATACAAGAATTAAGTGACAGTCAGAAGTGAGATAATGCATAATTATTTAACCACAAATTATAGTTAAATGTATACATTATAGACTAAATCAGGGTATTAATAAAAGCAAGGTAAGTAATTATTTCGTTACAACGAGAATACACTACATTGTTGGAAATTTTTTAACATATTTATTTTGGCAAATTGTGTGTAGAAAGTATAATTGGTTCTACTACCATTTGTTGAAACAACAAAGTTTAAGCGCGAATTAACTTGTAAAGAAGTAATAATGCTATATGAATGTATTTTTGCCTAAAGATATAAAATAGGAGGGAACTAGAAATTATTTTATTTGGAATAAATATTTCCAAATTATCTTTGGAGGAATTTTTAATCACAGATAGCATTTCTTAACTGTCACAAGGCTTAGATAACTGCAGACATTTTGGCAGACACATCAGTAATACTTATACGAACAATATGCACCAATAAATCGCTTTGCTATGGAGTCAAGTTACGGTTGTGCAGATAAATGAGCTTCTATTGAACAATCTTTGTAAATATTTTTTAACGAATCTATTTTAATTATTATTTATACATGTCAGGTATTCTTATGACGTTATGTACAGAGATCATGTCTCCTTTATTTATAATGCTTTGTCTATTTTAAAACTAAAAGGTCATACTGAGTTGCTATTTGCAACTTTTTTATTTACAATTTTGAAGTCAAAAGAACCAGTTATTTACACAGTCTTTTAAAAGCAAGAATAATGAGCCATGATCTTAGTCTTCGCAATAATACTAATTTAACAATTCCTGCTCATAAAACATCCTCTTTTAAGGGTTGTTTTGAATATCAATCTTCAACAAGCACTTGGATGTATTTTTAGGGGTAGAATCTGTAAAAACGTTCAGATATCTTCTAAAAAAAACTGATTTCTTTACAAAGTAACAGTGCATAACCAAAAAACTCAATAGATATTTTGTAAAAAACAACTCTACTGATATAATATCTGTTAAGTAATAATTTTATAATCACGTGTAACTGGTAATAATCATTATATATATGTTCATATCAACCACCATGTAAATACTAGAATAGTATTTTATTCGCACTAATCTGGTTGTATTGTATTGTATTGTATGCAACTTGAAGTGATGTTCAGCGGGTATTGATCTTATGCAATAGCATAAACATTAGTAATTTCCTTTTATAAATTTACAAATGTCAGCAGCTAAACAAGCATATACCTAAAGTAATTTAAACTATTTTGGGATATACCAAAGTAGTATAAATTTTAAATGTTATTAAAGTTTTTTCTCAGAAAACTTTACAAATGTGGTTTTAGACGAACAACTGGAAAATCCAATAAAACTAGAGAAACTGGTTTCTACTCGATAAATATTACTTCATTTTTACATTTTATATTTATAATTATCATAATTGCAGTCTCGTGAACTACAAATTGTACTAAAATAGATATTTGTAAAAACAAAGTAAGTTTTGTAATGCAAATTTACAAATTTACATAGTTTTAAAAGTTAAATAATACTTGAAGTGTTATTATTATTGTTTAGATCAGCTGTTATGGAATATTCGCTAGAACTGTAAAACTTTCAGTTATACGATCTGTTATGAAATTTATACAGGAAATGCTACATTAATCTTTTCTCTAGTCCTGACCTCAAGGTTGGTTTGATGAAATTTTCTACTATTTCGTATCCTGAGACTTCTCTAGTATCATGTAACTTTTTTTACTTGCACCTTTCTTAATCTGTGCTATACTTTAGAGTTTTTACTTTTCTATACATATTTTACAGAATCATTTCTAGGGTCCTATTATTACCAACTATATTTGTCAACGGATCTTAAGCATTCTCCTATAGCAACATATCTTGAAAGTTAATAACATTCTAGTGTTTTCTTTGTTTAACATTCATTTTTTGCAACTACAAAGTTAATCTATTTTTAATTTTATTGCCAAGTAACAAAATTCTTTTGCCTGATGCTTCTGACCGAACTTTAATATCATTTTTCTACTACTATTCTGTTCATTCAATTTCATCATCTTCGTCTTGAAATTGTCGATTTCATACCTGCACCTATCTAAAATTTCTTTTACATTATTTAGTTCCATTTCTAACTGCTTATCTGATTCTGTTAGTATAACTATATCATCGGCTTACTTATAGTTACAAATAATTTAAACCTATTACTAAACAACTTATTATTTAGGAACAACACAATGATATTGCCAATAGGCTTTAACCATCACTAATTTAATAATGTTAATAAACATCTGAAAAGCTAAAAGAGAGGGATGGGCTCTAGATAAGTTTATTGATAGTGAGGTAAAAGAGGAATATAAACAAGTATTAGATAATAAGATCAAAGAGATAGCTATAGGAGGAAACGTAGAAAATAGATGGAAAGAAATAAAAAGGGCTGTACATGATACAGCAACACAGACTATAGGTAAGAAAAAAGTGAAAACGAGAAAACCCTGGGTAACAAAGGAGATATTAGATTTAATAGAGAATAGAAGAAGGCTTAAACCTTTAAGAGAATTGGATAGTGAAAGTAAGCAAAAATATAATAAAGTTAGAAATAAGATAGACATGAGCGTAGAAAAGCTAGAAATAAATGGATGGAGAAGAATTGTAAGGGAATACAAGATGATTTGAGAGTAGGTAAGACAGACAGGACTTACAGGGCAGATAAAAAGTGTTTCGGGGAAGATGGGAAAAAATATAATGGTATTAAAGATGAGAATAACGAGCTTCTAATAAATAAAGTTGAGGTAGCAGATAGATGGAAAAGATATTTAGAAGATTTATATAAGGGAGACGATATGCATGAGTTAGAGAACAGTCAAGAAGAGAACGTACAAATAGGGTTATCAATATTAAGAGAGGACTCTGATAGAGCTGTTAGGGATCTTAAACTAAATAAAGCGCCGGGGATAGACGATATACCCGCAGAATTAATAAAATATGCAAATCAGAAAACTTTAGACAGATTATATGAACTAGTAAAAGTAATATATGATACAGGTGGGGTCCCAATAGATTTCGAAAAAATATTATTATCCCAATCCCAAAAACGTCAGTAGCTGATAGGTGTGAGAATTTTAGAACGGTTAGTTTAACTTCCCACACTTCCAAAATACTAACAATAATAATCAAAAATAGAGTAAAAGCTTTAACTGAGAATTATTTAGGCGAGGACCAATATGGTTTTCGTAAAGACAGAGGGAGTAGAGAACTGATACTAATGATTAGAGTAATTATCGAAAAAAGAAACACTGTTGCACGATTTGAATAAAAATGAATAAAACCCTTAACCACAAGAAATATTTAAAATACTAGATACGTATTTCGACCACTATGTTGTCATCATCCGTAGGAATTTGCAATTAAATAATAATTAGCTGTTGTTCCGGAAAACTTCAGAGGATATTCTCCTCATTACTTTGGCTGAAGTGAACCTTCCCTTTCCTTTTCCTCACCCGCAGGCTGGTGTTCTCCACAACAAACAAGTGAATTGTGACGTTATAACGTTCATTTGATGTCAGTTCATTATTCCCTAGTGTTCCAATACCACGTACTTTAACATATTTAAAGGACGTTCTTATAGATAGTGATGTTAATGATAAAGTTGAGGACTATATCAAGCTTATTTCGCATTGCATGTCCCAGAACTGTTTCCAATTCAACAACAAGTTGTACGAACAACATGAAGGCACTGCTATGGGAAATAGCCTATCATCACCTTTCATACCAAATTTATTTGGGTCTCACTTTGAGACCGAATCAAAAGAAAACTCCAAGTACTTCCCAAGAATATGGTTAAGGTACGTGGATGATATTTTTGCAGTTTTTGACACTTCTAAATCAAATGTTGATGATTTTCTTAAAGAATTGAATTCAAAATTTCAAAGCATAAAATTTCCATATGAACTAGAGAATAATGGACAATTATCCTTTTAAATACACTAGTAATTACAAATGGTAATAAATAGATTTTGAATTAGTATAAATTAAGTAGATTTTAGTTATAACGTCACAATTCACTTGTTTGTTGTGGAGAACACCAGCCTGCGGGTGAGAAGAATATCCTCGATAGTGTTTAAAGCAACATTATAGAATTGTATGTTGGGAAGGTTCACTTCAGCCAAGTGGTGAGGAAAATATCCTCTGAAGTGTTCCGGAACAACAGCTAATTATTATTTAATTGCAAATTCCTACTGATGATGACCACATAGTAGTCGAAATACATATCTAGTATTTGAAATATTTTTTGTGGTTGAGGGTTTTTATTCATTTTTATTTTTATAGAAAAAAGTTTACAAAAAAATAAAAAGACTCATTTCGCATTTGTAGATTTAGAAAAAGCGTTTGATAGGGTTAATTCGATTGTTATGTTCAGGGTTTTGCAAAAAATAGAAATCTCCGACAGGGAGAGAAAAATTATTTACAGTCTATATAAAAACCAAAGCGTAGTAATTAGATTTGATGAAATAGAAAAAGAAGCTAAGATTAGAAATGGCATTAGCCAGGGCCGTATACTGTCTCCCTTGATTTTTAATGTTTATATTGAGGAAGCTTTAAACTTAGCTAGAGAGAGAAAAGAGATAGGTATTAGTTTTGCAAATGATATAGCCATTATAGCAGAGTCTAGAAAAGAGTTAGGACAATTAAAAATAGATAATACCGAGGTAGATGAATTTTGCTATTTAGGTAGTATAAATACAAAGGGCGGATGTAGCAGAAGGTATATAGTAGCTAGTAGCTAGAATATCTCAAGTAGAAAAATGTTTTTAAAAAAGAAAGCCTTACTAATAACTAATAGTATTAGTTTAGATAAGTTTAGTCGTACGTATGGAGCATTTTATTATACGGTAGTGAGACTTGGACAATTAAAGAGATAGATAAGAAAAAGACAAAAGCTTTTGAAACTTGGTGTTATAGGAGAATGTTAAAGATTAGATGGACAGATAGAGCAACAAATGAGGAAGTTTATAGACCGATGGGTGAGGAACCCTGTATGTGGAAACAATTAAAGGTCAGGAGAGATAGAATGATAGGGCACCAGTTAAAATATAAGGGACTATTTAGTAAGGTCTTAGATTATACACTACCAAATAAAAATAGAGTGGGAAGACCTAAACAAAGCTGTATTAGTTAAATTATTAGAGCTTTAGGTGGTGAAGGTATGTAGACCTTTTTAGACTACCTCAGTATAGAAAAGAATTTAGAGCTGCGTCAAACTGACTTTAAGTAAGTTCGAAAACAAAATATAAAAAAAATAAAAATCAGTTACCTAAATGTCACCATGACATAACTCAGAATTAGTTAGCGGTCTGGCATGTTGACAGCGATTCGCTGCTTAAGCCTTACCATAACATATAATTTAACACTTTTCCTTTTTTTGGAGAGGATAACCAGGTAACATTTTATTTCCTTATAAATGGGAATCATGTAAACATGTTGGTGTTCTTTAACAACCATCAGGTTGTTAATATCTATGTAGAGCCAGGTAGATAAGAAAAAGATAAAAGAGTATAGGAAGACCTAAACCAAGCTATATTAGTCAAATTATTAGAAATTTAGTTTGGGAAGGGTATGTAAAACTTTTAGATTAGCACAGAATAGAAAAGAAGTTAGAGCTGCTTCAAACCCTCCTTAACTAAGGTCGAAAACAAAATGATGATGAATAAAATACCTGGTTAATTATGTAGAGCTAAGTTACTGTATTGATGTAATTTACAATTTGCACGGATATATAGTGGTGGGGAACTATTGATAATATTAAATCTATATTTCATCACGGAAGACATTTTATGCATGCAACATATAACTCTAGCAAGCGAAAAAAATTAGTACGTTTTCCTAATATTGGTATTTATTATGAATTTTCTGGTTTTTGAAATTAAACAAGAGACTTATACTGTAAAAACATTAAATTTATTAATGGAGAATCAACTCTTAGGGAACTGAACTATATTATTTTCATATAATTACAATCAGTTATTGGGGATTTGCCTACATAAAATTTCATTTACACTTCATCCCTAGACGTGAACTATACCTTATACCCACGGTCTCTTCCCCGTGGTTATTATTTAGTACTAATAAAACCCAACCCAATTCTTGAAAGTAAAGCAGTTCAAACTTGGATACATATCTCTGGGATTAGGCATGTATAATATCAGAGTGATATAAATGATAGCTTTAAATTAAAATATGTGCAATGGATAAATTTTTAGTTCCCAAATAAGAGAAGGAACCGAAAAAGGTACAGACAGAGAAGCTCTCACTACCAGTATAACACCAGTGGTGTGTATATTTTAAAGTTCTGGTAAGTTTGTTAATTGTTGATTCTTAATATTTCTGTATCCAAATTTAGAACTACAAACCGAAAATAGTAGTTAGAATGGGCTGAATTTAGATTGTGAAATCTACAACTATTATTCAAACCTTATGCAATAATAGACAAAGATCTTCTAGTGTGTGGAAAAATAAATATTTAGAGCAAGTACATTATGTTACGGTAACAACCGATTGTTGGACCTCAATTGCAACAGAATTTTATATTGTATCAATACACTGTGTAGACTAATATTTTGATCTAAAAATTCCAATTTTAACTACCAAACAATTAACATTTAGCCATACTGGTGAATATACGACACGTGTTTTACTACAAGAGTGGAATATGCAGGTCAAAATTATTTGTACTGTGACAGACAATGCATCTAATATCAAAATATATGAAATTTTAAAAATAAGAAATTTTCAGGGTATTGCACGTAGTTTGAATTTATTTGTCCAAGATAATTTAGAACTGCAATGTATAAAGGATGTACTAAAAAATGTAAAGATACTGTAGAATTTATTACAAACAGTAATATTATGGAAGAGACTTTTCAATAAGAACAAGAAGGCAGGTTGGTTTACAGACTTATCCAAGAAATATCTACATATTGTAATCGTTATTTTTACGCAATTCAAAGAATACTAAAATAATACATTCCATTAAGAGAACACTTTTAGGATTGATAAATACTCATCTGCTATTTACTGCTGAAGAAACAGCCATCTAACTGAATTGGAAAAATATTTAGCTATATTTGGTTTTAAAAATGCCCATCGATTTAATTATTTTCGAAATACTTTTAACCCGTGTGATTTAGAAAATAATTTAATACCCAAGAAAGAAAAAGTATTTAATCGAAATTTAGTGGAACCGCTTAAGAAGAGTTGTTCAATTTTGAAACTCAACGTTTCACAATAATTTCTACATTTCTTATCCCAAGATTTAAAAAGAGGTGTTAAGGTCTGTGGAAAATCATAACCTAGCAGAAATATTTTTAGAACAAGAAATGAATGTTCTTTTGGAATCTTTAACAGCAAAAATATTGATAATCCTGTTTTTCCTAGACACATGAACCATCCAAACCAAATAACTCATTTTTTTTTATAAATAAAAATTTAATGGAAAGTCAAAAGTGTATAAGCATATGTACTTATTTGCAAAAGGCAGTAGTTGACACGTTTCAACTTCCCCAAAGATACACAGCCATTATTGTTTTGGAAAGTAATTTTTAAAAATATACAACAGTTTAACAAATTGTATTTAAAAAAAATTGTTTTAGGTAAGTGAGGAATTAGCTCCAATACCAAAGTTGGCAAAAGAGTATCTCCGTGTATCTGCTTCGAAGGCGATCAAGGCTTAAACTCGAAAATGTCGATATGAAAATTAAGTCCATATTTGCAAATATATTGGTCTTCTGCCACATTTTTGAAGAAATAAAAAGAATCGATAATTATCGACAGTAGGCGTCACAGCTATTGATAACTATGGATATGCGCGACTATCAATAGTTGTCCATCACTACGGATATATGTACGACTTTTGATAGAGTAAAGATTTTAAAGTTGATATACAGAATAATCAGAATAATAGGTAGCAAAGGAGAAAGTTTTTTATTATGCGCTTTAGAAAAAAAATTATTGGGAAAAAGTCCTGCTTTATCTTAGATTAATAATGGCATGTATATTTTCATCAAACTTTAGTTAGTTCGTACATTTTTCAATTGTAATATTTTGATATAAGAATATTAAAGAGAGTTGATGGGATGAAGAACATCTAATGGACACACATAAATTCAAATACCCATTTGGGATGAAGAAGTGGTTTTAATGTTTTAAATTTTATTTGTCTTACTTTTCGTAATCATCATCATTAGGTCTTCGGTCCTAGAACTGGTTAGACGCGTACCATCATTGTTCCCTATTCTGAACTAACCTACAGATTTCCCTAAAATATGCACAGTTTGCATCTATAACTGTCTGATAGTAACTACCTACCTACATCTACCTCTTTTTTCCTATCTCTGCTTGTAACTTTTCGTAAATAAATCTTAATTTTTTAATTATATATAAATTTCCTAACAGGTAAAAAATTATGTATTCTTACATTCTCTGGCTTCCTGGATACACTTTTCAGTTCCATGCACATTTTTTATGTAAAGTTTTCTTATTTCTGGTGGAATATTTTGACATTCAATATTTGTTCTATCAATTCGTTTCTTGATTGTGGCCAGTTAGCATACATACGTTTTAAATAGCCCCACAAGAACTAGTCTAGGGGGGTTAGGTGTGGTGATTGTTATACCTTTTTTTTTGATTTCACAAGCCCTATTTCAATAATTAAATATAGGGGATTTCCAATCCTAAATTTCTCATTATAATTATAATTATTCACGTAGGGTATGACGCATTATAAATGTGGTTTTGAGGTCCCAGAACTGCTCGGGTATTTTTAGAAATAGTTTTGTTGTTTATTGTGCATTTCGTGTGAATGGCATCTTAATAAACAATGATTCCCACGCTTTGAAGAATGTGTATCATTGCTTTAACCAATGATAACGTGGTGGTAAGCAAGCGCCATGATCGACATATTATCTTAGCCGTATTATGAAGATTCAGTAATTAGTTTTATCTACTTTAACTACCTACATTGATCAGGGTAATCTAAATTTATTCATTGAGTCGTTTGTTAATCTGTCATGGTAAAATTTGTGCAATATTATTATGACGTCTGTACAGTCACACAATAAATTATATTATTTTTATTCCTGTCATACCACGAGTAATATGATTTGCTGCCCATTTAATAATTGTTAAATTATTATCTGAACAACGACCAATCTGTTTGTTTGAGTAATGATTGTTACGCCATTCCCTTACGAGAAATAAAAAACATGCAAGTGTTCCATCAAGCTGTGAATCATTTTGTATATTATTGCCATGGGTCATATAAAACTTTTTCAAATTTATTTTTTAAAAAGCGTAATAACTTTGCACCATCAATATTTTCTTCAAAAGAAAGTCAAATTAGCGATTTCTTATTAGGCCACACCAAAAATTGACTCTCTCTGAATATTGATTGTGACACTCAATTATCCAATGAGAATTCTCTCTACTCCAATGTTTAGAATTTCGGGAACACACTGTCCCATAACTGGTAAATGCAGTTTTATTCGTATACATAATTTGTTTCCAAAAGTTTCCATATTTTTGCAGCTTTTCAATAAATCATTTGCTAAATTCCAAACATAAATCCCAATCCCTTTTTAGTATACTATGTATATATTTTTTGTATGGTTTATACTTGTGTTTTTCATTATTTCTTGAACAGTACTGTAAACACAAACCTAATTGCGGCAAATTTGACTTATTGAAATTTTTAGATTTTCTTCAACAGTTAATAGAACTTGTAATTCTGTTTCGTTATGATTAAGATGAGTTACAGTACGTTCTTTTTTGAAAAAAAATTGTGAGCATTGTTTAAACTTACTTAGTACCTTTGCTACAGTTTTATGAAATTACATTCATTTGCCATTTCAAATGGACCTGCACCTTGCCCAAGTTCTAAATTACTAGAACAGGTGAAATGGCTTGCGTGAACTAATGAGCTAAAGAGCCAAACTACAGGTCCAACCAAAGTAGTAGGTTCGTTAGTGAGGAACCAGACTAAGACAGGTCCCCGAAAGAGGGCAGCGGCTCTTTAGGTACTTAGATTGGCAGAGGCCATAGGGGTCGGTATGACAGTCTAAGACACACTACCGCGATGTGGAAGGCAACGGGAAACCACCACATTATCTCCCAAGTACACAACGTACTTAAATTGTAATAAACATGATGGCATTCTCTGGGGTAAAAGATTCCGGAGTTAAAATAGTCCCCCATTCGGATCTCCGGGAGGAGATTACTTCGGAGGATGCGATTAGAAAGGTAAAAATAAGAGTTGGGAACATTCTGCGAGTCGGAGCGTGGAATGTTGAAAGTATGAAGCAAGTAGGTAAGCTAGAGAACCTAAAAATCGAAATGAATAGGTTATCACTAGACATAGTAGGGATCAGCGAAGTTCGGTGGCCAGAGGCGGGGGATTTTTGGAGTGGAGACTTCAGGGTAATTCATACAGGACCAGAGGAAGGAAATTTGGATGTGGGGATAGTTATGCAGAAAAAGATAGGATACTGTGTAGAAAATTACTTACAAAAGAATGAAAGAGTACTCATGGTTAGATTAGAATCTAAACCGGTAAACACAGTAATAATACAAGTATACATGCCCACCTCTAGTTACAGTGACGCAGAGGTAGAAGCCATCTACAAAGATATCGAAGACATATTAAGATACGTAAAAGGACATAATAATTACGGGGATTTTAATGCCGTGGTAGGTGAGGGTAGGGAAGGAGCGTTAGTAGGTTTATTTGGTTTAGGCACGAGAAACGACAGGGGAAATAGGCTGGTAGAATTTTGCGACAAGAACAATTTAATCATCACAAACACATTATTTCAACATCATGCTAGAAGGCGATATACGTGGAAGATGCCAGGAGATATGGGAAGATATCAAATAGATTACATTCTTGTTAGACAACGGTTTAGGAATCAAGTAAAAGACTGTAGAAACTACCCAGAAGCAGATATAGATACTGACCACAACATCGTAATTATGAAGGCCGCACTTAAATTTAAAAATCTAAAAAAAAGGAACGGAAAAAGGCACTTGGACTTAGAGAAAGTAAAAGATAAAGATATTCAAGAAAGATTCGAAAAAAAGTCAAATGAATTGCTGAATGATATCGGGAAAATATCTGATACTAAGGAACTAGAAACAGAATGGAATAACATTAAATCCAGCCTAGACATGGCGGCCAGAGATATTCTGGAGTATACACAAAAAGAAAATAAGAAACCATGGATAACAAAGGATATCCTGAATTTAATAGAAGAAAGACGAAAATACAAAAATAAATCAGACGAAACAGTAAAACAGAGATACAAAACCATAAAATGGGAAATTATTCGAAAATGCAGGAAGGCTAAAGAACAATGGATTGTTGAAAAGTGCAAAGAGGTACAAACAAAGATGGAAATAGGAAAGACAGACGAAGCATACAAATTAATTAGAATGAATTTTAGGGATATAAAACCGTATAGCAAAAATATAAGGGACGACAAGGAAACGTCATCATAGAAAACGTAGAGAAAGTGGGTAGATGGCAAGAATATATAGGGAATTTATATGCAGGAGAGGAACTAACTGCATTAGAACAGGAATCAGACATTGAAAATGATGACTTGGGATATCCTATACTTAGAGACGAGTTTGAATTAGCATTAAAGAGTCTGAAAAATGGTAAGGCTCCGGGTACAGATAAGGTGCAAGCAGAAACTCTAAAAGCAGCTGGACAAGCAGTAACAGAACGTCTCTTCCAACTTGTAAGTTATATGTATGAGACAGGTGAGATACCCAAAGATTTCAAACGTAGCATCATAGTAACTATACCAAAAAAGAAAGGCACGGACAATAAGTTTGACAGCACACGTGTCAAAAATATTAACTAGAATTGTGCAAAGACGAATGGAAAAACGGGCGGAAGAAATACTAGGGGAAGATCAATTTGGGTTTAGGCGAAACAGGGGAACACGGGAGGCTATTTTAGCTCTGAGAGTGATAATGGAGAAAACAATAGAAAAAGGGGAAAGCGTGTATATAGGGTTTGTAGATCTGGAAAAAGCATTCGACAATGTAAAATGGAAAAAAATGTTTGAAATACTAAAAAAGATTGAAATGAGTTATAGGGATAGACGAATAGTACATAGCTTATACAAAGAGCAAACAGCAGTAATAGAATTAGAGCAGGAACGTAGAGAAGTAAACATTAGGAAAGGAGTGAGACAGGGATGTGCCCTATCCCCATTGATTTTTAACTTGTACATAGAAGAGGCAATGAATACTGTCAAATGCAGGAAGACATTTGGAATTACTATGCAGGGACAAAAAATTGATTTGCTTAGATTTGCAGATGATATAGCGGTATTAGCATCTAGCAAGGAAGAGTTAGAAGCTGCTCTTAATGAAATGGAAACGGTTCTAACAGAGAGATACGGTATGAAAATTAACAAAACTAAAACTAAAGTTTTAGTATGCAAAGGTGGGGAAAATAAATCAAAAACAAGAATTTAAGGATTTCTGCTACCTAGGAAGCCAAATAACGCAAGATGGAAAAAGCACAAAAGATATAAAACAAAGATTAGCACAAGGTCGTGCTACATTTAACAAGAAAAAGAAACTACTGTGCTCAAAGACCACAAACATAGAAACAAGGAAAAGATTGCTTAAAACATATGTGTGGAGCACAGCACTGTACGGCTGTGAAGCCTGGACAGTAGGAGAAGCGGACAAGAAAAAGGCAGAAGCCTTTGAAATGTGGTGCTACAGATGTATGATGAAGATATCATGGACAGACACAGTTAAGAACGAAGAGGTACTAAAAATGGTAGGGGAAGAAAGAAATATGTGGAAAACTGTAATAAATAGGAAAGATAGGATGATAGGCCACATACTACGGCATGAGGGAATAGTGCGGAATATATTAGAAGCAGAGATAGGAAAAAAGAGAAGAAGAGGCAGACCTAGGTTAGACTACTGCACACAGTAAAAGATGTAGGCTGTAGGGGTTTCAGGGAGATGTGTAGGCTAGCCCAGAATAGAAATCAATGGAGGTACGCATTCAACCAATCCCAAGATGGATAAACTAATGACGAAGAGATAACTGTGCTTAAACAAGGTCATTATTATAAGTAACTACAAGAATTGGTGGGGCAGTATTCTCGAATAATGTTAAGTGTGTGAAAGGATTTACTGGAAATCCATTATTTCGGCAAATGTCTAAGTGTTGGGGATCTTGGTAGCCACAGGTTGCTTAACCTCCTTCACTGAATCTCGGTAAAATAGGGCATAAAATTAGAAAATAATAGAAGCGGTGCGAGCTGAATACACATGCTGTGTAAGAATTTCAGGGAACTATGTAGGCTAGCCCAGAATATAAATAAGTGCAGGCACGTGTCCAACCAGTTTTGAGACGGAAAACCTAATGACGAAAAAATAAGCGCAGATAAATCTGATGATTAGTATAAACAACTAGTTGTTGGTTGCGAAATATCTCCAACTAATGTTGGCTGTGCGAAATGATAAATTGGAAAATATATTAAATCGCTAAATGGTTAAGTGTTGGGGGAACTTGGCAGCCACAGGTTGTTTATCTCCCTTCACAACCACTAAAGGTCGGAGAAATAGGGCGTATAACTGTAAAACGATAGAAGGTGATCGAACTGTATCTAACAAGAAAGAACAGCGCCTATGTGGAAAGGCAACAAACATAGAACAAGAAGAAAATTGTTGAAAGCATATGTGTGGAGCAAACCACAGTATGCCTATGAAATACAGGCAGTCTGAAACACAGACAGAAAAACGGTAGCAGCCTTTTGAAATGCTGTGCTTCAGATGTATGAGGACGATAGCATGGACACACAAAGATAATAACAAATAAGTTATAGAAATAGTAGGGGAACAAGGATATCTGGGGAAAAAGAGAAATAGAAGGGCGGAATACGTTCTAAGGCATTTTGGGGAATAGTATGGGATATATTACAAGCAGAGATAGGAAAAAAGAGGTAGATGTAGACCTAGATGAGATAGTTATAGATGCAAACTGTGCAAATTTCAGGGAAATCTGTAGGTTAGTTCAGAATAGGAAACAATGATGGTACGCGTCTAACCAGTTCTAGGACTGAAGACCTAATGATGATGACATTCATTTCCTGCTTCTCTGCATGTTCTGTGTACCACGATTAAAACAATTTCGTCTTTTTCTTAGTTGATTAACAACATTTAAGCAATTTAATTTCTATTACAATGACACTGAAAAATCAAATTACAAGACAAAAATTATATTGACAAAACAGATAACGTGATTTATAAATTTTATTAAAAGTGTAGCCAGTTGAAAATGTACCTGATAGCATTGCCAGGAGAAAGTTTAGACCCTTCTAACTTTTATATCTTAACAGTCGCAAAGTATTCCTAATACAATTTCTTTGTTTATCTTTTTACGCTGAATTCAAATATGAATTTGGAATTTTTAAATTTCCTTGTAACCTACGCACATTCTTTTATAATTGGTTTGAAAGACAGGTCATACAAAGAAATATACACCTGCTATTGATTTAAAATAACATGGGACTTTTTACCTAATAACATTTTTTTCTAAAATACATAATAAAAAAGTTTCTCCTTTATTATATATTATTCTGATAACACATAATAAGCATTCTCTACTTGATTTGAAACCCACCTAATTAAGTAATGTGATTAAACTCCTAGTCCAATACGAAAAAAATTGTTATTAGGAGTATTATGTGGAGAGATATGTATAATAGATCAGTTGTTCCTAAAAGATGACATTTCGATACAATTATTTTATATATCAATGATGTCTATTCCTTGTAAACTTAGTAGTATATTACTTTGTGTAGATGTCTATAAAATATACTTGGATCTCTTATTTTTTGCCGTTCTATGAGTAACTCGGTTATTTGTAATGTTAGAGAAAAGGCTAAATAAGGAAAATAGTGGCTTTTAATGCCAAGTACAATCATGAAGAGATAATTAATATAAAAGGTGTAACAAAAGTTTTATATAGTTGGAACTAGTTAAGCTGGCACATGACTCACCACGATGTATTATGAGAAATCTCAGGAAAATATTGTTTATCTTTGTCCATGTTATACAATTACTCTACGCTAAAACAAGATGAATAGAAAAAGGTGCTTCATCTCAATTTGTATAGGGCAACATAAAGGCGTACGTCAACTGATAAATAATATTCGTAATCTAAAATTTTAGTATTCAACTATCACTTATAGATTTCACTTTGTTTGTTCTGATTTATTGTTGTAGTTTTCCAATGCTTATGCATTGCAAATATAAAAAAGTTTTTCAAAACTAAAAGGATTGGTTATACATAATAAGAGGTAAATTACAATCTTATAACACATTACCTACTCAATGCCAACGTTTTTTTTTAGTTGTTCATAATGGTTCGAACCAAACACTTCAGGCCTCAAACATACCAGATGATTTTAAAAGTTATGGTTTATTTTGAACGAGAGCATGATAATCAAGGTGCTTTAGTTTCATTTGGAAATACAGGTACAAAAAGAAATATAGGAAATGCAATAAATACAATTAATTAATCATTTCTTCAGGAAACGTCTGAAACATGTGGTGTTAGCATTAGGAATTTAAATAGGATTAAGGAATTAGGTTTGCAAATTGGAAAAGAAAATCAACAAATGCAATCGAACCAAAAGCAAATCTTATGATGTCAATGAGTTTGTAAAAAGTGCAGTTAAATGGAAAATTCAAGAGATGCACTCCAAACGTAATACAAAAATTATACACTTAGTACCTATAATAAGTTTTATATTTTTAGGAGTTCATGTAATTGCAAAAACACTTCAAAAGGAGCTTGATATTGCTGAAATATATAATTTCAGTTTAAGCAGCTTAAAAAGACTTTTACCCTTAACAGATTTTTTTTACAAAGTATATGATAAAGGGCAAGGATTGTCCGAGCAACCCCACATTGCTTCTGTACAAGTAAAATTCTTGACGGACTATCAAACCAATAACAAAATGGATTTATGATCCTGTTTTCTTAACGAGTCTTGGATATTTACTAGGGGATCTGTGAAGAAAAGTTGGTATGATGATTCTAAAAAAAGCATTAAGAAGAAGCCTTTTCGAACAGGAAAACGATTAGTTGTTAATTTTTATCACTTGCCTTTATATACTTACAAAATGTTTTAGGCTCGGTGTTCCACGCAGGGAATAAAAATAGTTTGAAATTTAATGCATCTCTTTTATTTTCATTAAAACCACAAACTGCTAATTATCATGGAAATATGAACACAGAAATGTTTACAAAATGCTTCAAAGAAAGTTTAACACTGAATTTAGGCAATCCAAGTTCAATTGTGCTAGAAAATGCTTCATATCATTTGAAATTAGTGGAAAGAATTCCCAACAGTTGTTCAAATAAAGAGAAGTTAATTAATTATTTGCTTCGACTCAACATATCTGTCGACTCTTCAATGTTAAAAAGAGAATTATTGGCATTGGTAAAGGAGAATGTTCAACCAAAAATATACAAATTGGACGAAATTGCAGCACGAAATGGCCATAAAGTATTAAGGCTCCCTCAATACCATTACCAATTTTACCGAATAAAATTAATATGGAGCAATAGCAAAGACTACTATAACAAACTTGAAAGTATAGATTGCGAATATTGACAAACATGCATTTACCATGCAGAGAAATGTATGATGGAGTGATGGGATATAGAAAAAGATTTGACATAGTGCAGCCTTTTATAATTACCTCCGGGGATCCAAGCAGCGAAGATGATTCGATTTCACATTAATTGAAGTGGAATTTAGGATATATTATTTATGCTTTCTTACATTTTTACTGTTTAGTAGCATAATAATATAATACAGTTTAGTTTGGTTTATTTAATTCTAAAATTTATTAAATAAGAGTTACAAATACATTTTCTATATGTACAACTGTTTTTATATGGACCTTTCGTATTTATAAATTAGTCACTATTAAGTAATATTAACTGTACATTTAATGGAACGTACTTATTGCGTACTCTATATAAACTAGGTGCACCCTTATAGTAAAGGGATTTCTGACCTGTATGTTACAACAACCTGGTTCGTTTATTCTCATAATTTACATAAAAAAGACAAATGCCTACTACAATTTTTGGGATAATTGCACCAACATGAATGCCACATTCAAACAATAATCGTTAGAGTCAACGATAACATTATTTAAAGAATTAAAACACACTTATACATAATCATTATATCTGATTTTATTTTGGAAAAGCAACAGTATCCTTTCGACAAATATTCTGAGGCCTGTTTCATAAAATTTAAAGGTCTGTTTTACTTGTAACTATAAGTGGGAAAACTTTGTATACAAACTTCACTTCAATCTAAAACACAACATAATTTGTTTGAACCTCACAAATAGCAATAAACAAAACACAGTAGATACATTGTAATACAGGAAAAGTTTTATAGGTGATTTTACTAGAAGCGGTTTGTAGTCCCTACGGGACTACTTTGAGCGCCCTCACACTCTCTGCGTCCTCACACTCTCTGCGTCCTCACACTCTCTGCGTCCTCACACTCTCTGCGTCCTCACACTCTCTGCGACCTCACACTTTCTGCACCCTCACACTCTCTGCGCCCTTACACTCTCCGCGCCCTTACACTCTCTGCGCCCTGACACTCTCTGCGCCCTGACACTCTCTGCGCCCTGACACTCTCTGCGCCCTTACTACTCTCTGCACCCTAACACTCTCTGCGCTCTTACACTCTCTGCGCCCTGACACTCTCTGCGCCCTTACTACTCTCTGCACCCTTACACTCTCTGACAGTTGATGGTTTTTTCTCGTCTGGCAGATCCTTCTACTTAGGAATGAGTTCCTCGAGTACTTGGGACAGTAATACCCTCTCATCAAAGAGCTCATCCATATCTACACTCTCAGGAACTACAGCATCGACAGAAGTCTCACTTTCTTCAAATTCTGATCGGGTTACGTTACATTTCAGATTTGTCCATGAAAATATGCCAGCTTTGTCAAAAGAGGTCTGCCACATTTTTAAGTAATTAATACTGCTTTCATAAAATTTGGAAACAGTTTCATAGAATGTAGCTTCGTCAATTTGTTTGTCTACTTTTAGTTTGTTAAGTAGTTGCCGTGTTGCAAACGGTATAAACGCTACATTCTTCCCCTCGTCTAGCTTTTTAGTCAAATCAGAATAAGCTTGAGAGACTTCAGTAGCATTTATTTCGTCTCCCTCAATTTTTAAAAGAGATTTTTAAAACATTTGTAGAGTTCCAAGGACGAACATAAAATATAGTTCGTTAACAGGCTCATTAAATAAGTCCGTCAGCAATTTAGGAGAGTTTACATTTGACTCGAAACTGAGGTAATATTCTCTCCAAAGCTGGTATCAAACTTAAAAACCTAGTACTGCCATGAGATAAAAGTCTTTTAAACTCTGTTTGCGAACTCGCAAAATTCTTTCAACTTAGTTACTTTAACAGTGTATTGGAAAAAGAATTTGTACAACTTGACCACAGTAGCCTCTACATCCACAGGTAAAATGTCACATGCTGTCTGCACGGCATTGTGTACAATGTGTGCACCACATCCAATTCCAAAAAAGGGTCTACCTACTGCTTTCTGCAACTTTCTGAAAACGTTGCCTTCACTTTGTCGATTAACGCCTCCAAAATTACTGTTAGTATTATCGGCAGACATGCAGATAACTTTGTTTTCAATATCAAAGTTTTTAATACATTTTAAGTGCCCGACCAATATATCTAATGTTTCCCCAAGCACTTCGTCAAAATACAAGAGCTTTACATTAACTTCTCCGCTTTCAGTAAAATACCTCACAACAACATTCCCGATTGAGCTTTCAATTGTGATAGTAATGAAATTAATTCTCTTTAGGTCCTCTAAAACAAAATAAAAAATATAAGGTGAAATAACATTAACAATTATAATTATGGCTTCTGTTTTGGTTCTGGCTGCCGAAAATTTTGGTTCTAGTTTTTTTTACCAGTTTTGAGGTACAATCACCAGTTCTAAAACTAAGTTCGTGCCAAGCAGTATGGTAAGCAAAAGTCGCTTCTTTAGCAGCAAATTGTAAATCAGAACCTGACGAGACTGGGTGTTCTTTAAAAAATGATTTAATATTTAAAGATTATGCTGAACTTACAGCTTTTTTGTGCGTGTCTGTTTTAACGTGGTCCTCAATGTCCAAGCGGCCTCTGTGTTCCATAGAAAACTCGAAATTGCACGTTAAACATCATCCCCGTTCGTTACGTGAATGAACACTTTTTAAAAATTTGTAATCTGCTGTTAGTTTATCATTAAAAACGCACTTTCTTTTAGGAGCCATCGAAAAGTACACTAACTCTTACTATATAGTTTATTTAGGTAACATAACGAACACGAACTACACACAAAATATTATTTAATAGTGATATACTTGAAGTACATCGCTGAAGTGACAGTCACGCCACTAACTACGCATTGCCAATCTCCCACAACAAAATTCCCATTCGTTAGTACAGTTTCAATACTCGTTCGACCGTTTTCTTCTCCTCGCGGGCAAGAAACCCGGAGAAACATCAACCCTGGATATTTCCTCGGACGCACAGTCAAAACCCGAACTGTCCGGGGAAATACCAAATGTATGGAAAGCCTAACTATAGTCGACATGTTTAATAATTCATTTTTATGAAATATGAAAACTTTGAAATTAATAATAATAAGTTAACATTTGAGCTGATCAAGTAGCTATGATACAAAACGATGAATTTCACTTGTTTAAATGAGAAAATTAAATAGTAAGGTCAATTTGTGTTTTTACATTATTTTCTTCTACTGGTTAGAATGTCCTGTACAATTGAGAAAAAATGATGACACTAGGACGAAGGGATTACTTCCTCTTTTTATTTGGTACTTTATGTTGTTCGTATGAACGAGGCCGCTTTACGAAACTTCTCCTTTTGGAGGGCATAAGTAAAAACCCCATTTCAAGTTCCTATGTGATCATTGTACTCCCGCTGGAGTCTCCTTTTTTGTTATTTCATTTATAGGAGGCGGCGTGCCTTGATAGGTATGGTCTTTGAACCAAATTAGGTTTTACGTTATCTTTTTTTCTTAATACATTATTTTATCTCAATCATTAGGTTAAATTATTAATGATTGGTGTTTATTTTTTTTTCAAAGTTATCTTAGGAATTTTATTTTATCTTATTAATATATGACCATAACTGGTTAACTGTCTTTTCTGAAAATATCTTAGGGATCTTATAATACCTTAAATAATACTCTAGCCCATAGATGGTTAGGTATTTATCTTCCTCTTTGAGATATTATTCTTATCTTGCATTAACCTTAAAGTAAGTAAATTATCTATATCTTTCTGGTTGTGAGAGGCCTTTAAGAACCTAGTTTATCTATTTATTGTTCCGAACCTTTGGTATTTATTAATGACCAAAGATAGAATTTGTTATTGGAAAATAAGAAGCTAATTACATCTTATTGTTGTATTTGATAGGGTAGGGTTATAAAAATTATGTATCGTAAATGTAGCAGCATTGGTTAATTTGTTAACTTAACGTTTCACTGCTGCATCATATTTTGTCTTATGATGTTAAAAGCCAGCAAAAAATTTGTTCAGCTTAAGAGAATATCTTCAAAGATTTGAATGTAAATTTATATGCAGTCGTATGTGAATGTTAAAATAACTTTTGTATTTAGATTTATAGCGAAGTTAAGTGTTAGCTATAAGTGTGCAAGTCCACGCTGTCGATTAAATGTATGCGGTCGGTGCGGCGGCAAACAAGACCTGTGTGTGCGTCAATTTAGTAAGCCTTAGAATCGGGTGGCTACTCATTTCCATTTCCTGGTATCGCAAATATTCTTATGGTTTAAAAACAAGGGGAATTTTATAGACAAATTTAATTTAAGTTTTCCGTGACTGTAAGTTCCCATACGAAGAGACTATTCTTTTTTATTTGTTTTTCCTTTTGAAGCTTTAAGGTGATTGTTACGCTTTTTTTTTTATTTGAGGCTTTAACTTTTTATTGTATTATTTATGTTCAGGGGGAATACACCACTATTATTATGTTTAGTATAAGCCGTTCGCGCCTTTAAGGTTCGTATTAATTTGTGCGCAACCGTTTCGCGATGATAACAGCCTGTTAATGGTTTTAGCTAATACGAAGTAGTATGTAATGCAGCTAGCATCACGCACAGTTCATATAAATCCAATTACCCTATTGGGCGATTGTAGGTTTCGGTCCGAGCGAACTTTGCATTAATAGTGAGACAAGTAATCATTCCTATCATTTCTTTCCTTACAAATTACTTATATTTCAGTGCAGTTCACCGGAATTCAAAATAAGTGATTATCGTATTTACATGTTAATGTTGTTCCTCATACATTTCTATCACATTTCAAACCACATAAACATAAAGAACCAGCACCTAGCTCTAAATTAGCATCGAAACGAGTACATAGGCGTTATGTGAAAACCACACAAACATTTGGTTCTCACGTAAGTACGGACATTAATTTATGATTTGTGGTTTGGGAAGCCGAAAGGATTGCATTTCCTATGCTAAACGTGCAGCTGTGGTCATCAATTTGCGTAAAAACATTAACCTATCTTGGAAGGCAACGATGGCTTGTGGTAGTGATCCTTGAGAGTGAATAGAATTATTCTTAAACCATTTTCTAATAACGGCCTGCATAAAATTTTAGAAGTTACATCTCTAGCTTAATACTCAAACAAACGAACTCATTACATTTACGTAGTTATGATAATTTTACAAGAAGCTCTAAGGTATTTGTTAAATCATCTTATAAATTTGTTGTATCTTTGTTGCGCTGGAAAAGTAAAAAGGAATACATTTTTACAATTGTTGAATTGATCTGATCGAGGCATGTGTTGAAAGCTAATGTAGATAAAGTGCGACGCGAAGATCGACGACATTTAAAACTTTCCATATCTTTACAGTACGAAGTTCTATCAGCAAATGTCCGGAAAGAGTCGGAGTAATCTGTTGCAGAGCTCGTAGCTTTGCGCATGATTAGGACGTAAACAGAAGGTACGATAAAATTATGTTCGACATTCAACCACGTAAATCGATTTATTTAAATTTTGTTAGGTATGTTTCTTTTATACGTTGCAGAAGCGCACACTTTTCGCCTTTAACCATTGTTTAGGAAAAGTATAATACTGTTAAATGATAATATTCAAGTGCCTCTTAGTTTTTTTTCTAATTATGTAAAAATATAATGATATATAATAAGAATAATAAAATAAAACTCAACCAAAATGAAGTTTTCGCATTTTTTTCAAATAGTGCAACTTCACGGAGCTGTAACTCCCAACATATGTGTGTTACAAAAAAATTTTTTCTACAAAAAATGTAGGAAATTTTGTCCTCTTTAAGTTAGTATAGAACAGCGGGGTGTAGTGAGAATTACAATTATACATTTTAGATTTTGCTTATAACTGTAGTTTAATAAATGGTTAGGATAGGAGAAACAACTTTCAACTGTATGTCTGTCTTCAACAGGAAAGTGTGTTATACACCTTTAGGAGATATGTGACGAATTCGGTGAGCGGAAATGATAACAGAAAAACAATGCACTTTTAATCTATAATCAAATTGCTTAACGTTAGCAAGTAACAATTCAAAATAAACCTAACCATTCGATTCGCTATCTTCAAAGAATGCAATGAATTTAACGCAAACACAATCATAAATCATTTAAATCCACAGATTGCGATAAAAACCATTGATATAACTGTTTATTATCATAATTATCGGTAATGCCTAAATCCTAAGTTCACAAAAGCGTTTCCAAGTTCAGCGAAAGAAGTTTACAAACGTTGCAAACAATATATTTTGTAATACAAGAAATAGACTGTAATCGATAATAAAATTTAAAAATTAAAATCTTGATTATAAGTACATTAATCATTGAATCAAGTTTGTATCAAATGGTATGATATTTGATGGTGTTTTGGAATTGCGATAGCATAAAATAATAAGAAAGCTTGAAAATTGGTTATATTGTAAGAGCAAAATTAAAAACGACCACACAAAATTGTTTGGAAAAAGCAGCAACTAAAACTTTGACAGACGCCCTCTACGTTTTTTATGTAGAAGTATACAAGCAAGCTGTATATTAAATATCAACGTCCATTTTCAACACTTCCTCCAACGTGGAGTATTTAATCTAAAGACTAAATTCACAAAAGCGTCTACTTAAAAAAATTATAATCACTTAGCGCCGTTATAGATATTCCACGACGCATTTGTGTGAACTTTTGACGTTCTAGGGGTTTTGTTAAGATATCGGCTAGATTCATATCGCTGCTGATGTACTCTAAGTCAATGTCACCATTCAAATATCTTTCCTTAATAAAAAAATATCGCACTACAATGTGTTTGGTCCTCTTGTGAAATTCGGGATTCTTAGTCAGTTTCAGAGCGCTTGCTGAATCGACAAACAATTTTGGTTTGCAAATGCGATGACCAAGATCAATTAAAAGACGCTGAAGCCAAATAAGTTCCTTGGCACCTTCACTACTTGCCACAAATTCTGCTTCAGTAGTGCTAAGCGCCACTGAGCGCTGAAGTTAACTGGTCCACGAAACTGCTCCACCGGATATAATTGAAATAACACCCGTTGTTGATCGGCGTGTCGTTGAGCAACCTCCAAAATCCGCATCACTGTATACTAGAAGTTCAAGGTCTTGAGGTTTATAGACTATGCCATAATCACTAGTACCTTGCAAGTACTTAAAAATACGCTGAACGGCATACCAATCATTTTCAGTTGGACTTTCTATGGAGCGTGCGGCTTTGCTTATTGCAAAAGCTATATCAGGACGACTTCCTACTGTCAGATATATTAAACAACCTATCGCTTCCCGATATGGTACCTGATCTTGAATAGGATTTGAATCTTTAGATCCATTGCATTCACATGGTGTAGCAACTTTTTTGCAGTTAACCATATTAAAACCATTTAACAGTTTTTTTGTATATGCATACTGGCTGATAATGATGGAACCATCAGAGTTCTGCAGAATTTGAATACCCAGAAAATTGTTCAGTTCACCCAAGGTGATCTTGAAGCTTTTCTTAAGATCGTTTGTGAAAACAGTAATTTCATCAAGATCGCTCCCTGCTACAAGACCATCATCAACGTAAATGACCACAAGCAGCTTTTTGCCATTTCGTTCACGAGTAAACAGACAAGGGTCAGCTTTGCTCTGTTGCATTCCACTTGATTGCATAAACTCAACAAATTTTTCATTCCAACAACGTGGCGCTTGTTTCAGTCCATATACGCTTTTCTTTAAAAAACAAACACGGCCTGTGTTATCATCAAAACCTTCTGGTTGCTTGACATAAACTTCTTCATGAAGTTCACCATAGAGAAAAGCAGTTTTACATCAAATTGTCGCAGCTGTAGTCTATCGCATGCAAAGATAGCCAGCACGCTTCGAATGGTTTCATAACGCGCTACCGGGCTAAACGTTTCATCGTAGTCAAAGCCGCAGGTTTGACCACATCCTTTGACTACAAAGCGTGCTTTAAAATGCGTTTGACCATTTGAATCGACTTTAGTACGATAGACCCATCGACTGTTTAACAATTTGGCTTCTGGGGGTTTTTCTACTAGTTCCCACGTTTCATTTTTATATTGCGATTGTAATTCCTCTTCCATTGCTTCCTGCCATTTATCAGAATGAACTGAAGATACTGCTTCTCGATAAGAACGAGGGTGAATAGTATCAACAAATTCCTCAGCGGAGAAAACAAAATCATCAGAAGCTAAATAAACATAATAGTCATCAAGTTTCTTAGGTTTTTGACGTTCTTCAATTTTGCGTGTCTCATAGCGTTTTTCTTGTGAATCCGATACTGATTCAGATGCAGTTGAATCGATAGTGGTTTTGCAAGGTTTCAAAACTTCCTCCGGAACAACAATCGTTGGAGTCGGTGATAATTTAATACAAGATGTTGAACACGTACGTTCAGGCTTAAAAATTACGTCACGGCTGCAAACAACTTGATTTTTGGAAGGTACATACACGCGATAACCATCACGATCATTTACGTAGCCAACTACTCGACCACCGATAGCTTTATTGTCAAATTTACGCCGCTTTTGTTTCGGTACATGTACGAAACATTCAGTTCCAAAAATGCGTAGATATTCTAGACTACCATATTCTTTACCTCGCCATATCTCAATCGGAGATTTCTGTGCAATGGTAGATTTTCCTACCCGATTTAATACGTGGACAGCAGTTGCACATGCTTCAGCCCAACAAACTTTTGGCATACGTGACGAAGACAACATCGAACAAGCAAGCTCAACAATTGTTCTGTTTTCTCGTTCTGCAACACCGTTCAATTGAGGTGTATAAGGAGGTGTAATTTCAGATAAAATACCATTTGCAGTAAGAATATTACGAACCTCTCGATTGTCGAATTCACCACCACCATCCATGCGGAGCACTTTAATGGTGTGCCCATACATCTTTGACTCATATATATATAGGCATTTAGACAACTAGCAACCTCATTTTTCTGTTTCATAAAATACAGTACCCTATATTTTGAAAATTCGTCTTTAAAACAAACATAATAGCGTTTATTGGTAAATGATGAATTTTCTGTAGGTCCCATTACGTCAGCGTGTATCTTTTCACCAACTGATGTAGCTAAATGAGTGCGAGTTCGAAAAGGGAGCCGATGCGCTTTTCCAAATACACAACCGTCGCAAAATTCTCCATCGACAACAGGAATATCGATACCCATGCGCTTTAACACGGTCTTTACTTGGTGCTTGTTAATATGCGCCATCCTTTCATGCCAGACTTGTATACTTTCTTCATTAGTTGCCAAATTAACAATTGCTTCAACCTGTGGTTTAATCATACGTATCTTTAATACATATGCTCGCCCGAGTTTGTAGCCAGTAAGGGTAGTTACCTGTTCACGACGAAAAATAACTGATGTTTTATCAAAAGTTACAGCATGTCCTAAATTCGTTGAACGAGTTACAGAAAAAAGACTTTTTTCTGCGTCTGGTACAAACCACACATTATTTAAATGACTGCATTGCCATTTGTTATGTACCCAAATTTCTACGTTGATGCGCCCACAACCATAGGCCAGCATAAAGTTCTTAGATTTTGCAATATGAATGATCTTTGGCGGTACAAATTTTTCATACGTCGCGAAAAATTCTTTGTATGGGGTAATATGTTGCGACGCGCCTGAGTCACAAATCCAAACATCACACTCTTTTAGTGATATTGCGTCTTGGGCAGTAAAACCGGACTCGTCAGATTTACCAAATTTTGCACTAATTTGGTTAGCTTTTCCGCACCCAGTTACAGTGCATTCAGCTGCCCAATGACCGAGCTTACCACATTTATTGCACGGACGCTTTTTCTTTTGTTCTGCAATA
Organism: Platerodrilus igneus; assembly: GCA_036346225.1. NCBI lineage: Eukaryota > Metazoa > Arthropoda > Insecta > Coleoptera > Lycidae > Platerodrilus > Platerodrilus igneus. The sequence continues at coordinate 492,756 of JARFIW010000888.1, read as the reverse complement.
AATTTCTCCCGCCGTTTCTTATGATTCGAGGAAACAGATTTGTCTAATTTGCTATTAGACGTATTTGCTGATTTAGCCTTAATCGTAAATGCAGACCCTGAATCATATGATTCAATTTTTCGCAGCTCTATTGCGCACAGTTTTTCAGTCAATAGATCTAATTTTTGTTTATCTTCTGGAACAACCTCCCAAATATTCCAAAAATCTATAAAACGCGAATCCTTTTCTAACGCTGTTAGAACACGTGCGATTAAAACGGATTCATCTAGCTCATTCCGCTTACCACGTTTTAATTCTGCATTTAGATTTTGAAAAGTGTTCGTCACACGTGCAATGAATTGAGCCACATCTTCTATAGAGGTTGGCGCCATGTTAAATAACTCTTGAAATAATCTGTCACGCCTTTGGGTGCTTGTGCGTTCAAACCGAGCACATAATTTGGTCCACATCACTGATGCTGTGGTTGTTGATAGAATCAAATCTACAAAGTTGTTGCCCAGAGTACCCATTATATTGTTACAGGCAGCAGCATTGCTTGTAACCCAGCTTTCATATTTAGTTTTTTTGGCGTCATTGCCTGCTTCTAAAGTTGGACATTCTTCCGATCCGTCCACGATGCTCGTCAATTTGTTTTGCACAAACAACATTTGCATTTGCCACTTCCATTTAGGCCATCCAGAGACATCTTCCAATTTGTCAATGTGCAATTTAATATCAGACATCGGAACACTCATTTTGTCTAGAAAAACAGGCCAATTTGTTTTTTACCAAAATCGAGTCGGAAATATCAACAAACGTCACTATATATTTTTAAACGTGAAAGATATTACTTTTACTTATTTTACGCACGCAAGCGCATCTGGGCCCATAACCTGATGGTGTTTTGGAATTGCGATGGCATAAAATAATAAGAAAGCTTGAAAATTGGTTATATTGTAAGAGCAAAATTAAAAACGACCACACAAAATTGTTTAGAAAAAGCAGCAACTAAAACTTTGACAGACGCCCTCTACGTTTTTTATGTAGAAGTATACAAGCAAGCTGTATATTAAATATCAACGTCCATTTTCAACAATATTAAGCGTTAGATTTCGATTTCAATTTCAGATTTTGAAGATCAATATTGATACCAGAAACGAGAATGTAAATTTTTGACCGTAATTTCGTCTACTCTTCTTTTTAAATTTACTATTTGGATTCAAGTAGTAACCTCGAATATTCAGATTTAGCTATTGAACCCAAATAACTAATTCGCATATGTAGACCCACTAACATAGAGGCTCTGAAACTGGTTTCCCAAGAATTGCTGCAGCGTCAATACTAAATCCGAGTCCGGAACACACACAATACACTAATAATAGCAGGTGTCTTGTCTATCTTATCTATTTACTACGCTCAATTTTGAAGGAGCTATAATTATTTCTATCCTAAGACTTCGTTGGGATGCAGATAAAAATTGTTTTTTCACGCCATAATTAGTCAATATTGATTTATGCCATAATTGATATTGTATTGAATTTTAAGTAAAATTCATATTTTTCAAAAAAATTTATGTACGAATTTGCTCGAAGAAGAAAAGGATGTGGAGAAAACACGACATTTTTAATCTATGTACCAGATCCTACACAGAACAGCACATTTTAGGGGTTGTATCAATGGCGTAGCTAAAAACTGACGCTAGTTACATATCCCCCAAATTAATATAGATGTATATTCAAATGAACCTATTAAATCTTAAGAAATAGATTGTTGCATTGTATAATTGAAGGACACATAATAAAAGTTTAATGAAAGTTCATAATCATACGTGAGAAAGAAAGCAACTATTTTATATTCCAGACATAACATGATACTGTAAGTGCAGGTCGCACTAGATTATAAGAAAGCAATTGTTAGAATTAAGATTACTAAGAAGTAATACAATGTATTTTATCAAGAAGTAGCAGACATAAGATCTGCACTTCCCACAAGACAATACAAAGGCAGGGATAGCATAAATACCCTGAGGATCCCATGATGGCCAGTCAGTTTCAAACTTCATAACTTTAACATTGTTGGTTGTTCAGCTACTCATTAGTAATTAGTAACTTTGAATATTTGTTAATTAAAACGTTACTGAACATAACGTCCAAGTTGTCAAGTCATTACTGTAATTACTGTATAAATAAAAATACACTTGATAGGAGTGTTTTTTTGGAAATAAAGGCTTTTTTAAAAGAAGCTTCCAAAGGGCCAAAAACCTATTTGGCGCAATCGATTGTAGGATTCCAGAAGGGCACTAGCGAATCAAAAATTGAGAAACTAGTGGTTGTGAATTTTAATTCTAACTAGAACAAAAAAACCAATCAATTAGATAAAGTACAAAATCGACCGAGTCTAATAAAGAAGGAAGACGAATGGAACTGGCAATAAAACTATTGTAAGTACCAAAAGTTCATTTTCCTATCCAATTTCAATTGCATATTGATATTAGCTAGTAAGAAACAAGAGAATTTTATACACACATTTTATATGTACAATTTTATTATGACAAATTATTATTATTATCGAAAGAATCAACTCATCAAAAGTCAGAAACTTAAAAGGCGAATAATTATAACACAGTTTTTTGTACCATTTTATTACAGGAATTATTACTGAAATAATTTATTCAGAAAAATCTGAAAACTTGATTCTTATCACATTTATAATCTCTTACAAAGGTTTATTAATTGCACAAATTTATGTACTTTATTATTGCAACAATTATTTAATAAAACAATTATGCAGCAAAAGTCTGAAACCGATGTAATTATAACCAATGTTATTATAATTAAATACAATATACGTAACGATAAGTAATTCTTTAAATACCTTTAGTACAAACTTGATTGAAGTAACTGAGACTAAATAATTTACAAAAATGAATACTGAAAACATGAAACTATATTTAGATTCAATTCAAATGTAAGATAGTAACCAGGCTTATTAGGTATTTTCATTATTGCTTGCGACTACCAATAGAATTGTAAAGTATGCAAAACACAGTAGACTATTGGACTTTCGCACAGAAGTTTGATTTAACTGAATTAAAACAAGAATTTTATATAATTAGAGACACGACAAACTGAAACAATCAATGGACACATCCAAATTCGGAAAAGAGTATGCGATAGAAATGCTTACTTACAAAAGTATAATGGAAAATATTCTAAAGAAAACAAACGACAAATTCAATCGATTAATACCAATAGACCAAATCACAAGACAGAAACGAGGAATTATTAATGGATTAGGTAATATTATAAAAGCTATCACAGGTAACTTAGACAACCAAGATGCTGAATGATATGACAACGCAATACAACACTTAATTGACAATCAAAACGACATAAAAACTATTGTTAGAAACTAAATATCTTTAATCAATCAACCATAATAAAATTTAACGATACACTAAGAAACTCAGTAAGGAATCAAGACAGTATAACAAACAGAATACTAACTCTTGAAAGTAACATGCAGACCACAATGTTAGGAATGCGAGATTTAATAAGATTTAACACGATATTCAATCAAATCATAGCAACCCTCATTGTAATTCAACAAATTTGAGCTACATTAGAAAATGCTGTAACATTTGCTAAATTAAATACGTTACATGCTAGTATTATCGAACCGATGGATTTATTAAAAGAATTATTAGAAATCAGATCACTTATAACTCATATTAAACTACCCCTTTGAAGTAACAGAATCAATATACTTATATTTGAAAAAATAGCCATAGTAAAAGGTTATGTAAAAAATCATGAAATTACGTTTTTAATAGAAATTCCCATTGTAGAAATTAACAATTACAATTATTATCATTTATTGCTTTCCCAATGAAGGTTACTAGCCAATATCAAGTTATTATACCTAAAACCAAGTTCCTTTCCCTAAATGAACTTAGGTATGGATTCACCAATGAAAAATGCAAAAAAGTGGCACCCATCCAATATTTATGTCAATTAATTACGACAACCGCTATTCAAACAGATAGCCCTTATAAAGTACAATTATTAAGATTCTATAATCACTATGAAAATTGTGAACCAAAACCAGTACAAATTACGGACATAAAAATTCAAAAGGTTCTGGACAACAAATGGATTGTTGTATTTCCTCAAAAAGTAATAAAAACCCCCAACCGCAACCAAGACGAAAACAGTTTAGTCCTAATCGGAAGCAAAGTGATCACCATAAAAAAAATTGCCATTTCAAACTAAAAAGTAAAACTATTCGAGTATATCAAAACCCAACAGCGCCGAAGAAATTTGCAAATCTACCCGAACTACAGTTCAAGATTCTTCAAACCGAAGACAACAAAATTATCAAAAAACCGATGCAACTAGAAAATCTAGACCTAGACGATCTCAACCACGCCGTGAAATTAATCGACAATTATAAAGAACATTTAAGTGAGTTAAAAGTGCCAAAGTTACATTACGACAATATTAGTGTTTGGACAATTTTATTGATCATTGTAATAAAATTATTAACTGCATATTTATTGTATAAAATGTACCTTAGATATAAGAACAAAAAACAAATGTAAGCAAAGAAACTACAAATGAACTTTAGGGACAATGAGTTTTAAAAATTAAATACAACCCTTAATTTTGATCTAAATAGGGAGGAGTTACATATCCCCAAATTAAATATATATTGCTGTGATATGCAATAAAAATTTACTTTATTTCCTTTAAGCCACAATGTTGGGCGTCATTTTTATTGCTATGCTATATTCCTTTTGGATTTTCAGACCCTACGATGGGTGCCATTTTTATTTGATATGATATTGCCCCTACGATTGTGCTGGTCATATTTATTGCTGTGATATGAAATGCTCCACGATTGGGCGTACCAGTTTTATTGATATGATATCCCCTTTACAAACCCCACGATTTGTACGTTATATTTTATTTGTTTACCACGACTAGCTCACTGAATGTTCGACTTCCTATTAAATCTTATTTTACCCTTTAAATGGATTCAAATAAAGCAGCTTAGATCTCGACATGAACATCTACTTGCATATAAACTTAAATATTAACTTAGTACATATGACATCAACGAAACTGACACCAACGAAAGTGGCATCAATAACAGCCCTCTCAACAAAAGCCCTGTTTTGTTAAATATTAAAAACAAATTTAATTAATTGTTTAACTTACGTCTATTTGTAGATCGGCTTATTTTTCGTCGCACAATTTTTGCACTTTCAAATTTTACTTATTCTGAATTTTAACGTTTTACTAATTAATTTCATCACGTAAATGTCTACTGCATTTGAGCATAGTTTGTGCTTGGTTAAATATGAACTGAACTCTCATTTCCTATTGTATTTATAAGCCCTCCTATCAATGCTTTTAATTGGTGCGCGTCTCGTGTTTATTGATAATCTCCGCCTATCTCTGTAGAACCTTGGTAATTCTCAAATTTCCTGGTTTCAATTGTTGTACTATCGTTCTATTCCTCACGTCTACATTCAATATATTATAGCATCTTCTTAGAATTTCCAAATATTGCTTTTATTCTGTCACGTATTTCTATTTGTCGTTTAAAGTTCAAAACATTATCGTACAATTAACCGTCTGGTGTTTATTTGTTTGTTACAGAATGTTGGTTTTTTGAACAAATGTATTCTTTGTAGTCACGTATCCATTTTCTACTAATGACGTATTAAGATGCGTTTGCATATAGATGCGTTGATATTTTCGACGTGATTATTAAATATTTGGAATGCCAATTTATCTATGTTTCCCGATAATTTTATTTGATGCAATTAGTTGCTTCTAAAACCTTATCTTTACTCGTAAATTATACTTAAACACATTATACGACGTACACATTACTATCCTAATAAATGGTATCGGATTAATACTAAATGAGCTTCTTTCTCATGTATTAGATGCATTAGATCAAATCGAAGAGTTCCGAAGATTACCGAAGACTTCAGAACTGCTTCAAACTGTATAAACTGTTCATTTTAACTATTTAACTTGAATATCTCTGTTCTTACGAACTTTTTATAAGTTTTTGCTTGTACATATTAAACATAATAGTGCTAGGTCTACAACATCGTCTAAAAAGTCAGACGCCGCCCACTCGTACGATAACAAGTGGCGTCCAACGTGATTGAGACGTCTTCATAGAAGATTTTGCAAACAGCCCGCTTGCAAGAACCATTAACATGCCCGAAGCGAGGAGCCGAACAACATCAAACGTTCAGCCAGATATCAACTGGCCGCCTACAACCCAGGAGGGCACACAACAACCAACAGTTCTGGGACTGCAACAACTCAGTGGAACTCAACAAACACAACCAACCAGCAAAATGGTCACAATCAAGGCGCTGGTGGAGAACCTTTACCACGTCGCCATAGCGACCTCCGAAACAAGAAAACCTGTATTCTCTGGCACCCTTCTGGAGCATCCCGCAGAATTCCTTCAACAGATGGAAGCGATGGACACTGATGTGCCTACAAAGACTGCTCAATTCCGAGACCAAACAGCCACATTGTGAGCACCATTCAAGGTGTTCCAACCCAGCTACAGCCAGTTCAAGGAGTTCTTACTGGAGATATACAATAGTCCACGTATCAGGGCGAAAATAGCAACAGACTATTACGGACAGAAGCAGACAGCAACTCAGTCAGTAGCCGCCTTCTTCAACACCATGACACGGTAAGCGCGCCGCCTAAATAGGAAGGTCATTTACGATATAGAGCTGTTTACTGACCTCCTTCCAGCATTGAGACACACAATCCAATGCCACATGCCGACAACTCTATGGAAAATGCGCTCCCGCCTCTCCAGGATAGAAGCAAGCGTAAAAGACACAGAAAAAGGCACAACCGTCCCCACACCAGCAACCAGAGTTCCACGCACAACGGCGCATTCTGTCCACAACGACATTGGCACCGAGACTGCCCAACCAAGGCGTCGGGAAACGACCCACCGGCCGAGCAACGCCAGACTACAGCCCGGTTGGACGAAAGAAACTGGCACAAATTATACAGCTCATGATGGTCCTCTACCAAGGTTTCCCGTCACCATAAACAGAACAACCTGCCACGCACTACTAGACACGTGACGGACACGAAACCTTCTTGATAGTAGCAAATCTCGCAGAGGATATGATTTTGGGTGAATCTTGGCTTCAACGCCCTAAAATGGTGATGGATTACAAACAAGGCTCCATACACTTCGTAGCACATAAACGTAAGACGCTCCACTGAAAGCAAACGGTAATGCCCGTCATCGTCAACAGGCCACCCACGCTAACTGTCACTCACCAATTGCAGCTGCATTCTTGCCCATCAGCCTTCAAGAAGAATTCCAACCAGTAATCACTAGGCCAACACAATCAACTGTCACAGCCAGCACCAACCTATTACCACTGGACACCGAATCGTGCATACCACGAGCTAACCATGCAGCCCTTGTCGATCTACCCAATGATGTACAAAGCGCACAACCAAAAAAGCATACCTGTGGACAGATGTCCCAAGATGAGATACCCTTTCGATCTTAATTATCCCACCCACCCACGAAGAGGTCCGACGCCGCCACACAACGGTAACGCCCGTTACCGCCAACAGGCCACCCACGTCAACTGCAATTAACCAGATCACAGCCGAATTCTTGTTCAGCAGCCTCCGGGAAGAATACCAAACAATAATCGATAGGTCAGCACAACTAACTACCATGGCCAGCACCAGTCTATTATCACTGGACACCGAAACAAGCAGACTACAAGCTAACTATGTAGCTCTCGTCGATCTGCCCAATTATGTGCAAGGCGCACAACCAGTAAGGCATACATGTGGACGGATGTCCCAAGAAGAGGTACCCGTTCGTCCACAATCATCCTATACAGCAGCTGGCGATCGTGGAGAAGTCCGATGCCATAACACAAAACGAAAACGCAAACGCCGCCACAGGCTCAGATATTTTGACAAGGACCGCGTCGCATCTCTGCAACAACCTAGCTACGCTACACTCTTCAGCTGGGGGATGTTACCGTATATCAAAGCACACGTGCTGAACATAGAACAAATGCCTAAAAAATCAAAATCTTCAACTCATTTTTTGTGCTACCCTAAAAGTAGCAAATCTATTGCATGTCCATTCCACTAACCTTTTTTCAACATACCCTGCATACGGGAATAAAGGATATAAATACGTTCTCACCACAGTCCAAGCTACTCAACTGGCAATGCTCTCCATAGCATGCTAACACTTCAGCAGTGCTCCCCATAGCCAGCTTATTCTCTACCAGTAATGCTACTCAAGGGACGACCGCTTGCCGCCGCATCTGGGCCAGGTCGCAATAGTTCAGTACCGTAAACCACGTATCGCAGTGTTTCTTATAGCCTGCTTATTCTCCGCCAGTAACGCTACCCAAGCACCAGCCGCTCACCCCCGCACCTGGGACACGTCGCCATAGTTCTTATTTGGGCTCACAAGTAAGTTGCGAAACCTTCCGAAAAGTTCCGAAGAGTACCGAGGACTTCAAAACCTCTTAATATGTTACGTATTTCTAGTAGACGCCACATTGTGCGTTAAAGTTATGTCACGTTGGCTCGTAGCCGTGCGTAACAAAAGAAAATCCAAGAGAAAAAAACAGTGACCGGGCTCAATCGGTGAGTGGGGTGTGAAAGCAGACCAACCTATAAGGGACGCGGCTGTCAGGAGTTAGTACCAGTACCTGCAATAGAGAAATTAGAATAGTAAACCTGAAAGAAAAACAAATTAGTCCTGCAAACCTGAAACAGAGAAAAAGCATAGCCTATGGATCAAGTATAAATTGTTCAGTACTTTATAGAATAAAAATAAAAGAAACTGTTTAGATAAACTCTATAATCTAACAACAGTAATAGCAGTACAGAAAAATTCTGAGTACAAAGTGAGGCCATATTGGGGAGTAGCAGATACGTTTTATCACACACCAATTAAACATAATTCAGGTAAAATGTAACAAAAACATTAAATAGGTAAGACATAATCTAAGTAATTTAGTGAAATTTTTAGCAAAGACATAAATAAGTAGATAAGCACAATTGTTCAGAGTCATTCAGTATGGTTGATTGTTCTTTTTTTTTGTTATTAACTAGCGGGCAAGTCTATGGAAAAGGTATCAGAACGACAAGGAATATTGCAAAAACAACGGGTAGATATTTACAGTAAGAACAAATAGGAAATAGTGCAACTTACACAAGGTCCTTCAGTACCGCTTCCTTGCCATTGCAGTGTGGGATCCACGATGTCTGGCACTAACGAAGCACTGCACCTTAGGCTGTGAGGGTGTTGATGGAACTTATCACGACTTACCCTAATCACACTGACTGATTTCACTGAGGTTAGCAGCGGACCTTATCACGCGAAGGAACTATGTATATTAGTTGCATAACCATACAAAAAGCAGCGATGAACTTTAACCACTACTTTTGTATACCGGTAGTCTGTCACAGTCTAAATATCACCAGACAAAGCAAGCAACACAAGCCATAATAAGTAAAGCACATGTATTACTAAAGTAAGTCCGTAACAATGTCCTTAAAACCCGCGTGCATCGAGTTAAAAGCAGAACGAAACAGTATCTTTAACGTAATTCCTATATCGGAACCAAAGACCAACTACGACTCCGCGACAGTTAATTCTACGGCTTTTTTCCATAAGAAAGACGACTAAAAACGTTTAGTAGACACGCGTAAGCAATAAAGCCGTACGTCGAAAGTTCTTCGAACACACGTGCGTCGAGTTTAATCAGCTCTACCACTCTTAGTTCAACCAGAAAAACCGTATCTTTCACTTAATTTCTGACATCTCGCAAGCAAGAACAAAACACGACCCTTTTTTGTTTATATCTACTCCTACTAGTACAACTTCTGATCGCCTACCTAGACTTGTATATCCACATATTAATTACAGCGGTTTTATTTATTAATGACAAGTGGGAAAGTAATTTTACGAGTATTCCAATTTACAACTAACCATCTTTTAAAATTAATACAGGCGAGTCAACTTGCATATCAATCTGAAAACTAGGCGGAAGTATTTACTTTATACCAACAGCGATCCAAAAACGATGTATTTTAAGAATTAAGTAGACTAAAAATGTCAGGCCACCAAAAATGCACGTTACAAATTTTGCATATATTCACTGTATAGTTCTCATGTTCATATCATAATTCTTTATAACTCCACGTTGTCCCACAAGTAAAACACGAAGCTCTCCAAAGAGTCCCGAAGACCGCCGAAGACGTCTGAACCTCTTCAAACTGTAAATGCTTTCTAACTGTCGTTGTTCAAGTTCTTACTTAGCCTCACAAGTAAATCTCGAGGTCATCCGAAAAGTTCCGAAACCTACTGAAGACGTCTGAAACCCTTAAAATTGTATAAATGTTCAATGTATAGTTCTTATGGTCAGATCTTAATTCTTTATAACTCCACATTGTCCCACAAGTAAAACACGAAGCCTTCCGAGGAGTCCCGAAGACCGCCAAAGACATCCGTACCTCTTCAAACTGCAAATACTTTCTAACTATGCTTACTTAAGCTCTTGCTCAGCCTCACCAATAAATCTCGAGATCTTCCGAAGAGTTCCGAAGTCTACCGAAGACTTCTGGACCTCTTCGAACTGTGTACATAATGGTTTACTTAGTATTTAAGTTTCTCCTTGGTCCCACGAGCAACCACGAAGCCTTCCGAAGACTTCGCAAATGCTTCAAACTGCATCAACTGCTCATTTAACCTATTTAACTTGTATATCTGTGTACTTATGAACTTTTTATTTGTTTTTGCTTGTGCATATTAAACGTAATAGTGCTAAGTCTACATACATTGTCTAAAAAGCCAGACGCCGCTCACCCGTACGATAACAGCGGCTAACTTTATGTACCTACTAGGAAAGGGGTGAAACAGTAATATACACTATGCCCATTAGTTTTTAGCTTGTACATCGAAGAGGCAATGAATACCATCCAATATAAGAAGACATTTAGAATTATTATGCAGAGACAAACGATTGATATGCTTATATTTGTAGAAGATATAGTGGTATTAACATCTAGCAAAGAAGAGTTAGAAGCAGCATCTTTTAGTTTATCAAAGGGAAAGTGCCATTTCCGTTTCTTTTTTCAAAAATACTAACTAGAATTGTACAAACACGAATGGAAAAACGAACTGAAGAAATAACAGGAGTAGATCGATTCGGGTTTAGGCAAAACAGGGGAACACGGGAGGCTATTTTAGCTCTGAGAGTGATAATGGAAAAACAACAGAAAAAGGGGAAATCGTGTATATAGTGTTTGTAGATCTGGAAAAAGCATTCGACAATGTAAAATGGAAAAAACCTTCGAAAAACTAAAAAACATTGGAATGAATTTTAGGGATAGACGGATAATAGATAGCTTATACAAAGAGCAAACAGCGGTAATAGAATTAAAGCAGAAACATAGACAAGTAAATATTGGGAAAGATGTGAGACAGGGATGTGCTGTTACATGCCAAACTGGTCATGTATCATGTTTAGGTTTAGATATAATTTGTAAGTTAATTGCCGCGTATTTTCGAATTAATACGCTAACTTCCGTCGTCGCTGACAGTCGCGTCTGCACAGAAGGAATGCGGATGTGCGCGAGTGGTAAAGCGGGCATTATGCTACAATACTTGGACCAAATAAAAAGTGTCGAGGTGTAGTTAAGTTTTTTTAAGAAACAGGTATGTAGGTATCCTGTAGCTTGCCTCTATCGTTCCGTTACCTATCTCCTTCATCAACCTACGAGTGCAATAGGAGCTTAGTGGCGGACAGCAAATTTGATGTTCAACATGGCGTAATCAAACTCAAACACGTGCTAGACCCTGATGACGTTCCGGGATACACCTCACGTAAGTAATTTGATTTTACTTAAATCAGTGCATGTAAATTTCACTTAGACAGCGATTGTATCACCCGGTGAAACGTGATCTGTAGATGTTATAACAATGGCGTTAGAGCCGCGTCCAAGGTGTGAAAATAGCACATAAATATGCCGCGTGAATGTAACAGTGCCCTATCCCCATTAATTTTTAACTTGTACATCGAAGAGGCAATAAATACTGTCAAATGCAGAAAGACATTTGGAATTACTATGCATGGACAAAAAATTGATGTGCATAGATTTGCAGATGATATAGCGGTATTAACATCTAGCAAAGAAGAGTTAGAAGCAACTTTTAACGAAATGCAAATAATACTTACACAGGGATATGGTATGAAAATTAAGAAAAATATAACTAAATTACTTTATCTAAAGGAAAGAAAAATACGTCAAAAACCAGAATACAAATAAGAAACCAGAATTTAGAAGAGCTTAATGATTTCTACTACCTAGGAGACCAAGTAACGTAAGACGGAAAAAGTGCAAAAAATATAAAATAAAAATTAGTACAAGACCTTGTTGCGTTTAGCAACAAAAAGCAATCACTATGTTCTAAGGCAAGAAACATGGAATCAAGAAAAACATGCGTGAAGCACAGCACTGTACGATTGTGAAACGTGAACAGTGGGAGAATTTAAAATGTGGTGCTACAGACGTATGATGAAGATATCATAGACAGACAAACTTAAGAACAAGAGGTACTAGAAATGGTAGGGCAAGAAAGAACTATGTGGAAAATAGTAAAAAATAGAATAGATAGGATGATAGGACACGTTCTAAGGCATGAGGAAATTATGTGGATTATAAAGGGCGCCTCAAAAAGAATGCTGAATTTAAATAGACCTCCATTTTTACTTATTTCAGTTGGCAACATTATTTTTCCATGTTTTGTTATCTGAGATCATTAAAGTTTCGTTTTGATGCGGTGTTTTTTTTTCTAGGTTAGTATTTGCGCACTACCGTAATAGAAAAATACAGCAACGAACGGCGAGTTTTGATTGTGAAAACTCACTATCAGAATGGTAAAAGTGTTGCGGCAACTGTTCAAAAAATCCGTACGCAATGCACCGAATGAATCAACTGTTCCTAGGTTGATTAAAAACATTTGAAAAAACCGCTTCAATAGTATAGTCCTGGAGGGTCTGTTGGTGAAAGTCCAGAAAAATCATGTTGTCGTCGTGTTTGCGCTGAATTCTGTACTAGTGTAAGTGTATATCTTTTGTTGAGATTCTTTGCATTGTTGCTAATATATTTATTGAGCACGATGGCGACATGATTTTACTAGTCTCACGGTAACAGAATCACGCACAGAAGCAACAATTGCCTCACTCCGGTCACTTCGAGGCCGTCCAGGGTTATGATGTTTACTAATGAAGCGGTTTTTTCAAATTTTTTGATTAACTTACGAACAGTGGATTCATTTAGTGCATTGTGATGTCCAAGAATTGCACGTAGTTTCCGAACAGTTACCGCGAGACTTTCACCATTCCGATACTGAGTTTTCACGATAAAAACTTGTTGTTCCTTACATATCTTTCCGATACGATGCTACATAAATCCTAACTTGGAACAAGAAAACACCGTATCAAAACAAAACCCTAATGAACACAGATAATAAAACAATCAAAAATAATGTTGCCAACTGAAATAAGTAAAAATGGCGGGCTTTTGGAATCCGACCTTCTTTTTGAAACACCCTTTATTAGAGGCAGAGTAAGGAAACAAGAGAGGTAGAGGTGGACCTAGTTTAGACTATTGCATACAGAAAGATGTAGGGTGTGGGAATTTCAATAAAACTAGTAAGTTAGCTTGTAACGATTTTATTTTCTATCATTATGTCTACAGAAATTTAATCTATTTATTGAATAAGAACCAATTTAATGCATAATAATGCTACACAATTCACTAAATAAATATTACATGTTGTCCAATAAAATATTAGCTTTCAATTCAAATTCTAATTTATGCGGTGACAAAAGATACTTTACAATTAGTGTCATTCTTAGAGCTCCCTCTGTTAGACAATTGTAAGGTTAAGCTTGTCGTCAGGCGGTAACCCGCGTGATATGATCACTTGCAATACAGCTGTCGTCAGAAGAAGTCGAATTGTTCCTTGAAGCAAGGACGATGACGTTTGAGGAATCTACGTGTTGGAAGCACGCGAGATTTAAAATTGTTTTCGTGAAATAATGTCGTCTCCGAAGCTCACTTTTGTTGTCCACTTGTTGGAAAATAGCTCGCAGATGACGAGGAATTATTTTGTTTGAAGGGCCTTTGGTTAACAGTAAGTAGCATTGTTTCTGTAATCATATTAAATAAAGATTTTTCAGCGCAACTTTTAAATAATATTTAACTTGGAAATAATTTTTAACTTTGAAATATTATGCAACTTTTAGTTAACAGAACTTTTGTTTAACGTAAATTTAATTAACATACAAGTAGGAAATTTTAGAAAATTTAAGAATTTAATCTTTGTACGAATGTGGATGTGACGAGTATCGATTAGTTATTATGGACGTCGTGATATGGTTTGGAGCTTCAATAAGCAGCAAATTTGCTTGTACTGAATTGGAGATTTCCTTTATTTAAATGCTGAAGCAAGACGCCTAGCAGGTATTTTTCCGTCAGATGAACATCTGGTATGTAAAATTGCTTTCGTATGTCCGTTGTATTATGGATATAGCAGATAGATAATTTTTTGTTTAATCAAGTGATTTGAACTTCAAAGTAGGTGAATGACAGACTATATATTTTTCATATTAAGCAACAGGAACCTGTAAATTTTTCATTTTTAAATCTCGATATTAATACATTGAAATTACGGAAGATGTCATTATGAGATAAGGAAAGTTAAATTCTACCTTTTATGAAAGTAGATACAATTATTTGAAACATGACATACTCGAATCATTAGAAATTAAACTTATACGTTTCATATTTCACTAATAGCTGAGTGGAATAGTTTTTGTGAGGTTATGGTAGATCTACTCAAACCAACCGAAATTGTTATATATAAGTAATTATTCAGAAAGTAACTTCAGGCTCACTCATTTTTTTGTAAAATTTGGCTAGATATTTCAAATAGAAATGACCATATTTTAACGGTGAAAAGTACTTATTATACAAAGTACTTATGAATATATTTATCAAGAATTTAAATTAATCAAAAATTATATTAAAGGAAAAAGATGTTTTGTAAATAGCACAATAACTAAATACTGAAGGAATAGATTTTTATTTTTGGTCAAGACTATTCTTTTTAATTGGAATGAATGAAAGTTGATTCAAATTAAATTTTTAAATTTTGGGTATAAATGCACAAACAGTGCTATCTTTGTTTAATCTGTTCACAGGTGTAGCAGTGAAGTATAAAGGTCAAAGTCGAGCCATAAGGTAAGAAACTTTAGGGATTGTGTTGTTTTTAATAAATTGTATAGCGGTAATTGAATAAAGGTTTTCCGCATTCGCCTTGTACAAGGGACTTAAGTAAGGTCTTCTTCGTATAGAAAAATTCGGTGGCGCCATATTCTTTATATTTTTGGTCGCAGTCCAACCCCGACCCACAGCTCATGTTCTACCCAGAGCAAATAGTTCGACTAGCCGCTTAGCCTTTTGAGATTTCCTCACTACGAGCCATTTTCCATCGGAACTTGCCGTGGGCTCTATCCGCTTACTGGAAATCCTCGTAAAACTTTCTTGTGCCTTTCAGCTGGTCACATAGAAAGAAAACTTAATAGGAAGAATCCCTTAATATAAATAAAAAGGCTATAAGCTAAGAATGGAGGCACGCGTCCAATCAGTTCAAGGACTGACAATCTAATAGTGATGATTATGGTTGATCCAAAATTAAACGTTAATCGTTTGAAGCACTATTACGAAGGCGTAGGTGGGCCACAAAAAAACGCTCTACTTATTTTAGTTAAATTTCGACTTCGATGTCGAAATTTAGTTAAGTTTCGACTTCCATTTCGAAATTTAGTTAAAGTCGACTTCGATGTCGAAATTTAGTTAAATTGTTACGTGCCGAAAAATCGGCACTAGACATTCTCAATTAAGTTTTAATATGTAAGAATTTCGCGCCATAAATTTAAAAGGACGTGTGCGTATTTCCGTCAGTTCAGATAGAGCGTTGCGCGAGATTCGCGCCGACGCGTGTGGGTCGAAGAAGGAAGTGGGGGATTTCAGATATACGTGTTGGAACTAGCCTCCGAAACGCGAAGAAGAGTGGTTGTGGGGTATCTTACCGTGTCTTTTTTCTGATATGTAGGTTTCCTGTGATCCCAATTATCGTGCTTCTACCTGCCTTCCCTACCTTATTTGTCTACATATAGGAAGAAAACAATCGAATTTGGATTCAACCTGGCTCAAGAATTCCCACACCCGAAAAAGATTAGCCAAAGCAGCCGGCGACCATCATGGAGTAATCCTGAAGTAGACATGTTCACGTGAGTGCCCCCTTTGGGGTTTTCTTTAAAATTTATTTCCTTTAAAATTTGTGTAATTATGCTGCAATAATTTGCATATTGTGTGACGTCATCGATAATTTGCGCGTCAATTTTTACATTATCTAATATTGTTACCAACTGACATAGTGACTCGCGTACCTCGTTTACGGGGTTGTAATAAAATTTCGACTTCAATCTTAAAATTTAATTAAATTTCGACTTCGATCTCGAAATTTAATTAAATGTCGACTTCGATATCGAAATTTAGTTAAATTTAGAAGCATTTTTCCTCAACAATCTTAGATAATAATATTATTAATCTATATTGTACCCCAATACAGGGCCGATACCATATTGACTCCGTTCAATTATTTTCTATTGGGTTATTTACTTAAATGATAAATATGGACGAGTTAAGAAAACACTATGCAAGAAGTACGACGTATACTTGTGAACGTTATTCATGAAGTTCAAAAAGAGTTCATAGACCGCCTTGGTCGTTGTACTGCCATCAACGGCTCCCAATTCGAATATTTTCTGTAATTATTTAATATTTGTTTTCAATTTTTAGTAGAAGTTTGTGTATAGTATAAATTCTATTTTCGGGAAATTTTCCTTAAGTAACCAATATTCATATTTACTTCAATGTAAGTATAAAAAAATAGTCTTCTCAAATTTATAATGAAAATGGTAGTAGCTATTTAAGAAAAATATAGATGACGTCATAACTCTCTCAAATAACATCAATAAATAACAATTTCTATAAATCGTTTGACATGTCTTTGTAATTTTTTAATAATTTTTAGAGTTCCGTACCTTATAAGGTATAACGGAACCTTCATAAGATCATTTTTGTGTCCGTCCGTTCGTCTGTCACAGAGGTTTCTCTCGAAAACTATATAACGTAGAAATTTGAAATTTGGCACAGTGCTAGGTCTTTATGGCGCGCACATATATGAATAGTCAGTAAATAGAAAAAAATATTTTTAGATTAAAATGGCGGGGGTTAATTCGATGAAAAGAAAAAAAGTTTTAATAAATATATCGTGTGAGGTATCATTTGAAAGAGGATTCTAAACGCTCCCCCCCCCCCCCTATTCTCCTACAATTTCAAAGCTAAAATTTTGATTTTAATAGAGATAGTTTTTGACAGTATAATAGTTGTTGGGAAAAAAATTTGTTATACACTGTAATAGACAACGTATTTACTAATAATGTACCAGTACAGAAAAGCACATGCGAGATCAACAGACAAAACCGCAATACTTTTCTATTTGAGTGTCTTGCTATCTTTAACAGCTTCCAAGATGCCCATAGTAAAAGTGAAAAAAAACCACCTTGTATAGCACATACACGATTTCAAGTTAACGTAATTTTAAACGGATTAATTTAAAAAATCAATATTTTAAAAGGACGAGTTTTTTAGAAATGAATATCGAGATTTCTTGTCCATCCCATTTTTTAGAACTCTTGTGTTTATTTCATATTACATGAGCGTTGTTTTAGGGCGGTTCAAGGAGTCCATATTGCTTTAAAAATTGTAATACAAAAAATTATTTAATATAGAACAAAAACATGCTTGAGGTATTTATTTAATTGTTGCAGATATGTACTATTTTTCTGTCGACTATTTTTTTACTTTTTCTGTTGGTTTTAATTGGAATGCGGATAACAACAAAACAAACTAATTATGGAAGACATTTTCATATCGCATAATACGTGTTTTCTGTGTCAGTATAGCCAGCTGTTTGGTTATATGGACACGCCGCTGAGAACCACTCCGGGTCCCGGATCAAAATTTAGGTTCTTGCCCCCACCTGTTTAGGTTGGTGGCTGCATTCCAATGCAACCATTGCAACTTTAATACGTCAAATATTAATATGTGATTATACAGTAGTGCTTTGCGAAAGTAACGAATAAATTCCATAAATTAAAAAAAAAAAGTTAGCCAAAAGCGAGTCGAGCTCACGCTATTAGGGTTCCGTACCAATACTACAGTGAGCAATCAATAAACTAAATTAAGCTGTTTTTATTTTTTATGTATATTTAAATCTTATCCAGGTTTGATTGTGATAACTGAAAAATGAATATATTTGTCCCACATTGTACTGGTACATTATTAGTAAATACGTTGTCTATTTCTGTGTTTAAAAAATTTTTTCCCAGCAACTATTACACTGTCAAGAAAACCTGCAGTTTTCGATAATCTATGACTCAATAGCTACTATCTCTATTAAAATCAAAATTTTAGCTTTGGAAATGTAGGAAAATAAGGTGGTGGGTGTGGAACGGAAATTTTTTGCACATTTTGAGCTATATCATGAAGATTACTGGACCGAAAATTATCAAAAACATATTTTTAGAAGCCTTTTAGAATCCTCTTTCAAATGATAGCTCACACGATATATTAATTAAAACATTTTTTCTTTTGAACGAATTAACCCCCGCCATTTTAATCTAAAAATATTTTTTTTCTATTTACTGACTATCGATATATGTGCGCATCATAAAGACCTAGCCCTGTGCCAAATTTCAAATTCCTACGTTACATAGTTTATGAGAAAAGCCTCTGTGACCGGCGAGCGGTGATCTTATAAAGGTTCCGTAATACTTTATAAGGTACGCAACCCTAAAAACTATTAAAAAATTACAAAGACATGTCAAACGATTTATAGAGATTGTCATTTATTGACGTTATTGAATTGTTTGTCATATTTGAGAGAGTTATGACGTCATCTATATTTTTCGTAAACAGCAATCAACATTTTTATTATAGATTTGAGAAGACTATTTTTTTCTATTTCCATTGAAGTAAATATGAATATGGGTTACATAAGAAAAATTTCCAGAAAATAGAATTTATACTATACACAAACATCTAATAAAATTGAAAACAAATATCAAATAATTACAGAAAATGTTCGAATTGGGAGCCGTTGATGGCCATACAATAACCAAGGCAGTCTATGAACTCTTTTTGAACTTCATGAATAAAGTGCACAGGTATACGTCGTACTTCTTGCATAGTGTTCTCTTAATTCATCCAAATTTATCGTTAAGTAAATAACCCACTAGAAAGTAATCTAACGAAGTCACTATGCTGTCGGCCATGTATTGGGGTACAATATCGATTTATAATATTATTATCTATGACTGTTAAGGAAAAATGCTCCAAAATTTATCTTAATTTCGACATCAAAGTCGAAATTTAATAAATTTCGAGATCAAAGTCGAAATTTAACTAAATTTTGACATCGAAGTCGAAGTTTAACTAAATTTCGAGATAGAAGTCGAAATTTAACTAAATTTTGACATCGAAGTCGAAGTTTAACTAAATTTCGAGATAGAAGTCGAAATTTAACTAAATTTTGACATCGAAGTCGAAGTTTAACTAAATTTCGAGATAGAAGTCGAAATTTAACTAAATTTTAAGATCGAAGTCGAAATTTAGTTAAATTTCGAGTTCGATGTCGAAATTTAACTAAAATAAATAGAGCGTTTTTTGTGGCCCTTCTACGCTTTCGTACACTATAAATCAGCACCTTTTTTCTTAATTTTAAGAAAGGAGTAATTTTAAGTAGCTCTGCTTGTACTTATAGACAAATACAGCTATGAATAACTACACGTATGTTTATAAACGGTTTAATGTTAATACACTGACCTTATCCATTTAAGATTTCTTGAGCAAGTTCTTGATCTCGTTTACAAACATCTCGAGAACAATTATGATAATTCCTATTATCGTTAAATCCAATGAGGTGGCTGTGTTTCCCAGGTCAGTCGGTATTTCTGATTAACGCACGTACAACTGTGGTCGGATAATACTACTATGTGTAGAGATAATAGATTTGTACAAGAATGCGTACTTTTGATATGAATCATAGGAATAAAATCTGTCGCTCTCCATAATCAATGATTACTTACATTCCTATAAGAGATTAGGAATTAAAGTACATATATTAAGTGCACCTTATCATGTTAGGTGCAAAATTCAACTACAAGTAAATAATAATTAGTTTCGTCATTGTGTATTAAAAATAAAAGAAAAAACCTTCAGGTCAGTTTCACATAAAAATGAGATGATATAACAACACCAAAAGCTTGTAAATTAATATAAGCATTTATCGATTATAATTTTCCAAGTACTCTTCAATAAAAGATAAACTGGTTAGCTTTGTATAAGTAGAACGAGACGACAGTCCTTTAAAACTAGATTTAATGAATAAGAAAAAACACATTAATAGTTGTATCTCTAAAAGGAATTGCTAAGATTTTGTGTAAGTTAGTGCCGCTTAATTAATTTTTTATATAAACTCGTTTTTAACACATTTAGTTAGTTGCTAATACAATATGGAAACTACTTATAGAATTCATTTAGTAATTCCAAAACTATAGATATTTTACGGAAACGTTGAAACGCCTGTACTAATTAGAATTATGGTGGACAACATAAGTACGAATAAATTCATTTTTGATATTATTATTCACTTCGTTTTAAGAAAAACGCCATAACAGATTATTATTTTTTAATACATAAATCTTTCCTGTGACAATTTTAGTTCTGGCACACTTCCTTAAACGGGTAGGTAGTTCATCATCATTAGGTCTTCAGTCCTGGAACTGGTTAGACAGGTACTATCATTGTTACCTATTCTGGGCTAACCTACACGTTTTCCTAAAATTTCCACAGTCTGCAGCTATCACTATCTAATCCAGGTCTACATCCACATCTTTTTCCCTATCTCTGCTTGAAAGATATCCCATACAATTCCCAAAAGTGCCTTTCTATTTCTCTTATTTTTTTCCACAGATATCCTTGTTCCCCTACTATTTCTATAACCTATTTCTTATTAACTTTGTCTGTCCATCTGAAACATTACATCCCAAAAAGCTGCTACCGTTTTTCTGTCTGCTTTTCCTACTGTCCGTATTTCATAGGCATGTCGTGCTGTGCTTCACACATATGCTTTCAACAATTTTCTTCTTGTTTATGTGTTTGTTGTCTTTCATCATAGGCGCTGTTCTTTCCTATTAAATGCAGTTCGGTCCCCTTCTATTGTTTTACAATTATATACCCTATTTCTCAGACATTCTATGGTTGTGAAGGGGGGGGGGGGAGGGCGGCTCCGTGGCGTAGTGGTATGTGTGTGACTACTACGCCCAAGATACCGGGTTCAAATCCCGTCACGGTCCGCTTGAAAAATGTTAGACGAGCATTTTTCACAAAAATACACCTTCGGTCGGATGAAAGGTAAAATGGAGGTCCCGTGTGTGAGTGTTGTCACGCACGTTAAAAATCCCTACCTTGCTTGAAACGGGAAGTGTTCGGCAAAATTCCAAATTTTCCAAGTAAAAAAAACTCACCTCCTGGCCAATGTAGTACCTTCGGGTGGTGCATTGGAAAATCACATGTAAGGTTGTGAAGGGGGGGTAAACAGCCTGTGGCTGCCAAGTTCCCCCAGCACTTGAACATTTGCCGATTTAATATTTTTTCCAATACATCTTTTCGCACAGTCAACATTAGTTGCAGATATATCACAACCAACAACTGTAATTGTTTATAGTAATCATCAGATTTATCTGTGCTTATTTTTTCGTCATTAGGTTTTCTGTCCCAAAATTGGTTGAACACGTACCTGCACTTATTTATACTCTGAGCTAGCCTACATATTTCCTTGAAATTTTCACACTGCCTATATACAGCTCGGTTCCCTTACTATTGTTTTGTAATTTTATGCCCCATTTCACCAAGATTCAGTGAAGGGGGTTAAACAGCCTGTGGCCGCCAAGATCCCCCAACACTCAGACATTTGCCGAATTAATAGTTTTCCAGTAAATCCTTACACACAATTAACATTATTCGAGAATATTGCCCAACCAATACTTGTAGTTGCTTATAATAATCATCATGTTTAAGTATAGTTACTTTTTTCGTCATTAGTTTATCCATTTTGGGACTGCTTAAATGCGTACCTCCATAGATTTATATTCTGAGCTAATCTACACATTTCCCTGAAATTCCTACAGTCTACATCTTTCACTATCTGTGTGCAGTAGTCTAACCTAGGTCTACCTCTACTTCTCTTTTTTCCTATCTCCACTTCTAATATATTCCGCACTATTCCCTCATACCGTAGTATGTGGCCTACCATCCTATCTCTCCTTCTTTTTTACCATTTTCCAAATAATTCTTTCTTCCCCTACCATTGCTAGCACTTCTTGGTTTTTAACTTTGTCTGACCATGATATCTTCATCATACGTCTGTAGCACCACATTTCAAAGGCTTCTACATTTTCCTTGTCCGCTTCTCCTACTGTCCAGGCTTCACAGTCGTACAATGCTGCGCTCCACACATATGTTTTAAGCAATCTTTTTCTTGTTTTTATGTTTGTTGTCTTTGAACACAATATTTGCTTTTTCTTGTTAAATGTAGTACGACCTTGTGCTAATTTTTGTTTTATATCTTCTGCGCTTTTCCCATCTTGCGTTATTTGGCTTCCTAGGTAGCAGAAATCCTTAACCTCTTGTAAGTTCTTGTTACTTATTTGTATTCCTGTTTTTGATTTATTTTCCCCTCCTTAGCATACTAGTACTTTAGTTATATTTTTGTTAATTTCAATACCGTATTTCTGTTAGAACCGTTTCCATTTTATTAAAAGCAGCTTTTAACTCCTCCTTGCTGGATGCTAATACCGTTATATCATCTGCAAATCTAAGCATATCAATTTTTTGTCCCTGTATACTAATTCCACATGTCTTCCTGCATTTGATAGTATTCATTGCATATTCAATGTACTAGTTAAAAATTAATGGAGATAGGACACATCCACGTTTCACCCCTTTCCTAATGTTTACTTCTCTACGTTCCTGCTCTACTTCTGTTACAGCTGTTTGCTCTATGTGTAAGTTATGTACTATCCGTCTATCCCTAAAACTCATTCCAACCACTTTTAGTATTTCGAACATTTGTCTCCATTCTCCATTGTCGAATGCTTTTCCAGATTTACAAACCCTATATACCCGCTTCTCCTTTTTTCTCTTCCCTTCACCATTATCAATCTTAGAGCTAAAATAGCCTACCGTATTCCCCTGTTTCGCCTAAACCCAAATTGATCTTCTCCTAGTATTTCTGCGACTCGTTTCCATCCGTCTTTGTACAATTCTAATTAATATTTTTGATATGTGTACTGTGTCAAACTTATTGTTCGAAAATTTTCACATCGTTCCGTGCGTCTCTTTTTGGTATAGTTACTATGATGTTACGTTTGAAATCTTTGGGTATCTCGCCTGTCTCATACCGATAGCTTACAAGTCAGAAGAGACGTTCTGTTACAGCTTGTCCAGCGGTTATTAGAGTTTGTGCTTGCACCTTTTCTGTACCTGGCGCTTTACCATTTTTCAGACCCTTTAATGCTAATTCAAACTCATCTTTAAGTATAAGATATCCAAGTCATCATTTTCAATATCTGATTCCTGTCCTAATGCTGTTAGTTCTTCTCCTGCATATAAAATCCCTATGCCATCTACCCACTTTCTCTACTTCTATAAAGACGTTTCCTTCTGCGTTCCTTATATTTTTAGTTACGGTTTTATATCCCTAAAATTGATTCTAATTAGTTTGTATGCTTCATCTGTCTTTCCTACTTCCATCTTAGTTTGTACCTCTTTGCACTTTTCATCAATCCATTGTTCTTTAGCTTTCCTGCATTTGCGAATAATTTCCCATTTTATGGCTTTGTATCTCTGTTTTTCTGTTTCGTCTGATTTATTTTTGTATTTTTTTCTTTTTTCTATTAAATTCAGGATATCCTTTGTTAGCCATGATTTCTTATTTTCTTTTTGCGTATACTCCAGAATATCTCTAGCCATATCTAGGTTGGATTTAATGTTATTCCATTCTGTTTCTACTTCTTAGTATCAAATATTTTACCGATATCTTTTAGCAATTCATTTGACCTTTTTTCGAATTTTTCTTGAATATCTTTATCTTTTAGTTTCTTAAAGTCAAAGTGACTTTTCCGTTTCTTTTTTCAAATTTTTAAATTTAAGTGCGGCCTTTGTAATTACGATGTTGTGTTCAGGGTCTATATCTGCTTCTGGGTAGCTTCTGCAGTTTTTTACTTAATTCTTAAACCGTTGTCTAGCAAGAATGTAATCTATTTGATATCTTCCTATATCTCCTGCCATCTTCCACATACATCGTCTTCTAGCATGATGTTGAAATAATGTGTTTGTGATGATTAAATTGTTCTTGTCACAAAATTCTACCAGCCTATTTCCCCTGTCGTTTCTCGTACCTAAACCAAATAAACCTACTACCGCTCCTTCCCTACCCTCACCTATCCCTGCATTAAATTCCTCCGTAATTATTAAATTTTCATGTCCCTTTACGTATTTTAATATGTCTTCAATATCTTTGTAGGTAGAGGTGGGCATGTATACTTGTATTATTACTGTGTTTACCTCTTCCTCACTGTAGCTAGAGGTGGGCTTGTATACTTGTATTATTACTGTGTTTACAGGTTTAGATTCAAATCTAACCATGAGTACATTTTCGTTCTTTTGTAAGTAATTTTCTTTACAGCATCCTATCTTTTTTCGTATAACTATCCCCACACCCAAATTTTCTTCCTCTGCTCCTGTATGAACTACCCTGAAGTCTCCACTTTAAAAATCTCCCGCCTCTGGCCACCGAACTTCGCTGATCCCTACTATCTCTAATGATAACCTATTCATTTCCATTTTTATGTTCTCTAGCTTTCCTACTTACTTCATACTTCTAACATTCCGCGCTCCGACTCACAAAATGTTCCCGATTCTTATTCTGGACTTTCCGATCGCATCCTCCGAAGTAGTCCTGTAACGGGCATTTTTGTAATTTTAACATTTTACGCTATTTCCCAATTAACAAATACCTTTCTGTAACTACGATTTCTATATTTGATATTTATTAATGTAAGAAAATTATAAACCGCTTATAATGAATAGATTGTATCGTTCTTGTCTTGCCGTAAATGTAAATTTCGTTCCTTATGTGGATTATTCGTAAATTGCTTTCCAACTTATCGGAAATGATAAACCGCTGTAATTAATTATTATATATGATTGCGGCATTCACGTTTTGGATGTTCCTGATGTTATTAACAAGTGTAGATAAGATACGATAAGCGGTTGTAATGGAACGTTTTGAATAAACAGACGAGGAGTCGAGTTCTGTTCTGTGTTCCAATATATTAAGTACGTTAAAAATACTGCCTCTTTCTGCTTTGAGAATAGTGCGTATTACTGCGGTATCAATTCTCGTATTGTTCATGAACAAGCGCGGTACGATTTTAGTTGTCTTTCTTATGAAATAATTCCTTTTTGAAGGAAGTATGCTATATATGTAACGTGTTTGGTTGACCACAAGTGTTGTGGTAAGGTCATTGACGGACGGTTTTTAGTGATGCGGGTTGCTCTATTAACTGTGTTTTTTGTTGCTTTTCTGTTGTAAATAAAAGTGATAGAACTTGTCGTGCGTTTTACGGAACATTGTTTTAGTGATACGCGTTGCTTTACTGATTGTGCTTTTTAGTTGATTCGTCTTTTTATATTTGAACTGTGTGTGCGATCTAGTTGTCGTGGTCCTTTTGTTATCAGAGTAGTGCATACTTTGGATTATCCAAGTACAGTTTTAAGCTTGAATGCTTCAAAAACAAATGATGATACAGTTGTAGCAGGTTTAGTAGAAAAAGGTTGCTTCTTATAAACAGGTATCTCATTCACTTGTAAAGACAGTTGATACTGTAGTTTCTGAATTTTTCTAACCCCAACGAATCTAAAATAGATCGTTGGTTGCGTAGATTTCGTTATTCAAGAGCATTAGATTTTTCTTTGTTACCATAGGTAGCAAATAAACCACCTCGCGTTACTGTTAGTTTAATGCATTACATCGTGCTTTGAAAGCGTGATTCTAAATTTATATTACCATTTCTTTTTTTTTATTTGCGTTACAAAAGATTTCGAAATTATTGTCTCAGGAAATAGAGTTAACAAGAATTTATCAATGCTACATGGTTCCGTCAGCGTGATGGTGTCTGCTGCTAGCGCCAGTGAAATGCATAGGTGTGATTAGTGTAAAGTGTAAGGAATTCCATCAACACCCTCACAGTCCAGGGTGAAGTGCTTCGTTAGTGTAGGAGATCGTGAATCTCACACTTCAGTTGCAAGGAAGCGTTGCTGAAGGACTTTTGTAAGTTGAACTATTTCCTACTGGTTATTACTTTAAAAATCTATCCGTTGCTTTACCATATCTTTGTCGTTCTGATACCCTTTTACAATAGACTTGCATGCTATTTTAAAACATAGAAAAAAAAAGAAAGAAAGAAAAACCAATACTACTAAATTACTCATACCAATTGTGTCTTACCTATTTATTTACTGAATTACTCATACCAATTGTGTCTTATCTATTTACCTTTTGTCAATATTTTGTCTGATTTATGTTTAATTGGTGTGTGAGGAAACGTTTCTGCTACTCCCCAATATTACCTCACTTTGTACTAAACATTTTTCTGTATTGCTTTTACTGTTGTTATATTATATAGTTTATCTAGACAGTTTCTTTTCTTTACATTCTACAAAGTACTGAATAACTTAGATGTTTCATTGCTGCTATGCTTATTCTTTTTTTTTTCAGGTTTGCTTAACTAATTAATTTTATTGCAGGTATTATCACTAACTCCTTACGGCCGCGTACATGGTATACTGGTCTGCTTTCTACAACACCCCCACTCTCCGATTGAGCCTGGTCATTTCTTTGATTTTCTTTGTCATTTCTTTGATTTTCTTGGTGTTACACTCGGCTATGAGTCAACGTAGTATAACTTTGGCGTCCAACGTGGCTGCCACGAAAAAAACCTAACAGACCCCTTCCCGAGATCCAAATGGGGGACTATTTTAACTCCAGAATCTTTCACCCCAGAAAATGCCATCATGTTTATTTCAATTTAAGTACGCTGTGTACTTGGAGGTAATGTGGTTTCCCGTTGCCTTCCACATCGCGGTAGTGTGTCTTAGACTGTTATACCGACCCCTATAATCTCTGCCAATTTAAGCACCGAAAAAGCCGTTGCCCTCTTTCGGGGACCTGTGGTTCTTCACTAACGACCCTACTACTTTAGTTGGACCTGCAGTTTGGCTCATTAGATCATTAGATGACGCAAGCCATTTCACTTGTTCAGGTAATCTAGAACTACGACAAGATGCAGATCCATTCGAAATGAGGATAGGTAGTTACCCCATTAATATTTTTAATAATGAGGTAGTTTGCGACACTTAACTTAAAAAAACGTAGTTTTGTGATGTTATAACATATAAGACGTAAAACAGAAACATTTTTACAACGATTTGTTTTAGCTGGGGTATTAAATCCGCAGAAGCATGATCAGGCGTGGTTCCAGGAAAACGAAAAGACGAGAATAGAGTTGAACACGCAAAAGATATAAGAACCATCTCTCTCCAGGAACGAGAAAAAAATGAAAACTTTAGAAATTTTTAACTGGTCTAAGAAGGTTGAGCCAAAAATTTAAAATTGAGTTAAGAGTAGCAAGTAGAAAAGGAAAAGAAAGAGGATGAAAAAGAACATTTTAAACAAATTAATCCAGACAAAAGATTATAGTTGGATCCGTTCCGGTTAGTGAAGCGGTGGAACTAAAAAAACACAAAAATCCGTAAAAACAAACTACTTTGTGCTAGGCCCGACCCTGATTATTTATTTTAGTATTTAATTATAGTTGGATTTCTTTTCCTGAATCCCACATTGCGTTTTTCTTATTTTTCATGTTATTATCTGTTAAGTAATAAAAGTTAGCACGTAAGTTTCATATTCCTCAAATTAAGATATATAGGTAATCAAATGGAATTATTAAATCTTAAGTTAGATTGTTACAATGTATAATTAAAGGACATATTACAAGTTAATGGAAGTTCATAAACCAGACATGAGAACGGATGCGAATACTTTGTATTTCAGACGTAACATGACACTGCAGATGCAGGTCAAAATAGATTATAAGAAACTTATTGTTAGAATTAAGATTCCTAAGAAGCAATACTTTGTATTGATTAAAGAAATAGCAGTCGTGAAATCTTCAGTTTCCACAACCAATGTGAGGGGCAGGGATAAAATAAATACCCTCAGGAGCCCAAGATGGCCAGTCAGTCTCGAGCTTCACAACTTTAACATTGTTGGTTGTTCAAGCTACTCAATTTAGTTTAATTAATTAATTAGTAAAAATAACTTAGATTATTTTTAATTGTTAAACATTAAAGAACATAACGTAACCACTTGTTAAATTCAATTGTAATTTCTGTATAAATTAAAATACATTTGATAGGAGTGTAAATTTGGAAATAAGGTCTTTTTAAAAAGAAGCTTCCAAAGGTAAAAAAACCTATCTTGCGTTTTCTTATAATAAGGTTTGTGTAACGATAAGAAAACTTGTTTTGTTAGGGGTGCACGTTTGAATACGACGTACAGTAATTGACGGCTGAGGATGTGAGTTACCTCGCTACTGTTGCGGGTAGATCGATAAAAGCGATTATTGACCATTAAGTGAATACCGGCTGTTATACAATTTAAGAATTGACGTAATGTTTATGTGTTTGGCTAGTGCTCAAAAATTGTTACTGAATCATTCAGCAAAGTGTCGAAGAATTTAGATAGAATGTATGATGCAGTAGCAACTTACGGCAACAGCAGTTCAGGTATTAATTTTTTTTTTGCAAAAAACTTCAAGCCAACGCATGAGAAATTGGTTCATTAAAAATTTAGGACGCTACCTGATACTTTTCTGTATATGTTTGTTTAATAGTTAGTGAGTGCTAATTTTGTAAGAACGATTGACTATTATACAGGGAGTTAATCAAAAAACTCCTTGATTTAAAAAAATCATAATTAAAAAACGAAACCAGTAATAAACTTTCGTTCAGTATATTGTCAAGATTGTTTTGCTAATATTCGATCGCAGTGCGTGGCCTTGGAGCGAGCGTAGTGGGGGAAGAGTGATATTGCTTCTGACGGCCGGCAATCGCCACTCACCAGGCATGGCTACGACACAGCAAAAAGCTCAGTGTGTGATTTGGT
Organism: Platerodrilus igneus; assembly: GCA_036346225.1. Taxonomy (NCBI): domain Eukaryota; kingdom Metazoa; phylum Arthropoda; class Insecta; order Coleoptera; family Lycidae; genus Platerodrilus; species Platerodrilus igneus. Next base: position 463,233 of record JARFIW010000888.1, on the reverse strand, counting down.
TTATTCAATCGAGTTCAGTGATCACGATTCAGCATAATTATCGACGTAAATATAGCGGTGATGCACCTACTAATAAAACTATTCTGCAGCGGTATGATCACTTTCGGGAAACAAGTACTGCCTTAAAAATTAAGCCACCCGATAGGCCCTCAGTCTATTAACAGAATGTGGAACGGATCCGTACATCTTGTATTGGTAGCCCTAAAAGGTCATTAGCAAGGCGAAGTTTGGAGTTGGGAATACCTACGTCTACCGTGTACAAAGTGATGCGAAAGAGGCTAAATTACGTGGGTATAAGATTAAATTTCTGAATGAAATTAAGTCCAATGACAAAGTGATAAGATTCGATTTAGCAGTCTACATTTTGAACAGAATTGAAGAAAATGAGAACTTCCTAAAAAATGTTATGTTTTCAGATGAGGCGACTTTTCACGTAAGTAGGTCTGTGAACCGATACAACTGTAGAATTTGGGGGTGCGAGTCACCGCATGAATTCATAGAATATCAGCGAGACTCTCCCAAAGTCAATGTTTGGTGTGAATTGTGCATGATCGTATCATAGGACTTTTCATCTTCGCAGAGAAGACAATTAATGGGGATATTTATTGTAAAATGCATGAACTATACGTTTTCCCACAGATAGATGGTATCGAACTAAAAAAGAGACCAATTGTCTTCCAACAAGACGGCGCCCCACCTCACTATAGAAACCGTATCCGTGATGCGTTCAACTTGCGTTTCCCTGACAGGTGGATTGGTAGATGTGGGTCGATTGAATGGCCACCAAGAAGTCTAGAATTGACTCCACTAGATTTCTTTTCTTGGGGACATGTAAAAAACATTGTTTATTCCGAGAAGATTCGTGAAATTGCTCATTTGAAGGAGAGGATTGTTGCAGCTGTAGAATCCGTCACGCCTGATATGCTGCTGAATACCTGAGAAGAAACTGATTATCGTTTAGACGTGGCCAGGGCAACAAATGGTGCACATATAGAACTTTATAAGGCATCAAAAAAAACTTGAAAAGATTCTCTTTAATATTTTGCAGGTTTAATAACTATTATTTTAACTTTACTGTATACAAATAAAATTTTAAATCAAGGAGTTCTTTAATAAACTTCCTATATTTCCAAGGCGTTGGTGTATCCCTCCCGCGAATTGGACATTGCGCTACAATGAGCTTAATAATGTCTTTAGTACCAACGGATTTGTGTGTAAGCGAAGTTATAGATTAAATTTTCTTAACATATTTAACCAATTTGTAGATTTGGAAAAAGCATTCGACAATGTAAAATGGAAAACAATGTTCGATATACTCAAAAAGATTGGAACGAAATAGGAATAAAAGAATTGCACTTAGCTTACACAAAGAGTACACAGCGGTAACAGAACTAGAGGAGGAACATAGAAAAGTATATATTAGGAAAGGGGTGAGGCAAGGATGTACTTTATCCCCGTTTATTTTTAACATATACATCGAAGGGACAATAAATACTGTCAAATTCAGGAAGGCATTTGGAATTATTTTGCAGGGACAAAAGATTGATATGCTTAGACTTGCAGATGATATAGCGGTATTAGCATATAGTAAGGAAGAGTTAGAAGCAGCTCTTAATAAAATGGAAACGGTTCTAACAGAGAGATACGGTTTGAAAATTAACAAAAATAAAACTAAAGTACTAGTGTGCAAAAGAGAAGAAAATAAATCAAAATACAAATAGGTAACAAGAACTTAGAAGAGGCTAAGGATTTCTGCTACCTAGGAACAGTTCTGACAGAGAGATACGGTACGAAAACTAACGAAAATAAAACTAAAGTACTAGTATGTAAAGCAAACGAAAAATAGATAAAAAACTAGAATACAAATAGGAAACGAAAACTTACAAGAGGTTAGGGAATTCTGCTACCTAGAAAACCAAATCACGCGAGACGGAAAAAGTACAAAAAATATTAAACAAAGATTAGTACAAGGTCCTGCTACATTTATCAAAAAAAAGCAACTACTGTGCTCAAAGACCACAAACATAGAAACAAGGAAAAGATTGCTAAAAGCATATGTGTCGAGCACGGCACCATACTGCTGTGAAACTTAGACAGTAGGAGAAGCAGACAAGAAAAAGGTAGAAGCCTTTGAAACGTGGTGCTACAGACGTATGATGAAAATGCCATGGGCACACAGAGTTAAGAACAAAAGGATTCTAAAAAGGGTAGGAGAAGAAAAAAATATGTGGAAAACACTAAAAAATATCAGAGATAGAATGATAGGTCGCATGTTAAGACATTAGGAAATAGTGCGAAATATATTAAAACCAGAAATAGGAAAAACGAAAGGTAGAGGTTTACCTAGGTTAGACTATTGCACACAGATAGTAAAAAAATGTAGGCTATGGGAATTTTAGGGAAATGTATAGATTAGCACCCGAAGGATCGTGGTCCAGATATAATACATATTATATCTATTCAATAGTAGGAGGTTGTTTTTCGTTTATTGGTTAAAAGAGTTCATGCAGAATTCTTTCATAAGGACATAAGCAATATTGCAAACAACAAAACCATTAGCAAAAAACTTTGATCTCCTTAGTCCATTTTTGAATAACCGTGGTTTGCTCAGGGTGGGCGGTCGTCTCCGGTATTCAGATATACCATTTGGAGAGAATTTTTTACTTTAATTACCTCGAACTCATCGTTTGACGGAACTTATCATTTTGGACTGTCACCGCAAGTATTTTCATCTCGATCTTAGAACAATCCAGTTGCTTTTGATCCAACATTTTTGTATCCTGACCGCAAAAAGCGCCGTACAACAGTGCCCTAAAGCATGTATTATTTGTTTTCGCGTAAAACCCAATTGCTCGACCCAAAAATTATGGACCCCTTGTCGCAAAAAGGGCCGTTCTACAGTGTCTTAAAGCATGTATCATTTGTATTCGCGTAAAACCTATTCCCTATTGCCCACCTATGGGCGACCTACCTACTAATCGCACTATATCGGATAAGGTATTTCTTCACACTCGAGTAGATTTTGTGGTCCCTTCGCAATCACCATAAATCACATTCGTGGTGCAAAGTCACTAAAGGATTATCTTTATTTGTTCGTTTATTTTGAAACCAAGGCTTTGCATTTAGAGCTAGCGTCAATTTGTCTGCAGCGGGCTTTATGCCGCCTTGAAGCGTTTCATCGTTCGTCGTGGAAAATGTGTCAAATTCTATTTATATATATAAATTGTGGCACAAATTTTATCGGTGCGTCGCGGGAATTGGCAAAACTGCTGTAACAAGCTGCAACAGCAGAAGGTTTGGAATTTATATTTACCCCTCCATGCGTCGCCCCACTTTGGTGGCTTGTGGGAGGCTGACATTCAAGTCAGTTAAGACCCACCTCAACAAAGTTATTGATTAACAAATTCTCTCATATGAGGAATTCAGCAATACAAATATACAGTCCGGTTCATAAGAAAATCCAGCGCAGATTGGTAATATTAACAAGTAAATGTTGGGTGACTATTGATTATTTGCGATAAAAGCTTATGATTGATAACACGGGCAAAACATCACTTAGTTTTTCTGTGGCTTAGCGGTTAGATTTTCTAAGGCAAAAATTATACGTAACAACGTACACAATGTTTTCGAATAATATGACTGTAGTCATTGTTTTTGTTAATCTCATTTTGTTAATCTCAATTTACACAACGTTTTCTATAAAAAAGACCTTCATTAAGTGTATACAAGAAGCTTAGACAATATTGTTAAATTAGTTAAGCCAACGCTCTATCTATCTTCAAACAAAGTCGTTAAAATAAAGCGCTTGAACAAAACGATAAACTATTTTTACTACAACTTATTTACAACATATTTGATTATTAGTGATAATTCCAAAGTAAACAACATATTAAATTTTTAGAATTAAAATGGTTTGAACTGCAATAAATAGCAAGAGAAAACATGCTAATTTTCCTTCATTATTTTGTCATGCATTATGTGGACAGTAATTCATGCAGTACATTTGCTGATTGTGTAGATAGTTTTGTTTAGGCCAGTATTATCATTTATTTTTTTAATTCCATTTACCTGGAGAAATTCAAATTATCGTAATTGTAATATACACCAATATTAATAGGTTTCCATAAAGGCTCGATCACTAAATTTTATTTTAATGATGTTCTACTTCCAAAACCTTTTACATTTGATTGGCAATCGGTAATGACTTTGTGCATTTAAAAAATTATCGACTCCATTTTGTATCCATAATACTTCAACTATACTTCTTCAAGGCTACACAATCACAATTCAAAAATTCTTTGGTGAAGGAGGAGGTGATGACGAGGAATGTTCTACAACTCCAAATTAATTTCTCCACGTCAGCATAAAGAAATGTAGAAATTTGGTATATTTTTGCATCTAATACAAGCGATCAAAATTTGTGTGGGAGTACTTTATTGATTGGTAAATCCAAACAGTAATTCATTGTAGAATTTGTTCTAAGACAGAGTACTTTAATAATAACAATTATTATTTCTAAGATAATTTTAATTTCAAGAAATTGTTCAAAATGATATTTTTATGGCAAAAGTGAACGATACGTTTTGGGATGCATACAACTCAATTTCTTCAATACTCATGCGATTCCACCAGCGTGAAGTTAACAGATTACAAACCCGCAAAACGCCCAAAGGTTTAGTGACGTTGGGAAATTATTTATGACAATTACAAATTTGCTTTGTATTTAATTGCTAATATGCTTTGGACAAAATAGACTACACAGATATACCCTGTAAGTTCATATTGCATAGAGAAATGATCAATGGCATAGTTTTAAACATAAACGACAATTACTAAAACTTTTTGCGCTTCATTGGCTACACAACGAATTTTTCTAATAATTATTATCATAGGGGACGTTCTCTGGTTCAATTAAGTAGGTTATAACGCATAATAAATCTGGCTTTGAGTTCCCAGCATTGTTCGTGGAATAATTTATAATTTATTATTGTACTTTGTGGATAAACGTGTTTTCACACTTCAAAGCGATGTGCGTCATTGGTTCGACCGATGAGAACGTGCGACAATAGGCGTTGTTTGTCAATGTTTGCGATATTAGTTTAAACGTTTAGAAAATATCTGATAGGAAGATTTGTGTATTCGTGGGAAAATTTTAGTATTCTACTCGCGAGCTATAGCCATTACTCATTCGGATTACGTAGCTCGTTCTGACGGGCTCACGACGCAAACTTTCCGAATGAGTAATGCCTATTATAAGCCGCTCCTTAAACAATATACTATTATACCTGTCTAATTGATAAGTAATAATTTGGTGCTTAAAATTGTGATTTTATTTATAACACATTAATTGTTTATTTGATTATAATTTTCTTTCTGGAGTTCGCCTCTATTCCAATTTAAAAATTAAATTAGAAAATAAAGATTTAATTTCGTTCATTTCCATACTAACTTGAACTGGCGAAAGCCAAGTTTATCTTAATTAATTACGTATAAATACATATAACATTTATGCGTCAGTAGTATATAAATTCGTTAATTTGGTGTTATGTATTTGATACTACCTAAAAATGTAGCATTTTATAACAGATTTATTTGATTAAATAATATTTATCTATACTTATTGGTAAGCTTTGCTTTTCTACAACGTCTCTTTTGATTTCTATATATTAAAACATGTTATACATAACCTCACTTTTGTGTACCCTTTATGGATCATTTTTCACATAAAGAAGTATTGTTTAATTGATATTTAGTGCCTTGATTATTTTATCAAATTCTTTTAATTATTTACCTTTAAACAAAAGTCTGATAGTGTTATTATAACACAAAAAAAGTTAGTTACCTTTATCTTTATCTATATAAATTATTGCTCTTGTAACGCATATAAAAAATTTTTGTAATCACTTATTTTTTATCAGATGCGCAAAATTTGTTTTCTTAATTGAATACACCTTATTCACTGTAATACGATAGCATTTATCAACTTACCTTGTGTAATTAACTATCTAATATATATTATATTGTTTATTTATTATTTATATTTATTTAAATACTTTATATACAAATTTTGACTCTATTTTTCGTGCTTTAATTATGTCTGGTCGGTCTACAAAAACAAAAACTTATATAAGTGTGCCTCGACTATTCAGAACCTCTATTTCTCAGGGTATCTACACCTATCTACCGTGGGTTCGGTGATAGGTAGATGGTCACGACACCGACCAAACAGCACTACCTTATTTTTAGTATAGTTAACCCTTTTTTATGCGTATATGCCAAATATAACAAACAGATCCACGTAGCCTTGTGCCAATTCAGACACCAGGTTTTTGATATATTTGCTTTTATTTTATACCCAAATCTATAAATATTTACTGAATTTGGAATACCTTTAATTTTAACTTCCCCGGACTAATTTTCTTCTACTTATACCGTCGTTCTGTTTAACCACTCCTTTTACTCCAACAATATACGATCCAATGCCAATCTATAACCTGCTCTTTCAACTTCTGTGATGCTTTATACTTTCCATCCAATACCTTTCAATCGCAATGTAATACCCAAATCACTTCCAATTCGTCTTCCTTTGGCCTACTAAATCCACTTCAAATCTTGTTTACCTCAATCCAAATCACTCTAAATACCAACTCTTATTTACACCTGTCTCGGTGCCGCTCCAATATCTAATCTTCTAACTTTCCACTCTTCTTAACTCGTACCGTTCCCTCTGACTCTCTATACTCTTCTCTAATTTAATCAAAAGCTTTAACTTCCAAAAGATTTTATTTCAACTTTTAAAATATCCAACTTAGTACATTTTCTACCAAAACACGTCTTTTTACCAAAATTATTCAAATCGTTCTTGTTTATTATTTTTCCTAGGTGATACCGCCACCTTCAAAATTATTATGCCTACTCTTTATACATTTCTAAAACCCAACACCCAATTATATCGTCACAGCTAGTGTTGTGTCACTAATACCTATTAGTTATCTTTTTACACTTTACGATTATATAAATAACTGTTCGATCAATTGTACTTATGATCGCGTCGCACTTAAATCACTTTTGATATTGTATTTTCAAATATAATTTTGATAATACAAGTTTGTCCAAAGGTTGATTCTAATAAATACGTGCCGAAATGTTTCACATATAAACCTGGCCATGTGCTGTGAACAGTGGAACTTACACAGACGCAACCGGCTTTTAGACCAGCAAATTTTCACTCTATTGATTATCAACGTACAACTTAGTATAAATCCTGGAATACTGAGTTTTCTCACGTCATCAAGTCATTCTTTCACGTATTGGCACTTTTACTCTGACCAATCTACTTTAAATATTTTACCATTTGTAAAGTACGGCAAACACAAAATTTACAATTACGTGATCTGGTTATTGTCTTTTTTTAGCATATACACAACCTTAAAACAATAAAGTACTCATTATACCCTTTTAGCTCTTACGTACACTTCAATATATATATATATATATATATATATATATATATATATATATATATATATATATATATTATAATGTTTGAGGGAGCTACCAAGAGTTCTAAGGGTTGTTTAGTACAAGGTAGTGTATGCCAAGCAAAAGAAGCCATATATTTGATCACATAAGTTAAAAAGGTATGTTTGCCGTATTCTACATATACTAAAGTACCATTCAAAATGGTAGTTGAAAAATAAGTGCCAAAAGACAAATTAAAATGACTAAATGACGTAGTAAGATGTACAGTGCTCAAGGGTTTATACCGAGTTTGCATTTATAGGCCATTGAAAGTACATTTGCCGTCCAAAAACCGGATGCGTCTATGGATGTTTACTATCAGCCATGCATCCAGGGTCAAGTGTGATTTATTTTGGTTATTTTAAATAGAATCAACTTTTGGACAAAATTTGTAAGCTCAAAATTATTAGTTATAACAACGTAAAATGTGATTGAAGGACTGTAAACATTTAGGACCAATACTAGAATTTTATGTGAATTATGAAAATGTAAAAAGACATGAATTATGGTATGTGCGACACAAAAGTAGTGTTGGGATATTATTGGACGATTTTAGTTATGTACTTTAAGATTTAGTAGGCAAGAAATGTTATAATGGTCGCCTGGGAAAGATAACAAAAGGAGATTATTCTGAAATTATTTTGTATAAAGACGAGTTTTCATAGAACTGTGCTAATTTGTATAACGATTATAAAAGTTAATAAAAGTGTTTGAGTTTGAATAGTTTTTGATTGAATAAAGAAGGGTAAAGAGCTGCAGCGAAGTATAAACAAGTAACGACGACGATAATAAAAAGTGTAAAGATTGGTAATAGTGCGACGGCGAAGCGACGAATATTTGAATAGTTTTGGAACGATATTTGGAAAGGCGTAAGGAAAATCGAGTGGTAATATATAGGGACGAAGTTGGATTTGGATAAGGATAAAAAGGCGGAAGGATATAGAGTGGTTATATAAGCGACGGCGAAGCAACGAATATTTAAATAGATTTGGGATTGATTTGGATAGCGATTTAAAGGCAGAAGGATATAGGGTGGTTATTTAAAGAAACGAAGATCGATTTGGATAGATATTTATAGGTAGCAGGACATCGAGAGGATATACAAAGGAACGGAGATTGATTTGGATATAGATTTGTAGCAGGGCATCGAGTAATTTGAAACAGGACGGCGATTAGATTTGGATTGGATACGAAAAGGCGGACGGATTAAAATAGAACACAAGGAGCGAAATTAGAAGAGCAACAATTGGTAGTGGAGGATTCAAAGCAGAAATTAGGACAGAAGAATTAGCACAGGGGAAGTAACATAACCGGGTATTCCAAATTCTAAATTAGGGTAAATTATTTCAGATATTGGGGAGCATCTAAATTTTAAGAACGACACCTGGAGGCGATACGAAAATTCCATCAGATAGTACAACCGTGTGAAGACGCATACGGCTACTAGGATCTTGAGCCAGCAGTTAGTGAGGCCGAGGACGAAGTATAATCCAGGTGAGTGCTGAGATATCTTAAAACGTCAACAAAAAGTCATAAATTTGTGGTAGTAATTTTATTTGGCACAAGGCAACGTTGATCGTAATAAAATTTTGGCATATACAAAAGTAGCTTAAAAATTTAGTACTAAAACAAAAGAGTGTGCAGTTTGGTTGGACATCGCACATCTACTTATAACAGAACTCACTATAAGTAGAGGTGATCACCCTGAGATTTAAGAGCTCAAATAGTCGAGGCATTGTAATAAACAGTTTAATTAAAGAACCAACCAAACGTTGCAAGTACGGGGCGTGCATTAGGTGTGCACATTACATAAAAGGCACGACAAAAAGGGGTAAAAGTAAAATTTAAAAAAGAGTTAAATAACGGGAGGGGAGATTAGTAAAATATATATATATATATATATATATATATATATATATATATAAATTATTTTCAAGCAAATAAACTTTCAGTATCTAATTGTATGTATAAAAACTACCTAGTTATTTATCTTCAACAGGTGATCCGATTAAATTTGTTTTCAATGAAAAAATCTGTTTTAATTTCGTTTTAAAAAGTAAATAAATAGTTAAGTATTTCTAGTAATCAGTACCTGTATTGTTTGTGCCTAATAGTGATTTTGTATAAAAAAATATTTTAAATTTTTTTTTAAAAAAGAAAATACCTACACTTTTTTACTTGTATGATTTGGTGACTGATTATACTTTTTATATTAAAGTAACTAACGTGATTTACCTACATATAAAGTCAAACCAAATTATGGTCGAGTCTCTACAATTAATAATAAAACCAAATCATTCCTTATCTCATCATCATAAGGTCTTTAGTCCGGGAACTGGCTAGATGCGTACCTTCATTGTTTCCTATTCTGAGCTAACCTATACATTTCCCAGGAATTTCCACAGTCTGCATCTATCACTATCTGCGTGCGATTGTCCGATCTAGGTCTACCTCTACCTCTCTTTTCCTATCTCTGCCTGTAATATATCCCCTACAATTCCCCACAAATGCCTCAGAACGTATCCTGCCCATCTATTTCCCCTATTTTTTTTTACAGATATCTTTATTCGTCTACTATTTCTATAACCTATTTGTTATTAACTTTGTCTGTCCATGCTAACATTCCCATACATCTGAAGAACAACATTCCAGAAGGCTTCTATCTCTTTCTGTCTGCTTTTCCTACTGCCCTTATTTCATAGACGTACTATTACTGTGCCCTACATACAATTGCTTTGCACAATTTTATTTTTGTTTCTATGTACGTTGTCTTTGAACTGCTACAGTAAGGTAGCTAAGCCGCTTTGGCAACAGAGATCCACAGCAAGATATGTATACGCCGATTCGAGAACAATATGAACAGCTAAGCCGCTTTGGGAAACAAAACGTGCAGCAAGATATGTATACGCCGCTTTGAGAACAAAATTGTCTTTGTGTGTAAATTTGTTGCGTCGGGGGGTCGTTAGGTCTTTGGGGTGTGCGTTCGGCGGGGTCGTTAGATTTTTGTCGTGGGGTGGTGCGCGTGCGCTGGGGTGGAGATATTTTCTTAAGAAATTTTTTAGCAGCGTTCCCGACGTTAAATATTAAATTTTAAGAAAATGTTGTGTGTGTGTAGAAAATGGAGTTCACGTGTTGGTTCGTATTTTTCTGGGGTAGGTTAAGCTAAAAATTAAAACACCGCGGTGAAGAATTTTTTTAATATTAGGCAAACGCGTGCAAGTGGTAAAGAGTGTTTTAGCTCTTCTCATAAGCTGCGTTTTGTACGAAGTAGAAAATAAAATTAAGAAAATATACGAAATGTTATATGATGGAGGTCAAATTTTTAAACGTCTGCAGGTAAAATCTTGTAAGAAAGAAGTCGTTCACTTCTCACATTTTCAATGTCACGATAAAATACTAAGAATTTGCATGCAGTCGAATATAACAACGTGTTTTTTATCTGGCAATATATATGTAAATCACGTCGACATTCGACTTTTAATATAATGTATTTAATTAACATAAGGTGTGTGTGTTTGCAAAAACATGTCAAGACAGGTATGCCGTATATTTCCTTATTGGTATGCAAATTATACCACCTTGCATCACGATTTATTTGAGATTTAAATAAAAAATTAATTTAATCTTATATCAAGGATGTCTTGCTCACATTTTAGCAATTTGAATATATTTAAATATTTAAATGTAATTATACATTTAATTTATGTGGCAATAAAAATTCTTTTACTTTTAGCGGTTTGGTGATTGAATGTAGATGACGCATTAGACATTGTATATATATATATATAACTCGTTTAATTTCACCATTATTTGAACCTGCGTTTTTGAAGTGCTCAGTATACGTGCAGCGTTAGTATAAAAAGTAAGTTACATTTTTCTTTATTTTGTAAAAAGAATATTATACTTTATAATATTTGCAAGTTTGTAACAGCATTGCTGTTGTTTGTAGATGGATCAAGTAATACAAAACAATAATAAACAGTCCGTTGTAGGCCCTAGAAAAGAGGCAAAGAGGTTAGCCGAATTGCCACTAAACGTTCCACAAAGAATTTACAGAGCAAGAATAGTACATTCCAAATATGGTGATTGTGTTCTAATTGAGTTAGCGGACAATATTTCATTTCTACCACAACGCAACACGGAATTGTAGAGAAAAAACATTGAGGAATTGGGTTCTGGAAAATACGCAATAACCATATTAGAACTAATAGATATTAAAAAACCCAATCATTTTGTTTCCTACAGAATAGAACACATTTAGAAAAACAAAACAATAATTGGTATGTTTTTATAATTATTGCTTGTTTTGAATAATGACTGAACATATTAATACTTTAAGTAGCGAAATTGTTTTTAAAGTTAATAACGCATGCAATATTTTATTTAAAAAGTATACAATTAAAGAAGCTGAAATTTTGTTAAAATATATCAAACGATACTTAAGGTTATTTGTAAAGGCGGTTAGACATGGCGACTTAAATTTAGGTCAGTTAAGGCAAATTCAAACCAATATGGGATTGTTAAAAAGCATTCAATCATCAATTAAAAATTTTCATGTAGGAAGCGGCATTCAATCTGTTTCACAACCATCACGTTTGGGAGTCAAATGGATTGATTTGGTTTCCGCTTTTGCAAGAAGAATTAGAACAGGCGTTATAATAAACATGCATCATAAGGATTTAATGACATTTTTTAATGATTGCTTTAAGGTAATTAAAATTAAAATAAAAAATAGTTTAAAAATTAAATTTAATAAAATTAATATTATACTTTGCGGAGAATTTGTTAAAACATCTAATATTGATGAAAATAATGTAACGGATTTTAAACATTTTAATACGAAAATGTGGCGATTGACGTAGGAACGGATTTAACATCATGGTTTCGTGATGATGTGGTTGATAAACTAAGAACAAAACTATCGGAGTTTCAGGAATCAAAATCAGGCTGGGCTTTGAAAAAATTGTATCGATGGAAGTTAATATTAATAAATACGAAATGGGCAATGGACGTGTTTCATCTTTTATTCCGCTTCCAAAGCAAATTTCAAATAAATATGCATGCATCAACGTGAAAAATTCAGATGAGTGTTGCTTTTTGGGCAATTGTTTCAGCATTATTTCCTCTAAAATAAGAAGTAATCTCACATCCTCATATCCACACTACAGATTAGTTTTGAATGTTGAAGGATTGGAAATGCCGATGTCGATTAAAAATATTTCAAAATTTGAAAATATGAATAAAATTTCCATAAATGTATACAGTTTAGAATTAAATTGCGCTAAAGAAAAATCGTTCTATAGTGTGGTGCCAACAAGGCTGACTATGCAGAAAGCTGAGAAGCATGTAAATTTACTCATAATTCAAAATCAATATTTTCCAAACGTAAACAATTATAATACTCCAAGTGAGGATTTTGAAAATGTTGAAATAAAATACCATTATGTTTGGATAAAAAGTTTATCGCGGCTTATTGGCAGTCAACTAAATAAACATAAACATAAAAAATATATTTGCGATCGTTGTCTGAATTACTTTAACACCTTCGATAAATTAAATGATCACTCTAAATATTGCGAAAAAGGAAATATCTGTAGAATTTCATATCCTAGGCATCGTCATGTTGAATTTAAGAATTATGTTTATAAGCAAAAAGTACCTTTTATAATTTATTCCGATTTTGAGACTATTTTAAAACCTGTTAAAAATCATAGTTATCAAAATATTCCAAGCACTTTAAAGTATCAACATCATAAAGCTTTTAGTGCTGGTTATTATTTAAAATGTGACTATGATGAATCGTTATCATTTTTTAAAAATTATTTGGGGGAAGATTGTATAGATTAGTTTGCAAACGAAATGGTGGAAGTTGCAAAATTTGTTCGAAGTAAATTCAAACATATTGAACCAATGATTGAACCTCATAATAACATTATTGCAACACATTGCTCTATATGTAAAAATGCATTTTCTGAAAACGCTATCATCGTTAGAGACCACTGCCACTTTACTGGCAACTTCAGAGGTTTTACACACCAACATTGTAACCTCAACTTTAGAAATAGTTTTGTTGTACCGGTTGTGTTTCATAATATGAGTGGATACGATTCCCATTTCATGATACGAGAATTATCAAAAAAAGGTAATATTAGTTTATTGCCATTAAACAAAGAGAAATACATTTCATTTACTCTGAACGATCTAGATGCTGATGATGATGGTGATGCTAAGATAAAGTTTCGTTTCATTGATTCTTTGAGATTTTTAAATTCATCTTTAGACAGTTTAGTGGCCACATTGCAACCTTCAGATTTCAAATATTTATCGAAAGAATTTTCAAATGTCTGTTCAAATAAATTGAACTTATTAACAAGAAAAGGTGTATTTCCATACGAGTACATTGATTCAATGTCTAAACTGAATGAATTTGAACTTCCAAAAATTGAAAACTTCTATAGCATGTTGACTGGTGAACATGTCACTGAGGATATGTATAACCATGCTCTAAAAGTTTGGAATGCATTTCAAATAAAAACATTTCGGAGTATGCCTTACTTTATATGAAAACCGATATAATGTTGTTAACGTGTGTTTTGAACAATTTCGCGAAAAGTCGTTTGCCACATATGGGCTCGATCCTGCTTGGTACTTCACCTTACCAGGGTATGCTTGGGATTGCATGCTTAAGCATACAAAATATAAGTTAGAGTTGCTTATGGACATTGATAAAATTATGTTTATTGAAAACGCTATTAGAGGTGGTATTAGTCAGGTGAGCAACCGATATTCCGAAGCTAACAATAGATACATGCATAATTATGATGCATCTAAACAATCAAAATATCTTCTATATTTGGATGCTAACAATCTTTACGGGTGGGCAATGTCGCAAGCATTACCATACGGAGACTTTGAATGGGTTGACATTAATCTCGATATTATTTCAATTCCAGATGATGCTCCAGATGGATATATTTTGGAGGTTGATTTGGAGTATCCTGAATATTTACATGATTTACACCGCGATATGCCGTTTTGTGCAGAACATCAGATCCCTCCAGGATCAAAATTGCCTAAATTAATGACCACCTTATCCAATAAAACTAAGTACATTTTACATTACAGGAATCTTAAACAGGCGTTGTTAAACGGACTTAAATTGACAAAAATCCATCGAGTTCTAAAATTTAAACAAAGTTGTTGGTTAAAACCCTATATTGATTTGAATACTGAGCTTCGGAAACTTGCAAAGAATGAGTTCGAGAAAAATTTATTCAAATTAATGAACAATGCGGTATTTGGAAAAACAATGGAAAATATTCGAAAGCACCGTGTTGTAAAGCTAGTTAAACTTTGGGAGGGCCGTTATGGAGCGAAAAATTGGATGGCAAGCCCCATGTTTCATAGTTACACAATTTTCGATGATGAGTTAATGGCTATTGAGCTAAACAAAACCGAATTATTCTTTAATAAACCATTATATGTTGGTATGTCCATATTAGATATTTCTAAAATTTGTATGTACAATTTTCACTACAATTTTATGCTTCCAATCATGAAGGTGGAAAATTGCAAGCTCATGTATAGCAATACCGATTCGTTTATTTATGAGTTAACTTGTGACGATGTATATAACGAACTTATTAAGTCAAATCTCTCAAAGTTTGACACTTCTGGGTATGATGTAAATAATCGCTATGGAATACCTCGGGTTAACAACAAAGCTTCGGGGCTCATGAAGGATGAGACAAACGGTGTAATAATAACACATTTTGCTGGGTTACGATCGAAAATGTATAGTTACAAGTTGGAATGCAATCCAAATGAGAAGGAAAATAAAACACGTAATCATGGTGTTATAAAAAATCCAAAGGTATCAAATATAATGTAGTAAAAATGAAATAACTTTTGAAGACTATGTTTCATGTTTAAAAGATTTTAAAGAAAAGAAACTTAAGCAAGCCACGTTCCGTTCCTACGCTCATGATGTATTTACAATAATTCAGGAAAAATTGCATTAAGTCCATATGATGATAAACGTAGTCTAATACCACATTCATATGATACATTACCGTGGGGACATTATAGTATCGCGATGATGGAATAAATATATTTTTAGAAGTTTAAAACAAGCAATAATTAAGAAAAACTTACTAAATATTTTATTTGTTTTACAGATAACCGCTTCCCATTATAGTTAACAGTATGGATGTTGAACAATTAGTAGAAAATCAAAAGAAATTGAAGTGCCTAGTTTACTGACCATTAGCATAAAAACAATACTGAATCAAATTGGGTTAACCAACCAGAGTCATATTGGTATGTTAAAATCAATACTTCCAAAAACAGTATACAAAGACATAAAAGAACAGTTATTGGAATGTTTAATAGTGCAGATATTTATGAAGTTAACCTCAAATTTCTTAAGTCTGTGCTACTACAAAATGATTTTGACAAGCATGCGTCGAAGTATTTGGAGAAGTTGGTCAACTGCCACAACGATCCAACTAGAATCAATATAATGTATATAAAAGAACACATCAATCCAATAATGTATTCCAATTTTCTGGCAGAATACCTATACATATTTGAGGAAATTGGATGGGATCATTTTTGGCTACTGTTTTAACAACAGGTGAAGAGGACATACTTCATAAGTGGGATTTTACAAAACCTTTGTCTGAAGAGCAATACATGTGTTTAATGTATATTCCAACAAATCGCATGCCTCAATTTGCAGAGCGATACAATCGTGTAGTTGTACATTCTTGGGAAAAATTAAGTACTATCACAGCTTCTACTGAGAGTTATTCATGTTGCAAGGAATGTATGAGAGGTGTTAAGGGTGTAATTAAAACACAAAATTTATGGTATTTGAAGATGCTTGTATAGTACCAGATCTTATATGGAACATGAGTTATTGGTGTTGCAGATGTGAAAGAATGCCTTTATTTCAAGTAATCGATGAGTCAGAATATTATACTCATATTGATTATATTACACAAGTTTAAATGTTGTATAATGGATTGCGGTTGTTGTATATGTAATAATAGAAATAAAAATGTTTTCTCAATTTGTATTTTATTGAACTGAATACACTATTTTAAATCATTCAAATCGCATAAAATTCTATCATAATAGTAAAAGATGCATTGCTTTAGACCAATACACAAACTGCATAAACTGCATAAATTATTAAAAGTCTCCAAAGTCTGAAACATGCAATATTCATCATTATTAGAATAATTTTCACTAAATCTAAAACATTTCTAGAGTATGCATAAAAGTTCATTTCTTTTAAGAGGTTTACTTGATCATCCACTATACATTGATTTGCTTCCAAAATCTGAACTACATCATTTTCACAAAGCATATATTCAACATCATGTTTAGTAAGTTTTAAAACTTTTCATCATTGTATACGACTTGTTGTAACTTGCACGCATCAATGATTGAATCATCGTCATTACCATTGCCATCCAATGGTTGTTGCATAGTAAAGAAGTTAACTTTGTTATTAAGCAGTTCCATAAGGTGATTCCACTCAACATCGCTTAAACTAATTTTATTGTTACCATCATCATTTAAGTAGCTATGTCGATTTAAATCAATTGTAGGTGTAAACTGTCGAGCTGGAGATAGACCTACTTTGATGTTATAGTATGAGAGAGGAAATGTGGTTTGTAGCAGTAAAAATGTTCACTTTGCTAGCATGTTCAACTTTATCTAGATATTGATTGATTGCAGCATCATAATCAACATCTTCGGATGATGATGATACATCAAAATCATAATAATCACTTTCAACACTACTTTCTTCAACCAAGATTGCAAAGACCTTTTGCGATACTGAAATCACGTGAGAAAAATGTTCATTATATTTTTGCAAAACCCCCACTTCCCCCGCCATTACAAATTGGATTTTTTTATCCATGAATTGTGAGAATTATCAAACCCCAACCATTTTACAAATAGACGATCTCCTTTTTGGCGTAACACTTTTTCAACAAGAAAAACATCAGGATGTGAGGTTTTCTGCAGTTCTTCTGCATAAAACTGCCCCAAAATCGGTTCACCTTTAGAATCTTCAAGTAGATAGGTAGCAGGATTCCCAACAACTATTTTAACAATTTTAAAGATTTCTGTGGAATAATTTGACATGTAACCTTTAGGAAAATCAGACTTATATTTCGAAATTCGAACATGGTCGCCAACTTTAAATTTTATCACCTCCATTACTTTCAAGGCATTAAACTGTGGTAAATATGTGAATTCGGTGACATCTTTAGGCTTCATTTTAATTTTCGAATGTTTTTTGTTATTATACTGTTGAGTAATATTAGGCAATGCATCCAACCATTTATATTTACGTTGTTTGAATAATTCATTCTTTAACGTTCTAATTACTCGTATAACTATGGCAGCTTCTTTTGTACTGAATGTAGAGTAATGATTAATGTTATGCATCTTCATTAATTTTTCATATCTGCTGTTGTAAAATTCTTTACCATTATCGGTTTGTAAATTATCAGGCACACGACCTTCGTTAAAAATGGATGTCATTGCCCGGCAAACATCAATTGCATTTTTTGATTTTAAAGGACGTGTCCATAGATATTTTGAATAACAATCTATCACCACCAACACATACCTATAATTGGCATTTTCCTTAAAATATTGATCAAATTCTATAAAGTCGGCTTGCCAGAGATCGTCTCTGTGTTTAATAATGGTACGTTTTCTAGGAAAATTTTTTCTGGCTGCTTTATACAATTCTTCAACAACGGCAAGCTTTGACATTATATGGATAGTGCGCAATACTGGGTAACTATTATTTTTCTCTTGATGTGCAATCGACAGTCGAAACCGTTGACATCAATAATAATACTAACGATTGGAACCTTGCAACGTTGGAGATGACAAAGCTGGTGTTGTAGTTAGTGAGATTGACGAGGTTATAGAGGTTGATGCTGGTAAAGTTGTTATTGTCGAGATAGGTGATGTTGTTGAAGTTGATGTTGTTTGCACATTACACTTTTCCTCAATTGTATTCAGCAGCTGTTTGTGTAAATTACTAATACAGGTATCCACGTATCGCTTATTGGCAGCATCATAATCAGCTTGTGGTTCTATAACATTACAAAGTTTTTTGTATTGCATATCATATTGATCATCAAATGTATAATGAAGCCGATATTTTGTGGATGAATGTGTACCAAACTTATCGATACTCATCTTTCAAAATGCTATTATGCAATGATCCCTTCTTCTCTGAGCTCTTCTTCAATACTAATTATTTCATTATTGTGACCAGTATGACCTGCCGATTTTGATGCGTGTAACAATCTAAGTCGCTCAACTAGTTCGTGAGGTGTGTTCCAGTACACATACTCCTTTGTTTTAGCGTTGACTTCTTTCAACAGACCATATCCTACTGGTGCATCTAGTATTGGTTTAATAATTTTGATGTACTTATACGATCTGGAGCCAATAATTTTGTTTTGAGGATCATAGTTCCGTTTAAGAGCGTTAGTAGCTTCTAAAATCTTTCTGTACTCCTTTTGATCATTCTTGGTATACTTTTCAGGTTTTTTAAGTATTAAAAGTTCATATAATCCTGGAGTGCCTTTATAAGTTTTACCATTTATAACTAAATCAGCTGATTTGGGTGTTATGGCAACTAAAGCATTTCCCATACTCCAGTGATCTGTACTAGCATCGTATCGGAGGACACTATGACCATAATCGATTTCATCTTCTGAATTTTGAATGATTAGTTCTATATATTTTCTAGGTAAAGGATGCTCATATCGCTCTAGAAATTCACCAGTAACAACATGATCATCATCATCATCATCCTTTACTTCAACTTTAGGCAAAATGCCAAGAGCAGCAACATCGGCAGAACTATCTGCAACTGCCAACTTTGATTTCAATTTATGGTTAACAGATGCATATTTTTTTGTTTTAGCAATCTGTAGTAATGGTTCAATTATTGGTTTATATGCTGTTTCAACCATTCGCTGAGTATCAAGTTCACCCCTCTTAAGAGCTTTAAGTTTACGATTAATTGAACGTCTAGTTTTCGTTAATCTTTCTTTAATCGTTCTATCAGTGACATCCATCTTGCTGGCTTGCAGAGTAGAAACTGAGCTGCAGTAAAGCGGTTATAGAAAGTTTATATTGTTATATAACAATCAAATCCCTTTCGATATCGTCCATAATTAAAGTCTTTTGCAATGCATAGAAAATCATATTTTTCCAGCCAACATCGCGAGCACATTAATTTAAAATGATCAAAAGTCATATCGGTACCAACATGTTCATCGTATATGTGTTTTAAATTTAAATGATCTTGTTTAAATAGGACAACTATGTTAACATTATCACGTATTAATTGTTTTGGTACTTTAGAATACGTTTGACACAGATAAAATGAATCTACACCCGAATGTCTACATATTTATATGATTCGCAACAAGCTTCCTCCACATAGAAACGACGTGATTACTTTTTAAAATTTATGCGATTGTATAATTATATACAATCCCATTATATTTAATTTATGCATTAAAACATTCCAATGTGGTTATAAAATTATTCACGTTTTGTAGAAAAACCATTAAAATTTACATTTTAATCTCATATGTAACTTTGTAACCTTGATGCTAATGAACGCTACTATTAACTTCTATTGTTTGAGAATGACGCAAAGAAACAATACCTGATGCTACACCTTGAATTATAAAAAGTTAATACATGTAAATTCTTCAAAAATTAGTATGCTAAATACAGTGTTGATGTTTCATCATGACCAAATAACTACATCAATTGCATATATCAAACAGGATTCTGAATAGTACACGGTTTATGTGGATATAAAATTATTCATGGTTTTAGCAATAAAAATTTAAAATATAACCTTGCTTATAAGTTTATAACATTTCTATGTATATATATAATACAAGTTTAACCATTAACTAACAAAATGAAACCTACAGCAGTAGTCACGCCAACCAATAGAACTGGGGTACCATGGTTCGCGAAGCCGACGGTGAAGCGTCGAATGATAAAACTTTTAAACCCGTAAGTAACAAATATTTATTTCTATAAACTAATTTTCAATTTTTTATTTACTACTGAAAAAATTGTTATATAATAAAACTTAGGTTTATTTTTTCTTATTGTTACAGTAATATGCGATATACGGAGGTGGCAGACCGGCGCACACCATCACCACGAATGCCATCACCACCACCACAACCACCACAACCATGGTCTCCAGAAAATAACGAAGATAATGAAGATTTATTACAATTATTAAATGAATTTTTGGAGCGAAATATTCAATAAATAAATATTAAAGGAACACATATTTTCTAAATGATATTGGTGCTAAGGAAAGCTATTATTATTAAGTTCGATAGTTTGAGAGTGACGTTAAAACCTTGATGCTACACCTTGAGTTGTAAAAGTTAATCCATAAGCAAGAAATCCTTGATAAAAGCAAGTTCAGTGTACTTGTATAAATTATTTTGGGATGATGTAACCAAAAGGAAATATACGACATACCTGTCTTGAAATGTTTTTGCAAACACACCTTATGTTAATTAAATACATTATATTAAAAGTCGAATGTCGGTGTGATTTACATATATATTACCATAGATTTATAATTCCAAACACGAGGTTATATTCGACTGCATGCAGATTCTTAGTATTTTATCGTGACATTGAAATTGTGAGAAGTGAACGACTTCTTTTTTACAAGATTTTACCTGCAGACGTTTAAAAATTTGACCTCCATCATATAACCATAGATTTATAATTCCAAACACGTTGTTATATTCGACTGCATGCAAATTCTTAGTATTTGATCGTGACATTGAAAATGTGAGAAGTGAACGACTTCTTTCTTACAAGATTTTACCTGCAGACGTTTAAAAATTTGACCTCCATCATATAACATTTCGTATATTTTCTTAATTTTATTTTCTACTTCGTACAAAACGCAGCTTATGAGAAGAGCTAAAACACTCTTTACCACTTGCACGCGTTTGCCTAATATTAAAAAAATTCTTCACCGCGGTGTTTTAATTTTTAGCTTAACCTACCCCAGAAAAATACGAACCAACACGTGAACTCCATTTTCTACACACACACAACATTTTTTTAAAATTTAATATTTAATATTTAACGTCGGGAACGCTGCTAAAAAATTTCTTAAGAAAATATCTCCACCCCAGCGCACGCGCATCACCCCACGACAAAAATCTAACGACCCCGCCGAACGCAAACCCCAAAGACCTAACGACCCCCCGACGCAACAAATTTACACACAAAGACAATTTTGTTCTCAAAGCGGCGTATACATATCTTGCTGCACGTTTTGTTTCCCAAAGCGGCTTAGCTGTTCATATTGTTCTCGAATCGGCGTATACATATCTTGCTGTGGATCTCTGTTGCCAAAGCGGCTTAGCTACCCTACTTGCTACTCTTTCTTGTTAGATGCAGTTCGGTTCCCTTTTATTGTTGTACAATTATATGCCCTATTTCCTCGATATTTAATGCAATGTGAAAAGGGGTAAGCAGACTGCGGCTGCCAAGTTCCCCAGCACTTGAGCATTTGTCAAATTAATAGTTTTACCAATGTATCCTTTCGCACTATCAAAATTAATAGCAAATATTTCACAACCAACACCTGTAGTTGCTTATAGTAATCATCAGATTTAAGTGCATTTTTTCGTCATTAGGTTCTTCGCCTTGACTGGTTGGACGCGTACCTCCACTTATTTGTGTTCTGAACTAGAAAACACACATTCTTGATATTTCCACAACAGCCTATATACAGCTCGGTTCCTCTTCTATTGTTTTGTAATTATATGCCCTATTTCACCAAGATTCAGTGGTATGTGAAGGGGAGGCGGTTCCGTGGCGTAGTTGGTATATGTGTGACTACTATACCCAAGGTCCCGGGTTCAAATTCCAACACGGTTCGCTTGAAAAATGTTAGGCGAGCATTATTCACAAAAATATACCTTCGTTCGAATGAAAGGTAACATGGAGATCCCGTGTGTGAGTGGTGTCACGCACGTTAAAGATCCCTACCTTGCTAGGAACAGCAAGGGTTCGTTAAAATTCAAAATTTCAAGTAAAAAAACTCGCTTCGTGACAAATGTAGTACCTTCGGGTGGATCATTGGAAAATTACATGTAGGGTATGTGAAAGGGGGTAAGCAGCCTGCGGCTGCCTAGTTCCCCAGCACTTGAGCATTTGTCAAATTAATAGTTTTACCAATATATTCTTTCGCACAATCAACATCAGTTGCAAATATTTCATAACCAATACCTGTAGTTGTTTATAGTAATCATTAGATTTAAGTGCACTTATTTTTTCGTCATTAGGTTTTTCACCTTAATTTGTTGGACGCGTACCTTCTCTTATTTGTGTTCTGAGCTAGCCTACATAGTTCCCTGAAATTCCCACAATAGCCTATATACAGCTCGGTTCCTCTTCTATTGTTTTGTAATCATAGCCTTATTTCATCGAAATTCAGCGATATGAGAAGGGGAGGGCGTCGCCGTGGACCAATCTAGTAAGTGTACGACTACGGATCCCAAGGTCCTGGGCTCGAATCTCGACACGTCCGACTGCTTGAAAAATGGTAGGCGAGCATTTTTCACAAAAATTATGCCCTTGTTCGGATGAAAGGTTAAATGGAGGTCTCGTGTGTGAGTGTTGTCACGTACGTTAAAGATCCCTACCTTGCCTGAAACGGCAAAGGTTTGGCAAAATTCTAAATTTTCAGGCAACAAAAAAACTCGCCTCCTGGCCAATGTAGTACTTGCGGTTGGAGCATTGGAAATGTAAATGCACGGTATGTGAAAGGGAGGCGGCTTCGTGGTGTAGTTAGTGTGCGTGTGACTACTATGCCCAAGGTCCCAGATTCGAATCCCGATCCGGTCCGCTTGAAAGATGTTGGGCGAACATTTTTTACAAAAATACGCCTTCGTTCGGATGAGAGGTAAAATGGAGATCCCGTGTGTGAGTGTTGTTACGCATGTTAAAGATTCCTACCTAGCTTGGAACAATAAGGGTTCGATTCCGTTCCCACGAAGTCTTCCTTTCTGCTTTCCTGTTGAGAGTTCAAACACGTTTTTGTAACATCTTCTGTGATATCGTGCTCCTTTTGCCACCACGTCGACATTCTTGATACGATTCTTAATGATTTCAGCAACTTTATCATTCCGATTAAGGAGTGTTTTCAAAATGTAACTTTTCGTTGATAATTGTGTTATGGAACTAATTTTTACTCGGCGATCAATAGCTACTTTTGGTGACGATTTCTTAGTGTCTTCAGCGCAAAATAAACAGTAATTCTTGAAAACAAATTCTGAATTAGGCGGAAGCTGAGGTTTATCATCATTTGATACGGATAGAGATTCGTCACTTCGTCGAGAAGCTAACGAAATTAATAGTTTATTGGCATATGTTTTATAACACGCACTGTGTACACTAATTTTAACGTCTGTAATCGGCGAGCATTTGCATTACCTCTTTAACAATAAACTTTTAACATATTTTGCGTTCACTACTTGAATATGATTTGTTACGTTTATTTTCGACGATAGATTCAAATACGTCCTTTTTTGTGGTAATTCGTATTTCATTCACCTAGCTTCTGTTTCTATTTAAACCCCCTCCTGTATTTTTACCTGGTTACAATAGTACGCGCAATCGTAACATTTTTTTCAAATCTATTCATTCTAAAACGAAAATTACATATTCAATACCATGTTTTAGGTATCCGTTGATTTGTTAAACATTCCGAGAACGTATAATTGCTTTCTCCTGTGTTTCCCATTTAAAGACCTGTCAAAATAATAGATCCTATTATTAGTTGATAGCGTGTTTTCCAGTTAGCTAATCGCGCTTTGATAACGCGAGGATTGCAGTTCGAACTCGTGCCATTTTGAATCAATTTTTAATTTGATTCTGCAGCTTGTGCGTTGAAATGTTTTCTACCGCGGTGCACGTTTAAGTTCGACAAGTAGGAGGTATCTTGCGTGTATTCGCTCTTAGTTGGAGGCCAAATTGGTTCTTTCTTTATGTAGGCCCAACTGTTCGTTGACGTAGACCAACTGCTTTTGTCTGTAAACCGCTGCTTCAGTTATGGTGGCAAGATGAATAAATGCTGACTACCGTGGCGTTTCTGTGCTGACTCATCCCCGACGGTTGCAAGATAAGTATCTCGACACATAGAGGTATATGACTCGTTTTCTTTTATGCACATTGAGGATTATTATTTATCAGCGGTTGATGTTGTGAAATCAGTTCACCATACATGTTTAAAAGCTAGCTTCGCTAGTGCTTCTGGTTATATTTCTTTAATTCTTACTGTAACTTGGTCTACATTTAATACTTTAATTTAACACACTTGCTATGGAGAAAATCTAAGCATTACTTTTTTAACAATGAGTTTTATTACATATTAGCTACGAAATACGCACTTTGTGGATCCATTATAAAATTTGTCCTTTACAATATAACTTAAATTTAATACTTTTGTCTATCCATGTGAATCAAAAAATTTTAATTTATTTTTATTGTAA
Source organism: Platerodrilus igneus (assembly GCA_036346225.1). Lineage (NCBI taxonomy): Eukaryota > Metazoa > Arthropoda > Insecta > Coleoptera > Lycidae > Platerodrilus > Platerodrilus igneus. The sequence goes on along the minus strand of JARFIW010000888.1, from coordinate 438,100 downwards.
ATAGATAATCGTGGGCGACGTGTTTTTTTTTGTTTTTTGATATGTAGGTGAATCCTCCACTCTACGCGTCTGGTAGTTAGCCTGGTATTTACGTTTCTTCCGGTTACGTCTAGGTACATAGCAGAATTATAAAATTTTGTTTGCATATAAAACAATCCGAGTCGTCCATAATATGTGTGCAAGTTTTCCGTTCGTAGCACATCCGTTAGCTTCCACGTACACGAAAGAACTGGCAAATATGCATAAAAAGGTAGATGCTTACTTCATGCGTCGCCAGCTCACTATGACCCTAACATTCGGATCTCGAGCGTATTTCGACCCGTCTTTCAGGTACAAAAGACCGATAGAACCTGAAAGAATGAATCGTTTGTTGTAACGAAAAAATATTTCAAAATATGATAAGCAAAATTGTTCGTTTTTTCATTCTCTACAACTTTTACTTGACTCATCTTGAGAAAAAGTCAAAAATTAAATCAATGCTGTTTCTGCTTTTTTCGTTTCTCTTTAGCGTCGATATCTCGAAAACTGTCGATCGTACGCAAAAAAGTTATTCAACACAAATTGTAGATCGTAAAAAAATCTTTAAAATGAGCTCCGATTCAACCTCTTAACTCATATAGAAACCTAGTTAAAGCACGTTAAGAAAAAAAAAGATTTTTTACTCTAGTAAAAAAAAGCACAGGAAATCGATGTCGAAAACTTCGAGTTAAGCTTTTCTAGACCCCTCCAACAACATAAAAAAAATCCTGGTTTGATTCACGTTCCTTTTCAAATGTACATAGTAACTGAACTATGAAATCATTGAAAGAAACGGGAATGTAATCTCACAAGGTAAAGCCTAAGCAATGCCTAAAATAAGTCGTTTTCTATGGGGGGGGGGAAAGGGCTGTCTATTTTTGATAATTTAACACAACAAAACCAATTGCCTTTTTGCAGTGTTTAATAATATTATATTGACGCTTCATTCGCATTTCTTTGAGATGTTAACGTGCCCTCAGGTAAGGCAACAATCATATTGTAATATAATTCGTTAAATATGCCAGAGGGGAAATCATTCAGGGACGAGTAAACTGAATATTTTTGCATGCAGTTTGGTTCAAGGTTGTGGTGCGTTACCTTGACTTCGAGACAATTAGTCAAGAAATAAGTAAAACTATCATTTAAAGCGAGACATCCGAAAAAAAATGACAGTTGAAACGATAGATCGATCCACACAGACTGTCATACGCTCGGTGTACAAGACAGTTGAGTAAAATCAGAAAAAAATAACAACAATATGTAAATTAACTTGATTGTAAATAAATTACAGTTGTGTCATACATAATCTCGAAATAAATAAACTTAATTAATTGGCTCTCTCTTTAGTCGGAAATAGATAAACCGTGAAGGTTATGTTGTTAATTTACAAGAATGAAGGGGTTATTACAAGATCAAGGTTATGTTTAATTATTACATTAACAATGCAGTGTTTAGATAAATCCACACAAATAGAAAACACTTCGTAAACAAAACAATATGGTTTGTTATTTTAGAATAGGCATGATAAGTAGAGCACAATAAAGCTGAAACCGCTTAGACTACTTAGAAATTGATCGAATAAATTAGATTGTCTTGAGAGATGAATTTTTATATTCGTAATGCTGTCAAACTTATAGCAGCTCAAACATGTGAAATCTTTTTATTTTTAAAGAAAACTCCATCTATACAGACTACCTTACTCAACATAGCTATGGGTATTTTTAGAAACCAGCAGAGATACAAATTTCCTTAAATTACAAAAAAGTTGCATCGTTTCTACTCCTTTTAATAACACTTTTCGGAATGGCGATATTGATAATGGTTTCTGAACATTGTTTCAAGATACTAAATCTCAAAACAAACTTAAATTTGTTTAGAAGATAGAATAGCTCAAACCACGTTTATTTTTCAAAACAGAAAGCCCAAAACAAACTTAAATTAATTTTGGTCTCAAAACTTATCGCTCCTGCACGAGTGAAGAGGGTCAAACTTCACTCAGTTTCCCTGATCTAGGTGGCCACACTTCTTATTATACAGGTAACGAATCTTGGATTTATTCGTTTGAACCCGAAAGTAAACAGCAGTCGACTGTATGGGTCTTCTCAAGATGAACGAAATTCAACAAAAACTGTCCGCGCTCGAAGCACTTCTAAGAAAATGATTGCCTGTTTTTTCGGAATAAATGGGCATGTTACGACCATTGCTTTAGAGGATCATAGAACAGTTAATTCTGCTTGGTATACAACCATTTGTTAGCCACAAGTTTTTGGAGAAATAAGAAAAATAAACCGACGACGCCGAATCATTCTCCATCATGACAATGCGAGTTCTCAGAGATTGGCTCGAACAAGCGACTATTTGAGCACTCAAAACATAGAATTGGTGGGCCATCCACCGTATTGTCTTGATTTGGCACCGAATCATTTCTTTTTGTTCCCACACTTGAAGAACAAACTGCGCGGACAACGATTTTCGACATTAGATACATTAAAACCAATGTTTTAGAAATATCTCAACCGGTGTTTGGTCTCTCTGTCGCACGTTCTCGTGTTTAATTTTAAGTCGTTATAAATTCGTAGTTGTAAATAAAATAGCAAAGATGTCATCCCTTGTTCCGTTATATCCTGTCATAAAACCTCCTAAGTGCCTGTGGAAATTAAGTTGGACTAAAGGGGTAGTGATCGACACTTGCTCATAGACATCGAAGAGAAACGTTTGTTAGTTCGGTAAAGCGAGTTAAGTCATTAATGTCACCGAATGTGATTTTATCGATAAACCCTAAAAAACAGAGATAGTGCGTACGTAACACATACAATAAATAGCCATACAGTCCACTTCGTTGAAGAGTAGAAACGACACTTATAGAACAATAGAATACAGCTGAGGTAAGTCGATATATAAAATTAGAAGACCCCTCGCGCGTTAACAAAATGGCTTTGGTTAGCCGAATTATTAGCTTAATTAGTTAGTCCTTATTCCTGTCGTTCCTTATTTATACATTAAGTTAATAAGTGTCCTAGTTTTGATATGTTTGGGCGTGTTGCAAGGAGGCTAACAGCTTGCTTGCACATTTACTAGTAGAAACATTTGGGTATAACGGTAGATTTATAATACATCCCTTTTTCTTTGTCGCAAGGATTAATGGTAGGTCGGTGTACTTTAGGTAAATTTTGTAGAAACTTCGGATACTATATTTATGAGGGTTGTATTTTAAATTCTTGCCTTATTTTCGTCGACTAAAGTTTGACGCACCACTCGGGTCATCCAACTTATTGGATAGCATAACAAAGGGATTATATTGTTGGTATTTATTTTTAAACATTAAACATTTTGTCGAGCGAGCATTGTAATTACTTGCATTTGTCGATTAATAATTTAACTTCGTAAATTAATTAGTTTCGTAGGATATTGAGGTACGGATTGTTTTTACGTTAATTTTTATTGTCGTTCCTTAATCAGATATGGTTATATCAATTGATAAAGCTATTCTTGAATCTAGGTTTGTAGTAAAACGGTTGGAGCATATATACAGTAAGATTAATAAACCGAAAAATGTATTGAAAATGTATTGATGAAAAGTGTCGAGCAAATTGAAACCCACTTCAAATCTTTTTGCAAGGATATTTTCTTTAACGAAGAGAGTGAACAATTGGCAAAATAACTGGATTCACTATTAAAATATTTGGCGAATGCTTAAAAAACTTGAATCCATTTTTGTAAATTAGCTAGCTAGATTTGGATGGTTTTAAGACGACCCTTCAGGTCGCACCGGTAAGCAGAACTGGCAGCTGCTATCCAGTATTTCGAATCCCTTCCACTTTCTTTTTGCTTGTGCCTTGATCGGACACACTCCAAACTCAACGCTAGGGATACCATTATTCAAACCCTACTTTTAGTTTTGTTTCACTTTGTTAGATTTTGATTTAGAATCAATTAATTTTGAAGTTAGATTACATTTGAAGCACGTTAAATTTCGCGTTTAAACTTAATGTAGTACCTTCGGGTGGAGCAATTGGGACGTAACCGCACGTAGAGCGGCCCTTATTCACATTATAATGTTTAATCTGTTATCGAATAAATTATATACAAACGCTTTAAAGCGTTTCGAATGAGAAAATAGTGACGATTTCCCTCGTTCAAAGATTTAGGTTCGTACATTGAAAAACAATGTTAAGTATTGGAAATAAATGACATTGCTTCAGGAACATGCTAAAAATCTCGAGATTCCGTGAAACAAAGGGAAAAAGGAAAGTTCGTTAGAACTTCGGTTAAAACTTCTTTAGTTGGTACCACCAATGATGGTAAAAATTGTAGTCTGTGTCAAGCTGTGCATCCTATTTATAGATGTAAGCAGTTTCTCGATAAAACCCCTCAAGAAAGATTTGAGGTGGCAAAGGTTAAAAATCTTTGTACTAAATGTTTAAATACTTAACATTCGGTGAAAAATTGTAAGTTGGATTGGTTGTGTTGAAAATGTCAACAGTCACACAAGAAAAATCAAGTGTCTCCACTCAGACAAACTCATCGTCAAAGGTCAGCGTCTCCTCCAAGAGCGGGGCCTAGTCTTACTTCTACTAGAAGACCTGGTAAGAACAATCTGTCGTCGGCGGTTGTGCATGAATAATCTGCCACTAGCTCGTTAATTTCGACGTCATTAAAACATACAACCACTCTGTTAGCTACGGCAATGACGTCGGTGCTCGATTATATAGGAAAATTGCAACCTATTCGTGTAATTTTAGATAATGGATCCATGGAAAGTTTTATGACTGAAAGGTGTCGTCAGAAATTAGGTTTAAAGAAACGGAAAGCCAATGTCACTGTTCAAGGACTTGGCTTGAATTCGTCGTTGGTGTCTTGTACACTATTGTGTGTAATCAGCCCCTCAGGAGCAAGGTCTCCAGCATATAAAATTGATTGTTATATTTTACCTAACATTTGCAATCAATTACCTTCGTCGTCTAGGTTTGGCCTTAGCTGATCCTAATTTTAATATTCCTGGTAAGTTTGACATGCAGCTCGGAGCGGAAATCTTTGCTCAGGTTTTGTTGAACGAGTCTCATTGGGGTGCCACTAACGAGCCATTTGCTATTAAAATAACGTTTGGTTGGGTTTTAACGGGAAAGGTTGTTTCCCCGAATAATTCTATTACGTCGTTGTGTGCTTTCGTTGAACCCTTAGACAGCGATATTCGTCGATTTTGGGAATTAGAAAACATTCCCTTCAAGAAACACGTTTTTCCTGAAGAAGAAAAGTGTGAAAAGGAATTTGTGGAAAATTATAGACCTAACAATGACGGTCGTTTTGTAGTATCTTTGCCATTTAAAATTTCTGAACCCTCATTCGTGGCTACGAGATCGATTTCTATTAAAAGATTTTTGTCATTAGAAAGTCGTTTGTTAAAAACTCCTGAATTGTATTCGAATTATAAAAAATTTATGGAGGATTATTTGAAAAGCAGTCACATGGCTCAAGTGGAATCGCCTGAAAATTCGTCGGTTCATGACAGGATGTATTATATTCCCCATTATGCTGTACATAAGCGTGATAGCACTACCACCAAATTGCGTGTGGTTTTCGAGGCTTCGTGTCAGGATCAATCTGGAAATTCGTTAAATGATAGCTTGGCTATTGGCCCTGTTCTGCAAAAAGACATTGCAGTTTTGTTATTACACTTTCGTGCACACCCTATCGTAATTACAGATGATATTAAACAAATGTATCGGCAGATTTTAGTTCAAGATACTCAACGTAATTACCAACATATCGTCTGGAGATTTTTTCCGTCGGATCTTATTATGGACTTTAAATTAAATACTGTGACTTATGGAGTTTCGTCGTTGCTTTTTGGCCTTGCGTACTCTTCAAGAATTGGCAAGGTTAGAATCAATTAATTTTTTATTCGTGTCATCGGAATTGACAAGCGATGCCCTCGCGCGTTAACAATCGGAATGGAAAAAATGCTATGAAAATTGGTTCCAACGTATGTACAAGTGCATTAATCATTGTGGAGACTATTTTGAAAAATAGTAAAGAAGTTTTCATACCCTAAGTTTTGTTTTTGTTACTTATTTCCGATACATATCGAGAACCACTCGTACCGCTATATCATCTGCAAATCTAAGTACATCAATCTTTTGTCCCCACATAATAATTCCAAATGTCTTCCTGCATTTGACAAAATGCATTACCTCTTCGATATACAATAAAAATTAACGGGGATAGGGAACATCCCTGTTTCACCCCTTTCCTAATATTTACTTCTCTACGTTCCTACTTTACTTCTCTTACCGCTGTGTGTTTTTTGTATAAGTTAAGTACTATTCGTTTATCCCTATAATTCATTCTAATTTATTTGGGTATTTCGAACTTATTTCTCATTTTACATTGCCGAACGCTTTTTCTAGATCTACAAACCCTATATACACGCTTTCTCTTTTTTTCTATTGTCTTCTCCATTATCACCCTTAAAGCTAAAATGACCTCCCGTGTTCCCTTGTTTAGCCTAAACCCAAATTGATCATCTCCTAGTATTTTTTCAGCCCGTTTTTCCATCGGCTTTTGTACAATTATAGTTAATATTTTTGGCATGTGTGATATCAAAGTATTGTTCAAAAATTTTCACATCTATCAGCAGCTCTCTTTTTTGGTATAGTAATTAAGATTTTAGTAGGGGATAAAGAATACTACTATAGTAAGCCTGCTTATCGTAAAAGGCGATTAAAAGGCGCAGCAAGGGGCAGCAGCCTTGCTGACTAAAAAATATTGGAGGAGGGTCGGTTGGTCTAGGCGATCTTCAATAATTTACAAGCTTGTTGGGGGTTGGCCGTGACGGATACGGCTTTTTGCTAAAATCTTTAAAAACTGCGTTGTGGAAAGATATGGGAGCCTACCACAATATTTCCCAGATGTGCGTGGCCTAAAACACGAAATACATATGATGGAGAGCTCACAAGTAAAATTCTTGTCCGGAGGTAAAATACTCCCTCATTCGGATCTCCGAGAGGGGGTACTTGGGGCTCGTCATCGTAAGAATATAAAACAACAGTTCGATTTAGTGATAGGGACTTGGAATGTAAGGTCATTACTTAGAGTTGATAAGTAAACGAATTTATTAGTCGAAAGGAGAAAGGAAAAGCTGGACATTTTAGGTATTAGTGAGGTGAGATGGCTAGATAGTAATGACTTTTGGAAAGATAATTATAGAATAATTACAACTTCTTCAACTAATGGACAGGCAGGGGTAGGAATAGTGTTAGGTAAAAGATTAGGGCATAAAGTTTTAGAGTACTTACAATTTAGTAATAGAATAATTATGGTTAGATTGAGTACAAAACCCACAGACACTGTTTTAGTACAGGTTTACATGCCAACAACTCAGTACGAGGATGAGGAAGTAGAAAAGGTATACGAGGATATAAATAATATAGTGAGAAAAGTAAAAGAAGCTGAGAATTTAATAGTTATGGGCGATTTTAATGCGTCAGTGGGAGAAGGTAGTGAGGGAAAAATGGTAGGAAAATTTGGGTATGGCAGACGAAATGATAGAGGAGAAAGATTAGTTGAGTTTTGCCAAGAACATAAATTAGTAACTGTAAACACCCTATTCGAACAACATGTTAGGATAAGATATACCTGGAAAGCGCCAGGTTATAGGGCTAGATACCAAATAGATTATATTTTAGATAAACAAAGATTTAGAAACCAAGTTAAAAACTGTCGTAGTTATCCAGGGGCTGACATAGATAGCGATCATAACTTAGTTAAAATGAAGTGTAAACTAAAATTCAAAAAATTGAGAAAGGTTAAAAGAGAGGGATGGGATCTAGGTAAGCTTAATGATACTAAGGTAAAAGAGGAATATAAACAAGTATTAGATAATAAGAGCAAAGAGATAGCTGTAGGAGGGAACGTAGAAAATAGATGGAAAGAAATAAAACTGACTGTATATGATACAGCAACACAGACTATAGGTAAGAAAAAAATAGAAGCGAGAAAATCCTGGGTAAAAAAGGAGATATTAGATTTAATAGAGAATAGAAGAAAACTTAAACCTTTTAGAGAAGTGGATAGTAAAAGTAAGCAAAAATATAATACAGTTAGAAATAAGATAGTACATGAGTGTAAAAAAGCTATAAATAAATGGATGGAGGAGAATTATAAGAGAATACAAGATAATTTGAAAGTAGGTAAGACAGACAGGGCTTACAAGGCAGTTAAAAAGTTTTTTGGGGAAGATAGGAAAAAATATAATGGTATTAGGGACGAGAATAATGAGCTTCTAATAAATAAAGTTGAGGTAGCAGATAGATGGAAAAGATATTTAGAAGATTTATATAAGGGAGATAATATGGATGAGTTGGAGAACGACCAAGAAGAGGATGTAGAAATAGAGTTCTCAATATTAAGAGAGGAATTTGATAGAGCTGTTTGGAATCTTAAACTAAATAAAGCACCAGGGATAGACGATATTCCCGCAGAATTAATAAAATATGCAAGTCAGAAAACTTTAGACAGATTATATGAACTAGTAAAAGTAATATATAACGCAGGAGAGGTCCCAATAGATTTCGAAAAAAATATTATTATCCCAATCCCAAAAAAGTCAGAAGCTGATAGGTGTGAGAATTTTAGAACGGTTAGTTTAACTTCTCATGCTTCCAAAATACTAACAATAATAATTAAAAATAGAGTAGAAGCTTTGACTGAGAATTATTTAGGCGAAGACCAATATGGTTTTCGTAAAGACAGAGGGACTAGAGAACCGATACTAATGATTAGGGTAATTATCGAAAAAGGTTACAAAAATAAAAGACTCATTTCGCGTTTGTAGATTTAGAAAAAGCATTTGATAGGGTTAATTGGATTGTTATGTTCAGGGTTTTGCAAAAAATAGGAATCTCTCATAGGGATAGAAAAATTATTTACAGTCTATATAAAAACCAAAGCGTTAGTAATTAGATTTGATGAAATAGAAAAGGAAGCTAAGATTAGAAATGGTGTTAGACAGGGTTGTATACTGTCTCTCTTCATTTTTAACGTTTATATTGAAGAAGCTTTAAACTTAGCTAGAGAGAGAAAAGAGATAGGTATTAATGTACAAGGACAGAAAATAGACATGTTACGTTTTAAAGATGATATTGCCTGTCATTATAGCAGAATCTAGAAAAGAGTTAGGATAGTTTTTAAATATTTTAGATGAGATACTACAGAGTAACTATAGTATGAGAATTAACTCAATAAAGACAAAGATAATGACAAGTGAGTTACAGCCTAGTTCTAAACCAAAATTAAAAATAGGTAATACCGAATTAGAGGAGGTAGATGAATTTTGCTATTTAGGTAGTATAATTACAAAGGATGGACGTAGCAGAAGGGATATAGTTGCTAGAATAGCTCAAGCTAGAAAAATGTTTTTAAAAAAGAAAAACTTACTAATAGCTCATAGTATTAGTTTAGATAATAGAAAAAGTTTCTTAAAGTCGTACGTATGAAACGTTCTACTATACGGTAGTGAGACTTGGACAATTAAAGAAGTAGATAAGAAAAAGATAGAAGCTTTTGAAACTTGGTGTTATAGGAGAATGTTAAAGATTAGTTGGACAGATAGAGTAACAAACGAGAAAGTTTATAGAAGGATAGGTGAGGAACCCTGTATGTTGAAACAATTGAAGGTCAGGAGAGATAGAATGATAGGGCAGCAGTTAAGACATGAGGGACTATTTAGTATAGTCTTAGATTATAGACTACCAAATAAAAATAGAGTAGGAAGGACTAGACAAAGCTATATTAGTCAAATTATTAGAGATTTAGGTTGTGAAGGGTATGTGGACCTTTTTAGACTAGCTCAGAATAGAAAAGAATTTAGAGCTGCGTCAAACCGACTTTAAGTAAGTTTGAAAACAAAACAAAAAAAAAATCAGTTAACTAAACGTCACCAGGACATAACTCACAATTAGTTAGCGGTCTGGCATGTTGGTAGCGTATCGTTGCTTAAGCCTTACCATAACATATAATTTAACACTTTTCCTTTTTGAAGCGGATAACCAGGTTATATTTCATTTCCTTATAAATGGTAATCATGTAAACATGTTAGAGTTCTTTAACAACCATCAGGTTGCTAATATCTATGTAGAGCCAGGTGGATAGGAAAAGATAGAAGGATATAGGAAGACCTAGACCAAACTATATTAGTAAAATTAATAGAAATTTAGGTTGTGAAGGGTATGTAGAACTTCTTGGATTAGTACAGAATAGAAAAGAAGTTAGAGCTGCGTCTAACCGACCTTAAGTAAGGTCGAAAACAAAATGATGATGATGATGTTTGAAATCTTTGAGTATTTCGCCTGTCTCGTACATATAGCTAGTTAGAAGAGATGTTCTGCAACTGCCTGTCCTGCGGCTTTTAGAGATTCTGTTTGCACCTTATTTATACCCGATGTCTTACCATTTTTTTTTAACATCTCTTAATGGAAATTCAAACTCATCTCTAAGTATAAGATAACCCAAGTCATCATTTTTAATGTCTGATTACTGTTCTAGTCCTATTCCGTCCTGTATAGAAATTCCCTTGTCATCTCTTGCCATCTAACAACTTTCTCTACATTTTCTAGGACGATGTCTCTTTTTGCACCCTTTATATTTTTGCTATACGGTTTTATATCCCTAAAATTCATTCTAATTAATTTGTATGCTTCGTATGTCTGTCCTATTTCCATCTTAGTTTGTATCTCTTTTCATCAATCCATCGTTCTTTAGGTTTCCTGCATTTGCAAATAATTTCCCATTTTATGACTTTGTTCTCTTTTTACTTGCTTCGTCTGGTCTGTTTTCGTATTTTCGTCATTATTTCTATTTAATTTAGGATATCGTTTGTTATCCATGGTTTTTTATTTTCTTTTTGTGTATACCTTAGAATATATCTGGTCGCCATGTCTAAACTGGATTTAATGATGTTTCATTCTATTTCTACTTTCTCAGTATTAGATATTTTCAGATGTCTTTCAGCAATTCATTTGACATTTTCTCAAATTTTTTGTGAATATTTTTATCTTTAGTTTCTCAAAGTCAAAGTATCCTTTTCCGTTCCTTTTTTCCAAATTTTAAATGTAAGCGTGACCTTCATAATTGTTATGCTATGGTCAGTGTCTATATCTGCTTCTGGATAGCTTCTAGTCTTTTAATTGATTTCTATACCGTTGTCGAACAAGAATGTAATCTATTTGATACTTTCTTATATTTTTGGCATTTTCAACGTGTCTCGTCTTGTAGCATAATGTTGAAATAGTGTGTCGGTGATGGTTAAATTGTTTGTGTCGCAAAATTCTACTAAGCCTATTTCCCTTGTCGTTTCTCGTGCCTAATCCAAATACACCTACTAACACACCTTCCCTACCCTCACCTACCACTGCATAAAAATCTTCCGTAATTATTAAACTTTCATATCCTTTATGGATCTTAGTATGTCTTCGATACTTTTATAGATCGCTTCTACTTCTTCTTAGCTGTAGCTAGAAGTGGGCATGTATACTTGTATTATTACTGTGTTTACCGGTTTAGATTCTAATCTAACCATGACTACTCTTTCATTCTTTTGTAAGTAGTTTTCTACACGTCGTCCTATATTTTTTCGCATAACTATATCCATACCCGAATCTCCCCCGCTGCTCCTGTATGAATTATCCTAATGTCTCTACTACAAAAATATCTCACGTCTGACCCCCGAACTTCGCTAATCCCTACTATGTCTAATACCAACCTATCCATTTCAATTTTCAGATTCTTTAGCTTACCTACTTGCTTCATGCTTCTGACATTTTACGCCCTGGCTCTTCTTTTAAATTTGCTGATCACATCCTTCAAAGTAGTTTCCTCCCAGAGATTCAAATGGGGGACTATTTTAACTCCGAAATCTTTTACCCTAGAGGATGACATCATCTTAAATAACGATTTGAGTACGTTGTGTACTTGGGATGTAATGTAGTCGTTTCACGTTGCCTTCCACATCGCAGTAGTGTGCCTTAGAATGCCATACCTACCCCTATGGTCTCTGCCACTCTAAGTACCGAAAAAGCTGCTGCCCTCTTTCGGGGACCTGTCTTAGTCTGGTTCCTCACTAAAGACCCCAGTAATTTGGTTAAACCTGTAGTTCGGTTATCTAGAGCACTGAAACTCCCAAGCCATTCTATCCGTTTTAGTAATCTAGAACTTCTGCAAGGTAACAGGTTCATTCAGAATGTGGTGTTTATACAAGCGGCAGTAAAACAAATGAAGAAATAAATTGGCCGTGTACACTTTAAAATTACGGTTAAAATTAAACGTTCAAATACAATGGAAAAGAAATAACGTTTTATTTGACTTTATAAGTTAAACATTTGCATTAAAAGAATTAGAATACATAAATTTCCTTGTCGTATCATTGTATTAATTTATAACTAAAACAAACATACACACAACGTCAGCCACTATTGACCCGGTTTTAGATTATCTCTAAATTAAATTTCAGTTAAATTTCATATATTTACATGTTATTTTTAGCATTGTATACCTTCATTTTAACAACGGAACACGAGAAGTGTATATTGGAAAATGAATAGACGACCAGTTTTTAGGTTATGATCGTAAACAGAACGGGTTCCACTTTTGGTAAAGTGATCAGGCGCGACTTTGTGCGAGCTGTAACACTTTTTCAAGTTCAATGATACATTAAATTCGCAAATTAAACAATCAATGACTGTAGGTTTGAAGAGCTATTTTAGTAATTTCGTTGAAATTTCTTTTCACGTACTCATGCTATATAGAGTAGTTCACACCTAATATGGTCTAAGGTTCATATAGACACGTGCCCTGTATCTCTTAAACAATTAAAAAAACGAAATCGGATTATTACCCTCTATCGTAATACTAAAAACCCCTAATTTATATTATTTTAAGAACTGCTAGAATGGAACCAACACAACCTTGCAATCTTATTGGTTGTTAGGTCAATGGATAAAATAAATCAGATGAAGCTATAAGTTCCTTATCATTATTTAAAGACTTTTTTTTGTGTTTAATACATTCGAATTCAAACAGCTTTAACAGTTTGATATTTTCCAATTTAGAAAGTGAGGTTTCAAAAGTATACTTGACGACTGGCGATCTTTCATATTTATCATATTCAAAAAACGCAATGTGTTTAAATCAAATTGTTTTATTTCTATTAGTTAGTCCGGTATATTTTTAATAACATGTAACATACTGTTTTAATACGCTCTAATAGTTCTATTATTTCTAAAAATAGTTATTTTCTAGTTTAATTTTAGCATTCTAATTATTAGAATGAAGGTCTTGTAGCATAAATATGTCTGCAATTGTAAGCGGCTGCAAAATCACCCAAGTAGCTTCCCAGCGAAGTTCCAGGAAGATATAATCCAAGAGTTAATTAATTTCTCTAAAGGCACTTTACTTCAAAGGCACTAAACATGTCAGATTAGTTGCTATCTATGATTAGATGTCAATCATGTTCTAGGATCCTATTTATCTCAGGGTGGTCTGAAGGAATTTTTCAATTAGCGGAGTACTCAACTAAAAATTAGTTCCGAGATCTATTTGTGTGGCTATCTTAGTGCAATTGGCAGTTTAATTAATCTTAAAGATTTACGACCGGCGTATCCTAAGTCGAGTATGAGAGCCAAGAAAGGGGTTATTTTTCAATTAACTTAAATGTATATAAGGATGCCAGCCGGTGGTAATTGGGGTTGTTTATTTCCAGACGCGTTAGAGGTTGAAGCTGGCTGTTATTTGCCAGATTGAGTGAAGTGTTTTATTTCTCTGAAGTCAAGTGCGTGCCGTTATGTTCTAAATTAATTATTTCTCTGAGCAAGTAATTAGTATATGTGGTATTACCATGAACTCAAGGCTGTGTTATGCAGCATAAGTCAGTTATTTGTTTAAATACAGTGTTTGTCGACTTCCATAAAATACAACTCCGGGTTAAAGCTCAGTTCAAGTAAATTGATCCGTTAGATTATTGTTTTGGAGACCGTATCGTTTTAGAAGAGTCTTCTATTATATTGTGTTTCGACGGTGTCAGAGGCCGTTAATCACTAAGCCACGAGACTACCTGAGTATGCAAAGCTCCGGTCAGGAGTCACGTTACTGTACAATTTGACCCTTGCTAAGGTCGTATTTTTCCTGGTGTTGATGACCCCGTGGTTAAAGGAGGGTCGTCGCCAGAAGCAAGTTAAGTAGACTACGGTAGAATTAATTAATTATTGTATTGGAGTGGTTTCACCCAGAACTGTTATTAATATTCATAAAATAAGGATCTTAGTTTAGTTTAGTTAAGTTGTGTTTGTGCTAGTCGGAGACTTTAAAAGATTAGCCACCGTGAAGTGACTTATTTTCTGTCCTGCAATCTTGGTTCATCGCCCACGAACAAAGTGCGACGAGAGCTATTACCGCGATTGGTCCATGGGCCGTTTAATTCCCATGGTGGCGCCCTATTGTAAATAATATTATTTACTGTATATTTTTGTTATGAATATGTAATTAGTTGAAGTTTTAGTTAGTAGCCCATTTAATAAAACAATCGGAATTTCGTTTCAGTGTGTTTGTTTAATGAACCCCCCCCCTCACCGACTGCTGCAGCTTGCGAGGCAACGTCCCGAAACGTGAGGGTACGATAGTGCTAGAGGTCCTGTCATTTATTATTTATTGTTAATTGGATATCCTCACGCAGTAGGTAAATATAATATGATACAAACATCTTACTATGAACAACTAATCTCATAAATTCAAAAACTTTGCAACTTTTCCACGTCTTTTAAGTTACTCCTTCTTTAGCAGTTGAATCGAGCGAACGTAATTTGCATAATTCGTGGATTAATAGCTACAAGTAAGTTTTATATAGGAATTATTATGTTATGTGCGGCATTAATTTTTCGAGCCCGGACCGCTGAAATAAACTTAAAAAACAAAAAATTGATCGATTAAATAATAAATAGAGTATGTTTTGCTTTGATTTTACCTAAAAAACAGCGTTTAAAACCAAAATTAAATTAAATTTTGACCTAATAAATAAAAACCCCATAAAATAGGGCACAATAAATAAATCAAAAACAAATCCTAAAGCGTTACTAATAAATTGCGAGTTTTTATAGCAAAATGCAGTGTAAATCGAGTGAAAATCGCTTAAAACGTCCAAATATATTGTATTTTTTTGTGATTTATGTATAATAAACTAACTACCTCAAAACCAAAATCTAATGCCTTTTTGAATTAAAGTAATAACTCAAAAATAACCATTATTGCTAAACATTTAAATAAAATATTACAACATTCAATAGCACGTACGCGAAAAGATTTTTTAAATCGAACTTTTGGTATAACAGTACACAATTGTACCAGTAACCGAGTAAACAAACAATTAATAGATATCCAGTGCCGCATTCCATTAACGCGATTTCCACTTGTTGTGTTTCAAATTACGAGGTTTTTAAAACAATAAATAAGACACATAATTTGCATTCATTTTCAAAAACTTTTTATTAGTAATTAAAATATCACTAATGACATATGCGATAAATAATATCTGCCAAACGGTCTCCTCTTGCAGCTCCACAGACGTCCACTCTTTTGTTAAAATTTTCAATAACGTTTTGACATAATTGAGGCTCTATCTCAACAATGACACCAATAATTTCATCTTTCAAAGCAGGAATCGATTGTGGATTGCTTTTATAAATCCGACTTTTCATATAACCTCAAAGAAAATAGTCTAATGGAGTCAAATCACATGATCTTAGTGCCCAATTAGCATCACCGTTTCTTGAGATTACACCTCCAGAAAATTTTTCTTTCAATAAAGCAGTTGTTTCTTGTGCAGAGTGAGATGTAGCGCCATCTTGTTGAAACCAAATATCCTCTAGATCAATATTCATTAATTCAGGCCATAAAAATTCGGTTATCATTCAATGATATCGATCACCATTGACAGTTACAGCTTCACCAGCAGCATTTTCAAAGCAGTAAGGTCCAATTATACCACCTGACCATAATGCACACCAAACAGTAACTCGTTTAGAATGCATAGGTTTCTCATGAATAATTCGTGGATTTTCCTCACCCCAGATACGACCATTTTGTTTATTAACATAGCCACTAAGTTCAAAATGTGCCTCATCGGAAAACATGATATTTTGAAAAAAATCAGACGGTTGTTCATTGATGAAATTGACAAATGAACAACGTTTTAAATGATCTAATGGCTTTAGTGCCTGTGTTGTTTGAACCATATATGCCTTCAGAGCTAAATCCTTGTGCAAAATATGCCATGTTGTTAATCCACTAAGTCCAACTTATTGTGAACGTTGTCTAATGGACATTTTAGGATCTTTAGCAACACTATCACGAAAACCAAAGCAATATTTTCTTGTGAACGACCGCTACGACTGTATTTTTCACCGAACCGGTCTCTTGAAATTTTTTAATAATTCGATCAATAGTGCTTTCAGCTGGACGATTATGTGAACCATAAAATTCACGTAGTTTTTTAAAAACACTTTTCACAGAACGCTGATTATCATAAAATAATTCAACAATTTGAACGCGTTGTTGTATCGTGTACGAAGCCATTTTTATAAATGTCATACATTACACTTATTTAGTGTCAAAATACCCAGACGAATTCAGCACGCCATCTATATTTTACTTATTCTTAAAGATACCCGCGCAATTTGAAACACCCGTTAATTAAATTTGAACGGACCAACCAGAGTGGAGGATTTTATAAATTAGGTTTCTGGAAGTGGATTTGCTAGTTTAAATTTTAAAATTTGTAGGACGTTTGAATTTAGAATAAATAAACAAACACAGGACTGCTGCTCGTTCATTTTATAAATAATCGAAGTATTTTTATTGAGCTAGCAACTTTATTTTTTGGCGTCGCTGTTACTTGTGGCGTGTTTTAGTAGTTTATTTCATTTTTGCGTTGTTTCAGTATCGCAACGGTCAAGTCGTTTTTTCGAGTTGGGTTTCTCGTTGGTTTCTATTCGTTGTTCTTTTGTCCTTTTTGACATCATGGTGATCGGAAGCTGAGGGTGCTGTCGGAAATAAGTTGAAGGTGATGGTAAATGAGGTTATGTTGGAGACTCAGAAGGAAGTCGCGTTGTCGGAGACGAAGCCTGCGCCTACGGTGGTAGGTTCTGGGGAGTAAAACCCCTAGTGAATGTTGCTGCGTCGAAATATTTCCTCAACATCAAGAGAATAGCGCAAAACATCGACTAGCAATAACGGAAGCGTTACTGCTAGCGCCTCGACAAGCTGAAACTCTCAAAGTTCACGGCGAGAAAAGCACACGCCATCATCTACAGGAAGGTGCCAACGACTTCCATCACGGTTGCCGTGGACAACGGAAAGGTGATTCGGAACGCCGCTGACAATATCCACAACGTTGCGAAACAACTAATTGGTATGGTTAGGGTAATGAAGTAGGTAAGTTAGGTGTCGCATTAAGAGGTCCACAGGAGGTTGCAGACGTCTCAAGAAAGCAGAAGTTGAGAGATCAGGGAGCGCTGGTGTCACGGAACCCATCATGCATTGCAGCAGTTGGGGGTGCTACATCAATGATCGCAGTCCGCGTTGACGGCAAGCAGGGTCAAAAGGAAGATGTGATAAACACCCTTAAGAAGGTTGATCCTGCTCGTGTTGGGTTTGTCGTTGTTCCAGCTAGTAGGAAACGCAGAGGAGGGTGTTGTTGTTGAGTGTGCTGATCTTGAAGATGCAAAGAAGTTGCAATCTAAGGTCGGGGAGGGGGGACTGCAAGAAAATCGTTGAAGACCACCAAAAAAGTCCTTCATGGATCGTATCCCGGGTCTCAAAACAGAAATGAAGTCAGAAAAGCACGTGCGTTTGATCTCCAGCAAGAATCCCAGTTTCGGTGATTTAAAGCTAGAAGACCACTTGAGAGACAAGTTTAGGTATGACGGAAAGTGGCTAGAGATCTCTCCGTCAACGCTGTCTTCGAAGTGACCGCCATACTTCGAAGACACATATTAGCTGAAGCTATAAACCACAGGTGACGAAGAGTGTAAATTCAAAACCACTTCTCGATGACACAGTTTAACTAGTGCTACGAGTACGGTCACAGGTCGATGGAATTTAGGAAGAAGGTACAGTGGTGCGGTAACTGTGTTGTGTTCGGGCACGAAATCAAAGTTTTTCATTTAGGCGTAGCATTTATAATTACTATGCTGTGGTGAGTGTCATATCTGCTTCTGGGTAGTTTCTGCAGTTTTTTCCTTGATTTCTAAATAGTTGTGGAACACGAATGTAATTTATTTGATATATCTCCCCATATCTGATGGCATCTTCCACATGAATCATCTTCTACAATGATGTTGAAATAATGTGTTTGTAATGGTTAAATTGTTCAAAATTATATCAACCTATTGCCTTTTAAGCCAAATAAACCTACTACCACTTTTTCCCTAACCTCATCTACTACTCCATTAAACTCTTCCGTAATTATTCAATATTTGTTCTTTTACGGATCCTATTGTTTCCGATATCTTTGTAGATCGCTTCTAGCTCTTCCTCACTGTAGCTAGAGGCGGGTATATATTTGTATTATTACTGTATTTACCGGTTTAGACTCTATTTTAATCACGAGTACTCTTTCGTTCTCTTGTAAGTAGTTTTTGCAGTGCCCTAACCTGTTCCGTATATTTCCACACTCAAACTTCCTTCCCCTTATTCTGTATGAATTACCCTAAAGTCTTTGCCCCATTAGTCCCCCGCCTCTGATCACCGAACTTCACTTATCCCTATTATATCTAATGCTAGCATATTCATTTCAATTTTCAAATTATCTAGCTTGATTACTTGCTTTATACTTCTAATATTGCATGCCCCAACTCGCAAGATAGTCCTTGTTTTGTTTTGTTTTTATTGAGCTTGCCGATCATATCCTCTGAAGTAGTTCCCTCCCGAAAATCCTAATGGGTGACTATTTTAACTTCGGATTTTTTTTGTACAGAACGATTTAGGTACGCTGTGTACTTGGGAGATAATGTGGTGGTTTTTCGTTGCATTCCATATCGCAATCGTGTGTCTTAGAGTACCATACTGATCCCTACGATCTCTAGTATTCTAAGATTTGTAAGAGCTGCTGCCTTATTTCGGGGACCTGTCTTTGTCTGATTTCTCACTAAAGACCCCACTAATTTGGTTAAACCTATAGTTCGGCTCTTTAGTTCACTAAAACACGCAAGTCATTTTAACCATTTTTAGTATTTTAGAACTTCTTCAAGATGTAGGTCCGTTTATAACGACCATGCATCTGTATGGTTAATTAAATAATGTCGAAAATTCTTTTTATAGTTTATAAATTTCTTAATTCTTCTGACTATATCTATTAGTGCCAAATACCTTAGCATTGTCATATATTTTAAGCAATAGGCTAGTTCTCATAAATGTTAAATTTTTGTATGTATAACATTTAAACGAGGGGGCTCTAATATATCGTGTGAAAAAGAAATACCTTTCAATGGAAATGATTTGTAATGGCCCCGTCCTAAGTCGCCGGTGTGGCAGTGGACAGTGGTCACTAACTAGTATCCGGTATGATACAGTATTGCCCGAAATAAACAGTACTGAAATTGTAATTGTTTTGTATATTTAAAAAATACATATTATTGACACTTTATTATATGTTCTAAATGTGCACCTCCTCGTTCGAGACAGACTTCATAACGATGTTCTAAGTTTCTGGTCATGTTATTGAATAAGG
This sequence comes from Platerodrilus igneus, assembly GCA_036346225.1. Taxonomy (NCBI): domain Eukaryota; kingdom Metazoa; phylum Arthropoda; class Insecta; order Coleoptera; family Lycidae; genus Platerodrilus; species Platerodrilus igneus. The sequence continues at coordinate 418,311 of JARFIW010000888.1, read as the reverse complement.
GTTGTCTCAGGGCTGCGAAAAGACTCTAACGGCATCCTTTAATTCATCGATGGTTTGTGGTGCCCGTTTGAAAACGGCATTTTTAGCCATGCCCCAAATGTATGCGTCTGGAGGTGTGAGGTCTGGAGAATGTGAAGGATAAGGAAGTCAGTAAATCGTGATATGAATTTGCTTGGAAAATGTTCTTGAAGAAATTGACGAATTGCGGCAGCAGTATGGCAAGTTGCCCCGTCCTGCTGAAAAATTGGTTTCGAAATGCCAAGTTACGTGCACGACAGAATTGACGTAGATCAGGGATAAATCGTGTTAAAATTTGTCTGTACCTCTGTTGATTAAGTGTGACTTGCCTACCATTCTCTTCGATAAAGTACGGACCAATGATTCCGTGTCCGGAAACAGCACACCAGACACTCACTTTTTCACTATGTAAAGGAACCTCTTGAACCTCATCGGGTCTGGCAAAGCCCAGAAATCGATTTGTGCGACGATTCACATAGCCTGACAAGTGAAAATGTGCTTCGTCTGAAAACCAAACATTTTTCAAAAATTCAGGTTTTTCATACTGTAACGCGAGAATTCTGGCGCAATATTCCACTCTACTGCGATAATCCCGAGGATGTAGTTGTTGATGTACCTGAATCACATACGAAAATGTACCCAGCTCCTTCAGGATTCTTTGAAAGGAAGTTCTTTTTAAATCAAGTTGTAACGCTGTCCTTGCCTGGCTGACTTTCGGATTTTCTAAGATTTGCTCAAAACACGTTCATGGTTATTGTTGTTGTTAACTGTCCTGGGACGCCCTGAGTTTCCTTTTCGTTGGCACAATACACTACCTGTATTTCTAAACTTTTCAATAACCTTCAAAATTACAGCATTACTTGGAGAACGTTTATTAAACCTTTGTGTGAATTGATCAGACACGTATAGCAAACTTGCACCATTATGTCGGCCGATTCCGTATGAACGAAAATAATGCTCTACCAGAAACACTTTCTCCTCTGTACTTAACACCATTTTTAACAATTAGGCCCTACTAATTACTTGTTTGTGGTTTACTTGACAGGTCTATACTAGCTAACTTGAGTGTGACAGCGCACGCATAAAAACACCGCCAACTTAGTTTCAGTACTGTTTATTTCGGGCAATACTGTATTACAGTGGTCTAGCTGTTGCTAAACCTACCAGCTCTGTTGTGCGAGAGTCTAGGTCTACCGACGGGTTCTGTGACAAGAGGAAACCAAAGGAGGTGAAGGAAAGTATAACGGCGCCGACAGTGGGCACGGCGAACCTTGTACCGAGGTTATGGGCGTCGGCAATAGGTACAACACAGGGCGAAGCTGAATGCCGGCTATGAGCACGACATGTAGTGGCTCGGAGCACCGGCTATGGGTACGGTGCGGTAGGTACTAACTATTTAACATTGGCTATGGCCACAGTAGTAAAAGAGTCTTTAACCTTTCAGAGCGAGTCGACAAAGCAGACTGGCAAAAGCGTGCTGATTTATACCGCTGCTTGGCCGACTCGATTTGTGTATTTATTAACCAAAAAGCGGTATAACATGTAGTAGGCATACAATTAACTTATAACTACTTGAACCGTTGACGTCGGTAAATTGTCATTGCAAATTCATTTGCTCTGATCATTTCCGAGTGTTCACAAGGATGAGCCGTGCTGCCTCCAGAATGTAATTTACAAAAAATGTTTATAAAATTCGTCGATAAGAGACTATAGGAAGAAATGAATTGAAAAATTATGGGTCGGAGCTGGAATACCGTTCATTTACATTTCCAATGCTCCACCCGTAGGTGGAGCTGGAATACCGTGGGGAGATGAGACGGTATTACAGAATGTAATTCGAACTAATCGCTAATCTACATTCCATGGATTGTTTGCGTGGGATTGCATACAGTTATTGAATTTCTTTGGAGAGAATGGATGATATTTTTGTAAAAATGACTAGCATTTATAAAAGAAAGGCGATGAAATCTACTTTTAGAGAGAGTTAGTTGACCAGTCCGAAATATTTGAATGACATTTTTCGCCATTAACCTTGAAACATTTATGTCTAGCATTTTGGAATTATCTAAAAATCATTTCCATTCACGCCTTTAAAAATCCTATATAGTGGGTTGAAGTAATTATAGGCTGTTCATCAAATGCAATTTCTAACGTCTGGTCTTTAATGATACGTGACGACACCTATTGTTTCGCAGGGTCGAACATCAGTTATATATCATTCGTGGTCAGTCGTTTGCCATAACTGAGATAGTAAAAATTAGACCTGAGGTGAGAATAGCAAGAGATGGTGGTACAGTAGTGGGCTATAGTGAGCAATGTGCTTCATCGCTAAATTAACAGTTAGCATTTTTGATATACCGACCATAGATATCGCCTAAGAAGTTGGTCTGCGAATTCGTCTGTAGTGATAAATTATGTGAAGCAATCGGTTGTGAAGATGTAAAAAAATCCACCTAACTTATTTTCAAAAAGTAATCCTAATTATGCAGTAATTATCTTGCTTTCAAGTTCAGGTGTAATAATACAAGTAAACGATTTTCGCCATTGGTCTTTTTATGCTAGCGTTTAATAATGGCAAGTAAGAATTAATAAGGTCAGCATTTAATCTTGGTTTAAGATAAGCGATGGTAAGATAAGCTTGCACGTTTTACCTTTTGTTTGCGAACGGTATGCTCCTGCACTATAGCTGAAAAACAAAAAGCTGTTTCATACACTTCCAATCTTGATAGAAAGTAAATTATTAATGGCTTATAAAGTATTTGTATACACATGTTTCTTATTATATTCAAACCGTAAATTAATATTTAAAATTATAAGAACCTTCTTAAAATGTTTACTTGCATCAAATGTTTGTTTAAAAATTAAAGTGGTGTTAATATTTAAGTTTTATTCTAGTAATATTTTAATGAACACTAGAACATTATTTTGTTGTAAACTATGTATTCAGAAAATTTTTTATAAATTAATTGAACTTCTATATAAACAAATAATTTCGTTGTAGTTGAGTCTAGATAAATATAAAGCGTTGAATTCTGATACTTAGATAGACAGCTATATAAATTTTGTTTAATATATAATTACCTTGAATTTATTTATTATGGATTAACGATTGTAAACTGTGAATCAAAACAAATCTGATTTAAATACAGTATTATCGAATTCTAGTATTGGAAAGTGAAAATTTAATTAAAGTAGAAACTAATTGCTAAATTTCTTATAATTTTTTTATATGTCTCCTTTTTCTATAAAAGATACGTTATTAAACATGAATTTTGCTATTTTCAAAATAAAAAATCATCTCACCTTAAATTAAATAATTATTCACATTTATGTTATTGTTTTGACAAGTATTTTCGAAGCTGAATAATTTAATTATCTAATTTTTAGCTATAATATTTAATGAAGGTAAGAAGAATAATTCATCATCATCATTAAGTCTTCAGTTCTGGAACTGGTTAGACGCGTACCTTCATTGTTTCCTATTCTGAGCTAACCTACACACTTCCCTGAAATTCTCACAGTTTGCATCTTTCACTATCTGCGTGCAATTGTCTGATCTAGTCTGCATTTACCTCTATTTTTCCTATATCTTTTTGTAATATATCCTGCACTATTCCCCAAAAATGCCTTAGAATGTATCATGCCCTTTTATTTCTCTTATTTTTTATTTTCCTACTATTTTAATAACCTCTTTGTTATTAACTTTATTTGTCCATGTTATCATTATTATACATCTGAAGCATAACATTCCAAAAGGCTTCTTCCTTTTCGTTTCTGCTTTTCCTACTGTCCTTATTTCATAGGTGTATTGTGCTGTATCCCACACATATGTTTCCAATACTTTTGTCCATGTTATATTCAAACACAGCCGTTGCTTTTTTTGCTTGATGCAGTTCGGTTCTACTTCTATTGTTTTGTAAATATATACACTATTTCACTCATATTTATTAGAGGTTAAGCAATCTATGGCTTCCAAGATCCACCAACACTTGAACATTTACCAACTTAATAGTTTTCTAATAAATCCCTCCGCACAAACAAGATTCACTGAAAATATTGCAAAACCAACACCTGTAGTTGCTTATAATAATCACCAGGAATAATAATTTTTTTGTCATAAGGTTTTCCGTCTTGCAACTGGTTGGACGCGTAACTTCATAGATTTCTATTCTGAGCTAGCCTACACATCTCCCTGAACTACCCACAGCCTACATCTTTGACTATCTGTGCGCAATAGTCTAACCTAGGTTTTCCTTTACCACTCCTTTTTCCTATCTCTGGTTCTATTATATTCCCCACTATTATCTCAAGTCTCAGTATGTGGCCTATCAATCTATCTCTTCTATTTTTTACTGTTTTCCACATATTTCTTCCTTTCCCTACAATTTCTAGTACCTCTTTGTTCTTAACTTTGTCTGACAACGATATCTTTATCATACGTTTATAATACCACATTTCAAAGGCGTCTATCTTTTTCATGTCCGCTTCTCCTACTGTCCAAGTTTTGCAACCGTATAGTACTGTGCTCGATATATGTTTTAAACAATCTTTTCCTTGTTTCTATGTTTATTGTCTTTGAACATAGTAGTTGCTTCTTCTTGTTAAATATAGTAGGACCTTGTGCTAATCTTTGTTTTATATCTTTTGCGCTTTTCCCATGTTGTGTTATTTGGCTGCTTAAGTAGCAGAAATCCTTAACCTCTTGTAAGTTCTTGTTTCCTATTTGTATTCTAGTTTTTAATTTAATTTTCCCTCCTTTGCATACTAGTTTATTAGTCTTAGTTTTTTTGTCAATTTTCATATCGTATTTCTCAATTAGAATTGTATCAATTTTATTAAGAGCTGCTTCTAACTCTTCCTTGCTAGACGCTAATACTGCTATATCATCTGCAAATCTGAGCATTTCAATCTTTTGTTTTTGCATAATAATTCCTAATGTCTTCCTGAATTTGACAGTATTTGTTGCCTCTTCAATGTACAAGTTAAAAATTAACGGGGGGTAGGGCACATCCCCGTCTTACCGTTTCCTAATATCTACTTCGCTACGTTTCTGCTCTAATTCTATTACCGCTGTTTGCTCTTTGTATAATTTATATACTATCAATCAATCCCTAAAATTCATTCCAATCTTTTTGAGTATTTCAAACACTTTTTCCACTTTACATTGTCGAATGCTTTTTTTAGATTTACTAACCCTATATACGTTTTCTCCTTTTTCTATTGTCCTTTCCATTATCACTCTCAGAGCTAAAATAGCCCTCCATGTACCCCTGTTTCGCCTAAACCCAAATTAATCTTCTCCTAGAATTTTATCAGCCAATTTTTTCCAACTGTCTTTGTACAATTCTAGTTGATATTTTTGACACATGTGCTGTCAAACTTATTGTTCAAAAATTTTCACATCTATCCGCGCCTCTCTTTTTTGGTATAGTTACTATGATGTTGCGTTTGAAATTTTTGGGTATCTCGCCTGTCTCATACATATAGTTTACAAATTGGAAGAGACGTTTTGTTACTTCTTGTGCAGTGGCTTTTAGAGTTTATGCTTGCATCGTTTCTATACTCGGTGTTTTACCATTTTTTAAGCCTTTTAATGCTAATTCAAACTCATTTCTAAGTATAGGATATCCTAAGTCATCGTTGCAATTCCTAACTTCCTGTTCTAATGCTGTTAGTTCTTCTCCTGCATATAAATTCTTCATATCTTTTTGACATCTAACCACTTTTTCTACATTTTCCAAAATGACGTTTCCTTCCGCGGCCCTTATATTTCTGCTATACGATTTTATATCCCTAAAATTCATTATAATTGGATTGTATGCTTCGTCTGTCTTTCCCATTTCCATCTTAGTTTGTACCTTGTTGCACTTTTCATTATTCCATTGCTCTTTAGATTTCTTTCATTTGCGAATAATTTTCCATTTTATGGCTTTGTATATCTCGTATTCAGCTTGATCTCGTCTTTCTTTTATTAGATTCAGGATATCTTTTGTTATCCATGGTTTCTTATTTTCTTTTTGTGTGTACCCCAGAATATTTCTGACCGGCATCTCTAAGCTGGATTGAATGTTACTCCATTCTGTTTCTACTTCCATAGTATCAGAAACTTTTCCGAAATCTTTCGGCAACTCATTGTTACGTGCCAAATTGGCACTAAACATTGTTTTAGGTTAATTTTGATGTGCGGAAGTTTCGCGTCATAAATTCAAAAGACTCGGTGTGCGTATTTCCGTTACGTCACAGTGCGTTTGCGCCAGATCGCGCGACGCGAGTGGAGTAGGGACAAAGTGGGGAGAAGTTTCCGTGAGTCTCTGTAACGTCGCTTTTTTGCCTGAACCTTCGAGTGCAGTGGACGTTTTTCGGTAACGTATCGTTATCTTTATCTATGTAGATATCCTTGCCTGATTATCTTTGTTTGTCGCCCTTATACCATGTTTCCTTTCCGTTCCCTGCATAGGTAGGTGATGAATTTGTAGCCGTTGGCAGAACCGCATTCCACGCCGGAGCACCATCTTTAATTACTCCGGAGTGGAGCCCTGAGATCGAGTCCAAGTTATTTGGATGTACGTCAGACGTACCCTCTGTTAATTGCCTTCAAGGGGTCAGCAGCCGCCCTTATGGACGTGCTGACGCCATCTTTATCTATCGTGAAAGACGATTGGCGTACTTCGTGGAAATCTGGACCTATTATGTGAGTACCTTATTGACATAATTGTTGTAAATTTACTTTATATATTGCGTAATTTAATTTGTGCATTGGTGACGTCATTGACAGATGGGCGCGCCAAAATCTGTACAAAGGTTAGCGTTACCAACCGCCAGTGTTGTCGCTTTTTATTCCGCGCTTGCGCGATGTATTTATCGACGTTTTTTTTTAAACTGTAAGATCATTTGGCCTTTTTTCATTCGCGGATATCTTTATACTTTAGTTTCTCCAAGTCAAAATGTCTTTTTCCGTTCCTTTTTCTTAAATGTTTAAATTTAAGTGCGACCTTCATAACTACGATGTTGTGGTCAGTGTTTACATCTGTTTCTGAGTAGCTTCTACAGTCCTTTACTTGATCCCTAAACCGTTTCTTAAAAAGAATGTAATCTATTTGATATCTTCCTATATCTCCTGGCATCTTCCACGTACATCGTCTTCTAGCATGATGTTGAAATAATGTGTTTGTGATGATTAAATTGTTGTTGTCGCAAAATTCTACCAGTTTATTTTTCCCGTCGTTTCTCGAGCCTAATCCAAATAAACCTACTACCGCACCTTCCCTACCCCCACCTACCACTGCATTAAAATCCCCCGTAATTTCTAAATTTTGATGTCCTTTTACGTATCTTAGTATCTCTTCGATATTTTTGTAGATCGTTTCTACCTCCTGCTTTCTGTAGCTAGAAATAAGCATGTGTCCTGTATTATTACGATATTTACCGGTTTAGATTCTAATCTAACCATGAGTACTCTTTCGTTCTTTTGTAAGTAGTTTTCTACACAGTGTCCGAATTTTCTTCCTCTGGTTCTGTGTGAATTACCCTAAAATCTCGGCTCCAAAAATTCCCCGCCTCTTGCCATCGAACTTCGTTGATACCTACTATGTGTAATGCTAACCTATCCATTTCAATTTTCAAGTTCTCTAGGTTATTTACTTGTTTCATACTTCTGACATTCCACGCTCCGACTCGCAGAATGTTCACGACTCTTTTTTTATATCTTCCGATCACATCCTCAGAAGTAGTTCCGAATATGGGACCATTTTAACTTCAGAATCTTTTACCCCAGAAGATGTCATCATCTTAAATAACAATTTAAGTACACCGTGTAAGGTAGGGTAAGAAAAATAAGTCGTATTCCAAAAAAATATTAAGTGTGAAAAGTATTAATAACATTACAAGTAAAAGCATTAAAAGGTTTGTTTTGAGTTAGTCTACTGTACCGTTATCCTGTATAGATAAAATTATTATTTTTTTAAAAAAACTTAAACTCATTTATGAACAATTAGTGTTCACTTTCTAATCATAATAACTTTATTTTAGCTGAGTCTTTTTTATAGGAGGCATTTCTTCACGTAACAAAAACTATTTCCTCATACTGAAGGTTTCTTTTCCTTTAGAACTTAGTGGTATCTCTTTTTTTGTATATTCATAAATTTTTCAGTATAATAGAGTCATGAGAACCCACAGCTACTTCTCAAGAGGCCTCGACATAGGTTAGAGTTCTAGCTAGTTAGAAGACCCCTTTCTGAGGCCATCAGTCGAAGAATTTATTCATAAGAAGGCAATTTGTAAAAACAAGCAAAAAATTGAATTCATCACAGAAATTCTAAAAGCAGAGAATTCAGTATTGGCTATTTTGCTATTTTCTCGATTTTTATTGAATGCTTTAAGGTTCGTAAGGCTATTCAAAAAATGAATTTTATACCAAAAACGATAGATATGGTTATGTTAAATTTAAACAATTTATATTCCCATACATTGTAGTTGTATTATTAATTGTAGTTTAATGGTAGTGAGGAAGGAAAATCAACCTTCTTAAGAATGGCTGTCGAATTACATATAGGAAATGAGTGTTCTACTAAATGTTTCGATGTAGCTTTACATTATGCATAACTTATTTGTCATTCCATGTCATTGTTTTTAATACCATGTTATAGCAAGAGATGACTAAAATTTTAAATTATTTACAAAAACACAAGGTGAGGTACTCAGAACAGAGTTCAACAAAAGTTTCCCGTTTCCGATAGACGTTAATATTTTTCAAAGTATGTATTATATAGCGGATGTGTGTTTATATTCTTCGTCGATCGCTACCTATGTACTTGAGTGTTTCTTGCGTTAATGACCTACTTGAACTGTTTGTTATTGTCATGTATATCATTCTTTGCATATTCAATTACTGGCATTATAGGAAGCAAATAAACTTCCGTTATTTATTTTCCTGTTCAATTACTAAGTATTTGTTAACGTAAACACGCCATAACACATAGACGGAAGTTGAACTTGAAGAATTTATAATACAGGGTGTTCCAGGAAATTCTGATCCATTTTGATCGTTAATAACTATCTACAGGGAAAAAATAGAAGGATACAGTTTTCGCTAATCGATTTATTTACTTAGTATGTTATTTTCAAGGTATAATTTACATTACGCAACCTTTTATATACGGTGTTACCAAAATATAATCATTTTCAACGTAAAATTATCTACCCTATGTATGATAACCAGTTCTGAATGGACCTGCACCTTGAAGAAATTCTAGATTATTAGAAAGTGTGAAATGGCTTCCGCGTTCCATTGAGTTAAAAAGTCGAACTAAAAGTACAACCAAATTGGTGGGGTCTTTCGTGAGAAACCAAACTAAAACAGGTCCCTGACAGAGGGCAGCAGCTTTCTCGATACTTAGAGTGGCAGAGACCATAGATGTAAATATGGCATTCTAAGCCACATTACTGGGGAAACCACCACATTACTTCCCAAGTACACAGCGTAGTTAAATTATTACTTAAGATGGTGGCATCCTCTGGGATAAAAATTCCGAAGTTAAAATAGTCCGTTCATTTACTTTTCCAATGCTCCACCAGTAGGTACTACATTGGCCAGGAGGCGAGTTTTTTGTTGCATGGAAATTTAGAATTTTGCCGAACCCTTGCCGTTCCAGGCAAGGTAGGGATCTTTAACGTGCGTGACAACACTCACACACGGGACCTCCATTTAACCTCTCATCCGAACGAGAGCGTAATTTTTGTGAAAAATGCTCACCTGTCATTTTTCAAGCTGTCGACCGTGTCGGGATTTGAACCCGGGACCTAGGGATCCGTAGTCTTACGCTTACTACATTGATCCACGGCGACGCCAGTTAAAATAGTCCCCCATTCGGATAACCGGGAGGGGACGGAAGATGTGATCGGAAAGTCTGGAAAAAAAAAGAGTTGAAACATTCTGCGAGCCGGAGTGTGGGAGGTCAGAAGTATGAAGCAAGTAAGTAAACTAGAGAACTTGAAAATTGAAATGGATAGTTTAGAATTACACATAGTAGGGATCAGCAAAGTTCCTTAGCCAGACGTAAGTGATTTTTGGGACGGAGACTTTAGAATAATTTATACAGAATCAGAAAAAAGAAATTTGAGTGTGGGTTTAGTTATGCGAAAAAGATACGACACTGTGTAGAAGACTACTTACAAAGGAACAAAAGAGCACTCATGGTTAGATTAAAGTCTCCATTGGTAAATACAGTAATAATACAAGTATACATGCTTATCTCTAGCTACAGTGAGGAAGAGGTGGAAGCGATCTACAAAGATATCGAAGATACATAAAAGGACATGAAAATTTAATAATTACGGTGAACTTTAATGCATTGGTAAGTGAGGGTAGGGAATAAGCAGTGGTAGATTCATTTGTATTCGGCACGAGAAACAACATGGGAAATAGGGTAGTAGATGTCTGCGATAAAAACAATTTAACCATCACAAACACATTATTTCAACAACATACTAGAAAATGATGCACGTGGAAGATGCGAGGAGATATAAAAAGATATCAAATAGATTACATTATTGGTACACAACGGTTTAGAAATCATATAAAAAACTGTAGAGCTACCCAGAAGCAGATAACACTGACCTCAACATCATAAATATGAAAGCCGCTTTTAAATTAAAAATTTTTTAAAAATTTACGAAAAAGCAATCGACTTTGAGAGACTAAAAGATAAAAATGTCCACGAAAGATTTGGAAAAAAAGTCAAATCAATTGCTGTAGGAAAAATTTCAGATAAAAACGAATTTGAAACAGAATAGAATAACATTAAATCCAGCTTAGACATGGCGGTTACAGATATTCTAGATTCTAAATAAAAAGAAAATTAGAAATCATGGATGACTAAGGATATTCAAAATTTAATAGAAGACTGGCGAAAATACAAAAACAAATCAAACGAAGTAGGGAAATAGAGATACAAAACCATAGAATGAAAAATTATTTTCAAATATAGGAAAGTTGAAGTACAAAGACGTAAAATCTAAGATAAAAATTTGAAAACACAAATGTAGAATATAAACTAAATAGAATGAATTTTAGGAATATAAAACGTATAGTAAAAATATAAGGAGCCCAGTAAAAAAACACCATCATAGAAAATGTAGAAAAAAAGGCCAGGTAGCAAGAATAAATAAGGAACTTATATGCAGGACAAGAACTGAAAGCACTAGAACACTAACTAGACACTGAAAAAGGATATCCTGTTGTTCCGTTTGTATTTAGAGTTAATTTACTGTTAGTTATAATATAAGATGAAGCTTGCAGGTAAACTCGCACCCGCCCTGTGGACATTAAATGTCATTAGATTTGTCGCGATTCAGCCTTCAAGCTACTCTGTGTTATTGACGTACCGCGGAAACTTAGTTTAAAGTGTGCTGTGCGTGGCTATGGTTTTTTTGTTAGACAGATACGAACTTTCGTCAAAAGTCGACGTTTTTACTACTAGTTGTTCGAACACCGCTAACTCTAATAACTTAGGTAAGTACTTGAAGGTTTCCGTTATTCTTATTGTTAGATATACATGTCCACTAATCTCACCATCTGTGGTTATCGAAGTTAATTAACCGCCGCATTAACATATATGGTCCTTCTCGCCGAATCTGAATGTTACCTGCAAGCTCTAAAAGTTTATTACATTACGTTGTTAGATGCCGCTTATCCAGGTATAGCATTTATGTATCTTGGTAGTTATTATCTTATAGTTCCATACTTCATTGATTAATATTTGAATTTGGTCTTTAAATTATTTGTAGTGTTTAATTTGGATTTTCAAATAAAACGCGGTAATCAATACTAATTGCCTGCTTTATATTAGTGCATACATTAAAAGTTTCCTTTTGCTATTGCATATTTTTCCCGCTTGTATTTCTTAGCTTTCGCTTTAGTAATTTCTAATCATGGCAAACAAACTCAAAAAGGCGTATTTTTTAAGAAACAAGCAAATTAACTCCCTTCAGGAAATCTTTGAAATCGCTAACAAGACTGTAGTTGAACCCAGAGTTTTAGAACTCTTCCGGGCTCAATACACGTCGATCGACACGATTAAGGAAAACTTTTTTAAGCAACATAATTTTATTATTGGTGAAATCGCTCGACTGAAGACGCAGATAATCAGTTTGAAATAGAGTGCTTCGACAATACCTTTTTTTTTCTTGTTAAAGCCCTTTATTTCAAGTTATTTCCAATCAATCTTTCCTCCCCTGTGGAAGGTGGATCCGCACCTTCACACAAAACAAAATCCAAAGTGATTCTATCACCGTTGATTCTCTCTTCATTAGACGGTGATATCAGTACGTTCGAAACCTCACTATAATGACGACCTCTCCGACGTTGATAAATTTTTCTACCTCCAGTCCGCTTTGAAAAATTCTGCATTACTTAACATTAAAAATTTTGATCAAACCGCACCAAATTACCCCCTTGCTCATAATAAAATTCGCAAAAAATATCGTAATACTCGCCGCATCACTTCTGCTCTTTGGGAAAAATAGGAAATCCCCAAAATTGAATTCTGACCACCCATCAGGTTAGCAAAAATTAGTAGACACTTTCACCGAAAACTTACTTGCAAGCCTTTAAGAAGTTTGATTTGCCTGTAGAGGAATAAAACTTTATCCTGGCGCAAATGATCCTAAATCGCCTGGATGTGCACACTGCCCGCAGTTTTGAGTTGCATCAGGATCCCTCTTCTATCTCATCCTATGCAGAGTTAATTGCTTACTTGGAAAAAAACTTGTAAATCCTTATCAAATTTGTCGATCAATCATAAACCTGATTTAATCAAAATTGTTCATACTAACAACAATGCTAGGTCTTGTTCCGCTGTTTCTATGTTAGTACATACTAATCATAATGTCGTTAAATGTCCGCTTTGTCACTAAGACCATACTCTTTATCGTTGTACTGATTTCGCTAAACCTTCTTCTAAGGATCGCTACAATGATGTTCAGAAACATCAACTTTGTATCAACTGTCTTTGTAGTTCCCACATTTTGAATAAATGCAAGTCCGCTATTTCTTGCCGCCAATGTAATCATCGTCATCATTCTTTGTTGCACTTCAACCACATTTCGTCTAAACCAGCTTGCGATACTAGTACCAAGGCTCGTTTCAGTTCTGCTCCCGCATCCTCTAAGGTTCTACCTTGTACTAGTACCTCCTACCTTTGAAGAAACACTGATTTCGTTTAGCAGTAGTGGCCCGTCGACTTCGAATGTTATTTTATTTAACTCGCTTCCTAAAACTTCAGTCGTGTTACTTTCCACAGTCCAGGTACAAATCGCAGACCGCTCTGGTTTTTTAAAGAAATTTCGTTATTTACTCTACTCTGGTAGCATGACTTCTTTTATTTCGCAAAATAGAGTGAAACGTTTGGGTTTTCGCGGTATTCCGCACTCTCGAACCCTTAGTGGTTCAAGCTCCATGCGCTCCGCGGTTATACATGGTGCTACAACCGTTTCGCTCAAACCAATGGGTGCTTCCTTGCCTATTATTAATTTCGAAGCTGTCTTACTTCCTAAAATTTGTGAAAATTTACCTACTATTAATATTTCTTCTGAAAATTTCGCTCATCTAGCTAATATCAAACTGCCGATCCGCTCTTTGCAAAATCTGGACCGATTGATTTATTACTTGGCGGGGATATTTTTCCTAAAGTTTTATTAAATGCCCGCATCCGAGGTTCAAGTGATCAACGTGTTGCAATTAACACTGTTTTTGAGTATGATCTAATGGGAGCTATTCCTGCCGCATCCTCTTCCCAGATCACTAGCTTATTTTGTACAACAGAGTCCGCTTCGCCTTTGGAAGATATTGTCGCTAAATTATGTGAAGTTGAAGATGTTCCTGAGGCAAAACCTTTCACACCTGATAAAATCTTAGTTGAAAAAAATTTTGTTGACACTATTCGCCGCAATGAGCAAGGACGGTATGTCGTCTTACTGCCCTTTATAGATCCAAAACCTTACTTTTCTGGTAGTCGTGATCTTACTTTACAGCGTTTTGTATCTTTAGAAAATCGTCTAATTAAACAGCCCGCAGTTTATGAACAATACCTTTCGTTTATGCGCGACTATTTAAATTCCAAACACATGCAACCTGTTCAAGTTGGTTCCTTATCTGGCAATTCTTATTACATCACGCATCATTGTGTTGTGAAACCAGAAAGTATAAGTACTAAACTACGGGTAGTTTTCAACGCTTCCGCTAACACTCTATCGCGATCCTCCTTAAATGATCATTTGTTTAGTGGGCCCCAACTTCAACCAGATATTACTGCAATTTTGTTGCAATTTCGTCTTCATCCTTATGTTATTACTGCAGATATTCGTCAAATCTATAGACAAATCCTTGTTAATCCCGCTCATTGTGACCATCAAAGATTTGTTTGGCGTTTTTCTTCTGGGGAACCTATTCAGGACTTTCAATTGAATACAGTAACCTATGGGATAGACGAATAGTACATAGCTTATACAAAGAGCAAACAGCAGTAATAGAATTAGAGCAGGAACGTAGAGAAGTACACATCAGGAAAGGAGTGAGACAGGGATGTTCCCTATCCCCACTAATTTTTAACTTGTACATTGAAGAGGCAATGAATACTGTCAAATGCAGGAAGACATTTGGAATTACTATGCAGGGACAAAAAATTGATATGCTTAGATTTGCTGATGATATAGCGGTATTAGCATCTAGCAAGGGAAGAGTTAGAAACTGCTCTTAATGAAATGGAAACGGTTCTAACAGAGAGATACGGTATGAAAATTAACACTACTAAAACTAAAGTACTATATGTAAGGGAGGCGAAAATAAATAAAAAACAAGAATACAAATAGGTAACAAGAACTTACAAGAGATTAATGATTTCTACTACCTAGGAAGCCAAATAACGCAAAATAGGAAAAGCGCAAAAGATATATCACAAAAATTAGCACAAGGTCTACTATATTTAACAAGAAAAGCAACTACTGTGTTCAAAGACTAACATAGAAATAAGGAAAAGATTGCTTACAACATATGTGTGGAGCACAGCACTGCGCGGCTGTGAAGCCTGGACAGTAGGAGAAGCGGACAAGAAAAAGGTAGAAGCCTTTGAAATGTGGTGCTACAGACGTATAATAAAGATATCATGGAAGGACAAAGTTAAGAATAAAGATGTACTAAAAATGGTAGGAGAAGAAAGAAATATGTGAAAAATGGTAAAAAATAGGAGATATACGATCATAGGCCACATACTACGGAATGAGGGAATAGTGCGGAATATATTAAGAGCAGAAATAGGAAAAAGAGAACTAGAGGTAGATCTAGGTTAGACTATTGCACATAGATAGTAAAAGATGTAGACTGTAGGAATTTTAGGGAAATGTGTAGAGTAGTTTAGAATAGAAATCAATGGAGGTATGCATCCAACCAGTTCCAAGATGGATAAACTAATGACGAAAAAAATAACTGTACTTCAACATGATAATTATTACAAGCAACTACAGGTATTGGTTGTGCAATATTCTTGAACAATGTTAATTGTGTGAAAGGATGTACTGGTAAAGTATTAATTCGGCAAATATCTAAGTGTTGGGGATCTTGACAGCCACAGGTTGCGTAACCCCCTTCACCTACCACTGAATTTCGGGGGAGAGTACGAACAAAGTATGGTGAACTTGTAACATGTAAAAATTCCGAACTGAATTATTTGTCAACACTACTGCTACAAACCCGTTAATTTAGTATTTATTTATTTAACGCTTTACCCAATATGAATTCCAATACTCTTGTATATTTAGTAAACCAATAAAATTAAAGCATTTTATTACTACAGCTGATAACACTATTACAGACCTTGCGCGTGTTCCTTACTCGTATGTAGAATATCTAAGATTCTCTAGTTGTTTGTTGACTAGTGATAGGTGGTTACTTTTTGTCTTCTCGTGAAGCCGAAAGGCCACTTGTCTGTGATATAAAACAGACGAGATGTTACAGGAAATTAAGTTTTCCTGGCGTAAGCGACGAAACAAGTAAAACAGTTAATTTAGTTGTCTAAGACAACAAAGTTATGAAGTAATTTGATCTTTACAACGGTTTGTTTTATAGGTAATTAATTACGATTTATAATAAAGTATATTGCAGTGCAACTTCCGTAATCTACAAAAATTCTAATAAAATATTAAGGTTATTCTACTTGGTTGATGTGTAAATAAAATTTATCAACATGGAAATTCATTTCGTACAAAATTTGTAAGCAGATTTGTTGGATAGCGCCGACACATGACAGAATGGTGACGCCGCAACAAGTGCTGACAGGTTGTTAGGTCGTTGACGCCGGTGGGTAAGCCCATTTGATTTCCTGAAATTTTTGCTGCATGTGCTGTATTTTATTTCGTATACACATATATGAATTTACGTAATATTTAATTGTTCATTTGTAAATTACCTTATGCTCTGTTATGCAAGTACTTTGCCGTACAGATAATTTAGCAGCCTATTTGTTAATAGAAAGAAGCTTAACTTTTTTAAGAGCTTAATATTTAAAATATATAGAATGATTATATTTCATTAATCATGTGTAAAAGATACTAAGTTACATCAATGATAGTAACATGTTGTTTGCAGCATTTGTTTAACTAAATGTTATTTCTTTTCTTGTTTACCGAAAGCTTATTTCAAGATGTTCAGTTTGAGTGCCTTCATTCCAGTAAATGAAATTTTAATTTGAAATTAATTAACAAATACATTATTGCATGTATAAAAATTTGAATCTCTTGTACAGTTCTCGTAGCGCTACTTCGGACTACTAAGTATAAATAAATAGTGTTAATAATATACAGACTTCAATTAAAATTCAGTAAAATTAAAAATTTAAAAATTTTAACTTTACATCTCCTGAGTAACGTAGTAATTATACTCATTATCTTTGTTAAGTTGCATCATCATGTACATAATTGTTTAATATGAGAATATAGAAACCTTTTTTTCTTCAGCTCATTATTTTATGAATATTTAATTTCCCTCAAAGATTTTATGACCGTTAAAAGAATTCATATAACGATTCAGTGATAAGTACTTGAAACAAAATTAAGGACTTCGTGTAGTCACAGAATTATTAGATAAATTATGTTTGTTAGTTGTAATTATGTTTCAGAGCCATCCTAGAACTTCGTCAGAGCAATAAGAAAGTAAGTAACGTATAGGTGGTATTAAACTTAATTCTTAAAGAGATTAGATAACTTTTAGGTTTCCAAATTTTCCCTTTAAACAAATTCATTTAGTCAGTTGCTCTATAAAAATGTAGGTGGCGTCCATCATCCTATTTTTTTTTTAACTTTAATTAAACCCACTCGCCCAAATTCATGCGACCGTGGGTTAAAAGCTCAGCTAGCTAAAAGTCATAAGAGTTTTCTTTTTCTAAAAGCCGCTTGTCATCCAACCTTACCCTGGTCTTGTTATAATTTATAAGATTTCTCGGTAGGTATAGAAAATCAACCACGATTTTTTTGCACTTACAAACTAATTGACATAGTAAATTCAGCCGTGGCTTGCTAGCTGCAGTCGCGACGGATGGGATCGCATAGGGGGTGCTATGGTGACATGTCGTCGCAAATCGAAATTGTGGGCACCACAATTATTTTAATTGAGTTCTGCCTAATATCGCAAGATGATGACACGGATTCCTTGTCGTTACTAGAGGCCTGTGAATTAAGGAAAAAGTCGACTTCTTCTGGCAAGAACCCAGGACAGCGAAATATCGGGGTACCAATTATCCCCTTAAAGTTACTGAAACCAAGCTTATATGTAGTACCTCGTCGCTGGAAAAAAGGACAAACAATTTGTCTGAACTATGACTCTACGATGCAATGATCAATTAATAGGCGCAACACCCTGTATATTAAAATATCTGAGTTCCTGTGTACAGTAATTAATTTCCCTCTCTTTACCAATATTAACTCACGCTGAAGGCTAACGCCATGACATTCAATATGAAACACATCCAGTATAAGTCAGTTTTCAAATAATACGCTTTTATTTTCTACGTTACAGAAATTATTGTCAACATCACATTTGTACGTCTCCTGAGGAGTGTAAAATAATAATAATTAATCTATGTTCTAACGGATCCTCCTATATCTGTGCGAAAATAATGATAGCTGCTAATAATCTAAAAAACTAAGCAAAGAATTTTAAAGTAATGTTATATGAGACACATCTATACATATTTTTAAACCGTACAGCTATAGATTAAAAATGTTTAAGGCAATGAATATTACTTACAGCACAGAAATATTGTTGTAAATCCAGGAATTCAGCACAGGGTTTCTTTGATGGTATCACAAAACTATGTGGAAGCTCCAGGACTAGGACGGCAACATAAGCAATCTCTGAAGGCGGTTTCAGACGCGGCACAATAAAATGTATTCCATGAACTACTAACTTACTATTTAGAAAGATCCCGCTTGAACTAGACTTGCAATTGAAACTAAAAGATGTATTTATAGAAATATCGTATTAGTGTGTTAATAATTAATTCCTTAGCCTAATATCGTAAAACTAAAGACTTTATATACGTTGGGTAAGGGTTTCCACTGAATTACCCTCGGATCGCACAACTCACCGTAGACATTAAATATCCGTCTCCATTAAGAACTAGAAACGTATTGGTTGTTTAAAACCAATTTCGTCGACACGTTAATCAAATCCCCCAATAGAAATACGGAGTAACAATTCGATCAAGCACCACGCCCTTGATTTGAATTCTTTAAAAGCACATCTTCCGCGCGCGACCTGTTCTATCTTCCGTCTCCGAGCTACCGATAGTGCATTTACACCTTAACCCTGGAGTCCCCAACGCTGACTGACTCTGAAGAACTACGAACTACCCTATGTTACCACTCTCGGAAATGAGTGGGGTGTAACAACTAACCTGAACGCGTGCTTGACATGCACGTGAAACGTGAAAGTGACTTCTTACTAAAACCTCTTAGCATCTATTCTGAGAATGGGATGAGCTGTACTTAACGGTACCACACGGCTTACGAAGGATATGTATTGAATAGAGACGCTTACTCATCTTGGGTTTTTAAAATGACTAACATGCCAAATGGAATTTCGACCACCTGCAATAACAAGCATAAGATAAACTATTTTAAAACTACCTTGAGTAAATCACAATGCACCTAACTTCCTAAAATATGAATCTTAAAATGAAAAAGTATACGAGATAGGTAATGTGAATTTATTAAATAAAACCGAAGCCTACATAATTAGAAAATAATAGACGGAGAACTTAGCTGTATATAGGCTGTGTGGAAATTTCAGGGAACTGTGTAGGCTAGCTCAGATTATAGATAAGTGGAGGTACGTGTCCAACCAGTTTCAGGACGGATAACCTTATAACGAAAAAATAAGTGGATATAAATCTGGTGATTATTATAAACAACTACAGGTGTTGGTTGTGAAATATCTACAACTAATGTTGACTGTGAGAAAAGATATATTGGAAAAAATATTAAATCGGTAAATATTCAAGTGCTGAGGGAACTTAGCAGCCACACGCTGCTTATCCCCCTTCACAACCTTACATGTGATTTTCCAATGCTCCACCTGAAGGCACTATTGGTCAGACAGCGAATTTTTTTTACCTGAAAAATTTTGGATTTTGCTGAACCCTTTGTTACGTTTATTTTCGATGATAGATGCAAATACGTCCTTTTTTGTGGTAATTCGTTTTTCATTCACCTAGCTTCCGTTTCTATTCAAAACCTTATCCTGTATTTTTACCTCGTTACAATAGTATGCACAATCATAACATTTCTTTCAACTCTATTCATTCTAAAACGAATATTTATTCGATAAATGAAATGGTCAATACCTTGTTTTAGGTATCCGTTAATTTGTTAAACATTCCGATAACGGATAATTGCTTTCTCTTGTGTTTCCCATTTAAAGACTTGTCGAAATCATATATACTACTATCACTTGATAGCGTGTTTTTCAGTTTGCTAATCGCGCT
Source organism: Platerodrilus igneus (assembly GCA_036346225.1). Lineage (NCBI taxonomy): Eukaryota > Metazoa > Arthropoda > Insecta > Coleoptera > Lycidae > Platerodrilus > Platerodrilus igneus. The sequence continues at coordinate 398,263 of JARFIW010000888.1, read as the reverse complement.
TTGATAACGTGAGACTTGCAGTTCAAACTGGTGTTATTTGAACCCATGTTTAATTTGATTTTGCAGGTTGTGTGTTGAAATATTTTCTACACTATTCGTCCCAGTACTTCAAAAGCGATGCACGTTTTTTTGTTCGACAACTAGGAGGTATCTTGCGTGTTCTGGTCAGTTTTCCGCGCTTACCCATTCTAATCAGATTCCCCTTTTAGCTCTTACCTGGAGGCCAAATGGGTTCTTTGTTTATGTAGGATCAACTGTTCGGTGACGTAGACCAACTGCTTTTGTCTGTAGACCGCTGCTGTAGTTAAGGTGGCAGGGTTAAATGGATCCTGACTAGCGTGGCGTTGCTGTACTGATTCACCCCGACGGGTTGCAAGGTAAGCATCCCGACGTTTTCTTTTATGCATATCGAGGATTATGAATTATCAGCGGTTGATGTTGTAAAACCCGTTCACCATACATGTTTAAAAGCTAGCTTCGCTAGTGTATTTGGTTATATTTCTTTAATTCTTACTACAACTTGGTCTACATTTAATACTTTAATTTAATTTATTATTAAGAAAATCTAAGCATTACTTTTTTCCAATGAGTTTTATTACATTAGCTACGAAATGTGCACTTCGGGGATCCATTATGAAATTTGTTCTTTACAATATAACTTAAATTGAATACTTCTCTTTGTTCATTGTTAATAGATAATCGTGGGCGATGTGTTTTTTTTGTTTTTTTGGCATTTAGGCGAATCCCCCTACTCTCGCGGTTGGTAGTCCTGGTATTTACTTTTCTTCCGGCTACGTCCAGGCGCGTAGCATAAATTCTGACGCTGTGGCTGAGGCTGCGAGTTTGTTTGAGTTAATTTTTGTGCTCCGATTTTATTTCGTGTAACTTTGGCCCCAATTTTGTTTTAGTTAACGGTTACTTCGATTTGGTTTTGATTAATTTCTGCTGTGGGTTTTAGTTAATTTTTGCTCCGATTTTTTTGTTGTTAGTGTCTAAGTTCCTACATTACCCGCATTTCTCAGCCTGATGCTACTTGTTTTTTCTTCTTTTACGTTCGACCTATTGTTTATTCTTTCTTGTTCTTTCGGCTCTTTGGTGTGCCTCATATAAGAATCGGTTTTTTTATTTCTTGTGTAGGTTCGATCTGCTTAAACTTTGATTTTGTTCTTTTCCGTGATTGCTAAATATCCTTGGTTAGCTCATGTCAAATTATTGGACTTGTGTTTTCGCTAATAATCCTAGACGCTTTGAAAACTCTGGCGCCCTATTTCTGAGTTTAGTGACTTTATATTTCTCTTACGTTTAGTACTTTTTTTTGAAATTTAATCCGTTTGTTACTTCCGCATTGAATAAAACCGTTTTGTTGCGATTCACTTGTGATATTTTATAGTTTATTCGGTTGAGGTTGGTATTTAGGCGAATCCTCCCACTCTCGCGGTTGGTAGTTAGCCTGGTATTTATTTTTCTTCTGGCTACGTCCAAGTACGTAGCACCTTGCTGTTCCAAGCAAGATAGGGATCTTTAATGTGCGTGACAACACTCACACACGCGACCTTCATTTTACCTCTAATCCGAACGAGGGCGCACTTTTGTGAAAAATGCTGGCCTAACATTTTTCAAGCGGACTGCGTCGGGATTCAAGCCCGGGACTTTGGGCGTAGTAGTCACACGCATACCAACTACACGAATGAACCGCCAACCCCCTTCACAACCACTGAATATCGGAGAAATAGAGAATATAATTGTAAAACTTTAGAAGGGGACCGAACTGCATCTAACAAGAGGAAACAGCGCCTATGATCAACGACAAAAAACAAAGAAACAGGAGGAAAATTGTTGAAAGCATATGTGCGGAGCACAGCGCAGTGAAAAACGGGCAGTGAGAAAAACAGACAGAAAAACGGTAGTAGCATTTTGTAATGTTTTGCTTCAAATGTATAAGGATGATAGCATGGCAGATAAAGTTAATAACAGATAGGCTATAGAAATAGTAGGAAAATAAAGATATCCGTGGAAAAAAAATAGGAGAAATAAAAGGGCAGAGTATGCTCTAAGGCATTTTTGAGAAATTATGGGATATATTACAAGCATAAATAGGAAAAGTGAGGTGGATGTAGACCTACATTAGATAGTGATAGATGCGGACTGTGCAAATTTCGGGGAAATGTGTAGGCTAGTTCAGAATAGGAAAAAATGAAGATACGCGTCTAATCAGTTCCATAACTGAAAACCTAATGATGATGATAATGATGGAAAATTTGTAAAGGTCAGGAAATATAGCAATTAGTCTTCTGCGGTTAATCTTAGTATTATTTTCAATTTCCAACAAAATATCTTCGTCGTAAATATCGAGCCCGTTTCTCTTGATCTTTGATGTACGGCTTGCGCGGCTGGTATGTTTTCTGTTGGAATATTTTTCGGTGTATTTTCGTTCCGCAGAACGAGCATTGTACTTCGCCATAGAGTAAATGCATATTTAACAGCTTGGCAATATTATCCATAGAACAGAAATGTATAACAACAATACCAAATTTCAATAAAAAAGTAATTGAAAAGTTTGTAAGCAAAAAGAATCGGCGTATGGATTTCGTTTACAAAAAAAAAATACGAAAAGTTTAGAAAATAATTTTAGCTATAGCATCAAGACATGCAGAATTGCCGTTTTTATAGATCACAAGCCGCCAGTGATTCCAGCTAGCCGTAACTTTTTCCAAAATTTTTCTAAACCTTGTTGTTTATTATTTTCATCTTTACTTAACCGCAGGTCACTTTTTGCTACAAATTTCTCCTTAACATCCCTTTAGCACTTTTTGACAACACTCTGCTTTGAACCATTTTGCCAAACTACCAAATAAAAGAGATGTCCTAATTGGCTTCAGGCGCCTATTTTAGAATATGTAACAGATAAATCAATAATTAATAATAAATACCTTTATCTTAATAATAAATAGCATTCGTTTTTTATACCTATTCGGATCTAGTTGGAAGAAAAATTTTTTTTAATTAAATTTCAAATTATAAGAAATTCTATTCGTTTCGAATAAGAAAGATTGAAATTATTTTATAAGATAATTTTCACTGGAAGTAAAAATATTGCAATTTATATTTTTGAAAATGCAACACGCATAAAAATAGAAGCTCTTAAAATTGGACCTACCGTTTCTATAGTACTATTTTAAATTAATTTAAATACTTACAAAGGCATGTAAGAGTTATGGCAGTTTTCAGAACAAATGGTACTGGCAGAATTCGCACAACCGGTTTTTTCACGATAATTAGGAAAAAGACGTTTTGTTTATTCGCAAACTCACTTAACTGGTCAAGATCGCCTGTCTCATGGTTTGAAACGGTACGATGTAATGTAAAATTCGTTCCAAATCCTCGGCATTTTGTATTCGTTTTGATCACGTGGTTCGTACGTACGTCACCCGTCTTTACTAGAATTTCACAAATGTACCGAACGAAATCTGTTTAACGAACTAACTGAGTCTCTGTGAAGTTTGTTTGCTCATTAAATAAAACAGCTATCAACCCACCCGTCACGATACGCTATCGTTACCTAATTCGTAATAATACGTCCGTCCACTTAAAAATATTAGGATGAGTGAGTGAGTAGTATTTATTGTTTATATGGTTTTATTATTAAAGTCGGCAAACTGGTTTAGTTCCAAGCGATAGATAGAAGCTACTGCTCATTGAATAATATCTATCAGGTGTGATCTGAAAGCATTTTATCGGTTAGAGAAGAACTTTTTTAACCATGTCTTCTTTGTTTTATGAAATGTAATTGCGTTGCAAGCATCACTTCGAATAACCAATAAACTGTCAATTCAGTTTGATGTAATTATGTATTGTTATGAAAAATTTCCCTTAATTAAGCGCGTTATCTCCAAAGTAAATAATAGTTACGTTAATACTCGAGTACAAAATAGTTAATTATTAATGTATACATGTAAGTAAAATGATTTTTGTTTTACAAACAATTTTTAATTTATACAAAGCTACTTTGACGTCCATAAAGAGAAATTATAATTGAAATTCTAATTTTTTTTTTGTTTGAAATTAAAAACTATTAAGTAACGTATTTATAATAAATGCGCTACAATTTATTGTTTTCTCACTGCAATAAAATATCTTAATTTGTACAGGAAGGTAATTAAGCACCTAACCAAACTTCCGGATAATATTCTTGATTCAATTTTAATGAAATAAAATCATGTAAACAGAGCTCCTAAACGACCTTGTTTTCGAGATAACAATACAATGATGAAATTTACAACCGAAAGTTATATTTTCAGAATAAATAGAGAAACGTAAATAGGATTAATTTTAAACCCGTTGATCTATTTGAACACATGAGGGAAAGATACTTTAGGCAAAACATGCTGTTTGAGATGTATATCGGGGGCGTAAGAATCCGGAGGGCAGGAGTGACAATGCCACATATCCTGTTGAGGTGTCGAGCCCAAGAAGCCATAGGCTCAATTTTAATAAACTATTACCAAATATTTTTGAGATGCTTATTTCACAATTTTTTTTAGAAAACTTAAGATTACTTGAAACCACAAGTACATTATTAGAATTCTTCTTTTTTCCTATACCTCCTTGTAATATAACACCCTCTATTCTCCAAAAAGTCTTAGAATGTATCCTGCCCCTCTTCTCCTATTTTATTTTGTGTTTTCCAACAAATATCTTTATTCCCTACTATTTCTATAACCTCTTTGTTATTAACTTTACCTGTCCATGCTGTCATCATTATACAAACTTTCTAGTTAGCGCCTGAAGTGAGCGGACGTGTTTTACAGAAGTCGCGCTTCAGCTGCAAACAAGTAAGTTTTTATGTAGGGTTTATTATTATATTTTTATATTAAAAGCTTTATTATTTATTGTATTTAATTTCATTATGGCGTGGCATTAGTTTTAAACACAGGGCAGTGAAATAAAATCAATAATTTAATCCGTCAAATAATAAATAAATCGCGTTTTCTTCGAATTTTAAACTAAAATCCGCGTTTAAAATAAACTAAGTTAAACTCCGAGATAATAAACCAAAAACTAATAAACTAACATCTCAAAATAATTTCGAAAATAATTTAAAATACTTTTTAGTAAATTTACAGGAAAAACCGCGTAAATCGTGTAAAATCCGTCTAAAATCATCAAATAAATTCGAGAAAATTTTGTAGCGTGCGTGCAATAAAATAATAAATTAAAAACCAAAATCTAAGGCCTTCTTGAATAAAACAAATAGGTTAAAAACAGTAAATTTTGAAATAAGTTAAGCCTAAATATTCCATATTTTAAGTACACGCGTACTTAAAGATTGCTTAAAGTCGTTTTTTTAGTGTAAGTAGTGATGTAGCACGTAAAGCTCGTACCAAGCTTCGAGTAAACACGGGATAAATACTTCCGGTAACTGTATTCCAAAAGAACGTGCTTTTATTTGTGGTTTCTGTATTTAATTTAAAGTCTGGCATTTTATAAATTTAATTTTAAGAGTAATTAGCTTATATAAATTTGAAATTTGATTTCGCGATTTAAAAATTTAAATAAATAAATAGTGTTGTTTGCGGTATATTTATATTAGGTTGCGATTTTGTTCTGACCTCATTGTTATTTTGACCTTTAGTGTTCATTTTATCTTTGATAAATTTGTAATTTCATTTTGCGGTTCGAGAATAATAAATAAATAAATTTAAATAAATAAATACAGGGAAGTTTACGGTTCATTCTAAATCTAAGTATTTTATTGGAACAGCGTTTTGTTTTGCACCCGCTGTTGTTTTATCTTTAGTTGTTCATCGCGTCGAAACGGTCAGGGCGTTTTTGATCTGGATTTTTGTTTGTTTCTGTAATCTCTTAGTTGTTCTGATTCTTAAGCATGGTTGTCTACCGTGATGAGGAGCCGTTACCGAAGAAGCAGAGGGGTGATCGGTCGGAGTTTGTCAGGACTAAGCTGTCGGAGACTGGGTTGATCGCGAAGGTCGGAGAGAAAGAGCTCGTGGTCGTGGAGGGAGCCTGGGTTTGCGGTGGTGGAGTCGGAGGGGCCGGCGCCCTCGTGTCGAGCCTGAGTCGTCCGCAACGTCGAGAGATCAGCAACGGAAGCGTTGCGGTTAGCGATCTAGACGAGCTGGATCTCTTGATGTTCGGGGCGAAGAAGGCGCACGGCATTATACACAAACAGATCCCTGCCACTTCAGCAACCATCACCGTGGACGACAGGAGGGTGATTCGCAACGCGGACAAGTTCCCGGACGTTGCGAATCAGCTTTTGGGGATGGTTTGGGGGTCTTAGGATGGTGCCAGGTGAGGTGAAGGAGGCTGTGGCCGAAATAGCAGTCGCAGCAGCGAGGACGGAGCAGGCCGCAGTAGGACAGAGAGGTTCAAGAGGTCGCTTGGGTAGTTTCATATGCAGGTGCAGTGGCGAAGAAGGTAGGGTCGACAGTCGCAGTTCGTGTCGACGCCAATCCAGGGGTCAAAGAAGACGTCATGGTGACGTTAAAGAAGAAAGTTGATTCGGCCAAGGATGGGTTTATTGTTGTTGAAGCACATAGGACGCGTAGGGGTGGCGTTGTTGTCGAGTGTGCTGGTCGTGAGGACGCCAACCGGTTGCAGTCGATGGTGAACGGGGCTTGTCAAGATCTGACGGCGAGGACCATTGAGAAGAGGAGGCCGCGCATCGTGCTCCCTGGGGTGAAGAGGGAGATCAAGCAAGAAGAGCTCGTGAAGAGGTTGGTTGTTCAAAACCCCCGCTTCAGGGGGCTTAGGTTCGAGGAGGAGGTCAAGGAGAAGTTCCAATTCGGCGGCAGGGGACCCAGAAATCAGTTGGCCAGCGTTGTTTTCGAGGTGTCGCCGGAGGCTAGGAGGTGTTTCTTGGCGGACTCGGTCAGTCTGAGTTGACGTAGAGTTTGAGATCGTGATCATTTGTCGATAATTCAGTGTTATCGCTGTTACGAGTTCGGCCACAAATCAGCAGAGTGCAAAGAGCGGGTGCAGTTTTGCGGTAACTGCGCCGAAGTGGGGCATGAGTTCAAAAGCTGTAGGCAGGCAGTTTCTTGTTGTGTGGTCTGTGCGAGGTCGAACGATAGGGTTGGTAGTGTCAGTGTCCAGCCAGTGCCCAACGATGCAGTGTTTGAAGGCCATCATCACCAGGAACATTGACTATGGATCCTAGGCCATTAGACGATATTCCAAGAAGCATGAAGGTCAAATGTGTGCAAGTTAATTTAGGCAAAGGTAAAGGGGCCACAAATAATTTCGTTAAGATAATAAACGAAAATAAAATCGATATCGAGCTCATACAGGAACCGCACCTGTATGACTACAAAATAACAGGTTTTGAGAGGGGGGTCACCGTCTTAAACGCGAATAATGAAAGACGGCGCAGCGGAATATTAATAAATAATGGGACGTGTGTGTGCCGATATTTTATTAAATAATTTGTCCAACGAGTTTATATCCACCGCGAAAATAAAAACAAGGACAAACACATTCTACGTAATAAGCGCGTACATTCCTCCAATCGACTCCCGACGGAAAAATTCTCAAACCGTGGACTTAATAAATCAAATCGAAGCAATTTTTCGCAAAATTGAAAGGAATAAAAAACTAATAATTGGGGAAGTCACCGTTATGGGGTAGCCCTATCGAAGACGATAGGGGCTCGCAGGCTGCTGATCTTTTTACGAAGTGACATCTTTGTGTGATAAACACTAATGGTTCACCTACGTTTGAGAAGCATAGAGGCATCAGTTTTATATATGTACTGCAGCCTCGCACGAGATGCTAAAAATAATTTATAATTGAGAACTTAGGTCGGATGAGATAACGCTCTCTGACCATAAATTAAATACGTGGGATATCGATGACGAGAAAAACACAAACGAGCAACTAACTATCTTTCCGCGGTTCTGTAATAAAAAAGCAAATTGGGAGCGGTTTAAACAAAAATTTGGCGAAAGCATCCCTGCGCTCGAAAACAAGCTATTAAACTGCTAAAAGTCAAACGAAATAGAAACACTCGAGAAAAAAATTAAACAACGCGGTGGTAAATGCGTCGTCGTACTCCATGCCGCAAAAGAAAACATTCAAAGACAGCGTGCTCTGGTGGACTCGAGAACTAACCACCAAACGGGCAGAAACGCGTAACCTAAAGCACCGCTATCAACGCGCCTCGGGAGAAATAAGAGAACAATGGAGACTCGAATATAATCAAAGTAACCGCGAATATAAAATATTAATAGAAAAAACGCAAACAAATAAATTTAAAGAATTCTGCACGCAAAGTTCCGAACAGGAACCTTGCTAATGACGAAAAAATAAGTGCACTTAAATCTGATAATTATTATAAACAACTACAGGTGTTGGTTGTGAAATATTTTCAACTAATGTTGATCGTGCAAAGGGATATATTGGAAAAACCATTAGTTCGACAAAAGTTCAAGTGCTAGGGGAACTTGGCAGCCGCAGGCTGATAACCCCCTTCACATACCCTACATGTGATTTTCTAATGCTCCACCCGAAGGTACTACATTGGCCAGGAAGCGAGTTTTTTTTACCTGGAAAATTTGGAATTTTGCCGAACCCTTGCTGTTCCAAGCAACCTAGGGATCTTTAACGTGCGTGACAACACTCACACACGGGACCTCCATTTTATCTCTCATTCCAGCGAACATGCATTTTTGTGAAAAATGCTCGGCTAATATTTTTCAAGTAGACCGTGTCGAAATTCGAACCCAGGATCTTAGGCATACCAACTACGCCACGGAGCCCCCTTCCCCTCACATACCAATGAATATCGAGGAAATAGGGTAAATAACTGTAGATAAGGTGACTGAACTGCATCAAACAAGAAAGAACAGTAGCTATGTTCAAAAACAACAAACATAGAAACAAGAAAAAAATTGTTCAAAGCATATGTGTGGAGCACAACACAGTACGTCTGTGAAATAGGAGCAGTAAGAAAAGCAGACAGAAAGAGATAGAAGCCTTGTGGAACGTTGTGCTTCAGATGTACAAGGATGGTGGCATGGACAGACAAAGTTAATAACAAATAGGTTATAGAAATAGTAGAGGTATAAAGATATCTGTGGAAAGAAAAAAAAATAGGAGAAATAGAAGGGCGGGATACGTTCTACGGCATTTTTGGAGAATAGTACGAAGCAGTGATAGGTAAAAAGAGGTAGAGGTAGATCGAGATCGCATGGAAATAGTGATAGATGCAGACTGTGTAAATGTGAAAGTTAGTTCACAATAGGAAACAATGAGGGTATGCGTGTAACTAGTTCCTGTATTGAAGACCTAATGCTGATAAATCGTTTCATTGTAAATAAAAATGTAACTGTATACTGGGTGTTCCTAAATATCAAGTACATGCGAAAGGGTGTGATTCTTTGGCGAATTTTATGACTAAAAATTTATAGAAATAAGATCAAATTTGGAGTATAGTTTACGCTGTAGAACTCACATCATTGAACATATCTAATGGTTGTCAGAATCTAAAGGGTGGTGGTTTCTTGGGAGTCATGCACCCTTTTTTCCCTCTAAACTCTTTTGAGGTGCTTTGCTGGTAGATTTAAAAACACAAAATGAACTTTCTGTTTTGTTTAAATACTTTTTGGTCTCTTGCAGTTTTTTCGTATCTGTGACCGTTATTTAGGAAAATAATAAGAAACTATTTTCTGCGACGTAGTAAGTATTTAAAATACAAAAAATTAATAATCCAAAAACCTAAATACTAACTATAGCAAAGAAATCATGTTAAAGTAAATGTTGAAAGTGACCTCTTCCAGTCCTTAAACATGTGTCCACTCTTCGTCTCATTGATGCCCGTACTCTTTCAAACACCCAGGTATTTCTTACGATTTCAAATGCTGTTATAATTCGATTTCGTAAATCATCAACGTCATTCACTCGTGTTACATACACTAGAGATTTGAGAAGCCCCATAGGAAAAAAATTAAGCTAATTAAGTCAGGGAATCTAGGGGGCCATGACTGAAGACTACTCCGTCCTATCCACTTCTTCTCATACACTTCATTTAAATATTCCCTTGCTAAAATAGAAAAAAGTGCCGGAAGCGCTATCGTGCATATATCACATTTCATTTATTAACAAAAGAAGTAAATTTTCGAGTAATAAAAGCAATTTGTGTTGCAAGAAATACCTGTATGAGTGACCAGTAAGTCGACCAGGCAAAAAGAAAAGACCAATCAAATAATCTCCAATCACACAACCCCGTACATTTAATGAGAACTGCACTTGAAAATGCGTGTCTACAATTCTATGTGGATTGTCTTCAGCCCATACGTTATTGTTGTGAAAATTTATAATAGAATTTCTTGAAACATTGGCTTCGTCGGTAAAAATGATTTTACAATCAAAATTGGGGTTTACTACTTACTCTATTTGGTATCAGTGGCAGAAATTAATCTTTAAGGAGAAATCACGCGGAATGAGTGCCTGCAATCTTTGAATGTAGTAAGGGTATAGTAGAGAATCACGCAGGATACGCCAAACAACTTGATGACTAACATTTAAATGTTCGCCGATTTTTCTGGTACTAGTGTCTGATTTCATTTAGAATAGCTTCTTCGATCTGTGGTGTTTTAACAGTACGTACGTGGTCTACCTGCATCATTTACTAAGAGTTCCAGTTTCTACAAGACGTCTATGAATATCCGAAAATATTCGTTGATCAGGTATCATTCTATTGGGATAGCGTTCCATGTACAGATGTTTGGCTTCTCGTAACAAAAACGGTCGTTTTGTAATATCTTTGCCCTTTAAAATTTCTGAACCCCCATTCGTGGCTACGAGATCGATTTCTATTAAAAGATTTTTGTCATTAGAACGTCGTTTGCTAAAAAATCCTGAAATGTATTCAGAGAATAAAAAATTTATGGAGGATTATTTGAAAAGCAGTCACATGGCTCAAGTGGAATCGCCTGAACATTCGTCGGTTCATGAGAGCATGTATTTACATTCCCCATCATGCTGTACATAAACGTGATAGCACTACCACCAAATTGCGTGTGGTTTTCGATGCTTCGTGTCAGGATCAATCTGGAAATTCGTTAAATGATAGCTTGGCTATTGGCTCTGCTCTGCAAAAACACATTGCAGTTTTGTTATTACACTTTCGTGTACATCCTATCGTAATTACAGCTGATATTAAACAAATGTATCGGCAGATTTTGGTTAAAGATACTCATCGTGATTATCAACGTATCGTCTGGAAATTTTCTTCGTCGGATCCTATTATGGACTTTAAATTAAATACTGTGACTTATGGAGTTTCGTCGTTGCCTTTTTTTGGCCTTGCGTACTGTTCAAGAATTGGTAAGGTTAGAATCGATTAATTTTCCTTTCGCGTTATCGGTATTGGCCAGCGATACCTATGTTGTTGATTTAGTTTCTGGATGCCATTCGATTGAAGCTGCAAATCTAATTGGTGAATTGAATAGTATTTGCACTAGTGGTGGTTTTCAATTAAGAAAATGGAATAATTGCCCGGAAGTGATGTCCAACTTGAAGGAGTCCCTGTCCAGTTCGGAAGCAATTACATTTCATGATAAAGATGGTGGTTCAATAAAAGTTTTGGGTCTTTCGTGGCGCGCTCTTATAGATGTATTTTTATACAACTTAAACGCAGAAGAGCGCACTTGTACTAACCGTAATATTTTGTCAGCTATTGCAAAAAATTTTGATCATCTCGGTTTGATAGCGCTTTTAGTGCTTTTCGCTAAACGTTTAGTTCAAGATCTTTGGCTTTTAGGCCTCGGTTGGGACCAAGAGTCGCCATTGGAAACATTTTTTGGGTGAATTGCCAGGGGTTTCGAATATTGAGATTTCGCGTCGCATCGTAAGTAATAATTTTAAAAAGGCGGAGTTGCAGGGGTTCTGTGATGCTTCTGAAGCTGGGTCTATTTTCGTTCGTTCGATTTAGAAGGTAATATTACCATGTCATTAGTATGCGCAAAATCGAAGGTTGCTTCTACTAATTGCGTTTTATTGTCCCCTCTCGAATTGTGTGCTGCCGTACTCTTGGCAGATTTAGTAGATTTCGTCAAAAATACTTTTACAGATAGTTTATCATTTAGTAATATTTTCACGTGGTCAGATTCCACTGTTTTTGGATTCGGTCTTCCTCGCATAAGTGGAAGACCTTTGTTAGCAATTGCATTTCGCATATTCAAAAACGTATTCCTCCATCTTCGTGTTTCATGTTAAGTCCCAGGACATCCTGGCGGAGTTTGCCTCACGTGGACTTTTGGTTTCAGAGTTGGTTCATCATCCATTATGGTGGACAGGGTCTTCCTGGTTACTACGTCGTAGCGAAGAATGGCCCGCAATGTCGCTGCCAAAACTTATCGACTCATCTCAGATGGAAGTCGAATATCGTACTCTGTCGTTAACAGTCGTTATGCTTGAGAATTTCTTAGATTTGTTATTGGATAAATTTTCAAAACTGAAGAAAATTTGTAGGATTATTACATGTATTCGTCATTTCATTCGTAATGTTCAATGTTTGCATTCAAAATATTCTGATGGTTAGTCCCTAGCTCAGCAACAAGAGGCTATGTATTTTTTGATTAGAAGAGTTCAAACAAATGTTTTTGCCAAAGACATATTAAAACTAAAAAACATGTTAGTAAACAACTATGTAGCAATAGTCCGTTTATAGATAGTCGTGATTTGTTGAGAGTGGACGGTCGCCTCTGTAATTCAGAGTTATGCAAAATGTCAAATTTTGCTTCCTCGGTCGCATCGGTTGACTGAAATTATTCTATTAGATTGTCATGAAAGACATTTACATCTGGGAAATCGAACAACCCAATTTTTATTAACTCAAAATTATTGGATCTTGTCCGCAAAGAGGGCTATTCGGCATTGTTTGAAATCCTGCATTCGTTATTTTCGTGTAAACTAAACCCTCTTATGGGGATTTACTAGCTTCTAGGTTAACTTCGGGTAAGGCGTTTTCGCAAACGGGAGTCGACTTTGGTGGACCTTTCTTTGTCATGATGAATCGGTGTCGTGGCGCAAAATCATTGAAAGCGTACATTTGCTTAGTTATTTGTTTCAGTATTTATATATAGTTCTCGCAATTTCTAAACCGACTTTCGTCACAAGTGACGTCACGCCATATCAACTACAAATGATATTCTTGTCTTATTTTAATTCTAGAAAAAAAGTTTTCTTCTCGGTTTGTAAATTTTTCAATGTTGCCGCCTTCGTTTGAGACATTTGTCGACAACTGATGTTACTTGCATTGGTTATGTTAGATTTTCGTTGACGTTCTTATTTCATGTCATTAACCTCTTGCGTAGTTTTAGTCCCGTGTTTTGTGTTATTCTTGCTTGCATTTAAAATTGTTCGTTTCAGAACAGGCTAGTGTTATTTTTGTTTGGGTGAATAAACCATGTCTTGTTCACGTTTAGGAAGTATAGAGGGATAACCTTAACAACAAATTTTCATAACTGGTCGTTCTCTTACTTTAGGTTACTAAACATAACCTCTGGAAGTCTTGAGTATTGGTGGCTATTATTCCATGCCCGGTATAACATTCATATGGCTATTTAATTAAGAAGATATAACATATTAAAGATCATTCAATTAAAATATTTAAAAAATGCTCAATAGTACAAATTCCCACATAATAACATTTATTATTAAGCTAAATAACTTAGACTGCAATTTTGTCAGTATAAAATCATTTTATAAGATACTTTTAAAAAGTATAGTAGAATTTATTTAAGAAGAGCCTGTACGTCATCATGCACACACGGCTAAAACGATATCAGGTTAGTTCATTGTTTATAAATAGGCGTGTTTGTTCAGTATATCAGTGGCGTAGATAATTTGCTGTTAAATTTCAATTGATATTTGTGGCTTTGATATTCTTTATTTATTTCTTACGCCTTCATAGTTTTCTTTCTGTTTCTTTGTGTTTTATGCCTTGCTTATTCACGTATTCGCCATGTAAATTTAAATCACGAACAAAATAAAACTTGATTTTAGAATATTTACTCTAAGGAGTTTAATAAAATTTATTAAATGTGCTACGCCACTGGCTTTCAAGGTTTGGCCATATGTCAAATGACGTATAGGTTATTCTTAAATAAATTCTACTCTAACAAACCACATTCGGTCACCAATAACTAAATACTTGCAAAATCTATATTGTACCGATAGGTTCTTGTAGTTACGAGGAATTGCTATTTTGATAAGTGGCAACGGCGCCAATATATGACATCACAAATATTGATGACGAAAGTTGGTTTAGAAAATGCAAGAACTATAAGTTTGTCGGTTTAGGTTTCTTAGTTAATAGTGTAACACTGTTTTAGTACAGTCGGTTATGTAAAAATAACTCGCTATTATTTCTCATATTGGTTTATTTTCTAGTTTAATTTTAGCGTCCCAATTATCAGGATAACGGTTTTGTAACATAAATATGTCTGCGATTTTAAACGGCTTCAAAAGCTCCGTTCCCAAGTAGCCAGAGCAGGGTTCTTGGAAAATATAATCCAAAGATTTAATTAACATTCCCAAGGTACGAAGCTTTACTTGGAAGGCACTCAACGTGTCAGATTAGTAGTATCTACTAATAGATGTCAATCAAGTAGCTAAGACCCTAGTTATGTATAAAACAGCCCGAGTTGTCTGAATAATTTTCAATTAGTTTGGGTACTTAACTAAAATTATAGTTTCGGAGTTTTCTTGTGAGGGAGATTTTGGCTATCCTAAAGCAATTGTTAGTTTTTATTAACTTTTAAGATTTATGACAGGCTTAACCTTTTCGATTATGAGAGCTAAACTGGACTGGGTATTTTTCAATTAACTTAAAGGTATATAAGGAGTTCAGCGTGGGATGGAAGGGGCTTTTTTTATTTAGATACTTCCGACAGACAGGTTGTTGATTTCTGTACTTTTGAAAGTAAAGTGATGTGTGTTCTTTATTTTATTCTGAGTAAGTACTTTCCCAGTTACTAAAACAGAGGTTATGGTATTTTTTAAATAATGAACTCAAGGGTTGTGTTATGAATTATGTATCCGTAATTGTTTAACTAAATTGTGCCGACGTTCTGTAAAAATACCGACGTTCAGATTAAAGCTCTGAGCTTGTGCTTAAGTTGAATGCGTTAAAATTTTAATCCCTGCGTACTTATTTCGGCAGACAGCGAGATTTCAGCAGGGTACACCGCTTCATTGCTATTTCGACGGTAGCCTGGGGGCTCACGCAATAGCTTAGCAACGAAACCTACCTGATTACGCAATTTTCAGGTCGGGTATAGTAGTAAAGGACTCCCGTAGTGATAATATTTATGTGTACTTGTACGAGTTCCGTTACAGTAATAGTCGACTGGTTAAAAGGTCGTTTCTGTCTCGTTAATTGGAGACACCCTTATTAACTTAGAGCGTGGGTCACAGTAGGTAACTTTATTAGAATACTGTATATATAATTAATTATTGTATTGGGGTGTTTGAGTCCGAAATTGGTTCTTATATCCTTAAAAAGTAGACTAGTCCGAAGGAATTTAGACATTAATTTGGTTTAGTCATATAGTGTTTAGCTAGCCGGGGACTATAAAGCTCCACAGTAGTGCAGTGTTAAAATTTTCTGCGTGCGTATTTGTGACAATCTTTTCCCATTCTCAAGAACAAAGTGCAACGAATGATAATACCTTGATAAGGTCCGTAAGCCTTCCCCTCCCTTACGGTGGCGCCCTATTGTATATAACGGCAAATATTGTATATATTTTGTACTCATATGTCATTAGGTTAAGGTTTAATTAGTTGTACAGTTAATAAAACAATCTAAATTTATATCTTAGTGTGTTGTAGCTTAATGAACCTCACCCTCTCACCGACTGTAGTAAGCTTGCGAGGCAATGTTCCGAAACGTTTGGGTACTTTAGATTTAGGGGTCATGCCCTATTTTTTATTGGTAATTTGATACCCTCACGAGGTAGGTTTGTATATTAGTCACACTGGCGCCCAACGTGGCGCACGAACCCACGACCCTGAGATTAAGAGTCTCATGCTCTACCGACTGAGCTAGCCGGGCCTTATCAAGGTATTATCACTCGTTGCACTTTGTTCTAGAGAATGGGAAAAAATTGTCACAAATACTACTGTAGAGCTTTATAGTCCCCGGCTAGCTATACACTATATGACTAAACCAAATTAATGTCTAAATTCCTTAGTACTAGTCTACTTTTTAAGGATATAAGAACCAATTTCGGACTCAAACACCCCAATACAATAATTAATTATATATACAGCATTCTAATATAGTTACCTACTGTGACCCACGCTCTAAGTTAACAAGGGTGTCTCCAATTAACGGGACAGAAACGACCTTTTCACCGGTCAACTATTACTGTAACGGAACTCTTACAAGTACACACAAAGATTATCACTACGGGAGTCCTTTACTACTATGCCCGACCTGAAAATTGCGTAATCAGGTAGGTTTCGTTGCTAAGCTATTGCGTGAGCCCCCAGGCTACCGTCGAAATAACAATGAAGCAGTGTACCCTGCTGAAATCTTGCTGTCTGCCGAAATAAGTACTCAGGGATTAAAATTTTAACGCGTTCAACTTAAGCCCAAGCTCAGGGCTTTAATCTGAACGTCGGTATTTTTACAGAACGTCGGCACAATTTAGTTAAACAATTACGGATACATAATTCATAACACAACTCTTGAGTTCATTATTTAAAAAAATACCATAACCTCTGTTTTAGTAACTGGGAAAGTACTTACTCAGAATAAAATAAAAACCACATATCACTTTACTTTCAGAAGTACAGAAATCAACAACCTGTCTGTCGGAAGTAGCGAAATAAAAAAAGCCCCTTCCATCCCACGCTGAACTCCTTATATACCTTTAAGTTAATTGAAAAATACCCAGTCCAGTTTAGCTCTCATAATCGAAAAAGTTAAGCCTATCATAAATCTTAAAAGTTAATTTAAACTAACAATTGCTTTAGGATTGCCAAAATCTCCCTCACAAGAAAACTCCGAAACTATAGTTTTAGTTGAGTACCCAAACTAATTGAAAATTATTCAGACAACTCGGGCTGCTTTATACATAACTAGGATCTTAGCTACTTGATTGACATCTATTAGTAGATACTACTAATCTGACACGTTGAGTGCCTTCCAAGTAAAGCTTCGTACCTTGGGAATGTTAATTAAATCTTAGGATTATATTTTCCAAGAACCCTGCTCTGGTTAATTGGGAACGGAGCTTTTGAAGCCGTTTAAAATCGCAGACATATTTATGCTACAAAACCGTTATACTAATAATTGGGATGCTAAAATTAAACTAGAAAATAAACCAATTTCAGAAATAATAGAGAGTTATTATTACATAACCGACTGTACTAAAACAGTATGTTACAATAGCTATAATTATTTTTAAATATAAACTAAGTTAGTTCATACTGATTTTGGTAGGCGAGATGTTTAGTCTCTTTGTCGCACGTTTTCGTGGTTAATTTTAAGTCTTTGTAAATTCGTAGTTGTAAATAAAATAGCAAAGCTGTCATCTCTTGTCCCGTTATATCCTGTTATAAAACCTCCTTTGTGTCGGTGAAATTAAGTTGGACTAAAGGGGCAGTGATAGACACTTGCTAATGGACATCGAACAGAAATGGTTGTGTTGGTTCGGTAAAGTGAGTTAAGTCAATAGTGTCTCTGAATGTGAATTTATCGATAAACAGTGATAAATCGCCATACAGTTCATGTGGTTGCAGAGTACAAATGACACTTATAAAACATTAGAAAATGCCTGAAGAAATTCGATATATAAAATTATAAGACGCCTCGCGTTAAATAAACACCTTAATAAAAATATGCAGACACAAGCTACGAATTCAAATGCAAAGAGTACTGTCGAAATTAATAAAAACAAAAAATGGTCCACATTTAATGCAGCACATACTAGACCCACAATTTTAATTTAATCTAGCGATTTACAGAAAATAGTTTGTATTATTTTCTTAAATGAAGTTCATAAAAATATGAAAAAACGGCAAGAAATCAACAAGTTTCTAAATAAAACCGAAAATTTATTTTGTGTTTTAAAATCTACCAATGGCGCACCTCAAAAAAGTTTAGGGGGAGAAAAGGGGGCATGATCCCCGAAAAACTACCACGCTGTAGATTCTCACAATCATTCAACATGCCCTATGATGTAAGCTCTACAGCGTAACCTATATTTCAAATTTGATCTTAATATCTTAAAAACTGCAGGAGCTATAAAGAGAAGACGGAAAGAGTTTTGATACTTCAACACCCTGTAGGTCGAAAACGAAAAGTTTGCGAACTTATGTTTATACAAATTTTTAGTCATAAAATTTGTCAAAGAATCACACCCTTTTGTATGTACATGATATTTAGTAACATCCTGTATACTTATAAGGTAGCAAATACACCAAAGATTTATATGAATTTTTGCTATCTAATTTGAATAATCATTAAAGCAAGATTTATAATAAATTTAACAGTAAATAACACTTACAAAAGCATCGCAGAAATAGGAAGATAGCGGTCACTCTTAGAACAAGTATCCGAAAAATTTGCACCACTGGTTTTTCAAGATCGCACGAACGAGAACCTCGTTTTATTTATTCGCAATGTCACTCAACCGGTCAAGTTCCTTTGAAATAGTAAAGTGTGTAAAATTCGTTCCGAATCAGAAGTATTTCGCATTGTTTCGATCACGTGGTTCGTGCGACGAACGCCTACTTCGATAGAATTTCACCAATAGAGCGAAATCTGTCTGATGAACGAACTTGCGTGTTTGTTACTGTTTTTATAACGACACGAAGGAATTAATCAATTGTTCACGATATATTACTGATATTTGATTCGGAATGATAGTAATTCAACGGTAAATGATCTATATTCTTTCAACTGTTTTAATAGTAAACGGAGAAACTGGTTCCGTTCCAGGTGATAACCTTAACCCAATATCTCGCAGTTGCTGACCACGAACTGACCGAAGGAGATCGTCGGCTTGACAGGTTGATGTGTATTTTATGCATTTTACTTGTCGATTCTCGTCGATTCCCACACATATTAGAAATATAATCATTTGTTTGTTATGCATAACTAAATAAATATAAAATAAAATTAGTTTACTAATTAACACTGTTATCCAGAACCAGCATATAGGTGAAGGATAAGTATTCTTTTTTTTATCAGCGTCTAATTATAAGATAAAGTCTAATAGCTTACTTAGAATTTCAATGAACTAGGTTATAAATAGTTAAAAACATAATTATGAACAACGTAATACAACGTAATAACAAAAATAGCCGTTTCTTGCTTATACCAGATAAGTTAGAGATAAATTATCACACTATGCTTTCTGCAATAATTATGATTTTAATTATTTAAAAAAATTTTTATACGATGAAAGATGAATCATAAATTAATACAACATACAGAGTGTATTATAACAAGCGTGAAATGAAAAATTAAACTTTAACGAACTTTTCTTCGCTTTCTCGTTTTTTGAGTTTAAAAACTATTTATCATAATTATTCACTAACGCCGACTTCATAAGGAGTGGTGAAGTTCATGCCCCACCAATGTTGTAATTAGTAGAACGAAACCCTACCAATATTTGGTAACCTACAGACCTCAAAAGTGTTAAAAATATCATATCAACCAAACTTACGAAGTAAGTTAGGTTAATATAATCGCTACGTCGTTGTCGTCGCCGCCGTCGCCGCCGTCGTCCGTTGCCATATTCCCATAAAAATACAATAAATGATATTGATGTACATTGTTTAGTTTTTTACGCTGATTACAAAAATACTATACACTTTTCGATATCTCATTTAGTTTTCAAGATAATCGAATTTATTTGAGAAATGTTAATAGTACAAACTAATATAAACTTTAATAGACATTTTTTCAACCATTTAATTTAAAATATATAATTTCCTTTTATAAAATTTCCGTAAGTTTGGTTGTAAGACGTACATGCGTCTTAAATTTTTTTATTTACTATTTATACTAGAATTATACCTGAATTATTTTATTATTTTTAAATATAATGTTTGATTGTTAGTTTATTATTAATTATTATTTTACCATCCATTTATTGGTATTCAGTAATCTAATTCCAGTATCGACGAACGACAATAAAAATATTTGTTGTCTTCTAATTTCAACCGTTCTGAACAGACCTGCACGTTGAAGAAATTCTAGAATACTAGAACTAATCGATTGGCGTATGTTTCAGCGAACTACAGGTTTAATCAAATTAGTGGAGTCCTAGTGAGAAACCAGACTAAGACAGGTCCTCGAACGGGGGCAGCAATTCTTTCAGTACTTAGAGGGCAAAGACCTTGGGGATCTGTATGTCATTTTAAGACATACTTCTCCGACGTGAAAACAACAACAAACCACCACATTACCTCTAAAGTAGAAAGCGTACTACAATTTTTATTTAAAATAATAGCATCCTTTGAGGTAAAACATTTGGGAGATAAAATAGTCGTTACATGTGATTTTCCAATGCTCTACCCGAAAGTATTACATTGGCTAGGAAGCGAGTTCTTTTACCTGAAAGATTTTGAATTTTGCCTAACCCTTGCTGTTCAAGCAAGGTCGGGATCTTTAACGTACGTGACAACACACACACACACGGGACCTCCATTTTACCTCTCATCCGAACGAGGGTGTATTTTTGTGAAAATTGCTCGCCTAACATTTTTCAAGCGGACCGTGTCGGGATTCGAACCCGGGACCTTGGGCGTAGTAGTAACACACTTACCACTACGCCACGGAGCCGCCTCAGGTAAAATAGTCCCCATTCAGATCTCTTGAAGGGGACTACTTTGGAAAATGTAATCGACAAGTTAAATAAGAAAAAAAAGGATTGCAAATATCTTGCAAGCCAGGGCATAGAATATTAGAAGCATAAGCAAATAGTTAAGCTTCAGAATTTAAGAATTGTAAAAGATAGACTAGAATTAGATATAATAGGGGTTACCGAAGTTCGGTAACCAGACGGGGAATTTTTTGAGCGGAAACTTTAAGATAATTCATACAGGATCAGACGAAGGAATTTCGGAGGTGGGGATAGTTATGCGGAAAAAGATACAACATATGTAGCAAACTACTTACAAAAGAACGAAAGAGCACTCATGGTTAGACTAGAATCTAAACCGGTAAACACAGTAATAATACAAATATACATGCCCACCTCTAGCTACAGTGAGGAAGAGGTAGAGACGATCTACAAATATATCGAAGACATACTAAGATACGTAAAAGGTCATGAAAATTTAATAATTACGGGGGGTTTTAATGCAGTGGTAAGTGAGGGTCGGGAAGAAGCGGTAGTAGGTTTATTTGATTTAGGCACGAGAAATGACAGAGGCAATAGGCTAGTAGAATTTTGCCATAAGAACAATTTAACCATCACAAACACATTACTTCAATATCATGCTATAGACGATACACGTGGAAGATGATAGCAATTATAGGAAGATATCAAATAGATTATATTCTTGTTAGACAACGGTTTACGAATCAAGTAAAAGACTGTATAAGCTACGCAGATGCAGATATAGACACTAACCGCAACGTCATAATTATGAAAGCCGCTATTAAATTTAAAAATTGGAAAAAAAGAAACGGAAAAAAGCACTTTGACTTTGAGAAACAAAAAGATAAAATTATCCACAAAAAATTCGAAAAGGTCAAAAGAATTGATGAAGCATATAGAGAAAATTTCTTATACTAAGGAAGTACAAACAGAATGGAATAACATTAAATCCAGCTTGGACACGGCCAGAAATATTATGGGGTATACACAAAAAGAAAATAAAAAACCATGGATAGCAAAGAACATCCTGAATCTAACAGAAGAAAGACGAAAATATAAGAATAGATCAGATGAAACAGGAAAACGGAGATACAAAGCCATAAAATGGGAAATTATTCGCAAATGCAGGAAAGCTAAAAAGCAATGGATTGATGTAAAGCGCAAAGAGGTACAAACTAAGATGAAAATAGAAAAACAGACGAAGCATACATACTAATTAGAATGAATTTTAGGCATATAAAAGCGTATAGCAAAAATATAAGGAACACAAGAGGAAACGTCATTATAGAAAATGTAGAGAAAGTGGTTAGATGGCGGGAATATATAGGAAATTTATATGCAGGAGAGGAACTAACTGCATTTGAACAGGAATTACACATTGAAGAGGATGGCGACATATCCTATACTTAGAAATGATCATTAAAGGATTTGAAAAATGGTAAGGCATCGAGGATAGATAACGTATAAGCATAAACTCTAAATGCCGCCGTACAAATAAAAACAGAACATCTCTTCCAACTTGTAAGCTATATGTATAAGATAGACGAGATACCCAAAGATTTCAAACGTAGCATTATAGTCACTATACCAAAAAAGAGAGGCGCGGATAGATGTGAAAATTTTCTAACAATAAGTATGACAGGACCCGTGTCAAAAATATTAACTAGAATTGTACAAAAACGAATAGAAAAACGGGCTGAAAAGATACTCGAAGAAAATTAATTTGGATTTAGGCAAAACAGGGGTGCATGGAAGGCTATTTTAGCTCTGAGGGTGATAATGGAGAAGACAATAGATAAAGGTGAAAGCGTGTATATAGGGTTTGTAGATCTGGAAAAACTATTCAACAATGTAAATTTAAAAATTTAAAAAAAAACAGAAAAGGCAAATTGACTTTTTGAAACTAAAAGATAAAGATATTCACCAACGGTTTGAAAAAAAGTCAAATGAATTGCTAAAAGATAACGGGAAAATTGCTGATATTAAAGAAGTAGACACAGAATGGAATAACATTAAACCCAGCTTAAATTTGGGGGCCATAGATATTCTCAAGTATACACAAAAACAAAATAAGAAACCATGGATAACAAAGGATATCCTGAATTTAATAGAAGAAAGACGAAAATACAAAAAAAATCAAACGAAACAGGAAAACAGAGATACAAAGTCATAAAATGAGAAATTATTCCCAAATGCAAAAAAGCTAAAGAACAATGGATTGATAAAAACTGCAAAGAAGTACAAACTAAAATGGATATAGGAAAGACAGGCGAAGCATGCAAACTAATTAAAATGAATTTTAGGGATATAGAATCATATAGCAGAAATATAAGGAACGCAGGAGGAAATGTCATTATAGAAAATGTAGATAAAATGGCAAGAATATATACGGAATTTATATGCAAGAGAGAAACTAACGGCATTAGAACAGGAATCAGACATTGAAAATGATGACTTGAGATATCCTATACTTAGAGATGAGTTTGAATTAGCATTAAAGGGTCTGAAAAATGGTAAGGCGCCGGGTACAGATAAGGTGCAGCGGAGACTCTAAAAGCCGCTGGTCAAGCAGTAACAGAACGTCTCTTCCAACTTGTAAGCTATATGTATGAGATAGGCAAGATAGCCAAAAATTTCAAACGTAATATCATAGTAACTATACCAAAAAAGAAAGGCGCGGATAGATGTGAAAATTTTCAAACAATAAATTTGACAGCACACGTGTAAAAAATTTTTGTTAATTTTCATACCGTAACTCTCCGTTAAAACGGTTTCCATTTTATTAAAACTGCTTTTGACTCTTCCTTGCTACATGCTAAAACAGCTGTATCATCTGAAAATCTAAGCATATCAATTTTTTGTCCCTGCATAGTAATTCCAAATGTCTTTCTGCATTTGACAGTATTCATTGACTCCTCCATGTACAAGTTAAAAATTAATGGGAATAGCGCACATTCTTGTCTCACCCCTTTCCTAATATCTACTTCTCCACGTTCCTGCTCTACTTCTATGACTGCTGCTTGCTCTTTGTATAAGCTATTTACTATTTCTCTATGTCTGTAACTCATTCTAATCTTTTGACTATTTCCAACATTTTTTTTTTAATTTTACATTGTCGAATGCTTTTTCCAGATCTACAAACCCTATATACACACTTTCTCCTTTTTCTATTGTCTTCTCCATTATAACCCTCAGATCTAAAATAGCCTTCCGTGTTGCCCTGTTTCGCCTAAGCCCAAATTGATCTCCTCCTAGTATTTCCTCAGCTCGTTTTCCATTCGTTTTTTTACCATTCTAATTAATATTTTTGATACGTGTGCTGTCAGTCAAACTTATTGTTCGAAAATTGTCACATCTATCCGCTATCCGTGCCTCCCTTTTTTTGGTATAAGGACTATAATGTTTCGTTTGAAATCTTTGGGTATCTCGCCCGTCTCATACATATAGCTTACAAGTTGGAAGAAACGTTCTATTACTGGTTGTCCAACAGCTTTTAGAGTACCTGGTACCTTATCATTTTTCAAACCATTTATTACGTTCATTTTACGCATACATTAATTACCCTATTTTTCTCCCTTGTTATTCATTA
This sequence comes from Platerodrilus igneus, assembly GCA_036346225.1. Classification (NCBI taxonomy): domain Eukaryota; kingdom Metazoa; phylum Arthropoda; class Insecta; order Coleoptera; family Lycidae; genus Platerodrilus; species Platerodrilus igneus. The sequence continues at coordinate 373,813 of JARFIW010000888.1, read as the reverse complement.
CTCGTTCGAATAAACTACGTTCCAATCCTTAAATTCTTCAACAACCCCCTATAGAGTTTATTTGTTACTTCATAAGCCCGTTTTACCATAAATCTGTTAAATCCTTCAACATAATTAATAATAAACACGTCCCCGAATAAACTCCTCAACTCAAACTCCTTTTTGCTTTTAAAACGAAAATTTATTCTATAAATTAAATAGTCTAAGTCTTGTATTAAGTACGCCATAATCTCCTAAATTCTTCAATAACATCCTGTTTACAATAATAAATACGCTTTCTATAAATTTTCATTTTGAACTCATTTATTTCGCAACAACAAGTTTATGCTACATGTAACATAGTTATATCCTGCTTTTAGGTACCTGCTATCTTGGTATACCTTACGATCGCCGTATAATGGTTTTCTCTATTGTTCCAAGGTAACGACTTGTTGAAATAATGTCGCGCACTATCCGATATAAACCCGGGTTTTCCAGTTTTACCGCGCTTCGCTAAGCTAGGAATTGGCAGTTTGAATTGGTGTTGTTTGAACCATTGTTGGGTTTGATTCTGCAGCTTGTGCGTCTAAGTGTTTTCCACATTTTATTCGTCACTGTATTTCAAAAAGCATTGCACGTCTTTCTCTTCAACAACTAGGAGGTGTCTTGCGTGTATTCGCTTTTTTTCGCTGGATGCCAAATGGGTTCTTTCTTTATGTAGAACAACTACTTTTGTCCGTAGACTGCTGCTGCAATTATGGTAACAGCGTAAATGTATGCTGACGACCAACAACCCCGACGGCTTGCGAGCTAAGTATCAGGACACCTACAGGTATGCAACTTGTTTTCTTTTGTGTGCGTCAATGGCATATTCCGTACCAACGGTTGATTTAGTTACGTGACAAGAAACCTCACGAATTTATGACGGCACTGAATAACCTTATATATAGAAATAATGTTGCACTTTGTTTAGTTACAAAAAAAATTGTCAAAGATATTATTATTAAATCGTATGACAATACTTATTGAACTTCATACAAAATATAAACCTGTATCTTTAATACAGTCTCATAACGATAATAAAGAAACATCACTGTTAGATCTTTTGACAGTACATATTACATATTTATAAAAAATATATACATATTTTTAATACAATCACTTAATGAAGATTATGTGAAATATTACTGCCAGAATTTTATGACAGTACATAATAAACTTTATAAAAATTAATTCTGCACCTTGATGCACTTATATGAAAAGTTGTGAATGATATCGCCGTTAGATCTTACGACAGTATTTTTTGAACTTTATAAAAATTATTCGACAACTTCTATATATATTATTATATGCTGATACTTTTATTATATGAGCAAATTAGCAATGCACTAAATTCCCCTATAATTTCTTTTCTAGCCCTGTTTAGCGCGTACGCTTAATATATATGAAATTTTACAATGAATAGCAAGTATGTATGAAATTTTTCTTTAATTAATAAATTACTAACTTCTCTATTGGTTTTTTAAATGATCTGCGCCTCGACCAATGAAAACTTTTATCTCAGGTTAATTTTGTGAATAAATCAATATCTGCATACAGCGTGAGTTCTGAACTGTATACAGATGTACGTGACACTGCCAGTCAAATGACCTCTAGTTAATTCTATATAAGCTATCTCTAAATGTGCCATTTTTCGGCGTTACCCTTTAAAGTAGCTCCTATCATTTGCATCCGCACCCTCTCTGGTTCACCTTCCATTATCTCGTCCAACTTATCTAGGTATAGCATTGGCTGTTCAAAACGTCTTCCCTCAAATTTTGGTAAAATCTCTCGTCCGTTTTTAAAGTAACCCTGGTCCATTGTCACTAAACGTCCCCCTTCTAATTCTGTCACTTGTTCCCTAATCACCCTAACACTACCTTCAAGTACACCTAATTTTTCATCAACTCTGTCCTTAAATCCTATTACATCAGCCCTTAATTCCCTTGTATCTTTAATTTCATCCTGAATAATTTCCATAACTTCCCTTTTTGAATTTTGAAGATTTTCTGTCTGTCTCAGATCTACTCCTACCATCTCACTCCTTAGCTCCGACAAACCTGTTACTAAATTTTCCTCGACTACCTTTACCCTGTCTTCTACTTCCATCCTTACCTCATCTCTAAGCGAACCCAAACTGCTCTGTATCAACGCATTTATCCCTCCAAATTTCATCTCCATCATTTCAAATCTTTCCCTCACTTCCGCTCGTGAATTCTAATTTTTTTCTTCCATTTTCGCAAATCTTTTCCTCACTTGCGCTCGTGAATTTTCAAATTTTGTCTCCATTTTCTCAAAATTTCTCCTAACTTCCGTTTTTGAATTTCTAACCTCTGCCTGAGATGCCTTTACTTCCGCTTTCACCTCTACCTGGAACTTCCGAACCTCATCTTGGAATTCCAACAGAAAATTCATAATGTCCTGTACTTCAAGATTCTTGTTGCCCTTTTCAAGCCGTTCTGTTTCTGTCCTGTTATCTATCATCCCTATAACGCTTATCTCCGGTTCAACATGTACCCTAACTTCTCCACCAGCATCCCTTACATCGCTCACCTCTACCGATGGTTGTCCACTTATTCCAGATTCTACTCCGTACCTTCTGCCCGACCTGGTAATCCTTTCCTCGTCTGACATGTTCTAATAATATTGCTTTTTCAAAAATAACCCTTACGTGCCCCACCAAAATACAAATGTTCAAAACCTGCAAATAAGCTAGTTCTCTCTCTAGAGCACCACGCTTGCGACACTACTTATCGAGCCTCACGTTGGGATTGCCACTTATACTATAACCCCCTTTTAGGATTGATAATTATAATATATGAGCAAATTAGCAATGCATCAAATTGCCCTATAATTTCCTTTCTTTAATTAATAATTTACTAAGTTCCCTATTGGGTCTTTAAATCTGCGCCTCGACCAATAAAACTCTTATCTCAGGTTAATTTTGTGAATAAATCTATATCTGCATACAGCGTGAGTTCTGAACCATATACAGATGTATGTGACACTGCCAGTCAAATGACCTCTAGTTAATGCTACTAAAGCAATTTCTAAATGTGACAGTGTAAATAATTACTTGAAAAATACGCACAGTAAAACAGTTTGTTACGTAATTCTTGGGCCCCACGTTGGGCGCCAAAATTTATGTTACGCAATTCTTGGGCAGCCACGTTGGGCGCCAAATTTATGCTACGTTGTTCTTGTAGCCGTGCGTAACAACAAGAGATCACGGAATGACCGGGCTCAATCGGAGATTAGGGGGGGTTGTAGGAAGCAAACTGACATATAATGTATACGGCGGTAAGGAGTTAGTGACAGTACCTGTAAGAAAAATAATTAAGCAAACCTGAAAAACAAAAGATTAAGCATAAATTATTCAGTACTTTGTAGATGTAAGAAAACTGTTTTGGAAAAAAAAACTATATATTATAATCACGATAAAAGCATTACAAAAAAAAAATTTTGATTACAAAGTGAGGTAATATTGGGGAGTAGTAGAAACGTTTCCTCACACACCAATTAAACATAAATCAGACAAACTGTTAATACAAGATAAAAAGATAAGACACAATTGATATGAGTAATCTAGTAGTATTATTTTTTTTCTTTCTTTCTTTTTTTTTTTAAAAGCCTGCAGTTCTATTGCAAAAAGGTCTCAGAACGACGAAGATATGGCAAAACAATTTAAAGTAATACTAAGTAGGAAATAGTTCAACTTACAGAAAGTCCTTCAGTAACGCTTCCTTGTAATTGGAGTGGGGGATTCACGATGTCCTACACTAACGAAGCACTGCACCCTTGACTGTGAGGGTGTGGTGATGAAATTGCTTACACTTTACACTAACTCACATCTACGCGTTTCACTGGTGTTAGCAGCAGACATCATCATACTGATGGAACCATGTAGCATTGATAAATTTCTTGTTAATTCTATTTCCTGAGACAATAATTTCGAAATATTTTGTAACTAACACAAATCGCAAAAATTGTAGTAAAAATTTAGAATTTAGAATCACGGGCTTTCAAGGCACGATGTAATGCCTGTCATCTGATAAGTTCTTGCATTAAACTAACAATAACGTGAGGTGTTTTATTTGCTACATATGGTAACAAAGAAAAATCTAATGCTTTTGCATAACGAAATTTGCACAAGTAGTGATCTATTTTAGATTCTTTGGTAGTAAAAAATTCAGAACTACAGTATCAACTGTATTTACATGTGAATGAGATACATATTTATAAGAAGCAACCTTTTTTTTTCCATCTACTAAACCTGCTACAACTGTATCATCATTTTTAGAACCAAAACCCAAGCTTAAAACTGCATTTGGATAATCCAAAGTATGCACTGCACTGATAAAACAGGTAACGAAACGAGATCGCACACATTAATCCTAAAGAAAGAATCGGTCAAGTTTCACAAGTTCTACAACGTTTTTCCCACAAGAAAAACAACTAAAACCACAATTAGTAAAAACGTTTAAACATTAATTAAGTCCGTCAAATGTTCCGTAACGCACGTTATTTCAAAAGAAAAACTCAACTAAGAAACACAATCGGTAACCGCACGTGTGGTTGTGTAAAACACGTTCGCATATAAAGCATCCTTCATTCAATGCAATCAGAACTACACTCTGCAGTTAATCTACAACTCAAATTGTCAAAGCAAAAGAAGCCGTATTTTCAACGTAATTAACATCTATGAACAAAGAACAACTGCAAAACTACGCTAATCTGTAGATATAAAATAGTTGTTACCATAACATCTGAGCCCCTCTTATCTCGGCTTCGATAAATAACATAAGGAACCAAAATTTATAAGACGAATAATTCAATTTATTTATTAATGTAAATCAACCGTTATACAACCAGCTATACAAAACGATGTATTTTAAGTACGCTATACAGAAAGGGAGCGTAACAAGTTTATATTAGTTAATAAATTAAGATTTCAATCGAGTATAACGGATTAAGTGTTTAAAATATGACACTGATAAAACTAATACCTGAATTCCAATGAAACGTCACGCTGCTGAACAATAAAGCTCCACTACCTACAGCGACGACTCGAACCAGATGCGGGTTCTTCATTAGTGTAGATAAGTACGTTTTAAAATTGTATATTACAGAATTTACGCTTTTTATTTTTAGGGTTTAGGGTACGCCAAAAAATCTTCAGATACACTTATACTTATCGCCGTTGATCTTATCAGGAATCTTAGCTCCGCGAAATCAACGCCGTGCTCAACACCGAAGGTTCAGCAGTCCAAGCGTTTCTTATAGCACCACTTCGAGACTCGTCTGTACAACTTTGGTTCATCCTTTTCTTACGATGCACGTTATATAGATCCACCTTTTTGTAAGTTCCTCGTTACAATTGTCGTTGAAGGTAATTATCTCTCTTTATTGTGTACTTCCTTACTTTCACCACTACTAAATAAAACTTCTGGATTCAATTAATTCACATCTATTTTCTTTCAATATCAAAACTCCAATTTCAAACTTTATAGTTCATGACAAAACTAATTCTTCTACTTTAAGAACAAATCTATCTTTTCAATTTAAAACCCCAAATTTACCCCTTTTTCAATTATAAAACACCAGTATCCCTTTTTGATTTTTCAAAACTTTCAAAGTCCACTTTTTTTTTCTACCCTTTTTAATATCTTATCTCCTTGGAGATCCCTCTTAAAACATTAAACCAGCCTACTCTTTACAATTCTCCCCGAACTAACATTCTATGATCCATCTTTTTATTAATAGATCTTAGTGCTCTAGTCAAATTCTAATTTGGAGTAAACTAATACACAAATGTCATTGGCCGGAAATTTATAAATTTTGATTGATATTTTAATATTTTAATCCTAACAACACGTGCTAAATAATTTCTTTTTAGATGAGATGGATGTCTACAAAGTTGCAAGAAGTGAATTTCAATGATATAATGGACTTACAACTATATACTGAAAAGTAAATAAAATATTCACATCTTAAAACTAACTTAAAACTAATAAAAACATGCTAATTGACTTTAAATTTTTTTAGGCTTTACGTACATATTCAAATGAAAGTGAAAGTTTAAAATCTTATACCTAAGTTAAATCTAATGAAAACGTACTAAGTGACTTCAAATTTTAGCTTTACATACATATTCACATGGCAGTGAAGTTTCCCTTTAAATATTGAAACAAATTTTTATGATATACAAGCAACAGCAGTTCATTTCATTGGAACATACTTTTCTAATTTTCTTTACGAAATCACCAACACCCAATTTGAAATCTTAAAACTCCAATTTCCGAAATATCATTTTACATATCTTTAACAAGTAACTGCCCTCACCATCTCCTTCATCAATCATTTTACGAACTAGAAGTCTATATCTGAGTGGTACTTCAGTGCGTCAAGGTTCAAATATCATATATATCACATATATATATATATATATATATATATATATATCATATATATGTATAATCAGTCTTATAAGCCAATAGAAATTATTAATTAATTTAATTCATTTTAATTCAACGGATAATAACGTCAGAAAACGCATCAGAGCATGTGAAAATAATAATCCCAAGGCGAAAAGCTTTCTTAACAAACAAACAGACGTCGGTTATATAGAATACCGTGAAATGTAAGCTCCGAGAAATGTTATTTTAAGCGATCATTAATTAAGCACACCTGCACGTTGGAAAGGTCATCTTCCGCTTATTTGTAAAGATAACAAGGCGAGCTTCGAAGAAAATATTGTTCAACCGTCGGTGGCTTCGCATAAACGCTAACAGAAGTTTCTTATAGAGCAGAAGGGATGAACAATCAATAATATGCTTCAGAACGAGAGGGGTATAAAAGCATTCGCCTTAGTAGGCACGTATTCGATCCACGTGGAGTCCATAAAGACGCGGTCGGCAATATCGATTTTCTACAACGCAAGCAAGGTTAGAATGCGACATCAAATATGCATAAGACAGGAATAGAGATATTACAACCGGAGTTTTAAGACGTCACTGAACTGTATTATTGGTCGAAATAGATAGTTTTAGAACAGATGAACCCGCGACAGGTGGATGTGATAGTTTGGATGATATAGCGTGTTAACGAAGGAATATTTTTGGAAGTTTAAAACGGTTATACAAAATTTGCGGAAATATTAATTTCGATTAAGTATTTTGCGTAAAGTGTGGCCAAGGGGGCCCGGTTTTATGATATAAATACTCTGGGAGAATTAGGAAGGATCTCTTTTTAATTTTGCATCGCTTAACAACGTATTATAATCAACTGACGAGACTTGTGAGTATTAGAAATTTATAAAGTTCTGTAAAATAGTATTAGATTATTTAGGGCCTTATAGTTAGAAACGCAAGTAGTGGCGAGTAATTTAAATTTAACTGAGGTCCACGAATACTTTAACAAGCTCGTATTAATAATGCAATAATAAACAAGTGTAATATACATGGATTTGGATGTTGGAATTGGTGTTAATGGGTAGCACGAAGCGCAGCTTAGATTGTGTTGCCATCTATAAATATCTGATGGAGCAGCGCGCATTATCACGAAGCGAGGGGTTCAGGAATATAGAGCATCTTCAACGGAAATGGACTTTTGAAGCTTTTTCCAGGTAACGCATTTGAATTTGCTGTTTTTTTTTATAAACTGTTGTAATTATTTGTGATGTGTGAGTGAACTGTGATGGTTATTTTTCGTTATTTAACGTATTAAAAAAGATACGTATAACTAACTATTATTATGGTACTTTGAATATAAAACAAAAGGCGTACGTAAAGCTTATTAAATTTCTTGATGAATTTAAATTTAATTGTTAAGAGTACATGGGTTTATTAAGTTTGTAGTCATAGTATGCAAAGTGGAAAGCATATATTAATAAACTGGGTTATCATGAGCTCACCATACTCCAGTGTGTAGTAATAAATAAAGATAAGGTATTATTTGGGGCCCATTTACTCCTGTTGCATTAAATATGTTTGAAATTTCAATTTTAAAAACAAGGACTTTACAAAGATAGCATCTATTGAAGTGTAACTAGAGCACCGAACTGTAGATGTCTATGAATTATTATCTGCAAATAGTGGTAAATAAATATTGTATGATTGTTGTATTATTTTGTGTTTTTATTGAATGGTGTGTGAATGGTTAAGAGAATGATAGTAAATTTATGTATCCGAGAGGAGGCACAGCTGAGCTAGCCAGGGAAGCTGCTGAAGAAATTAATTTGATAAAGCAGAATTCGGGTAAGAAAATTTTGTGAAATTTTTATATTTTTGAAAATTATTTTTGTTTACTCTGGCGAGGTTCGGAGCTAAATTAGAGTTCCACGGCAATATATATATATATATATATATATATATATATATATATATTACTCATATTTAGACCAGGGTAGAAAATTAAATAATCACATCAAATAATTTTAATCACCGTGTATAAGGAATTTTATTAGATAATACGCTTTATTAAAAAAAACCGTGGAGAATAAAAATTCATTCGTTTCATTAAAAATAAGAGATTTAAATCATGTAGAAGACGCTTTATATCAAAAGAAGCAGTATTAAAAAAGCTCTACGTAAAGAAACAAAGAGAAATTACGTGCAAAATTTATATTAATTAACTCTATTTTAAGTAACCGGTATTAAACAAAATGTACAGATAATAATTAATATTTGATTAGGAGTCACTAAAAATTAAAGGGTATTATTTTAATTGGAGTTAATTGAACCATTAGTAACATATAATATCTATAAAAACTTGTAAAAACCCACTAATAGTCAAATCGTAGAAGGGTTATTTAAAATGTTACGTTTGAACACACCTGTGTATTTTTAAAAGGAATTTCGGTTTAATTTGTTTAGATAAACATGTCGATTCTACGGATATTGGAAACGGTCGGATGCTTTAGCACGAAATACAAAACAGGGTTTATTTAAAAAGCTCATTCTGCGTAAATTTTGCAGATAATTAATGGTTACAAAGAATCTTGGAGAAACCGTGGCTTAATATTCACGAGAAGGCGCGATACGGGGTTATTTAACCCAGATAGTCCACATGGACTGAAATAATCGATAATAAAGAATATCAATTTGCACTAATAAGAACAGGGTAGATAGAGACAGATAATATGCGCAAGACCGAGACACACATAGTAAAAAGGCGTGAGTAGAGCAACGTCATGGGGTTGCGATTGGTTGAAAGTAAAAGGCAAAATTTGAGAGGTAAAAATAACATTTCTGTATAAAGTTCAATTAGTTATTTCCAGGCGTTGCAAGCCGTGTTGAAATTTCTGAGATTTTAACTGGCGCGAGTGCAAAATTAGTAAAAATCGCATGCCGGGCTGCGGAATGGGAACAGAGCAGGCGAAATTCTTTAGAATTGTCCGTTTTGGAGACTCGACCGACAGACAGGCTAACCTCTATATATACCCAGGGGAATATGAACAAGCTCTCTTACATCTTCGACTTGATTGAACGCGTTAAACAGTGCTTTTTAGTTTTCCGGTTTTAATATTAAATAATTTAAACAGTTTGCTCGAATATTATGTGATTTAAAACAGCTTGTTCTTTACGTGCTACAATGAATGTACGTTAGTGCACTTAGAAAAGAAGATACAAGATAATAAAGTTTAGTATCACTGTACCAATTGGTAAAAATTTACAACGACAAATAAATACACAAAAGTAGGCAGTTTTGGCGTATATTGGTGAAAGAAGTATGAAGTTCTTTGTTATTTTCGGGGTATTAATACTTAAATGGTGCATAAACGTGTATGGATCCACAAAACAAGGTTCAGATATACACAGATTAGTTCCGGAAAAGCCCTGAAACAACTTTAAATAAATGGTGATGGAGAAAATTTTTAAAGCGTTGAGAATCAGAAGCCATAAATATAACCCAGTTGGAATGGTGTAATTAACAAAGGGACGATGTACATGGAAGCTACGAGTGCAGTAACCTTCAGGTAAATTATACTATTTTGTTCGAACTTTGATATTTTGGTGTGTGTTGAATAACTTTATAATTTGTTTATTTAAAATGGACAGTAGTGAAATTGTACTAACAATAATATTTTAATTTTAAGGTGAAATTTGCTTGTTTAAGTAGAAAGGGGTATTTAGTATTGATGTTCTGGATTATGATGAAAATATGGGTATGTCTTTGAGCTCAATTAGACGAACCTGGTTAATTAACGTAAAGGGGTGGTAGATGCTCCCTTTGTACTCTGCATATATTGTTATAGTAATTAGTAGGCATCCTACAAGGACTTTAATTCTGGATGCACTTGAAAATGATAACAAATTTAATCTTGAAAATTTTTGATATTAAAATTTATGCTGAATTTTAATTTTGAAATTTTAATGTATTGTGAATATTGATGTAAATAGAGTTAACGTTGATGTGTGTGATAGGAATGTGTTTGTTTTTTTTATGATTAAGGATGAAAGTTATCTAGAGGAGCAGCCGAGGCGATTAACAGAAGAAAGTCAATGGACCAACACAGTTAAGGTAATGAATAGCTTTTTGTAGGTTTCACAGCATTCTTGACGCCCAATTCGTGAGGCTCGATTCGAAAAGCGTAGTTCACGGATTTTGTAGGTTTCACAGCAATATATATATATATATATATATATATATATATATTGCAGTGACAACACTTGACTTCGATTATTTGCGATCAAGTTGACATTTAAGGTAATGTGTAGACACCAAGAATCAGTAAGAGTGGTACACTTACACCTGAATATTTAAATAAGCAGATATAACTAGAGAATAATTCACTCATCACCAGCTAAATGAATTGACGGGACAGCTGACAGGAATTCATGCAATCACAAGCGGTTTGCATATCAAACGAAAAGTACGTTGCTTTTAAAGAAGTATCAATTCCTTTACCATATGTGCAACGCTATATCAAATGATAACTAAACTTGACGAATTAAAGGTTTGCATTAATTAAGAATTTTCAAGATATAATTCTACAACATTTATCATTAGAAACATTTTAATTGTGCAAATTTCATTAGGAAGATAAGGGAGAAAATGTTAAAGCTTTCGCAAAGATGGTATAACAACTGAATCATAAGATTCCGAAGTGGTTTTATTTGGTATTTGCGTGCACCTTTCAATTTGTGAGAGATCGCAAATCCGAAGATCACATTTTTAATTATATGGCGATACACCAGTTGACAGACGAAGGCATCAGAGAGGACATACTTCACCTACGGTTAAAACCAACTGTCTTTATTACAATGAACAAACAAGATATCCGTTAGGAAAGTGCGCGATTACTACTGGCGTTTCCAGTTATTACGTCGTGAAACAGCACTATAACATATGCGATAAGAGTATGTTTGCTCAAGGCAAGTCTTGATGTACCATTTTTTGACGATGTAATTCAAGAAATTTTACACGAACAAGTACAGCTGTTGTTATATGGAATTTAGAACTTATGTTTTAATGTATGTGGCCTGTTTTTATAGATAGTAATTATTTTAGGGTTATCTAATTGGGGTTAAAGGGTTGGATTTCTGCACTGATTAAAAAATTGCTTAAGGAATTTTGGAACATTACAGATAATGTTTATTGTGTGGCTTTAGTTCAAATCGCCAATGACATAAATAGACCTCTGGTCAAAGTATGCCCTCTTCCTTAGAAAAACTGTCCCAAAAGAGGAAGTTTTACAAATAACTATTTATTATTACCCTTATATACTTGTAAGACTTTCTTCTAATTTTTGCATGTTAATTTTGTTTATAATGAACGAAATTATTAGATTCATCCTTTACATTTATTTGGTTTTTTATATTTTTAATAAGAAAATAAGTTTGTTTATACTTATTTTGGTGGCCGGAATGTCCGGTTTTGTTAGAATATATTTAATTTCAGATAAATATCAGCTTGCGCGTTTGCGATAACACATATATACTTAGTTGCTCGTCGAAGTTGGTCGAATAATGTTGCTGGATTATCGACATGGGACATTACGGTCTCTCGGTAGTAAGTTATAAGAGCGATAGGGCATTCTATTCTTAATTAGATTGCTTATTGTCAGCGCTCACCTTTTTATTATATTATTAATTAATCTTTATGATACGTTGGTCCTTTGTAATACAAATATGTAAATATTCGGAAGTGGAGTGAAATTCCTATTTTCTGTTCCTTATTATTTCATATCCTGTAATTTTTAAGAATACTACATCAAGAACATAATTAATCACTCATTAACATTTGAAACTGTTTACTTTTAATCCAAATCCAAAACTGACACCTTAACATCTATTACTTTAAAAAAAATTATTGAAAAAATCCTTATAATTTTTGACATAATTAGTATTTTAAACCTTTTCCAATGAATTTATAAACATTCTATAACATTGTATGACAGATCTATTAAACTGCGCATATAAAATGTGTAATACAAAAAAATGTACACTTATTTTTTATAAAGTTTTTGAATGAATATCTATTCAAACTATAATATACTGCAGAGTATAGACGTTTATTGTCGGGTAGTAAAAAGTAAAAATTAAATTGGGGTTTTATTATTGTTTATTTTATGATCTTTTTAATACAATTTATAAGCTGTTATGTATAAAAATAAAAACAATTAACTTACCCAGTCATCGTGTTCTTTTTTACGCAATGTTTCTTATGAAATTCACACACCGAAACTTTTATAACGAAAGGAGCTTGCTATAAAACGCAACTGACAAGTTTCGCTACGATTCTTCTTAATTCGAGAACCCTTTAACTCCAAGACTGTAGAATCTCCAATTGATTTTGATTGTTTTGTTATGTATTAATCACATGAGTCGACTGCGTCACTGGTACCCAATAAAGTTCCACGAGAATAAATAATAATTTAGTATTAAATCTTCTTGTTAAACACTTCTCTAGGACACTACTCAATAAAATCACATGTAATTAATTGGTCTTTGATGAAAATACCACTCTAATAGATTTCATTTATTTTGATGTGATTAAAACGCATATTTTCTCTTCGTCGTTGTGCATACACGAGGATATCCTAAGCATATCAGTTAATTTCTTTCCGATTATGATACAATTTGGGTGTACTACAGTGTTGCTTTTAATAGTAATAGGGGAATAACCTACCCGTACACGTACACCCAATTAGTAGAAGTCTAAAAATAGCATTACACATCAATTCTACACTATTACTCAATTTTCAACATTTTCTTGTATGTCACGTTACCCACAAAATACGTCTTAATCAGGCCAAAAATTCAAATCTATCACCAAAGACAAACAAGTTATAAAATACTTAATTTCAGTTGGTGGTTATCATCAGCACCAAGTCAATTGACATATATATTTTTTTAAATTTAGTTTTGCTTTGTTACGTCATATTATCATATCCGAAAGAATTTATAAATCAGAAGTTTGTATACATCAACGATTTAATTTGCGTGGTATCCATGCCCATTCAACCATTTCCAACACTGAAATTTACGGCCTTTTACAATTTGTTTTAGGTATGTTCAAATTGCGCTCCAATATGCTGAAATATTAAAATTAATACCTCGTTGAAGACTGAAAACAAATTTATATAAATAATGTAAGAATGCGAGTAAATTATGTACGTGATTCTAGAAACCACTACATTACCTCCCAAGTATACAGCGTACTGAAAATGTTTCGAAATGATGATATTCTCTAGGGTAAAAGATTCTGGAGTTAAAATAATTCCCTATTCGGATCTCCGGGAGCGGACTACTTCGGAGGATGTGATCGACAAGTTTAATGGAAGAGCAGGGAGCATTTTGCGAGTTAGAGCGTGGAATGCCATAAGTATGAAGCAAGTAAGTAAGCTAGAGAACCTAAAAATCGAAATGGATAGGTTAACACTAGACATAGTAGGGGTTAGCGAAGTTCGATGGCCAGAGGCAAGAAAATTTTTAAAGCGGAGACTTTAGGATCAGAGGAAGGAAATTTGGGCGTAACGATAGTCATACCAAAAGAGATAAGACACTGTGTAGAAAACTAGATACAGAAGAACGAAAGAATGCTCATGATTAGATTAGAATCTAAATCTGTAAATACAGTAATAATACGGGTATTATTACCCTCTAGCTACAGTGGGGAAGAGGTTGAAGCGATCTACAAAGATATCGAACGTAATAGAACATGAAAATTTAATAATTAGGGGGATTTTAACGCAGTGGTAGGTGAAGGTAAGAAAGGAGCAGTAGTAGGTTTATTTTGTTTAGGCACTAGAAACGACAGAGGAAATAGGCTGGTAGAATTTTGCGACAAGAACAATTTAATCATCACAAACACATTATTTCAACATCATGCTAGAAGACGATATACGTGGAAGATGCCAGGAGATATAGGACGATATCAAATAGATTACATTCTTGTTAGACAACGGTTTAGAAATCAAGTAAAAGACTGTAGAAGCTACCCAGAAGCAGATATAGATACTGACCACAACATCGTAATTATGAAGGCCGCACTTAAATTTAAAAATCTGAAAAAGAGGAACGGAAAAAGGCACTTGGACTTAGAGAAACTAAAAGAGAAAGATATTCCAGAAAGATTCGATAAAAAGTGTAATGCATCTACAATGGTTAAAAAGTTTTGTGCTTCAACTACTAAAGTGTCGGCATGTAATTTTTGAAAGGGTTTGTGAGGTGTTTTGGTTAACATTAAGGGTATTTTTGGGGTGTTCTGTCGTATTTTGCTTTATCGCATAGTTTGCATTGGTTGATAGTCTGTGGTTAACTCTTTCATATCTTTAAAATAGTATCGTCTTATAAGTTGCTTTAACGTTTCATTAATTCCACGATGATTGGTTTTGCCTTCGTGTTGGTTTCTAATTACGTCGTTTATTTCTTCAGGGTAGTGTCTTACTTCTGTCTCGTCTAAGTTACCTATAATTGATTCCGTTTCTAGTGCGTTGAGCTGTATTCTTGTTAGGGCGTCTGCGTTATTGTTATAAATTTCTTTTTGTATATAATTTCATAATCGTACCATTCTAGTCTGATTCTCTATCGTTGTAATTTTGAGTTTGGTTCTTTGAGTTTGCATAGCCATACTAATGACCTATGGTCTGTGTATATATATATATATATATATATATATATATATATATATATATATATAGAATTTTCGTTCGTAAAGGTATGGTCTAAAATATTTCGTTGCCCAAATTATGGCTAATAATTCTTTCTCTATTGTACTATATTTCTGTTCACTCCCATTTAGGATTCTAGATGCGTAGCTGATTGGTTTGTCGCTACCTACGCGGTTGTAATCGTTTTCTAAATTTTTTTCTATTTCCATTTCGTTAAAATTTAATTCTTGTACTTTAATTGGGTTTGTTGGTGATAGTTCTACAGGGTAGTTATTTGAGTTTAAAATTGTTGTAGTAGTATAATTATCTTTTATTTGTACTAGTGTTGTGGGGGTTTCTACTCCTTATTGAAATGTTATGTGGTTTATAATTCCTGCGTAGTTTTTTAAATTCACTGGGATTTTTATTTTTTCTCTGTTCGGGGTATTTTTGCTCGATTTGGGTAGTTTGAAAATTAATGGGGATTTGTTTGTGTTTTGTTCTGAATAAACGGTTTTGCATGTCAATGTGGGCTCTAGTTTTCTTAGAAGGTTCAATCCTATTGGTCCGTCGTATTTATTGTTGAATTCGAAAATACAAAATTTATGTTTCATTTTTACATGGAATGTTTTTGGTAGGGGTATATTAGCTAAAAATTGGTATCGGGTCGTTTGATGGGCTGCTTTAATTTTAAAGGATTCTCTCTCTACAAAATCTAAATAATCTTTTTTTACGGTTCTGGGGCTAATTAGTGTTTTCGAGGATCCGGTATCGATTAGTAATTTAAATTCTGCGTGGGGTATTTCTATATATGGCGATACTTGTTGATTAACATTATTTAAATTGATTACGTTTGGTCGTTTATAAATCGGTCAATCTGAAAATTTGAGCACGCGTTTTCTTCGTCGTCCTTTTCGTAGTTTTCATATGGGTCGTTATGTTTGTAAGTCTCTAAATGATTGGATTCATCGTTAGGTTCTTCTATTTCTTGGTAAAATAATTCTTCCGAGGTAAAGTTTTGTTTTTGGTTATGGCTTGGTCGGATTTGCGATATTTTCGTATTTTGTCTGGTGTTTCCAGATGAGGTATCCATGGGGAGTTGGTTTATAATAATTGTTAGGGTTATTATTATTATTTATCATTGGTGTATTTCTAATAGGGTTTGCGCTGAATGCTGGTCTTTGTTGGTTTATATTTTGGTTGAATCTTGGTGTGAATGTGGGCTTCGTAAAGTTTGGGTTGAACGTTGGTCTTGGAAATTGTTTAAATTAATTGTTAAAATTTGTGTTATTAAAATTCGGGTTGTTGATTCGCGGTTGATTTGTTTGTGCGTTAAATGAAGTAAATTTTGGTTGGGTGGTTGTTTGTCTCGCGGCTTGTATGGTTTTTATTGGTATATAATATTCGCCTTGGGGTTATATAGTCTGTTTCGATAATACATTACGTTTTCTTCCTTTATGATCATATTCATGGATTCTTCTAAATTTTGGGGATGTTGGAATCTTATTTTATCTGATAGTCGTTCTGGTAATGCGTTTATATAGGTATCCAGTGCCATTTTGTCATACATTTTTGTCTTTAGTAGGCGGATATTTTGGCCGGGTTTTTCGCTTTTTAGTTTTGTTAGAATGAAACTCATTACGTGTGGCATTTCATTCTGAATCGATACGGGGATTGATTACTTTCTATTCTTAGGTTTATTAGGTTGCGGATAAGAAATTTTATGTTGCGTTGGTTGCCGAAATACGCTATCAATATGCGTTTAAAATTTTCCCACTGTTATAAATCACCTCGGCTGGCAATCAGCGTTAGTGCCCGTCCTGTCAGTTTACTTATTATCAGGCGTAAAAGCAATACAATTCTTTAGTTATCTCCTGGTTTGTAAAGTTTTCAAAAATATTTCCCACGCAGTAATGAAATTCATAGCAGGCTTGATCTCCGTTGAATTGGGTATACTTTTAAGGGAAAATTTTCATATCTGAATTTATGATTGTTAAGGGTTGTTCTAATAATTAATACTTATTTTCGGTTTTAATTAATTTCAAATTTTTGTATAAATTGAGATTTATTTTACAATTTGTATTGCTACTTTTTAGTTTGGTTTTGTTAATTTTCAGTTTGGATTGTGTTGGGTTATTTAAAGAATTGCTTTACTTATTTTTTACACGTAGTTATACGGTGTTATAATTAAATTGCGGGATTTGTGCTTGGTAATGTCTGATTAATTGCTGTAGCCTTGAATTCGTTTATTTCTATACGTCGCAGATGTTACGGTAGTCGCGAGTTTTAGTTTTTCTAGAAGGTTTCTATGTGGATTAATTTATTGGAATAATTGCGTTGTACTTTGTACGTTTTGTTGCGCTAGTTATGATTCTATTTAATTTCAGTCCTACTGATTAATTAAGTCTGCTTTAATTATCTCGTCTCCGTAGGTATTGTAATTGATAAGTGCATAAGTATGTTTCCTTTCAATTGTATTGTCTAGTTACCTTAAATGTTTAATTATAGAGTTGCAAGTTTTCAGTCTACCGTTTCGTTACATTAGTTGCATCAATGTCTCCTTTATAATTTATACAATAAATTGTTTAAATTATAAGTTTTTAAGTCTGCCGAAGATGTAATTTCAGTCTCAGTGTTAAGTTTTGTTGCAATAAATTGCGTGATGTTTTTGTATAATTAGATATCCGCGTGCTGAAAAATATTTAATAAAGTTTGATTTTTCTGAATAGGTTTTATTCTCAGTCTCGTGAAAATAAATTGCGTCTTTTACAATTAATTACTTCGTGCTGAAATATTTAATCATAAATTGTCACGTTTGAATGAATCTTTTCAGTATTGTAGATATTTTATTATAGCTCCGTGATGGTTTCAGGTATGAGAATTGCGTTATAGAGTTGCACGGCGCTGTGTTAATAATTAAAAAGATGTTTCTATAATTACGCACTTCGGTCAATTTGTTGTGCTAAAGGTTAAGTTTTGAATAATTTGTTTTTATAAGCGTTTGGTGATAGAATGATAAAATTAATTGCGTTCTATTTTTGGTATTTTATTAATAATTCGTGCGCCAGTTATGTTTTTGGTTTATTAATAATTCGTAATAATTGTATACTACTAATTGCGTATATACATGCGTCTTTTCGGTTCTCTTGTTTTAAAAATAATTCTCGTGCTTTAAAAATAAGTTCTCGTAGATGAAAATAATTTCTCTTAGTAAATTATTTTCATAAAATGGCATAGATTGCAATAATTAAAAAAAATATAAAAAAATTTGTACATAAAATATTTGCTTACCAGCTACCATCCCAACGCTTAGACATTTGCCAAAATAATGGTTTTCCAGTAAATCCTTTCACACAATTAACATTATTCGTGAATATTTCCCAACCAATTCTTATAGTTGCTTATAATAATCATCATGTTTAGGCACAGTTATTTTTTGGTCATTAGTTTATCCGTCTTGGGAGTGGTTGGATACGTACCTCCATTGATTTCTATTCTGGGCTAGCCTACACATCTCCCTGAAACTCTTACAGCCTACATCTTTTACTATTTGTGTGCAGCTAAGCGTTGGGGATCTTGGCAGCCACAGGTTGCTTAACCCCCTTCAGTGAATCTCGGTGAAATAGGGCATAAAATTAGAAAACAATAGAAGGGAAACGATCTGTATACATGCTGTGTGAGAATTTTAGAGAACTATGTAGGCTAACTCAGAATATAAATAAGTGCAGGTACGTGTCCAACCAGTTTTGAGACGGAAAACCTAATGAAGAAAAAAATAAGCGCAGATAAATCTGATGATTAGTATAAACAACTAAAGATGTTGGTTGTGAAATATCTGCAACCCATGTCGGCTGTGCGAAAAGATATATTGGAAAAAATATTAAATCGGTAAATGCTCAAGTGCTGGGGGAATTTGGCAGCCACATGCTGTTTACCTCCCCTCACAGCCACTGAATGTAGGAGAAATAGGGATATATAATTGTAAAACAATAAAAGGTGACCGAACTGCATTTAACAAGAAAGAACAGCGCCTATGATGAAAGATAACAAACATAGAACAAGAAGAAAATTGTTGAAAACATATGTGTGGAGCACAGCACAGTATGCCTATGAAATACGAGCAGTCTGAAAAGCAGACAGAAAAATGGTAGCAGCCTTTTGAAATGCTGTGCTTTAGATGTATGAGGACAATAGCATAGACAGACAAAGATAATAACAAATAGGTTATAGAAATAGTAGGGGAACAAGGATATCTGGGGAAAAAGATAAGAGAAATAGAAGGGAAGAATACGTTCGAGGCATTTCTGGGGAATAGTATGGGATATATTACAAGCAGAGATAGGAAAAAAGAGGTAAATGTAAGCCTAAATCAGATAGTGATAGATGCACACTGTGCCAATTTCAGGGAAATCTGTAGGTTAGTTCAGAATAGGAAACAATGATGGTACGCGTCTAACCAGTTCCAGGACTGAAGACCTAATGATGATGAGCTAGGATCAATAAATTTGTAAAAAGAATCAATTGGTTTTAAGGATAAATGAGGTTACATAATTTTCATCGTCGTATTCTTGGGCTCTATCGATTTTTCTACTTCGTCCAAATTTTTATTTGGTTTAGATTCGGTCGATTCTTGTACCTCTTCCAACTTTGTTTGGGTTTTTCCAGATTTGGAATTGAAATTCTTGGTCACAGTTATCCGATTTTTGGATTCGTAGTGCCTTTCTGGATCTTACTGACTGCGCCAGTTACTTTTTGGGCCTTGGGAGCGGTCTTTTTAAAAACTTCTTCCAAAAACTTCCTAACAAAATTTATTTTCAAACATATTAAGTATGGAATTTTGACAAACTGGATTTAATATTCTAAGCCGAAATAAATTTAATAATTGAATTAATACTAAGGCGAGTAGCCTAAGTAAACGGCAATGTTAAAGCTGAAATACTGTAGACTGACTGTTAGATGTGGAGCTCCCGGGGTATTTATGTTGTCCCTGCCCCTCACATGTCTGTGGGAACTTGCAGAGCTCGTGTCTGCTTATTTCTTAATTCTATTCATTATACAATGTAACAATATTAATTTCTAAGTAATCGCGGTTTCTTAACCGTCTGTGACCTGTACCTGCAGTATCACTTACTGTCTGGGATACAATGTATTGCATCCATTCTCACAACTTGCTTGTGAACTTTCAATAACCTCCCTGGTTTTATCCTTAAATTTACATTGTTGCATATACTTAAGTTTCTTTAACAATTTCTTACTAACTCCTAATAATTTTTATTAATGGTATATATAGATTGGGGGATACATAACTCGCTAAAGAAATGGGCGATACCTACGGCGAATTTGACCTATGCCAAGATGAAAAAACTGATAAAGAGTATAATATAAATTATATATATATATATATATATATATATATATATGTATATATATATATATATATATATATATACACGGAAAATACTCTAAGATATAAATGCGCAAAAGACGAAGCTTCTGTACAATCTTGCTTAAACTATTTCTCGGCACATGAACTACCTACTGGAAATAATAAAATGAGCTGTAATTCATGCACAAAGAGACACGGCAGATCTAATAAAAAAACTATTTATGCCAACGCTATTATGCAGATTCTAATATGCAATCCACCTAAAAAGTATCGGTTTTATATTTAAACCGATTTTAGAACTTAAGATTTCGATCTACAAAAGTGAATATCCACGTTTTCTTACTGGATTTAGCACCTTTTTGCTCAAAACAATATTAAAACGTTCAAGCGCTTAAATTTAATCAATCATCATCATCATTTTGTTTTCGACGGTACTTAAAGTCGGTTTGACGCAGCTCTAACTTCCTTTCTATTTTGTGCTAATCTAAAAAGTTCTACATACCCTTTACAACCTCAATTTCTAATAATTTGACTAATATAGTTTGGTCTAGGTCTTACTATACTCTTCTATTGTTTTCTTATTTACCTGGCTCTACATAGATATTAGCAACCTGATGGTTGCTAAAGAACTCCAACATGTTTACTTGATTCCCGTTTATAAGGAAATGAAATATTACCCGGTTATCTCCTCTAAAAAAGGAAAAGTGTTAAGTTATATTTCATGGTAACGCTTAAGTAACAAATCGCTACCAACATGCCAGACCGCTAACTAATTGTGAGTTATGTCATGGTGACATTTAGTTGACTGATTTTTATTTACTTATTTTTTTATGTTTTGTTTTCGAACTTAAGGTCTATTTGACGCAGCTCTAAATTCTTTTCTATTCTGAGCTAGTCTAAAAAGATCTACATACCCTTCACAACTTAAGTCTCTAATAATTTGACCAATATAGCTTTGTCCAGGTCTTCCTACTCTATTTTTATTTGGTAGTCAATAATCTAAAACCTTACTAAATAGTCTCTAATGTCTTAACTGGTGCCCTATCGTTCTACCTCTTCCGACCTTTAACTGTTTCCTCATACAGGGTTCCTTACCTATGCTTGTATAACCTTCCTCATTTGTTACTCTATCTGTTGTAGTGTAATTGACCTGAAGGCTGACCCAAACGCCCTCTATAAACGATACACCGGACTTCATGATCTAACATCTAGTGGCAGTGGTTCGACGATACCTACATTGTGTTGTTATAATGTAACCCAAATTCACACTGGGAAGATGGCGTTAAGGCGAGAAGGTTTGAAATAAAACTACAGCATCTGCCTAACCTTACTTTTAATCAAAACAATAACCACTAAATAGGTCATTGGCATGAAAGCATAGAAAAATTATATTCAAAGCAAACAGTGCCGTACTCAACCTGGGCGATTGGGGAAAGAGCACGGCAGAAAAAACCCCAAACTGCCCTTACACTTCCAACCGCCTTTGGCACATCTCGACAAGGGCGGGTAACGTACAAGTACCCAGGTCACCGACATTGAATTTAACGGAATGTCAACTGTTACCCAGACATGCCACACATGACAACTGAAGAAACGTTGGTGTAGGTCAGCTAATCTTTTCTGACAGGTACTGAGGTTGGACAACCAATACCACCCAGCTAAAGTTGAAGAGGGGGGAACACCAGGAAGGTAAAATCTGCCTTGACTACCAATGATCCTCCGCGCACGGACATAAAATGTTAGTAATATTCAACAAAGGCTCAATCACACACGCACACATACATGCATTAACAGTTTCCAGCCCGTGTTACAAAATATTTCACAAAAGCTAGCCGACTTCCTATTATTCGCAGGAGTACAACTACAAGTACATTGACAAGATGGCATGAATCGCTGAAATAAACTTATGGTATGATTGCGCATAGTTAAAAAGGCTCTTATTATTGAATAGACTATCTCCAACATAGTCATAAACGCAAACGCAAAGAACACTATCTAAATAACAAAATTCATCTACTTCCTCTAACTCGGTATTACTTATTTTTAATTTTGGTTTAGAACTTGGCCGTAACTCATTTGTCATTATCTTTGTCTTTCCTGAGTTAATTCTCATACTATAGTTACTCTGTAGTATTTTATCTAAAATATTTAAAAACTCTCCTAACTTTTTTCTAGACTCTGCTATAGTGACTATATCATCTGCAAAACGTAACATGTCTATTTTCTGTCTCTTGTACATTAATACCTATCTCTTTTCTTTCTCTAGCTACGTTTAAAGCTTCCTTAATATAAACATTAAAAATCAAGGGAGATATTATGCAACCCTGTCTAACATCATTTCTAATCTTAGCTTTATTTTGTATTTCATCAAATCTAATTACTACGCTTTGGTTTTTATGTAGACTGTAAATAATTTTGCTATCCCTATGAGAGATTCCTATTTTTCGCAAAACCCTAAACATAACAATCCAATTAACCCTATCGAAGCTTTTTCTAAATCTACAAACGCAATTGAGTCTTTTAATTTTTTTGTAATCTTTTTTCGATAATTACCCTAATCATTAGTATTGGTTCTCTAGTCCCTCTGTCTTTACGAAAACCATATTGGTTTTCACTTAAATAGTTCTCAGTCAAAGCTTCCACTCTTTTTTTTAATTATAATTGTTAGTACAGTATTGCCCGAAATAAACAGTACTGAAATTGTAATTGTTTTGTATATTTAAAAAATACATATTATTGACACTTTATTATATGTTCTAAATGTGCACCTCCTCGTTCGAGACAGACTTCATAACGATGTTCTAAGTTTCTGGTCATGTTATTGAATAAGGGTTGTCTCAGGGCTGCGAAGAAGACTCTAACGGCATCCTTTAATTCATCGATGGTTTGTGGTGCCCGTTTGAAAACGGCATTTTTAGCCATGCCCCAAATGTATGCGTCTGGAGGTGTGAGGACTGGAGAATGTGAAGGATAAGGGAAGTCAGTCAGGAATCTCGGGATTAGGGAGTCTAAATGGTACTATCTTTGCGGCTAGTAACCAACCTAAGCCTAGGGCATGCATCTACATACCCAGGCACATAAATGCCCTCCTCCTGCCACAACTGAGTGGCCGTGACGTCACAGCCGTACAGATCACATGCAGGCTGGGAGGAATTACTGACATAATCTTGGTTTCAGCCTATTTTCCAATTGACCATGACCCACCTCCTCCGGAGTTGATGGCAGTCATTGATCACTGTAATAGGCACAAAAAGCATCTGATTATCGGATGCGATTCCAACGCGCACCATGTGGTATGGGGTAGCGCAGATACTAACCCTCGTGGAAAACTACTACTCGAGTATATATCGAGTAAGAATCTGGAGATACTTAACTGGGGCAGCGAACCCACGTTTGTGACATCTCGCTTCCAGACAGTCATCGACTTAACTCTTGCATCGTCAGATATTTCAAGGCATATCTTGAACTGGCAGGTGACGCCTAAAGCGACACTGTCAGATCACAGATTGTTAAGTTTTAATTTAAAGGCAGCAGTAGCTGTCTGTAAAGAATACAGGAACCCAAAAGCGACCAACAGGTCTGTCTACCTAGACAGCTTGGAGCAACGCCTTTGACATCACAAGGTACTGACAACCCAAAAACTATAGAAGAGCTACAGAGATACTCGGTCTCTCTACAAAACTCCATCGTAGAGTCCTTTGAACAGGCATGCCCGGTCAGGACAGATTCTACTCGCTCCAGTACTCCATGGTGGGGCGCGGAGCTACAGAAGCTGAAAAGACCCTGGGCAAACTGTTTAATAAGGCAAAGAACACCAGAAGTATGGCTGACTGGGAGGCATATAAAAGCCACCAGCGACTATACAAAACGACAATTAGAAAACGACAGAGAGACTCATGGAAGACCTTCTGTAACTCAGTCGAGTCTACCAATGCAATCTCTCGCATTAACAGGATCTTGTCCAAAGACCCTCGTCATCAACCATGCTGTCTGAAACGTGTGGATGGTACATACACCACCAACGAGGCAGAAACAGCGGAGTTACTCGCGGACACGCACTTTCCAGGCAGTGTCACACGACCTTTGTCTTACGGGTTGGATCAACCCAGCTCGGCCCTAACGGGGCCGACTGGGAGGTTTCTAACCGGGTAGTGGATGAGAGAAAATTAAATGGGCTATCTCAACTCTCAAACCGTTTAAGTCCCTGGAAAGGATGGCATCTTCCCGCCCTACTACAGTGGGGAATGGAGAGGCTGACACCGTTCCTTGTGGTACTTTTAGGGCTGTATTGCTTTTAGATACATCCCCAGCAGTTGGAGAGAGGTTAGAGTTGTCTTCATTCCTAAACCAGGCCGGAAGGACTACTCCCAGGCTAAATCCTACAGACCGATCAGTCTCACGTCTTTTTGCTAAAGACCTTGGAGAGATTGTGCGACAATGATATGAGGAGAGGATAATGCTTTTTATCCACTTCACCCAAATCAACACGCCTTTATACCAGGTAAATCAACGGAATCTGCCCTGCACGCTGTTGTAGGACGGATCGAAAAACCCTAGACAATAACATGTCCGCCTTAGGCGCATTTATTGATATTGAGGGTGCGTTCAGCGAAACTACTTTCGCAAGCATCGATAGAGCTCTACGGACACATGGAGCTGAGGACACCCTTCGGCAGTTTACCATGCAGATTCTGCAATGTCGACGGGTACACATAAATGTGGGGGAAACCTCAGTAATTAGGGTGGTGGATAAAGGCTGTCCCCAGGGGGGCGTGCTGTCACCGCTACTATGGAATTTAGTAGTGGACAGCCTTCTCCAACGTCTTAATGAGGCAGGTTTCTTCACGATAGGTTACGCCGACGACTTAGCTATTCTAATAGTCGGCAAATTCGAACAAGTGCTGTGTAATTTGATGCAAGCAGCACTAAGGATCACGGAGCTCTGGTGCTCCGACAACTTTTTAACCATCAACCCCAACAAAACGGCGTTGGTGTTGTTTTCCAATAAAAGGAAGCTGACGGTAACTAAATTGCCAATGCTCTTCCAAACTTCCCTGCCCTTATCAGCAGAAGTCAAGTATCTGGGCATTATACTTGATAAGAAGCTGAACTGGGCCAAACACCTACAAATGAAAACTAGCAAAGCCAACCAAGTGTTCTGGCAATGCAAACGTGCCATAGGCAAACTTTGGGGTCTCCACCAAAGGCTGTCCTGTGGCTATACATCATGGTAGTAAGGCCGATGCTCTGTTATGGCGCTGTAGTCTGGTGGCGCAGGACCAGACTGGCCCATACAGTTCAAGACCTTACTCATATCCAAAGGGTGGCTTGTCTAAACATTACAGGTGCATTGCGTTCGACACCTACTGCAGCCTTAGAAGCCATCTTAGGCCTCCCTCCGCTGGACCTACATGTGGAGGAGGTGGCTTTGAGAGCGGCAATGAGGCTGCGGTTCAAAGGTCTATGGATCGATAAGGGAGGCGGTGGTAGACACCACAACATACTAAGAGAGGCGGTGCGGAACACACCTATCTTGGGAGGAGTGGTTGATTCGATCGCACCCATAATCATTTCCAGGAGGCGCTTTGGGGTTTGTCTAAACACTGAGGACGCCTCCTTAACGGAGATCTCCATCTACACAGATGGCTCCAAAACAAATGAAGGTACCGGGGCAGGCATTTTCTCCGATGACCTAGACCTTCATGAAAGTGTTGCGCTGGGCAGGCTGGTAACTGTCTTCCAAGCGGAGGTCATAGCCATCATGCACGGCGCTAACGCCATACTGGAACGTGGAATCCAGAACAAAGCTATACGCATCTTGAGCGATAGTAGAGCAGCTCTTCTGAGCTTAAACAAGCAGAGGCTTCTCTCGGGGTGGTATACCAATGCCATCGTGTTCTCGAGCTCGTTTCTGATACAAACGCCCTTGAACTGGTTTGGATCAAAGGGCATTCAGGAGTACATGGTAACGAACAGGCAGATTCTTTGGCGAGGCAGGAGCGGCTCGGGGTTTTGTCGGCCCTGAGCCATCGGTTGCTATTGCGCCATCTGTGGTGTTCTCCATGATAAGACAAATAACCCACCGCCGTCACAAGGATAGGTGGGCTTGTACATCAAGCTGCCGGCAGGCAAAAATGTTTATAAGGTCTCCCATGACCAAAATAGAAAAATTTGTCATACGCTTGCCAAGACAGAAACTACGGCTACTAGTAGGTATTCTGTCCGGGCATTGCACTTTAAGGAAGCACCTGCACAGGATGGGTCTGTCAGACAACCCCACCTGTCGCGGTTGTCAACAGGAGGATGAGACGGCGGAACACATTCTGTGCACCTGTCCGGTACTCGCCCGACTTCGAGGATCCATGCTGGGGGACTTTTGGCCCGAGAAGGCCGGAATTCGAGACACCCCCTGGTCCGACATCCTCAAATTCACCTGCAAGGTCGGGTGGTTGAGCAATGAAGGACCAACCTAGGGCAAGGAAGGCAGCACAATGGGCCCACCAGGAGGCCTAAGTGCGCGTGGCTTTAAGTCACCCTTCCCAAGTTAATCAATCAATCAAGGGAAGTCAGTAAATCGTGATATGAATTTGCTTGGAAAATGTTCTTGAAGAAATTGACGAATTGCGGCAGCAGTATGGCAAGTTGCCCCGTCCTGCTGAAAAAATTGGTTTCGAAATGCCAAGTTACGTGCACGACAGAATTGACGTAGATCAGGGATAAATCGTGTTAAAATTTGTCTGTACCTCTGTTGATTAAGTGTGACTTGCCTACCATTCTCTTCGATAAAGTACGGACCAATGATTCCGTGTCCGGAAACAGCACACCAGACACTCACTTTTTCACTATGTAAAGGAACCTCTTGAACCTCATCGGGTCTGGCAAAGCCCAGAAATCGATTTGTGCGACGATTCACATAGCCTGACAAGTGAAAATGTGCTTCGTCTGAAAACCAAACATTTATCAAAAATTCAGGATTTTCATACTGTAACGCGAGAATTCTGGCGCAATATTCCACTCTACTGCGATAATCCCGAGGATGTAGTTGTTGATGTACCTGAATCACATACGAAAATGTACCCAGCTCCTTCAGGATTCTTTGAAAGGAAGTTCTTTTTAAATCAAGTTGTAACGCTGTCCTTGCCTGGCCGACTTTCGGATTTTCTAAGATTTGCTCAAAACACGTTCATGGTTATTGTTGTTGTTAACTGTCCTGGGACGCCCGAGTTTCCTTTTCGTTGGCACAATACACTACCTGTATTTCTAAACTTTTCAATAACCTTCAAAATTACAGCATTACTTGGAGAACGTTTATTAAACCTTCGTGTGAATTGATCAGACACGTATAGCAAACTTGCACCATTACGTCGGCCGATTCCGTATGAACGAAAATAATGCTCTACCAGAAACACTTTCTCCTCTGTACTTAACACCATTTTTAACAATTAGGCCCTACTAATTACTTGTTTGAGGTTTACTTGACAGGTCTATACTAACTAACTTGAGTGTGACAGCGCACGCATAAAAACACCGCCAACTTAGTTTCAGTACTGTTTATTTCGGGCAATACTGTATTTTGGAAGTGTGGGAAGTTAAACTAACCGTTCTACAATTCTCACAACTATCAGCTCCAGACTTTTTTGGAATTGGGATAATGTTATTTTTTTCGAAATCTATTGGGACCTCATCTGTGTCATATATTACTTTTACTAGTTCATATAATCTGTCTAAAGTTTTCTGACTTGCATATTTTAATAATTCTGCAGCTATATCGTCTATCCTCGGCGTTTTATTTTGTTTAAGATTCCTAACACCTCTATCAAATTTCTCTCTTAATATTGAGAACTCTATTTCTACATCCTCTTCTTGGCCGTTTTCTAAATATAAATCTTCTAAATATCTTTTTCAACTATCTGCTACCTCAACTTTATTTATTAGAAGCTCATTATTCTCATCTTTAATACCACTATATTTTTTTCTATCTCTCGAAAAACTTTTTAACTGCCATGTAAGCCCTGTCTGTTTTACCTACTCTCAAATCATCTTGTATTGCCTTACAATTCTCCTCCATCCATTTATTTCTAGCTTTTCTACACTCATGTATTTCTAACTCTATTATATTTTTGCTTACTTTTAATATTTAATTTTCTGAAAGATTTAAGCTTTCTTCTATTCTCTATTAAATCTAATATCCCCTTTGTTACTCAGGGTTTTCTCGCTTCTACTTTTTTCGTACCTATAGTCTGTGTTGCTGTATCATGTACAGTCATTTTTATTTCTTTTCATTTATTTTCTATGTTCCCTTCTATAGCTATCTCTTTGATCTCATTATCTAATACTTGTTTATATCCCTCTTTTATCTCACTATCATTAAGCTTACGTAGATCCCATCCCTCTCTTTTAGACTTTCTCAATTTTTTAAATTTTAGATTACACTTCATTTTAACTAAGTTAGGATCGCTATCTATGTTAGCCCCTGGATAACAATGACAGTTTTTAACTTTGTTTTTAAATCTTTGTTTAACTAAAATATAACCTATAGCCTTATCACCTGTCGCTTTCCAGGTATATCTTCTTCTGACATGTTGTTCGAATAGGGTGTTTACAATTACTAATCTATGTTCTTGGCAAAACTCAACTAATCTTTCTCCTCTATCATTTTGTCTACCATACCCAAATTTTCCTACCATTTTTCCTTTACTGCTTTCTCCCACTGACGCATTAAAATCGCCCATAACTATTAAATTCTCATCTCTCTTTACTTTTCTCACTATACTATTTATATCCTCGTATACCTTTTCTACCTCTTCATTCTCGTACTGAGTTGTTGGCATGTAAACGTGTATAAAACAGTGTCTGGGTTTCGTTCTCAATCTTACCATAATTATTCTATCACTAAATTGTAAGTGCTCTTTAACTTTACGTTCCAATCTCTTACTTAACTAAGTTGTAATTATTCTAAAGTTATCTTTCCAAAAGTCATTACTATCTGGCCATCTCACTTCACTAATACCTAAAATGTTCAGCTTTCCTTTTTTCATTTCGACTAATAAATTCGTTAACTTATCTACTCTAAGTAATGACTTACATTCCAAGTCCCTATCACTAAACCGAACCGTTGTTTTAAATTCTTACGATGACGAGTCCCAAGTACCCCCTTTCGGAGATCCGAATGAGGGGGTATTTTACGTCCGGACAAGAATTTTACTTGTGAGCTCTCCATCATACATAGTTCGTGTTTTAGGCCACGCATACTTGGGAAATATTGTGGTAGGTTGTCATATTTTTCCAAAACGCAGTTTTTAAAGATTTTAGCAAAAAACCGTTATCTGTCACGACCAAACTCTCAACAAGCTTGTAAATTATTGAGGATCGCCCGAGACCAACCGACTCTCTTCCAATATCTTTTAGTCAGCAAGGCTGCTGCCCCTTGCTGCGCCTTTTAATTGCTTTTTACGATAAGCAGGCTTACTATAGAAGTATTGTTTGTCCCCTACTACAGGGTAATCTGTGCTCGTACACATGGTCAATCATGATCTCAAAACATACTGTAGAATCTGGGCGACCATATGGTAGAGGAAGTGGTGTTTGTTTTGCTGAATTTGTTTGAAGATAGTTCCAGTGCCGTAGAATTTTCAAGGGACAAAGACAGACCTTCAGAAAGTGCACCTTTTGAAGGCATTAATCCAACCAGTGCATGTATATAATCTTTTCTGTGCGGGAAAAAATTTTGACATCCAATGTTTCTTGACAGGTAGCAAAATGTCACTTTTTATGAATTTACTTTTTTCCTTGGGAAAAAATGGTTACCTTTTTCCTGGGTATGTGTAAATAAGTAAGAACACGAAGATATTTAATTTATAGCCGGATCCACACTTGTAACACTCGGATGTTACATAACATCGTATCATAACTTCGTCACGTTCAAAACAACCGATATAAACAACTTAAGTAAGCAATTTTTGAAACCACTCGCAGAATTAAATTGACAGATTTTTGATTACTTGTTTGAAACTTCAAGTTTGACATCAACTGATTTTTTGACTTTAATATATTGTAATATTTTTTTCAATATTAAAGCATCGTTTTGCCTGTTACAGAAAAAAATAATGTATTATATACGGGTAAAAATGTAAGATTTTAACTCTCGGTGTTTTATCTCCCTCCGCTTCGTGTTGGGAGACAAACACATCTTGAGCCAAAATCTAATACTTTTTCCCTTGTATAATAAATAACTATTCCTTCTGTGTATTGATTTATTGGTTTTTCTCTAAGTCAATTCACCTAGTTGGTTTTATCTATTTATGTCACGTTAGAATTTACAGGAGAAAAATATTAAATTGTTTTTGGGATAAAAATTAATTTAGGATAAATTTAATCAAACCAAAGTGTTATATACATTATGCGGTGTTGTGCAACATAATGGTTCAACTGATGGTGGACATTATGTCGCATATGTAAAAGTAAGAACTCCATTAGAAAATAACAATTACTGTTGGCAATCATTACCTAATAATCAAAGATATTATATCTTATCCTCCCAACATAAAGTTACAGAAACTGACATTCAAATTCCATTGGGAATGTGGTATCTTGTTAGTATTTCTAATGTTTCAGCAGTGCCTGAAAAAAAGTTCTTAAAATACAGGCATATCTATTATTTTAAGAACGAATTTTGTGATTTTCTCCATAAGTTAGAATGTTAATTTGTATTTTGTATTGTATCAATAAATCATCTTAGTGTTAATAAACATTTTGGTTGCCACAGCTGGCATGGCACGCGAATAAAAACGCCTCAAGTTATTTATATTCATTATGAATGTACAGACAGGCACACACTGTACTGCTAATATGGTAATTTAATTACGTACGTTGTTTATACTAAAATATCTACTATTATACTTGTACTACAAATATAAACAAAGATGTTAAATTTAGTTATTAACATTCGTTTGCATTATCCACGCAAAACTTCCAATAAAAGAAATTTTAAAGCGATATTAGTATAAATCCTCAGATAATTAAATAACAAAATTACGTCAACAAATTTTATTAAGGAAAAATTATCTTCGCATAATTTTTAAAAACAAATTTGAACATGTAATAAAGTTACATAACAAAATATATATGTACGTTACCTGTATGTGTCTAATACTATTTGTGCGATAAATCAAAATAACATGACGCAGTAAGTGAACATTAAACGCCCATTTAAATGACAAAGTATTAGACTAGAAATAAATTAATTTTTGAATCGTTCTTAAAAGATATAATAAGCATGGTTTACTTTGTCGAGAATGGTTAGAAAATTACCTTTAATTTATTAAAAATCTATTTTGCAATTAACATTTAAAAAGTTTAACACAACAACAACAATAACACCAATCCTTTCGGGGTAATCAAACTTAGCACCTCTTTCTGGGAGGATATGCAGGGTATAACTCCAGACTACTACATTACTTTACCTCCCAGCACCATTCATTATCTTTCTCCACATCCCTCGGTCACTACACACTTCCTCTGTCTCTGTAACATTCATACATTGCTTTTGGCATACTCGTTTATGTCTCAGACGTCTCAGCTGCCGTTCTTTGACAACCTTTTTTACTACATCTTTTACGCGGTCTGCCCCTTGCAGCTCTACCAGTCATCTTGATTTTATGTATACGTTTGGTAAGTCTGTCTATCCTCGTTCATTCTTTCCATATGTTCAAACCATCTAAGCGTACTTTGCTAGCTTATCTCCTTAAGGTCACTTGCACCCCACACTCTGCTTTGACCCATTCGTTTGGCACTTTGTCTCTCAACGTATTTCCACCCACACTTTTTATAAACCTCATTCCTGCAGCATTTATACGACTAACGTGCTTCTTCTGCCAAGTACAAGTTTTTTTCCCATACAGAACAGTTGGCACAAACACTGTTGCAAATGACCAGCTTTGCATTTATACTCAATCCTTCATTCCTGTTCACTGCCCACGTACTTCCAGACACTTTTCTTTCAGCATTTGTTCTCCTTTCTATTTCACCATCCAGCTTTCCATTACTCAAAACCTTTCTACCAAGGCACACGAAGTCACTCACTTTCTCCATCGTGTCATTGTCCATTCTAAATACAAAGTCATCAATTCCGCCATATCTGTCAAAAATCATTACTTTCGTCTTATTTACGGTCACTTTCAATTGCATATTTCCACACGCTTCCGACAGTCTGTCAAGCATTCGTTGCAAATCTTGTGACGATTCGGTCAAAAATACTGCATCATCCGGTTACAACAGCACCCTGACAGTTGTTTCACCAATTTTCACTCTTATTCCTTCGCATACTTGCCTGATACATTTATCCACAAATACATTGAACAGCTATGGTACACCACAGAACCGTGTCTTACACCTTCCACAATGTCAAAGTATTGGCCCATATAACCATTCATACGTCCACATGTTCTACTACCTTCGTACATCGCTCTGATAGTTTTATCAACCACATGCTTACACCGTATTCACGCAGAGCCTTCCATAATTCATTTCTGTTCAGAGTGTCATACGCCTTTTCCAGATCTACAAATGCTGCATACATTTTCTTTCTGGCATGCATACACTTTTTACAATTTGTTGCATTGCGAACATCTGATCCACACATTTGAATTTAACGACAAATACGACGGATTAATAGGTATGGATCTTCTAAAAAAATTAGGAGCCAACATCGATATAAAAAATCGACTATTAAGAACAAAACACGGACAAATCCCCATTAAATTTAAAAATAGTAATATTCAAACCGAACAAAGATACACCAGGACAGAAACACAAATAAAAATTTTAGTAAATTCAAAAGACGACGTAAGAATCATAAACCACATGTCGTTTCAACCTGGAGTAGAAACACCCACAGCTTTAGTACAAATAAAAAACAATTACGCCACTACCACAATCTTAAACTCAAATGAGTACCCGATAGAGCTATCATTGACAAACCCAATAGACATAGAAAAAGTAAACTTTAACGAGATGAAAATAGACGAAAAAGATGGAAACTGAGAAAACAATTTTAACCCTACAGAACACGACAGGATGTTAAGAAAAAATTTAATTAACATTCGTTTTAATAACGACATTAATTACGAAGAGGAAAAAGTAATTAAAGACTTATGCTTCGAATACGAAGATACATTCAATTGAGAAGGAATACTCTTAACTTTCACCAACATATTAAAACACAACATTGAATTAACAGATAACAAATCTATTTTCACCAAAGCATACAGACTACATCAGGTAAGTCAAGAAGAAGCAGATAGACAGGTAGCAGACCTACTGAAACAAGATATCATCCAAACTCAAACTCACCATGGAGCAGTCCCATATTAATAGTCCCGAAGAAATTAGACGCCTCAGGCAAACGCAAATATCGAATGGTTATTGATTATAAAAAGCTTAACGAGAAGACGGTAGACGACAAGTACCCATTACCCTATATAACCGAAATTTTAGATAAATTAGGAAAGTGTCAATAGTTTTCGACATTAGACCTCGCCTCAGGATATAACCAAGTAGAGATGGACGAGAAGGACATAAGTAAAACTGCTTTTAGCACACCTAGAGGGCACTATGAATACAAGCGCATGCCGTTTGGATTAAAGAATGCACCCGCCACCTTTCAAAGAGTTATGGATAACATTTGAAGAGGAATACACAACGAAAAATGTTTTGTGTACCTGGACGACATAATTGTATATTCAACATCACTCGTAGAACACATAGAAAGATTAAGAGAAGTTTTCGAACGATTAAGACAAGCCCATTTCAAATCTATTTAGACAAAAGCGAATTTTTACTAAAAGAAGTATCATTTTTAGGACACATAATAACCCCACAAGGAATTATGCCAAATCCAGACAAAACGAACGCAGTACTAAATTACCCCTTACCTAAAACTAATAAAGAAATTAAAGGATTTTTAGGACTCGTGGTTAATATCAAAAATTCATAAAAGGTTACGCACAAATAACGAACCAGAATTTATCAATTCAGTAGAAAAAATTAAATGTATCCTTACCAACCACCCCATATTAGAATACCCCCATTTTTCAAAATCGTTTATATTACCAACAGACGCATCGAACTTAGCAATAGGCGCAGTGTTGAGCCAAGGAAAATTAGGTAGCGATAAACCAATCAGCTACGCATCTAGAACCCTAAATGAGACCGAACAGAAACATAGTACAATAGAGAAAGAATTATTAGTAATAATTTGGACAACCAAATATTTTACACCATATCTTTATGGAAGAAAATTCTATATATACACCGACCCTCCATTAGTATGGTTATGCAAACTTAAGGAGCCAAATTCAAAATTACAACGATGGAGGATTAGATAAGAAGAATATGATTAGGAAATTATATTCAAAAAGGAATTTATAATAACAACGCAGATGTACTGAGCAGAATTCAACTAAACGCAATAGAAACAAAATCAATTATAGGCAACGTAGACGAAACAGAGATAAGAGAAAACCCAGAAGAAATACACACTATTCACTCAACACAAAACGAAGAACCAAAAACCGCAATTAAAATTTTAAATGAAGCAATAGACATAAAACCAAATCAATTTATAGTTACCGAAGTTTTAACAAACCCCAATCCAGTAAAATATACAAAAACCGATAATAAGAAAATATATCAAATCCAAATAACCAATAACGATAACGAGGAGCAAATAATTAAAAATATAAAAGAATATACCCCCGAGAAAAACGTTTTTACTTTTATTTCATTACCGAACATTGATACAAAAGATTTTCAGAATTATATGTTACATTATTTAATAACTCAGACCTAGAAATTATTAGATGTACAAGAAAATTAATAACTTTAGATGATCCAGACGAAATAAATGAGGTAATCAGAAATCAACACGAAGGAAAAACCAACCATCGTAGAATCAACGAAACCCTCAAAGAACTCATAAGAAAATATTACTTTAAAGACATGAAAGATTTTATTAACCAATGTGAATTATGCGACAAAGCGAAATACGACAGGTCGCCCCCGTAAGTACTTTGAATATTAACCAAAACACCCGACAAACCTTTACAAAAATTACATGCAAACACTCTGGTAGTAGAAGCACAAAACTTTCTAACAATCGTAAACGCATTCACTAAAGTAGGACGCGATACCCATCACTTCAAAAAATAGTATCGATATAACCCAAGGATTCTTACAGTATTTTACATTTTACGGTACACCAGAAACAATAACTTTAGACAATGGCAGCAAATTTAGAAATGAAACAATACAAAATACCTTAGAACTCCACAAAATAAAAATTCATTTTATAACGGGAAATCGGCAAGAATCAAACGGATTAATTGAAAGATTACATCTAACTTTATTAGAACAAATCAGACTGTTAAGACTAATTAATAAGAAAGAACATATAATTCATTTAATGTCATACGCATTAATTGCATACAACAACACGATCCATTCATCAACTAATTTCACACCCCTTACATTAACATTAGGACACTCAGATTCCCATAACCCTTACCATATACATTACAATAAAGAAGTATACCAACAGTATGCTAAAGACTATAAGGAAAAACTAAAAATAACTTATGACGATGTAAAAAATAAATTAGATAACGATAAAGAACGCATCACAACCCGCAGTAAAAATGCCGATATAAATAAATTCTCAATAGGACAAACCGTATACAAAAAGAATTTTAAAAGTAAAAGACACAAAACAGCCTCCAGAAATTTAGGTCCATTTAAAATCAAAAGGATATCAAACAAAAATGTAGCCGTAGTAGACAACGGACACGTAGTAAAATATATTCACTTGAAGAATTTAAGATACCTTGTAATTTCAGATGGACAGCCATCACCCTTACCGTCAACCTTCACCCAGGTAGAACGGATGACGACATATTAGTCGAAGACATTAAGAACAACCCCGGTATACTACCAATAAAATTGGGACGTATGCAAAATACAATAGATTATTGGACATTCACACAGAAATTTGACTTAACAGAATTAAAATAAGAATTTTATATAATTAAAGGCAATTACTATAGACTGAAACAATCAATGGACACAGCTAAATTCTGAAAAGAATACGCGATAGAAACACTCAATTATAACAGTATAATGGAAAATATCTTAGGAAACACAGACAATAAATTTAATAGATCAATACCAACAGATCAAATTACAAGACGAAAGAGAGGACTTATTAACGGATTAGGTAATATCATAAAAGCGATCACAGGCAACTTAGACAACCAAGATGCAGAACGATATGACAACGCCATACAATACTTAATTGAAAATCAAAATGACATAAAAACAATTTTTAAAAATTAAATATCTTTAACTCAATCAACCATAATAAAATTTAATGATACACTAAAAAAGATAGTAAACAATCAAAGCAGTATAACCAATAGAATACTAACCCCTGAAACTAACATGCAAACCACAGTGTTAGGAATGCGAGATTTAATCAGATTTAACACAATATTTAACCAAATGGTATCAACCCTTACTGTAATTCAACAAATTTTAGCCACACTAGAAAACGCTGTAACATTTGCTAAACTAAATACATTACATGCTAGTATAACACAACCAACACATCTATTAAAAGAATTATTAAAGATTAGAATCACTTATAACTAATAGCAAATTACCCTTTGAAGTAACAATCTAATATACTTATATTTGAAAAAATAGCCACAGTAAGAGGTTATATAAAAAATCATGAAATTACATTTTTAATAGAAATCCCCATAGTAAAAAGTAACGCTTATAATTATTATCATTTATTTGCTCTCCCCATGTAAGTTACTAGCAAGTACCAAGTTATTATTCCCAAAATCAAGTTTCTTTTCCTGAATGAACTGAGGTATGGCTTCCCAAATGAAAAATGTAAAAAAGTAACACCAAGTCAATACTTATGCCAATCATTAACGACAACAGCTATTCAAGCAGATAGCCCCTGTGAAATACAATTGTTAAGATTTTCTAATCACTATGAGAATTGTGATTCAAAACCAGTACAAATTACAAATATGAAAATTCAAAAATTTACAGACAATAAATGGATTGCTAAATTTCCACAAGAAGTAATACCAACCGCCCATTGCAAACAAGACAAAAACAATTTAGCATTGAAGTAAAGTAATCACCATAAAAGAAGATTGCTACTTAAAATTGAAAAATGAAATTATTCGAGTTTACCAAGACCCAACAGTATGGAAGAACTTCGCAAATTTACCAGAACTACAGTTCAAGCGTACGCAAACTCGAAGACGACGAAATCAACAAGAAACCAATGCAAGTAGAACACTTAGACCTAGACGATTTCAACCAAGCTGTAAAGCTAATGAACAACCACAAAAAACACTTAAGTGAATTAAAAGTGCCAAATGTACATTATGATAATATCAGTGTTTGGACAATTTTATTAATTTTTGTAATCATTTTATTAACTATGTATGTATTGTACAAAATGTATTTTAGATATAGGAACAAATAAACGAATTTTAGTAATAAGAAGCAAGAAACAAAAGGAATTAAAGAAATAATAAATGAACTATTAGGGACAATGAGTTTCAAAAATTGAGCAAAATTGCTTAATTTTTATCTACGTCGGAAGGAGTTGCATATCCCCCAAATTAGGATATAATGTAATTAATAGAACTATTAAGAATTAAGAATTATTAAAACTTAAGTTAGATGCAACAATGTAATATTGAAGGACATAATAAAAAGGTTAATAAAAGTTCAACAAGCCAGACAGTGAGAAAGGAAAGAGAAATTGTATTCCAGACATAACGTGATACTTCAGGTGCAGGTCACAGTAGGTTATAAGACAGCAATTATTAGAATTAAGATTGTTGCGTTGTATTAAATACAGAAATAAGCAGACATTAGCTGTACAGTTCTCACAAGCAATGTGAAGGACAGGGATAGTATAAATATCTGCGAGAGCCCAAGATGACCAGTCAGTCAAGAGCTTCTCAACTTTAACATTGTTGTCAGTTCAGTTACTCACCATAATTTTAATTTATTTAATTAGTGAAAGTCAAGTTAGAATAATTTTGATCTCCAACGTTAATAAACATAACGTACTTGTAAATTTAATCATAATAATTCAGTATAAAATTAATTTGTTAGAACAATTTTTTGGAAAAGTTTTTTAAAAAATCGCTCCAGGAGGCCCAAAACCTATCTAGCTTCCAACAATATTTTTTAAATTCTCTTTGAGCTTACTATCGCACAAGTTTTCTGTATTTAACAAACCTTCTATGTGCTATAGTTTTCAAGATTCTCATACTGTATGGTAAATTTTTTAAATTTTTTATAACTTTGACTTCATAAACGTTACTTATGGACTCATTAAGACGTACCTTACAGATAATAAAATACAATCCGTTTTAGGAACTATAACTTATGTTTTAATATCCAGTTCACGCATCCGAAGTGACGGTTCGGTACTTAGTTACGTCGATATTTATTCTTTTAAATGATGCACTCTTCTTGTTGTTTTTGGTGTTTCGTTCCTCAATCATCTCAAATTTTAAATAATTACATAAAATTTGAAAAGCAGGCAGGAAGAATGTGGAATTTGATTGTTAAGTTTAGCTCCATTCTGTATTATTATTAAAATAAAATGAAAGTTTAATAGAAAATTGATGTTAGTTGTACTCCTACTTAATGAATTAAACGAAGTGTGGATAATTGTTGTAGAGTAAGCACTCAAGTAAATAAACATGATACAGTATGTTCTTATATATTTGTTCGACAAATCGAACCATTAAATAATATTTCAGTTTAAAATTAGGGTTCATATTATTTAGCAGACCGAATGTATGACTAACACAGTGAAAGTTTTTCAATCTTCCTTGAACTTGCAAAGGGTCCTATCACATGTTTTAATCTATTGCCGTCAGTCTCAGGTAAACCAGGAATGTGTTAGTAATACTTTAATGTTTTCTAACAAAGGGGTTTGTGGAATTTCTAAGACAGGTGATGGGTTTTATGAACAGGACTAAGGTAAAATGTTTCTTAAGAAAGTGTGTGTATAGTTAGTTCATGTTTATACTTTGAACTTGAAGGTGCGTCTTCAAGTTGTGTTTCTACATGTAATGTCTTTAATCAACCATTATAATAATAAACTTTTAATTGGTCCTTCGAGAATTATTTAATTAGTAAATAAATAAAGGTAAAATATTCACGCATCAATGACCTATGGTGTAACATTTCAATATGTACTTCTGCTACATAGTTGAAATTGATTACTTCGAGACGGATGCTAAAAAGAACTAGGAAGTAAAGAAATTCTAAGAAAAGTTTCCAAAATCAAACGATTTCCAGTTCAATTCCATTAAAATAAAAGGTGAAGAAAGTTTCCAGTTCCAGTATAGGTGCAAGCATTTAGTGTTGATAGTGTTCAAAGTTCCTGAAAGTGTAATTTCAAGTGAAAGTGAATTAGTTTTTCAAGAATAAGAAGTTCGTTGCGGAGATTAAAGGTCAGATTTAAACATTCATTAAGGTTATAAATTGATTATTGTTCCTTTTTAATACTGTATTCACGAAATTTGTTTAATTCAGCCTGTTCTTACTTAAAGGTTTAAGCTAGATTCAAAGTAGGTTGATTTATAGTTGTAGTCGTAAAATTTTCATTTAATAATTTTTTGCTCTAACAATTGAGTGTAAGATGGAAGTTTTAGTTAAACAAAAGTCTGTTGAGAAAAGAAAAATAACTGTGACTGAAAACTGGTTTACAAGTAATTGTGAATCAGAGGAGAAAATATTTGCATTTAAAACAAGACTAGAATTTTTAATCACAATCAGCTAACAGGGATGGTGTTCAAGATAAATATTGTTCGCTTTTAACGCTTTTTCAAGAAAAAATTCCTTCATTTCAAACAATTGTGAACCAAAGTCCTAATTCTACTAAACCACTTACAGGAATTTCAAATGTAAATAAACCACAATTAAAAATTTCACACTTCTTTGGGGATCCGACAGGTTGGAATTCATTTATTGAGCTTTTTGGAAATTTAATAATAAAGGATTCAATGTTAACTGACGTGGAAAAATTAATCTATATTAAATCCTATTTAGTAGACGAGCCCCTGAGTCTAATTGCTAATCTACAATTAACTAGTGATAACTTCAGAGTAGCTTTGGATTCATTAAAGAGTAGATATGAAAATCAATTAAACATAATCTATGCTCATATAAAAAACTTGTTGGATGTAAATTCCATGAGTAAAACAGATGCAGGTTCCCTTAGAACTTTTATTACCTTTTTAAAACAAAACTAAGAGGGGTTAAAAAATTTGAAAGTAAATGTTAAAGATTGGGATTTGATACTAGTGTACATCTTTTCCCAAAAATTAGACAGTCAAATGAGAAAGGCATTTGATTTTGATATTCCTCCCAATTCAAGGCCTACATTAGACCAGTTCTTTAAATTTTTAGAACAAAGATGTTTGGTGTTAGAACGTTCAAATATTCCTGATTTAGGTCAATGTCAAAAAAGGCCCCACAATCAAAAAGGTTCCCATTATGTTCATATGTCACAAAATTCACAAAGTGAACGTGCAAATTCTCATTCTAATGATTTTAATAAATCGAAATATACAGGTTGTAGTAAGGAAAAACGTTTATTCTGTAATTTAAATAATTATATAATCTCTAAATGTACAAAATTTGGTGGTCTCTCTTATCAAGAAAAAGGAAATTTCGTTAAGACAAATAAACTGTGCTTTAATTGTCTGGCATATAATCATTACACGTATGAATGTAGTTCCCATAGGGTTGTTCTAAATGTCAAGGTAAACATCACACTCTATTACATGAAGAGAGATGGAATAAAAATTTTCATAACAAGGGTTCAAACAATGTTCAAACAAGGTCACAAATTAACAGTGAACAAGCAAATCAAAGAAATCAAAATGCTAGTTTTTCCAATTCTTCCGGTTTTTCTAAACGAATACAAAACGATACTGTTCCTCGAAATCGGACGGTAACGGTACTTCCTCCAACGATCACACCGCTGGAAACTCTACCCAAGAAAATGTCGTTCTTTCAACCTTTTCCTCTAGTGGTGAAGCACTGCTAGCTACGGCTATGGTGACAGTATTGGATGTAGTTGGTTGCCCTTTTCAACTAATGACTGTCTTAGATTCTTGCAGTACCACATCTTTGATTACTGAAGATGTTGTACAACAACTGAAATATAGTCCCCAAGAAAGAGGCATTCAAATAAACGGTATTAATGGTATAGCTACAAAATCTAACAAAATAGTGAACATAAATATTCTATCAAATGTAAAGACAAATATAAGTTTCAATATTACGTGTTCTGTACTTAAAAGAATTTCACACAATTTACCGCAGTTGTTGTTGAATAGAGACAAAATTCTAATTCCACAAAATATTCAGTTAGCGGACCCTACTTTTCATATTCCTTCAAAAATTGATCTTCTCTTAGGAGCAGACATCTACTATAGTCTAGTTACTGGCGGTATAATAAGACTTCAAAGAAATTTCCTTAGTTCATTGAAACTAATTTAGGCTATATTGTAGGTGGTCCAATTCCTCAAGAAGCCACATTACATGTGACTAAGCAAAATAATTCCATGGTGACTAATTGCTTCTTTATACAAGATGTCATTCCTAATGACATGTTGCAAAAATTCTGGGAAATAGAAGAAGTTCCATATCAAACTAAAATTCGTACTCCGGATGAACAGTTAACTGAAAAAATATTTCTTGAAAGTACTAAAAGATTGCCAGATGGTCGTTTCAAGTAAATTTACCATTAAAAAATTGTAGAGAACATTTAAAGTTGGGCGATTCTTATTTATTGGCAAAAAAGAGGTTTTTAAATTTAGAAAAACGTTTTGAAAAAATTCTGATTTGTTTAAGCAGTATAAGGCCTTTATAGATGAGTATGTTTTACTAAATCATGCTAGATATATCCCATTATCCTTCAAAAATGAGATCAATGAAAACAAATATTTTCTTTCCCCCCCTCATTGTGTATTAAGAGAAGATAGTTGCACAACAAAATTGCGCGTCGTCTTCGATGCAAGTATGAAAACCTCCACAGGTGTTTCGTTAAATGATATAATGTTTAAAGGGTTTTCTGTTCAACCAGAATTATTTGACATACTATGTCGTTTTCGAACCTTTACGCTTGTTTTAACCTGTGACATACAAAAAATGTACAGAATGATCCGAATCAATCCTTCTCAAACGTTTCTCCAGAATATTCTGTGGCGCAACACTCCACAAGAACCGTTGAAGTGCTTAGAACTTCTAACGGTAACATATGGTACAAATAGCGCTCCATATTTAGCGACCCGTATTTTAAATGAACTAGCATTTCAAAATAAAGAAAAATATCCTCTCGCATCAGATGTACTCCTTTCGCAGTGCTATGTTGATGACATTTTATGTGGTAGTAATTCACTAGACAATTTAACAGAAATGTACAAACAATTGAAAGAGCTTCTAAATTCAGCGGATTTTCATATGCATAAATGGTGCTCTAACGATTTTCAATTTCACAAACAGGTTATACAAAATATTTCTCAAGATCATGTAGAGATCAACGTGGATCATACTTCTAATAAAGTTTTAGGTATTTCTTGGGATCCAAATTCGGATCAATTTTCAGTTTCACTTACAAAAATTTCAAGGGAACACTCAATAACTAAACGTACAGTGTTGTCTCAAATAGCGTAAATGTTCGATCCATTGGGATTAATTTCTCCCGTCATAGTCATAGCAAAGATTCTAATGCAAAAAATTTGTCTCTCTAAGATAAATTGGGATGAAAATTTGACTAGTGAACTTTCACATCAGTGGATAGAATTCACAGAGAACATTCACATACTTTCAAGGCTAAAAATTCCGAGGTTGCTATTCCTTAAAGACGAAATATGCAAAATTGAAATACATGGATTTTGTGACGCTGTTTGAAGGCGTATGGTGCTGCAGTTTATGTACGTGCTATTTACAAAAATAATTAC
Source organism: Platerodrilus igneus (assembly GCA_036346225.1). Lineage (NCBI taxonomy): Eukaryota > Metazoa > Arthropoda > Insecta > Coleoptera > Lycidae > Platerodrilus > Platerodrilus igneus. The sequence continues at coordinate 330,240 of JARFIW010000888.1, read as the reverse complement.
GTGTCATGTAACCTCATAACTTCAAAAAGTCGTGTTGCTCCGGTAAAAACTATTACTTTACCTCGCCTTGAGCTGTGTAGTGCGTTGCTACTAGGAAATTTAACAAGAAAAATACTGTCGATTTATAGAGATAAATTAAATATTTTTACCATCAATTTGTGGACCGATTCCCAAATTGTACTGTGCTGGCTAAACGCACACCCTTCTAGGTGGTCAATTTTTGTTTCCAATAGAGTTTCAGAAATTCAACGAATAACGTCAAACTGTCGGTGGCGTCATATTAAGAGCGAGAATAATCCTGCTGATTTTCTTTCGAGGGGAATGACCCCACAGGAAATAATAAAATCTGCTCTTTGGTGACAAGGGTCACAATTTCTAAAAAATTCAGAGTTAAACTTAAACGAGTTTGACTGTAAAGAAATCGGTGTGTGCAATGTTCCAGAAGAAAGAAACATTAAAACTGTTTTATGTAACACTAAACAAGATACTTGTTCAAATTTTTGGAAAGTCATTATCTTTCAATTTTCTTCAATTATTAAACTAAAAAGAGTGATAGCCTACTGTCTCAAATTTGTAAATAACCTACAAAACAAATCGAAAATTTATTCTGGTTCCTTAAAGCTAGAGGAACTCCAAAGAGCTGAACTTCTCATAATTAAGATTATACAGCAACGGTCCTTTTCTAAACAGATTTTATAACTACAATCTAATTAAATAATTGCAAATAAGGCATTATTACATTTGTCACCGTTTCTTGATAATAATGGTATTCTTCGTGTAGGAGGTAGGTTGTCTTACTCAGATTTACCCTACGACCAAAAACACCTAATTCTGCTACCCTCAAAGAATTTCGTAACCAAAATGATAATTAATTATGAACATTTAAGATTAGGACACGCTAGGTGCAAACCACTTTGTCGAACGTTCGCTTAAAATACTGGCCCCTAAAGGGCCTTACAGAAATAAAAAGAATAATCCAAAACTGTTTAGTTTGCTATCGATTTAAGGCTAAAACATGTAAACAAATAATGTCCGATTTACCTCGCGACAGATTACAACCTGCCAGGTCATTTTCCAAGGTTGGTGTGGATTTCGGTGGCCTATTTTTTGTAAAAAGTTCAAACTTAAGAAGAGCTCCTTTGACAAAATGCTTTATTGCAGTGTTCATTTGCATGATTTCTAAAGCAGTGCATATAGAATTAGTATCTAAGCTGTCCACAGACGCTTTCATTTTAACCCTAAAAAGATTCATTTCTAGAAGAGGCAATCCCTCAATTATTTATAGCGACAATGCCACTAATTTCTTAGGTTCAAAAAACCGATTTTTTCAAAAAAAGGGCAAACATTGATTCGGTAGAAAATTTCTTAGCAGCTAGGGAAGTAGAATGGAAATTCATTCCTCCTAAAAGTCCGCACTGGGAAGGTCTGTGGGAAGCAGCTATAAAAAGTACAAAATTTTATTTAATCCGTATTGTAGGAGAGTCGCGGTTCACGTTTGAGTAATTTACTACAATCTTAGCCTAAATCGAAGCGGTTTTAAATTCAAGACCTCTTCAACCTCTTTCCAGTGATTCAAACGATCTTAATTGTCTGACGCCCGGACATTTCTTAATCGGTGGTAGCCTTATGGCATTTCCTGAAAAGGATTTATTAGAAATTTCTGAAAATCGTTAAACACGATATCAAAAATGCACTCGCGTACAACAAAATTTTTGGAAAAGGTGGGTAAAGGAGTATTTGAATCAACTTCAGAATAGGCCAAAATGGCTTACTCCTTCGAAAGATTTAAAGGTGAACAACATCGTTTTACTCAAGGAAGAACATACCCGTCCACTTAATTGGCCTTTGGCTAAAGTTATCGAATTAATATGTGGTCGAGATAATAAAGTTCGAGCAGTTAAGGTTAAAACTCAAAATGGAGTATTTGTCAGAAATATTACAAAATTATGCCGTCTTCCTAATGAAGAAATTTAACTCCATAGATAATGTTTAAATAAAATGTTTCTGTAGAGTAGTTATTTAGATACTATGTTTAAAACATAACTTTGCGTTTCCCTAGTTAGTTAGTAGGTTTCAGTTAAAAAAAAACAACAAAGGAAAATTTTTTGAATTAAGGAATTAATTGTTTGTTGAAGACAAGCCTTCAACGGGGGGCAGTATGTTCGAGAAATCGAACCTTTAAATAATATTTCAGTTTAAAATTAGGGTTCATATTATTTAGCAGACCGAATGTATGACTAACACAGTGAAAGTTTTTCAATCTTCCTTCAACTTGCAAAGGGTCCTATCACATGTTTTAATCTATTGCCGTCAGTCTCAGGTAAACCAGGAATGTATGAGTAATACTTTAATGTTTTCTAACAAAGGGGTTTGTGGAATTTCTAAGACAGGTAATGGGTTTTATGAACAGGACTAAGGTAAAATGTTTCTTAAGAAAGTGTGTGTAAACTTAGTTCATGTTTATACTTTGAACTTGAAGGTGCGTCTTCAAGTTGTGTTTTTCTACTTGTAATTAAACTTGAAGTTACCCAAAAATGTAATATTTTTAATCAACCATTATAATAATAAAGTTTTAATTGGTCCTTGGAGAATTATTTAATTAGTAAATAAATAAAGGTAAAATATTCACGCATCAACGACCTATGGTGTAACACTTCAATATGTACTTCTGCTACAATATTGATGGAATTTCCAGTACATTCAGGAAAAATACAATTTCTGGTTTCCTATTTCGATTAAGTGAGAGTGCGTATTTATGTCTATTGTGACGAAACAACTATCAGGCGACTTTGCATCGCTGGGTTGGAGATTATGGTCATTGCCTGAAACCAAACTACTGACGAAACAACGTCAGAGAATAATTAGTTAAATCATCGGAAACTACTCGATCAGAATCTACATAAAGCTTATGAAGCATTGGATTTGCATAATATTATTATTCAAGTATTACATCGTTAAATTATAATTCTAGCACTCTAAAAGTGGTTCAACTGACATAATACTTGAATAATATTATACAGGTCCAATAATACTTCACAAGTTTTACGAGAAGTGCTCGATAGGTATTAAGAATAAGTAACAAAACAAAACTTAAGGTGTAAAAACTTCATCATCATTTTGTTTTCGACCTTACTTAAGGTCGGTTTGACGCAGCTCTAAATTCTTTTCTATTCTGTACTAATCCAAAAAGTTCTATATACTCTTCACAACCTAAACTCTAATAATTTGACTAATATAGCTTAGTCTAGGTCTTCCTACTTTATTTTTATTTAATAGTCTACAATCTAAGACCTTACTAAATAGTCCCTCATGTCTTAACTGATGCCCTATCATTCTATCACTTCTGACCATTAATTGTTTTCACATACAGCGTTCCTCCCCTATCTTTCTATAAACTTCCTCATTTGTTGCTCTATCTGTCCAACTAATCTTTAACATTTTCCTATAATACCAAGTTTCAAAAGCATCTATCTTTTTCTTATCTACCTCTTTAATTGTCCAGGTCTCACTACCGTATAATAGAACTCTCCATACGTACGACTTTAAGGTTATATAGACTGTAAATAATTTTTCTGTCGCTATGAAAGATTCGTATTTTTCGCAAAACCTTGAACATAACAAACCTAATAACCCTATCAAATGCTTTATCTAAATTTACACGCGCAAAATGAGTTTTTAAATTTTTTTAGAACTTTTTTTCGATAATTACTCTTATCATTAGTATCGATTCTCTAGTCCCTCTGTCTTTACGAAAACCATATTGGTCTTCGCCTAAATAATTCTCAGTCAAAGCTTCTACTCTATTTTTAATTATTATAGTTAGTACTTTGGAAGCGTGGGAAGTTAAACTAACCGTTCTAAAATTCTCACACCTAATAGCTCCTTACTTTTTTGGGATCGGGATAATAATATTTTTTTCGAAATCTATTGTGACCTCGCTTGTGTCATATATTACTTTTACTAGTTCATATAATCTATCTAAAGTTTTCTGACTTGCATATTTTATTAATTCTGCGGGTATATTGTCTATTCCCGACGCTTTATTTAGTTTAAGATCTCTATAAGCTCTATCCAATTCGTCTCTTAATATTGAGAACCCTATTTCTACATCCTCTTCTTGGCCGTTCTCTAACTCATCCATACCGTCTCCATTATATAAATCTTCTAAATATCTTTTCCATGTATCTGCTACCTCAACTTTATTTATTAGAAGCTCATTATTCTTATTTCTAACTCTATTATATTTTTGCTTACTTTCACTATTCAATTCTCTGAAAGGTTTAAGTTTTCTTCTATTCTTTATTAAATCTTATATCTCCTTTGTTACCCAAGGTTTCTTCGTTTCTACTTTTTTCTTACCTATAGTCTGTGTTGATGTATCATATACATCCCTTTTTATTTCTTTCCATCTATTTTCTACGTTCCCTCCTATAGCTATCTCTTTGACCTTATTATCTAATACTTGTTTATATTTCTCTTTTACCTCACTATAATTAAGCTTACCTAGATCCTATCCCTCTCTTTTAGCCTTTCTCAATTTTTTAAATTTAAGATTACACTTCATTTTAACTAGGTAATGATCGCTATCTATGTCAGTCTCTGGATAACTACGACAGTTTTAACTTAATTTCTAAATCTTTGTTTAACTAAAATATAATCTATTTGTTATCTAGTCCTATCACCTGGCGCTTTCTAGGATATCATACCCAAATTTTCCTACCATTTTTCCTTCACTACCTTCTCTCACTGACGCATTAAAATCATTCATATCTTCTCCTAACATGTTGTTCGAATAGGGTGTTTACAGTTACTAATCTATGTTTCTGGCAAAACTCAACTAATCTAACTCCTCTATCATTTCGCCTGCCATACCCAAATTTTCCTACCATTTTTCCCTCACTACCTTCTCCCACTGACGCATTAAAATCGTCCATAACTATTAAATTCTCATCTCCTTTTACTTTTTTACTATACTCTTTATATCCTCGTATACCTTTTCTACTTCCTCATTCTTGTACTGAGTTGTTGGCATGTAAACCTGTACTAAAACAGTGCCTGTGAGTTTCGTACTCTTTAACTTTACGTCCTAATCTTTTACTTAACACTATTCTTATCCCTGCCTGTCGATTAGTTGAAGAAGTTGTAATTATTCTAAAATTATCTTTCCAAAAGTCATTACTATCTGACCATGTCACCTCACTAATACCTAAAATGTTTAGCTTTTCTTTTCTCATTTCGACTAATAAATTCGTTAACTTATCTACTCTAAGTAATGACTTTACATTCCCTATCACTAAATCGAATCGTTGTTACGTTCATTTTCGGCAATAATTGGTTATTTTATTTACACAAATTCCTTTTCTACTATTAAATTCTCCAACAATACCCGATATATTGTACCTGTTCAGATAAGCTCGCTTTACCATAATTTTCAACTCAAATTCCTTATTAATTCATTATCCGTTCGTATAAATTCCATGTCTAGTGTTAAATCTTTCCGCTAAGTTAATAATAAATACTCTTTCTAAGAATTTCTCAACGTAAATCCAGTTGTTTTGAAACGACAAGTTTATGCTACAATTAATTAGTCAAGATCCTGTTAGGTATCCGTGAGCGCGTCATACCTTCCTATAACGTATAATTTCGTTCTAATAAGTTTCCCATCTAAATATTTGATAAAATAATTTGTCCTACTATTCTCCGGCAAAACCGTGTTTTCCCGTTTCAATCGCGTTTCGATAACGCGGATGTTTGCTTCTCGAGTTCGTGTTATTTTGAACTCCTTTTTAAACTCTGATTCTGCAGCGTGTGCGTTGATGAACTTGTAAAAACTAGTTGTTCTGTTACTCCAAGAGCGATGCACGTTTCTCCTCTATCAAATGTGTAGATTTGCTCTTAGCTGGAGGCTAAATTGCTTGTTGCGTAGTTCGATTATTTTTTGATGTAGATCAACTGCTTTTGCGTGTAGACCGCCGTTGCAATTACGGTAGTAGCTTGGTTGTTGCTGACTACCTTACATGTCATTTTCCAATGCTCCACCTGAAGGTACTACATTGGCCCGGAAGCGAGTTTTTTTTTACCTGGAAAATTTGGAATTTAGCCGAACCCTTACTGTTTCAAGTAAGGTAGGGCTCTTTAAGTGCGTGACAACACTTACACACTTACTCCATTTTACCTCTCATCCGAACGAGGGTGTATTTTGTGAAAAATGCTCGCCTAACATTTTTCAAGCGGACCGTGTCGGGATTCGAATTCGGGACCTAGGGCGTAGTAGTCACACACATACCACTACGCCACGGAGCCGCCCTGTTGCTGACTACCGCGACGATGCTGTCAATTCACTTCCGAGGGTTAACAAGATAAGTATTCCGATACATGTATGTGACTTGTTTTCCTTTTCTCACATACCCAGGGATAAATCCAATTTGAAATTAGATTCACTGTTTGTTCTAGTAAAATCCTTACTAGAAAAGTTTCGAACTTTAATGCTTTTGCTTTTTTTTGTACTTAACCCATCTGCTTATACGAAAGTATCAGCAGTATTCTTTTTTTTACTGATTAGAGTTATAAGAAATGCTTCGTATGGTAAAATCCTTACTAGAAAGATTTCTAAATTTATTGTTTTTTTTAATTAACCCATCCGCTTATACGAAAGTATCAGCGTTATTGTTTTTGGTACTGATTAGATTTATTGCATGTCAGCTACGAATTGTGCACTTCGTGGAACAATTAGTGAATTTGTCCATAAGGAAAAATTGTTTTATTAAATAGTAACCTTAGTTAATTTTGTTTTGCCGTTGTTTTAAATTCTTACGATAACGAGCCACAAGTATCCCCTCCCGGAGATCCGAATGAGAGGATATTTTACCTCCGCACAAGAATTTTACTTGTAAGCTCTCCATCATACACAGTTCGTACTTTAGGTCACGCATACCTGGGAAATATTGTGGTAGGTTCCCATATCTTTACACAACGCATTTTTTAAAGATTTTAGCAAAAAGTCGTATCTGTCACGGCCAACGCCCAACACGCTTGTAAATTATTAAGGATCGCCCGAAACCAACCAACTCTCCTCCAATATATTTAGCCAGCAAGGCTGCTGCCTCTTGCTGCGCCTTTTACTTGCCTTTTACGATAAGCAGGCTTACTGTAGTAGTATTCTTTGTCCTCTACTATAGTGGTAGATATGTTGCCAATAGGGCAAACTTTCAGAACTAAAAGAATTTTATGAATTATTGGAGGCAGATTATAAGGGTAACTTTCAAAGTATAAATTATTTTTTTAGTAGATTGTCGCAAATAAGTAATTTAGAGCGTAAGTTTAGGAAAATAGGGGATTTACCAGCCGAAAAACTAGGAGAAAATGAATTAACACCAGACCAAGAGAATTTAGTAAGAATTTTAAAGTCAAAAATAGAACTAAAAAATATGGAGATTCAAAACTTTAGAAGCCCAAAGTAGCAAAAGTACCAAAACCAAAACTTTAATTTTTATAGTAAATTTATTAAATTTATTAAAGCCAACAATATTAAAATTCCCAACATTCGATTAAGAATTTATATTTTCTTGTGATGCGTGGGAAAATGCAGGTCGTACAGTACTGCAGCAAAACTTTGGCGAAGATTATTACTAATAGTATCTGCATCAAAATCTTTTTCAAAAACGAATATCAAAAAAGTACAATAAAAAGAAAATGATAGTCATACGCTATATCCTTATGGCAGAAAATTCCGAGTTGTAACAGACCACAGGACTAATTGACCTTTTTACAATGAAAAACCCGACACCAAAACTAGTATGTATGAAGCTAGATTTATTGGAATACGATGTCAATATAGAACATATTCCAGTTATAAAAACGTTATAGCTGATTGTCTGTCGCGATTAACCACAAAAAGATTTAGAAGATATCAAAAATGACCAATCGAAGTTATCAGGAAAGTTGTGTTTGTAAAACAAAGTCATGATCAGGTAGCAAGACAACCCAAATAATGTAACTGAAGAAACAGACCATCAGGAGAAAATTAGAGAAATTGTTTCGGTTAAAATAAAAATTCTTGAATTGCTAATATCAAATACAAATTTTACATATTGCATAAAAATGAATTTGCTTCGAATTTTTTTTTATTGCAGTACAGGGTTATTACAAATGAAATAGACAGTTTGGATAGCCTTTAAAAAATCAGACTGGTGTATTTGAATATAGTAAGCAAGATAGGTTTATAGGGATTTTCTTAAAGTTTATGTTGGTACAACTGTTAGGTTGGTACTGTTGTTAAAACAACGACCAGTCTAGCAAAATGGCCGCTACTAAAGTGGAGAAAGCTTATTGTGTTCTTGAATTAGCCAAAACAAAGTCTGTTACTGTTGTGCAGCGTCATTTCAGAACAAAATACGGTAAAACACCATCAACAAGGCAATCGATCTATGACTGGTATAAACGTTTCGAAAATAGTGGATGTCTGTGTAAAAGAAAGAGTACTGGAAGACCTCCTGTTACAAAAGAACAAATCGAGAGTGTTCGTGATGTTTATTTAGGAAGTCCAAGACAATCGACTACATCAGCAAGTTTAGAATTGCAAATTCCTCAACCTACTGTGTGGAAAATTCTGCGGAAACGTTTGAAAATGAAACCGTAATTGCAGTTAGTACAAAGTTTAAATGCCGGTGACAAAGTAGTACGTAACAATTTTTGTCTGGAGATGCAACAATGTCTCGAAAATGATGACACATTCTTTAATCACCTAATTTTCAGTGACGAATGTACCTTTCACATTAGTGGAAAAGTTAATAGACATTATGTAAGGATATGGGGCACAGAAAACCCAAGAGCGACTTTACAACATATACGCGATTCCCCTAAAGTTAACGTGTTTTGCGCTTTATCTCGTGAAAAGGTTTACGGGCCGTTCTTCTTTCACGAAGTGTCAATAGCCGGAGTAATTTATCTGGACATGTTACACGAATGGTTAATGCCTCAACTACAGGAAGATAGTGATAACTTCGTTTTTGTACAAGATGGAGCTCCGCCTCACTGGCACTTACAGGTCAGAAAATATCTGGATGAACATCTTCCTAGACGATGGATCGGCCGTGCAAGTGAGGAAAACCTTGTGCTTAAGCCGTGGCCATCTCGTAGTCCAGATTTAACGCCCTGCGATTATTTCTTATGGGGTTATGTAAAAGACAAAGTTTTCATACCACCGCTTCCTGTTGATATCGACGAACTTAAACAACGTATCACAAATGCTCTTGCTACAGTTGACCGTTACATGCTAAATAGCGTGTGGCAAGAATTCGACTACCGTGTTGATATCTGTCGTGTTACCAAAGGTGCACACATTGAACATTTGTAAAAATTTTAAATAAAAACTTAATTATTTCTTTTTTATAATCATATAAGTAATAATCTTAACTTTTCAAAAATAAACTTTCTATAACCTATCCAAACTGTCTATTTTATTTGTAATAACCCTGTATATCACCGATAAAATGAGTGTTTTCTCCCTGAAGTACCACCCGTCGTGGTTCCCATTAATAAAAAACATAACCTTACTTATTTATATAAACATGAACAAAACTATTTAAAGACAAATATCACATTTTGCTTTTAAAATTGTGTATAAACATTCATAATTTTTTTTTGTATCTCAACGAATGAATCGTGAAGCAAAACAAAAAAAATAAAATTTTGCTATTTTTATGTTAAGTTTTTGTTACATTCTGTATGACAATTATCTATTCATCGCTGAGGATTCAGTTTTAAAAACAGTACTACTTTCTCTATTAAATTTTTTCTCTAATGTTACAAATAACAGCTATCCAAACAATATGCAAAAGAATAGGTCACTAGAAGTGTTTTTTGGAAATAAAAACTTTTTTAAAAAAGAAGCTTCCCAAAGGCTCAAAACTTATCTCGCGTATGTGTGCGTGCGCGTGCTTGCATGTGCACATAGGTGTACGTGCTTGTATGTGTGCGCGCGTGCATTGCACGCGCGCTCGTATATGCGTGCGCGATCGTGTGTACGTGTGTGCGCGCGCGTGTAGGTGTGTGTATAAATCTTGGGGTTATTGCATACGTATGCTTCGTCAATTAAACAGGTATTGTTCCTCATGGCTGCCTGGTTCTGAAGTGAACCACCGTCAATTCACAACGTTTCGATAGAATCTTATCTGCCACCTTCAGGCTTCGTCGGTTGAGTTGTTAGCGAAGAAGTGTTCCTTGGTCCTTCTCTATAGGGTTAGTATAAAGTCCCGTAACTGTCGATTAACAATGATGCTTAGTAAGGCGTTTCAGAAAAAAATAGATTTTAGTTGTTGTCAAATTACTATTCTTCCTTGAGAAGTTGAAGATTATTTATAGTTTAACCGACTATTTTGGTATTTCCTATTTTAATTATAACGAATTAGATAAATGTATATTTATAGAGACCGTTTTATTTCAAGGAAAAGCTAGTTAAACTACTGAAAACATGATAATAAACATTATATGAATCATTGAACAAGACAATGAAAATGCTTAAGCGAATTACTTGGAGCAAAGTACTCGCAGCTGTAGTAATTAATATTAAGGAAATAAAACTAAAAACAAGTAACGCACATTGTGTCTGGTCATTGATATAATTAATTAGTGTTTACCAGTGGCTCATAACATGTGGCATCATGTGCTTACATTATTGCATGCATATTCGACGTTTGTCTTTTATTAAAAACAACTCGTGACTTCAATCACAGTCCGCTAGCCTGCCTTAATTGGAAGTGATCACTTCTATTTCCACTTGTATAATTAATGTAATTAAATGTTAAACTGGTGCAAGTTGTGATACTTTTTAAATAATCGAAGGACTTTATGTTAAAAGAGGTTGATGCCGATACCCGCATAATAGGAAATTTCTCTGCCAATGTTTCTTATTTAAGTAATAAATATTTATACGAAAAGGAAAGTTAATCGAGAAGCTTAAAACGAAAAACAACCTCCACATAGTTGTGTATGCCAGTCATAACGAATACTGTTTTTTATAAAAGTGATTTGCTTTGTAAAACAATTGTACATTTCACAGCGAACATACTCCACAAATACACAACAAGCTGCAGAGGAACATGTTTGGATTATAAAAGTATTGTCGGTGTTCAATATTATGTTTTTGATTTACTTAACGCTTCATCTTAATACAATTTCTCAATAAAACGCAACTTATGATCAGAGGAAGCTTTCATACACTTCATGAAAATGTAACCAGACCTTCCAGATACAATCTACTATATGCATTTTTAACGTTTGAATGCTAATAAAAATACCTTAAAGCGTGAATTATCTCGTACAAAGCCTTTTTCATTTGCTGGATATCCAAGTTCCGTTACTTATAGCTGTTGAATCTATTGTATCTTGTATAAAAGTAAAGGAATTCCTTTCATTTCCCGAATCAGGACCTGGATATTTTATAAATTATTATTTTTATCGTCCATTCTGAACGGACTTGCACCTTGAAGAAGTTCTAAAATACTAAAACGGGTAGAATGGCTTACGTGTTTTAGTGAGCTAAAGAGACGAACTATAGGTTTAACCAAATTAGTGGAGTCTTCAGTAAAGAATCAGAGTAAGACAGGTCCCGAAAGAGGGCAGCGGCTCTTTCGGTACATAGAATATCAGAGACCTTGTGGGTCCGGAACCCACTCTAAGACACACTACTACGATGTGCAAGGTGACAGGAAACCACTACAGTACCTCCCAAGTACACAGGGTACTAAAAATGTTTGAAAGTGATGGTATCTTCTGAGGTAGAACATTCCAGAGTTAAAATAATCCCCATTCGGATTTCCGGGAGGGATCTACTTCGGAGAATGTGTTCGGAAAGTATAAAGTAAGAGATGGGCACATTTTGCGAGTCTGAGCGTGAAATGTCAGAAGTTTGAAACAAGTAGGTAAGCCAGAGAATCTAAACATTGAAATGGATAGATTAACATTAGACACAGTGGGGATTAGTGAAAATCGGCAACTAGAGGTGGCGGATTTCTGGAGCGGAGACTTTAGTGTAATTCATACAGAATCAGAGAAACGAGATTCGCGTGTGGGGATAGTCCTGCGGAAAAAGATAGGACTCTGTGTAGAAAACTACTTGCAAAAGAACGAACGAGTACTCATAATTAGATTACAATCTAAACTAGCAAATACAGTATTAATACAAGTATACAGACCTAGATTTAGCCCTTTAGCTACAGTGCTAAAGAAGTAGAAGCGGTCTACAAAGATATCGAAGACATACTAAGATTGGTAAAAGAACATGAAAATTTAATAACTACGGGAGATTTTAATACAGTGATAGGCAAGGATAGGGAAAGAACGGTAGTAGGTTTATTTCGTTTAAGCAGGAAAAATGACAAGGGAAATTACTTGTAGAATTTTGTGGCTAAAAACCATCACAAACACATTATTTTAACTATAAATATTTATGATTCCGAATTGGGACTGTGTCATTTTATAACCTAAGGTCGACGTTTCGCCCACTTTTGTAAGAGACCTCATCAGGACAAAACAGAAAATGAAATATAAATATAAAATAATAATAATAAAAATAATGATAAAATATTTGTTCGCGCCATTTCGCTCTCCCAACGTGGTATTCTTTATCTAGCCAGACTAAAGATAAGGAATAGCATAATTAAAAGAGTCGATAAACAACCATCCGCGAACGCCAACGTGTTTCATTAATTCTCAATATTACTTTCTATAATATTTTCCTAACATAATCATTCCTTTAGTCCGTTCCTATTTACCTCTGGCCCGAAACAATACTGAAAGGTGCCGCGTTAGTGCACCAGATGTTGTGCTTCAGTAAGTGCTTTTAAGTATTTATGTGACTTTGTATTTAAAATCTACGTTTCCTTTCTTTTACTCTATACAGTCCATGCTCTACCTTACAACCCCTGGTTTACTGCCTACTGCACTCAAGGCAATTTCTATTTGCGTCTCTTGTCGTTCCAAGAGGCGCATACAATATTAATTACACAAGTGTAAAAAGTATAAAAAGTATGAAGTGTTATTTCTAAACTAGTAGACTCACCAGCCCATTTAAGCCAAAAGTATCTTGTGGCGAAGTAACTGGCGAAAGTAGCGAAAGTAGTGGTTTATATAGGACGAGAACTTGATGCTTGAGTGATCACGAATAAAGAGGAGTGTATAACGGATCAGTGAACGTTATGGTTCTGCTTTTGTAAACATGGGCTCGTTTTCTAAATGGAAGAAAGGTAGTAGCCATCGTCTTTGAGTTCTGTCTTGTCAAAGTTAATGGTATAATCTGTTTCATGTTGGTGTTCGGCCACTGCTGAACGATTGTACTAACTTGTTGTTAAGCATCGCTTATGCTCGTTTACTCTAGTCTGCACTGACCGTCCTGTTTCTCTTATGTACACTAAACCACAGCTGCAAGGTATTCTACTCGTATATACGCCTAGGACTTTAAGACTGTTTTCTGGATCTTTTGGCGTTGGTAATGTTTGTGAAATTTTATTTGCGAGCTTATAGATTGTTTTGATGTTGTGTTTACGTAGAATTTTGCCAATTCTGTCTGTTACTCTGTCTGTATATGGAAGGATTACTAAAGATCGTGTGTCTGAATTACAGCGTGGTTTGAGGGTTCGTGTTGGATGCAGATGTCGGCTTATTACTATTTCGATATCTGAATTGCGATAGCCGTTTTTTTTTATAAAACTGGTTTTCAGATGGATCAGTTCATTAGATAATTGTTCTGGTTGTAAAATCTTAATTGCACGGTGTACTAGAGAGTTGATTACCGATGACTTTTGTGACGGATGATGATGTGATGACGCATGTAGGTATCTGTCTGTGTATGTGTGTTAGTTTTCTGTATACGGAATGACCTAGTCGTTCGTTAGGTTGACGCTTCACTAGAACATCAAGGAATGGTAGAGTTCCGTTCTTTTCAATTTCTATAGTGAACTTAATATCTTTATGTTGATTGTTTATGTGATCTAAAAAATTATTGAGCGTTTGGTGTCCATGGGGCCAGATTACAAAAGTGTCATCTACATAACGGAGCCAAGTTTTTGGTTTAAGGTCTGCGGATTCTAGAACCATGAATTCCAAAGACTCCATGAATATATTGGCCACAATAGAGGATAGAGGTGAGCCCATGGATGTGCCCGAAGTTTGTTTGTAAAATTGTCCTTCGAACACAAATAGGTAGAAATTAAGCATTTTTCAATGAGTGTGACCAGGTACTCAAATTCGTTTTTTGAGGTAGGAGTTTTTTAATAATGGAGACAGTGTCTATAACAGGTACGTTAGTGAATAGGGATGCTATCACAAAACTGACTAGTATATAATCAGGACCTAGTTCAATATTTGCAATTAGTTCTATAAAATGAGTGGAATTTAAAACATTAGTAGAGCTGTTGCCAGAATACAGCTTTAAGAAATTTGCCAGGTATTTTCCCAGATGATATGTTAGTAAATCAATGGTGCTCACTATCGGACGTAGAGCGACATCAAATTTATGGACTTTAGGTAGACCGTACAAGCGAGGTGGTTTAGATTCGCGAGGTATTATGCGTTTTTGGATAGTATTGCAAATATTAGAGGATTTGATAAGTGCTGAAATTTCCCGTTCAAGTTTTGAAGTGGGATTGTTGGTTAGAGAAGTGTAGGAACCGTCTTGTAATAATCGGTTAATCTTTTCTTTGTATTCTGTACGGTTTAGAATTACAGTCGCATTACCTTTATTTGCAGGAAGTATAACAATTTGTTTGTTTGTTCGCAAGTGTTTTAAGTCCATCATTTCTTGCTTTGTCACGTTTTTGATGGTAGTTTTGGCATGTCGGAGACATTTAGTTGCTTCAAAGCGAATTAGGTTGGCATTGTCTTGGGGTAGAGATCGGATCGCTAATTCTATAGAGCTAATAATTTCTTATGCGGGAATTTTTCTGGGTGCAATTCAGAAGTTTAGTCCTTTGGAAAGGATATGCAGTTCATTTTCAAATAGGATATGTTCTGATCGGTTTATGACGGTGTTTGAAGACAGAGTTTTCTGGTAAGATGTTTTTTCAAGATGTGGAAGATTCTTGCAAAGTTGCAAGAATTTACGTAAGTGGGTTTTTGTGATGAGTTCAGTGGTCTTTTGGGCTTGCAAGTGTGAAATTCGGTCAAATAGAGTCCGGTCATTGTAACTGAACGTGGTGGACAATGTTAGATGAAGATGTAGAAGTTGTTCAGAAATATTGTCCATTTCCTTTCGAGTGTTAGAAATTTGTTCGCCGAGTAGTGAGAGTTCTGCTATCCCCTATTGTAGCCAATATATTTATCGAGTCTTTGGAATCGATGACTCTAGAATCCGCAGACCTTAAATCAAAGACTTGACTCCGTTATGACAATTTTGTAATCTGGCCTATGTACACCAAACGCACAATAATTTTCTAGATCACATAAACAATCAACATAAAGATATTAAGTTCACTATAGAAATTGAAAAGAACGGAACTCTAACATTCCTTGACGTGTTGGTGGCGCGTCAAAACAACGGACGACTAGGTCATTCCGTATATAGAAAACCAACACACACACATGGGTCGTCACATCATCATCCGTCACAAAAATCATCGGTAATCAACTCTTTAGTACACCGGCTATTGCAACTCAGATATGACAGCGTAATAAGCCGTCATCTGCATCCAACACGAATCCCCAAACCTCGCTGTAATTCAGACACACGATCTTTAGCAATCCTTCCATATATACACAGAGTAACACACCGAATTGGCAAAGTTTTACGTAAACACAACATCAAAACAATCTATAAGCCCGCAAATAAAATTTCACAAATATTACCAACTCCAAAAGATCAAGAAAGTAGTCTTAAAGCCTCAGGCGTATATAGTATGCCTTGCAGCTGCGGTTTAGTATATATAAGAGAAACAGGACGATCAGTGCAGATTAGACTAAACGAGCATAAGCGATGCTTAAGAACAAGTCAGTACAATCGCTTAGCGGTGGCCGAACACCAACATGAAACAGGCAATACCATTAACTTTGACAAGACAAAACTAATTGCCAGAATTCCATTTTGCTACAATAGAAAAATCAGAGAATTCATAGAAATCATTAAAAATTTTAACAATTTAAACAAAGACGATGGCTACTACCTTTCTTCCATTTGGAAAACGAGCCTATGTTTGCAAAAGCAGAACCATAACGTTCACTGATCTGTTACATACTCCTCTCCATTCATAATCACTCGTGCTATATAAACCACCACTTTCGCTACTTTTACCAGTTGCTTTGCCACAAGACACCTTATGGCTTAAATGGGCTAGTGAGTCTGCTAGTTCAGAAGTAACACTTCATACCTTTTATACTTTTTACACTTGTCTAATTAATTGTCATTCTTATTTTTATTATTATTATTCTATATTTATATTTTATTTTCTGTTTTGTCTTGTTGAAGCTCCCTACAAAAGTGGGCGAAACGTCGAACTTAGGTTATAAAATGACACGGTTTCAACTCGGAGCCATAAACATTTATAATGACTCCGGCCGTGAAAGCTTTCGACACTATCACATTATTTTAACATCATGCTAGAAGACGATTAATGTGGAACCTGTCAGGACACATCGGGAAATATCAAATAGATTACATTGTTGTTCGAGAACGGTTTAGAAATCAAGTAAAAGACTTGAAGTTACCTAGAAGCAGATATAGACGCTAACAACAACATTCTAATTATGAAGACCGCTCTTAAATTAAAAAATTTGAAAAAAAGAACAGAAAAAGGCATTTTGACTTTGAGAAACTAAAAGACAAAACTATCCACAAAAGATTTGAGAAAAAGTCAAACATATTACTGACAGACATAGGGAAAATTTCTGATACTATGGAAGTAGAAACAAGATTCAGTTTTGATATGGTGGCCAGAGATATTCTGAGGTATCAACAAAATGAAAATAAGAAACTATGGGTAACAAATAATATTTTCAATATAATAGAAGAAAGGCGAAAATACAAAATTAGACCAGACGAAGCAGGAAAACATAGATATAAAACCAAAGAAAAGAGGAATTACTCGCAAATTCGGGAATGCTAAAAACAAAGAGATACAAACTAAGACAAAAATAGGAAAAACAGACAAAACATACAAACTAATGAGAATTAATTTTAGGGATATAAAATCGTATAGAAAAAATATAAGGGGCACGGAAGGAAACATCATTATAGAAAATGTAGAGAAAGTGGTTAGATGGTAAGCATATATAGGGAATTTGTATGCAAGAAAGGAACTAGAAACACTAGAACAGAAATCAGACATTGGAAAGGATGATTTGGGATATCCTATATTTAGAGCTGAGTTTGAATTAGCATTAACGATTCTGAAAAATGGCAATGCACCGGGCATAGATAAGGTGCAATTAGAAACTCCAAAACCCGCCAGACAAGCAGAAACAGAACGTCTCTTTCAACTGGTAAGCCATATGTATGAAACAGGCAAAAGATTCAAAGATTTTATACGTAACATTATAGTCACTAAACCAAAAAAGAGAAGCGCAAATAGATTTCGAACAATAACTTTGACAGTACACGTGTTAAAAATGTTACCTTGAATTGTGTTTATGAAATTCATTAGTGCAAGTAGGACTGTACACTTATTAAGAGTTTTATTGAGTAATTACAATAAGTAGAGTTTAATACACATTTAGGAAAATAATAAAACATCGTGTCTTTACATAACGACGGTTCGTCAGTGAATGCTAAATATAATTTCAATTACATCTTGAAGGGTGCGCTAGAACGAATAACTTTCAGAAGCGCGTGGTATGTCCTTATTATTGATGCGATTAATAAAACGTTTTAAATAAAAAACTATCAGATTAAAGTACTTAATAAATTGTACAAAGCCGCATGGAAATACGAGCTGAAGAAATACTAGGAGAAGATCAATTTGGGTTTAGACGAAACATGAGAACACGCGAGGCTATTTTAGCTATTAAAGTGATAATAGAAAAAACGATAGAAAAATGAGAAAAGGTACATATAGGTGTACACATAGATTTGGAAAAAGCATTCGATAATGTAAGATGGAAAAAATGTTCGAAATGCTTAAAAAGACGGGAATGACTTTTAGGGATAGACGAATAGTACATAGCTTATACAAAGAGCAAACAACGGTAATAGAATTAGAACAGGAACGTAGAGGAGTAAATATTAGGAAAGGACTGAGACAGGGATGTGCCGATGTGTTATTTTTTAACTTGTACATCGAAGAGGCGATGAATACTGTCAAATGCAGAAAGACATTTGGAATTACTATTATTATTATTATTACTTACAACAGATTAATATGCTTAGATTTGCAGACGATATAGCGGTATTACCATCTCATAAAAAAGAGTTGTAACATTATTTTGAAATGTTAACGTTTTATCAGATTAAATAATTAATTAAATTTCAATAACTTGTATAACTTATAGGCAAAATTTCATAATAAATTACCGTTATATTTTAATAAGCATCCCTTATAATACAGACCAGGTTTAGAAATAGCTTTACCCTTAAATATTATAAATTCCAGTGGCTGTCATCATAATTTAAAGCTCCAACCTTGCAAACCAAATACAATAGACTTTTTAAAACTTCTGTGGGTTATAGATTGACGAATCTGATAAAGTTAAACGGAATAGTACCTTTTAAAGTAAACAAAGAAAAGCAATTTTCAGTTGTAAAACTTAGTGTTCTTAATATTTCGATGATTGACAGCGGGTTATAGAAAACGAAACATTATAAATAGTCAAACTATTTTCCAATTTGATTTGTTCAAAGATTGCAAGTAATTTTAAGTAGTTTGGAGACATCCATTGTATTAAAATCCATTTCGGCTATCCGGTCTTTTGTCAATGGCAAACAACTGTCGCCAATAGGTATGGCCCACAATTCAGTAATTAAAATTCCAAAAAGATACAACATATTTAAACCCTTAGAAAAATAATTGCTTTCCGTGACCCTCATCTTGAAAGGGGTTGGATTTGGGTTTCTAAAATCTTGTTTGGGAGGTTCTGTTAATAGTCATTGGATGACAGAAATATGACGTAAATAATGGTTAGAGTAGGAATTAATATATAACTTAAGGCTTTAGTCAAAAGACGGAAGATTCTAATGGGGTTGTCCGTTGTCCGCATCACAGATATGATATTGCGCTTAATATCACGATAGTGAAATTAGAAAGCAGTAATTAACTCTTCCAGTTCGCGAGAGTTAATGCCCGTGTGTTCGCGGATTTATCATTGATATAAAGTATATAATAAAAAGCTTGTATGCGTGTGACGCACAAGTTAAGTTAAGTTATCAACAAGATCCCGCCGGGTTCGTGTGCCATTGAATTATTTAATAATTGCTAAGTACAAGAGCAACAAGCGAGATTCTCTCCCCCAATTTAAGAGCTGTTCTGCGTTGGAAGGCAAGCCATCAACCAATTGACGATTTGTAGTAAGTAAGTTTTTATAGTTAAGCTAGCATGACCAATTTTTAGTTAATTTATTTGTTAGGACGTTTTGGCCGTAGGATTAATTTAGTGTCAAATTTATAAGGTAAGTTTCTTCTATATAATGTATTTGGGAATTACTCATGTACATAAAATTATCAGAATTCCAATCTAAATTTCTAAATTAAAATCAATGAATTTCCGAATGTAAAAGGTTCACGTTTATTGCTCTGTTAATTAAATAGTTTTTGTTTGCCGTTGATTAAGTCAATAGTTTTTTTATTTTTTTGATCATGAAAGTTGCATAAGTAGTCAAAAAGGTAAGAATTGATTAAAAGAAACAATTGTCCTTGGGATGACAAGTCTCTCAAGGTTTTGCACGAACATTTGGACATTCTCAACTTGTCTGGCGCGCTTGGTAATTGTCATTAAGTCACAATATTTATGAAAGGTGTCAAATTTTTTTTTGTTGTATATTATATATTAATTTAGCCCTTTCTGCAAAATTTTAACCCTCTATATGATCCACGACCTTCCGCTAGCTAGTGCCGGTGACCCCCTTTTAATTTTTGTTTTACAGGCCGCCCCCATTTTATAATTTTAATGAAAATAATATACTTAGTAGCTTTTTCGCCTGTAACAGAGTTAGAAGCAGCTCTTATAGAAATGTAAACAGTTCTAACAGAGATACGCGGTATGAAAATTAACAAAAATAAAACTAAACTACTTGTACATAATGAAGAGGAAAATAAATAAAAAACTATAATACAAATAGGTAGCGAAAAATTAAGAATTTTTGCTACCTAGGAAGCCACATAACTCAAGATGGAAAGAACGCAAAAGATATAAAATAAAGATTAATACAAAGTCGTGCTGCATTTCACAAAAAAATGTGTTCAAAGACAACAAACATAGAAACAAGGAAAAGGTTGCTACAAGCATATGTGTAAAGCACAGTACTGTACGGCTGTGAAACTTGAACAGTAGGAGAGCTGACGGGAAAAATATAAAAGCCTTTAAGATGTGGCGCTACAGACGTATAATGAAGATATCATAGATAAACATCGTTAAGAACAAAAAGGTTCTAGAAATAGTAGAGGAAGAAAGAAATACGTGGATAACAGTATAAATAGGAGAAATAGGATGCTAGGTCACATACTATGGCATGAGGGAACAGTGCAGAATATATTAGAAGCAGAGACAGGAAAAAGAGAGATAGAAGTAGATCTAGGTTAGACTATTGCACACAGATAGCCAAAAATGTAGGCTGTAGGAATTTTAGGGAAATATGTAGGCTAGCTCAAAATAAAAATCAATGGAGGTACGCGTCCAACCAGTTCCAAGACGAGAAGCTAATGACGAAAAAATAATTTACTTAAAACTAATGATTATTATAAACAGCTACAAGTTTTGGTTTTGCAATATTCTCAACGAATGTTGATTGTGCGAAAGAATTTATGAAAACTCTTAACTTCGCAAATGTCTAAGTGCTGGGATCTTGATAGCCGCAAAGTATTTAACTCACCTCATATTGAATATCTGTGAAATATAGCATACATACATTTAGAAAGCAATAGAAAGAAAATCGATGTGTATCTAACAAGAAATAACAGCTACAATGTTCGAAGAAAACAAACATAGAAACAAGGAAGAAATTGTTGACAGCATATGTGTGGAGTATAACAATGTATGGTTATGAAATAGAGACCGTAGGAGAAACAGACAGGAAACAGATAGAATCCTTTTAGAATGTGGTGCTTAAGATGTATGATACTGATAGCATAGACAGACAAGTTAATAACAAAGAGGTTCTAGAAATAATAGGGTTAGAAATATATCTGTGGAAAATAAAAAAGAAGTGGGAGAAATAAAAGGAGCCGACACATTCTAAGGTATTTGGGGAAAAGTACAAGATATATTACAAGCAGAGATAAGACAAAAGAGTGGCAGAGGTAGACCAACTTCAGATTATTGCATGCAGATAGTGAACAATGTAGGCTGTGTTAATCTAAGAGAAATGTGTAGGTTAGCTCAGAATAGGAAACAATGGAGGTACGCGTCTAACAAGTTCCAGGACCGAAGACCCCTAATGATGATGATATATGTGTGGACGCCAACTTGGTAGTGAAAGTTATTTTGCTGTTTTTAGTTTACTAATAGTCATTTATTTATTAACGAGTTAATATTTTTTCAATTATTTTGCTTTATTTTCTTGAGTGTCACTACTTCCAGGTTGTTTTTCTTATAATTCGTGTTAATTTGCAGTACTTTATTTTTTTCATCTTACTTTTATTCCTTTACTATCAATTATTGGCACTTAAAGTTTTGCTCTTGTTTGAATAAAGATAATTATCGATCGTTATACAGTTTGAGAAAGAACAAAAATATAGTTTAAGTTTTTGAACTGAAATACAAGCAACTATAAAATCTCGGTATATGTTGATGTTGTTTTCACCTGTATGTTGCTTATGATTAACAAAATATAATATTTATAAACCTGATTTCAATCTTATTTAGAACCATAAATCTTAATTATTACACGTCAATGAATAAGAGAGAATTAATTAAGTATATATGTAGTTTTATAGTTAGCACATGATCGGAATTTCGCGTGTATATGATGGGGTTATTGACTTTTATAGCGTTTCTTTAGCAACCTGTTATGGCCAATAAATACTCTAGGTCAACTATTAGCATACCTTTATATGTAGGTACGTACATTTTTTAAGAATTGCTTGATTGTGTATGCATGCATTTCTATTTATGAAGATACTACCTCATACCGGCATAGATGGAAGTTCTTTAGTGGAGTATAAAGAAAAATTCAGTATATATCTTTACAATAAATTCGTTTATAAAAAATTATTTGACGTGGTTCTATTTTTGGAATTGTGTAAGTAAATTTCTCCATAACTAGTAATTTCAGTTTCAAGTTCACATCATCTTATTTATGGTGTTTTCTCTGCGCAACTTTGTGTAGTATTCACAGAAGCAGAAGGATTTACAATCGCAATATAAGGATAAACAATCATATACATTCTACAATAAATACTTAAACAAAGTCCCACTAAACAAGAATAGACCAATATAGACAATGAATTTTGTAGCAAATTTTTGTCTCTGACTAATGTAACTGTTTTTAATTTTAATATTTCCAATTCGGGCCCATAAATAATTTAAGTGGACTTGAACTTTTTACGCGTGTGAGTTAGGACTATAAAAACTTGTAGCTCCGGCGGCTAGCTTGGCTATTATTCCATGGTAGATCATGAGAAAGAGCGAGGTTAAAATATTCTTCGTGTCACAAAAAATTAAGTAAAATGAAATTGGACGCCACTGTATCTAGTTAGTATTAAAAAGAGTTGATTTTAGGGAAGATACCGAAACCCTATTGAAGTGAATCATTCAAAACTTTTAATTTGCCTTTCTTAGAAAATGAAACTTGTTAGAATCAAAAAGTATCTATTATAAAACAAATAACTTTTATCAAGAAAAAATTAAATCAATTCACAAGGCTTAGTGATATAAAAAAATTATTATTAAAACAACATTTTGTCTCCTGCGATTTAAACGAGCATTAGATCTGATGATCACGTACCTACTGTAATTTAACTTATTTCACAATGGTTACTGTTGAAAATTCTAAGTGTACAAAATATGAATTGATTATTAACTTTTAGAAATCATATACTTTCAGTAAAAAATTTAATTAATTAACACAAGATCATGATATTTAAAAATAGGGCGTCGAGTTTTATAGACTGAAACTTGGCGGTTCGGGACCCAGCCATAGTGGAAAAGGGGGTTGCAAAAACCATTAATAGACCTTTTCAGGGTCCAGCAAAAGTCACTCACCCTCAACCATTAGTTGTTGGTGGCGGTCTTTAGGCTGGTTATGCACAGGTTCCAGCTAGATTATCAAAAGGCGTCGGTTCTAGGCAAATATGTTAAGGGATGGATCTATTTTAATATTGCGAACTTGTTGGTCGATTACAGGTTACCCGAAAACGGACAAGCGGTTTACGCGCCTACGTCCTATTGCCTGGCTATCTCATTATTATCATTGTTAACCCTACAGAGAGTTTTGCGCTGTAATAAAAATCGATTAATGAACTTAAAATGTTTGGACAGCAAGTCTTACCATCAACAATTTTCCAATTTGCAGATGTGGAAGTGAGCGGAATTAGGAAATGACTCGCCAGGACAGTTCAAGCGGGGGAAGTCTTATCAGAACAAAATTTTTAATGCCCACGTGCCGTGTGAATGGAACAAGTTGTAAACAATAAGGTAGTTCTCGAGTATTAAAGTATTTGCACGGGATTTTGGAAACCTAATTAGTTAGTTGTGACTTTACAAACCAGGTTTCATAACAGCTAGATTGTTTTTTGCAAGAGGATAGTTACAAAATGTTGAACTTAGTCTTGTATTTGAATCAAAATACAAAATAACAACTAACCTATTGTTTACCACATGGGATCAAGGACTTTTTAAAATTGAGGATCGTTCTAATCCTGTAATTAAATGGTTCTAACTGATTTTTTCAATTTTTTTTGCTCTTAGGTGATTTCTGTAGATTTCTAATTCGTTAGGCTAGTAATTTTTTAGAAAATATTCTCGAAAATAAAAGGTAATCAACCGTACCAAAACTGAAAAAAATTATTAAAGCTATTAGGGTTAACTCTTAAAAGTTTTATTTACAAAACTATCCCCATAGAGTCTGTTATTTTATAATAATTTCATAGACCATTGCAAGACTCAAGTGACTAGAATGACTACAAAATAATATCATAAATCTAAAAAATTATTTCTGACGTTATATGGGACCAAGAAACCAAGAGGTTTACTGGATTCATAAATTGATAATTAAACCTTATCATCATTATTAAGTCTTCTGTTCTGGAACTGGTTAGACGCGTATCTCCATTGTTTTCTATTCTAAGCTAACCTACACATTTCTCCGAAATTCCCAGTTTATATCTTTCACTATCTGCATGCAATAGTCTGATCTAGGTTTACATTTACCTCTATTTTTTTCCTATATCTGCTTGTAATATAGCCCGCACTATTCCCCAAAAATGCCTTAGAACGTATCCTGCCTTTCTGTTTCTCCTATTTTTTCCACAGATATTTTTATTGCCCTACTATTTCTATAACCTCTTTGGTATTAACTTTGCCTATCCATGCTATCATCCTCATACATTTAAAGCAGAATATTCCAAAAAGCTTCTACCGTTTTTCTGTCGGCTTCTCCTACTATTCCTGTTTCATAGACGTATAGTGCTGTGCTCAAGCATATGCTTTCAGCAATTGTTTCCTTGTTACCATGTGTGTTGTCATCGAACATATCAGCTGCGCTTCCTCGTTAGATACAGTTCAGTTCTCCTTCTGTTGCTTTCTAAATATATGCCCTATTTTACCAATATTCAGTGGTATGTGAAGAGGGTTAAGCAATTAAACCTACAAATGACAATTAATAAATAAATCATTTACTAAACCAATGAACTAACAAACAAATAAGCGTATTAACGAATAAATGCATAAATGTATAAATGGATAGATGAATCAAAGATTAAACGAGTAAATGAATATATGGATAAACGAGTGTGAGGGTAGTTTCACGTACCACACGTCCAAAAGGAGACAAAATCTATCTTAATAGGTAAAAGTAGTAATCGGTATGTCAACACTCGTATAATACATGAGGGTTATAGGGGTGAACAAAAAAGGGGTTTATATATTAACAGATACATAAATTTTTAAAGTTGGGAGAAAACTCTACTAATTGTTATTAAATAAATTGCTTTCTAAAAGTTAAGTTTCTATCTCTCACAAATGTGAACTAAAAAGAATTTTAGTTACCGACAAAATATGGACTTCATCCTTAGAATAGTCAATACTCTATAAACGACAGAGTAACACTTAAACGAAACATTGCTTCCTAGCAATTTTCCATAACATTAAAAAAAATTATTTCAATCAACCAAAAAACTAAGAAGGTTAGGAGAGAACCTTTGAATATTCTCAACTGAAAATTGCTCAATGTTACTAAAATTTACCTAAAAGAATCATTACTACTTATAGTTGAGTAATATTTTAAACAAGAAAAAAATTACAAAGGATCAAGAAGAATATTTTATTTCAATTAAGGTTCTACACCGTTTCGAATGGACCTGCACCTCGAAGAAGTTTTAAGTTACTAAAACGGATTAAATGGTTTCCGCGTTCCAGTGATTTAAATAGCCAAACTACAGGTCCAATCAAAGTAGTAGGGTCTTTAGTGAGGAACCAGACTAAGACGGTTCCCAAGAGAGGGCAGAAGCTTTTTCGGCACTTAGAGTGGCAGAGACCGTAGGGTCAGTATCGCATTCTAAGACACACTACTGCGAAGCGGATGGCAACGGGAAACCACCACATTACTTCCCAAGTACACAGCGTACGTAAGTTGCCATTAAGATGTTGGCATCCTCTGGGATAAAAAATTTCGGAGCTAAAATAGTCCCCCATTCGGATCTCCGAGAGAAGATTATTTTGGGGGATGTGATCGGAAAGTATAAAAAAAGAGTCGTTGCCATTCTGCGAATCAGAGTGTTGAATGTCAGAAGTATGAAGCAAGTAGGTAAGCTAGAGAATTTGAAAATTGCAATGGATAGGTTAATATTAAACGTAGTAGTGATCAGCGAAGTTCGGTCGTCAAAGGTGGGGGATTTTTGGAGCAGAGACTTTAGGGTAATTCATACAGGATCGGAAGAAGGAAATTTGGGTGTGGCAATAGTTATGCAAAAAAAGATAGGACGACGCGTAGAAAACTACTTACGAAAAAACGAAATAGTACCCATAGTTATATTAGAATCTATAACGATAAGTACAGTAATAGTACAAGTATACATTCATCCCTCTAGCTACAGTGAGGTAGCGGTAGAGGCGATCTACAAAGGTATCGAAGACATACTAAGAAACGTAAAAGAAAATGAAAATTTAACAATTACGGGAGAATTTAATGTGGTGGTATGCGAGGGTAAGAAAGAGACAGTAGCTGTTTTAGGAAATAGACTGGTAGAATTTTGCGACAAGAACAATTTAACCATCACAAACACATTATTTCAACACCATGCCAGAAGACTGTACACGTGGAAGATGCCAGGTTTGAGAAGATATCAAATAGATTACATTTTTGTTAGAAAACGGTTTAGGAATCAAGTAAAAGACTGTAGAGGCTACCTAAAAGCAGATATAGACACTGACCACAACATCGTAATTATGAAGGCCGCTTTTAATTTAACAATTTGAAAAAAAGAACGGAAAAAAGGCACTTCTACTTTAAGAAACTAAAAGATAAAGATATCCACGAAAGATTTGAAAAAAAAGTAAAATGAATTGCTGAAAGATATCGAGAAAATTTCTTATTTTAAGGAAGTAGAAATAGAATGGAATAACATTAAATCCAGCTTAGACATGGCGGCCCGATATTCTGGGGTATACACAAAAAGAAAATGAGAAACGATTGATAACAAGGGATATCTTGAACCTAATAAAAGAAGGACGAAAGTACAAAAATAAATCAGAGGAAATAGGAAAACAGAGATACAAAGCCATAAATTGGGAAATTATTCACAAACGCAAGAAAGCTATAGAACAACGGATTGATGAAAAGTGCAAAGAGGTACAAATAAAGATGGAAATAGGAAAGACCAGATAAAGCATACAAACTAATTAGAATCAATTTTAGGGATATAAAACCGTATAGCAAAAATATAAAAGACGCGGGAGGAAACGTCATTATAGAAAATGTAAAGAAAGTGGGTAGATGACAGGAATATATAGGGAATTTATATGCATGAGCAGAACTAACAGCAATAGAACAGGATTCAGACATTGAAAATGATGACTTGGGATATCCTATACTTAGAGATGAACTTGAATTAGCATTAAAGGGTCTGCAAAATGGTAAGGCGCAGGGTACAAAAACTGCAAACAGAAACTCTAAAAGCCGCTAGACAAGCAGTAACAGAACGTCTGTTCCAACTTGTAAGCTAGATGTATGAGACCGGCGAGATACCCAAAGATTTCAAAGGTAATATCATAGTAACTATACCAAAAAAGAAAGGCACGGGTAGATATGAAAATTTTCGAACAATTTTCGGAAAGCGTGTATATAGGGTTTGTAGATCTGGAAAAGGCATTCGACACTGTAAAATGGAAAAAATGTTCGATATACTCGAAAAGATTGGAATGAGGTTTAGGGATAGACGGATAGTATATAACTTATACAAAGAGCAAACAGCAGTAATAGAATTAGAGCAGGATCGTAGAGGAGTAAATATTAGGAAAGGGGTGAGACAAGAATGTGTCCTGTCCCCATTAATTTATAACTTGTACATTGAAGAGGCAATGAATACTGTTAAATGCAGGAAGACATTTGGAATTACTATACAGGGACAAAGATTGATATGTTTAGATTTGCAGATGATATACCGGTATTAGAATCTAGCAAGGAAGAGTTAGAAGCTGCTCTTAACGAAATGGAAACGGTTCTAACAGAGAGATACGGTATAAAAATTAACAAAAATAAAACTAAAGTACTAGTAAAGGAGGGGAAAATAAATCAAAAACAAGAATACAAATACGTAACAAGAACTTACAAGAGATTAAGGATTTCCGCTATCTAGGAAGCCAAATAACGCAAGATGGAAAAAGCACAAAGGATATAAAGAAAGATTAGCACAAGGTTGTGCTATATTTAACAAGAAAAAGCAACTACTATGTTCAAAGACAACAAACATAGAAACAAGGAAAAGATTGCTTAAAACATATGTGTGGAGCACAGCACTGTACGGCTGTGAAGCTGAACAGTAGGAGAAGCGAACAAGAAGAACGAAGAAACCTTTGAAATGCGGTGCTACGGACGAATGATGAAGATATCATGGGCAGACAAAGTTAAGAACAAGGAGCTACTAAAAATGGAAGGGGAAGAAAGAAATATGTGGAAAACGGTAAAAAATAGGAGAGATAGGATGATAGGCTCCATAATACGGCATGAGAGAATAGTGCGGGAAATATTAGAAGCAGAGATAGGAAAAAAGAGCAAAAAAGGTAGACCTAGGTTTAGACTATTGCACACAGATAGTAAAAGATGGAGACTGTGGGAATGTCAGGGAAATGTGTAGGCTACCTCAGAATAGGAAACATTGCAAGTACGCGTCTAACCAGTTGCAAGATTGAAGACCTAATGATGATGATGAGGAATTTCTAATACGTTTTATTTGGTCAAGAAACGTAATAACTTTTGGAAGTGCTATAACATGAACAATTTTCCAATATTATGGAAAAACTTTGTTTGCAAATGCACTATATCCAACATTCTAACTAAAATTTAACGCATTCATCTAAATTTTTTTGCGTTTTACGCTTCTTTAAATTGTCTAGTTCTTTGCAATTATGAATATTTACAGATAATTTGTGAAAGTTTCCGAATTAAACGTATATATTTCTACATGGGTATCTTTTGGTTTTGTCGTTAGAATCCAAAATACCAAACGCATCAAAGTTATGTTAAACACATTTTCAATAACAAATTTTATACGATTCGATGTTTCTTGACCTTCCCTGATACGCATCTTCTGAATGCCTATAGAAATCAAATGCGGTATTATGAATATTAAAGACACCGCAACATTCTGACTAAAATTAAAGTGTTTTTTATGTACTCTGTTTTACTCACGGTGTATAAATAGTGCTGTTTTTAACTTTTAAATTGCGCAGTTTTACAACAACGTCTCTATATATAATTGATTAAGCGTTACATAATGCTAATTTTTATTTGTTTTTGTTAGACCACCTATGTTGTTAAGAATTACGCTTTATCTGCATAAAAGACCAAATATTTACTTGAGTATCTAATGCTAAAGAATTTATTTGAAAAGAATATTAGTGGTACCTTTACACTATCCCATTACTTCATTACAAAAAACCATAAAATTCAAAGAATTGTATAATAGGCAGAATTACAAGAACCTTGAAGTCGAAAAGATTAAAAGAAAATTAGAATTGTGTAAATAAAAGCAGTAGAAAGATCACATGAAGAGCAAAATCTGGAGAATGTAGAAGAAGTAATGTCATAGTGTAATTGAATGAACCGAGGACTGAAACAGAAAGAACTGGATATTGAGAATAATGTAAAATTAAAGAAATACTTACAATTGTTAAAACTATAAAAATAGAAACGATAAATTGGAAATATTGGAAAGAATCAGAAGTATTGTAATTGTTGATAGCTTTTAACAGTATCGTAATTAGTGATGAATTCGAGTCGAGTCGAGCTTTCCTTAAGCTCGATTCGGCTTGAAAATTTTTCCTTAAGCTCGGTTCGAATTCGAGCCGAGCCGAGCCAAGCTCGAGAGCTGAATACTAACTTTTTTTCTTTTCATTGCAGCATAGTAAGTATTTTAGTCCAAATTATGACACTATGGTTGCAGGGGAATGAAACTTGAATCTTATGTCTTCATGAATACCTATGAGATATCAACATCGCATATAATGACAATAACAGAGGATAGCGAGTAGTTATACTTTTTTTTGTGCAAAATGGTATACCTACATTTATTTGAGGACATCATACATTGCATTTTTATTACAAAAAAATACGGCTGTGGAAAATTTATGAGATATATTTGAAGAATTTGCTGCTGAATGTTTGATAATAATTTTATTAAATACGGGGTATTATTTAATTGATTACTAAAAATGCAAGGTGTGATTCCCTGACCTATTTGATAAGACTCAAAGTTCTTATCAATACATGTTCTAAACTGCTTCACTTTTGAAATACAAGGTGTTGAAATACTATTTGTATTTAATTTTGAATTTGTTTCTCTGTAATTTCTGGTGTTCTGAGATGACGGTCTCATATTTGAAAGGTATGGTTATTTCTTTTTAGTTATGAAACAACCTTGCCTTATTACGTTTTCAAATATTCAAAATAGTGTTTTTTTCCTTGGTGAGGCTCAATTCTACCCACACATACCTTATTTAGCATTTAGCATTGACACTGAACTTTTTGTCTGGCACGTTTAGAATCCATATTTTCTTTTTCATATTATTCGCAGTTTAGCAGATATCTGCAAAATAGTTAGCTATTCATGTTCACGCATTCAGCTAAATGTAATACTTGCGGTGATCTAAAACTACTCTTTTTCTTACGATTCATAATATTTACCATTTGACCAAAATGTAAATGGTCAATAACATACGTAATGTTAAAAAAAATCATCTTTCAAATTTATGACCGCTATCTCCAAAAACCAAAAAAATATTTCAACACCCTGTATCTCAAAAGCAAAGCAGTTTAGAATAAGGGTTGGCTAAATAAACTTTTAGTCTTAAAAATTAAAATAGCTCAGGGAATAATACTCTGCATTTTCCGTTATCAAATAAATAACACCCTGTATATATAAAAGTTTAATTAACTTAAGTTAAAACCATAAAAATGATTTCATATAGCATTAATTTGGTACAAATCTCTAATTCATTTCAAGAGTTTTTAAAAATGTGCCTCCCACCCAAGACTTCAAGCATAACAAAACCTTTGCCGATTCATTGTTAAGCCGATTGAGTTCTATAATTCGGTGAATTCATGTCAATTTAATTTAATCACTCTGACACTTGGTTCTTTCAGGATATTCTTAATACTGAGTTCTTACGTCACAACTACGTAGTACAGTATCGCCCGAAATAAACAGTACTGAAATTGTAATTGTTTTGTATATTTAAAAAATACATATTATTGACACTTTATTATATGTTCTAAATGTGCACCTCCTCGTTCGAGACAGACTTCATAACGATGTTCTAAGTTTCTGGTCATGTTATTGAATAAGGGTTGTCTCAGGGCTGCGAAGAAGACTCTAACGGCATCCTTTAATTCATCGATGGTTTGTGGTGCCCGTTTGAAAACGGCATTTTTAGCCATGCCCCAAATGTATGCGTCTGGAGGTGTGAGGTCTGGAGAATGTGAAGGATAAGGGAAGTCAGTAAATCGTGATATGAATTTGCTTGGAAAATGTTCTTGAAGAAATTGACGAATTGCGGCAGCAGTATGGCAAGTTGCCCCGTCCTGCTGAAAAAATTGGTTTCGAAATGCCAAGTTACGTGCACGACAGAATTGACGTAGATCAGGGATAAATCGTGTTAAAATTTGTCTGTACCTCTGTTGATTAAGTGTGACTTGCCTACCATTCTCTTCGATAAAGTACGGACCAATGATTCCGTGTCCGGAAACAGCACACCAGACACTCACTTTTTCACTATGTAAAGGAACCTCTTGAACCTCATCGGGTCTGGCAAAGCCCAGAAATCGATTTGTGCGACGATTCACATAGCCTGACAAGTGAAAATGTGCTTCGTCTGAAAACCTAACATTTTTCAAAAATTCAGGATTTCATACTGTAACGCGAGAATTCTGGCGCAATATTCCACTCTACTGCGATAATCCCGAGGATGTAGTTGTTGATGTACCTGAATCACATACGAAAATGTACCCAGCTCCTTCAGGTTTCTTTGAAAGGAAGTTCTATTTAATTCAAATTGTAACGCTGTCCTTGCCTGGCTGACTTTCGGATTTTCTAAGATTTGCTCAAAAACACGTTCATGGTTATTGTTGTTGTTAACTGTCCTGGGACGCCCCGAGTTTCCTTTTCGTTGGCACAATACACTACCTGTATTTCTAAACTTTTCAATAACCTTCAAAATTACAGCATTACTTGGAGAACGTTTATTAAACCTTTGTGTGAATTGATTAGACACGTATAGCAAACTTGCACCATTACGTCGGCCGATTCCGTATGAACGAAAATAATGCTCTACCAGAAACACTTTCTCCTCTGTACTTAACACCATTTTTAACAATTAGGCCCTACTAATTACTTGTTTGAGGTTTACTTGACAGGTCTATACTAGCTAACTTGAGTGTGACAGCGCACGCATAAAAACACCGCCAACTTAGTTTCAGTACTGTTTATTTCGGGCAATACTGTACTTAGAAAAGACAGAGATTATGTAACACTTAAACAATCAATAGGAGATGGAGTGTTATTATCAGCTGACGATAAGATGTGATTTTTAAGACATTTTACTACCTAGTAATAAATGATTGTTTCTTAAGTTGACATTGTTGATATACAGATAGCGTTAAAAACTAATATTAACATTGTGATTCTTTGTATCTACATCTCCCCTCCCTCACATTGCCTATCACTGACTTGAGTTATTTTTTGAGATGACGGACACATTGAGCGTGCTGAGTAGTGATAAAGTGCTATTCCTAGGTGATTTCAATACTCCTGTGTACGAGGATGATAATTCAAATTGATCTGCAACATGAATTAATTTTATAATCCTACATAACTTAACACAAAATAATAACGTACCAAATATATATGGCCGCTTTCTTGATTTAGTATAAACTAACATGGAGTGTATTGTCACTAGAGGAGATCCTCGAGTAGTTGAAGATTCGTATCATCCAACTCTCAACCTAGAACTTTGTGTGATGCAACGGACGCATAACCAATTCCGAATTAATTATGATTCTCACACTTTCAATCTAAAAAAGCTAACTATCAATAGCTACATCAACTGCTTTACTTAGCCAATTGGTATTCATTGACGACTATAGAAGATATCGATACAACTTGTTACGTCCTTTATAATTCACTTCAAAATATTTTTCTGAAAGCAGTACCTACAATGAAATTGTGTTCTGTGAAGGACAAATATCCAGCGTGGTGTACTCATGATGTAATTACGTCACTAAGACATAAACACTGTTTAAATAAGATGTACAAAAGGTTTCAATTCCTGTACTGGTATCAACTAGTTGCTAATTGAAGAACCGTCTTAAAGCTGAAGCGGAAAATATGATTATCAGTGAACCCAAACGTATATGGTTATATATTCAGAGAAGAAAAAACTTCACGCATTCCTGAAAATATGCGATACAAAGAAATGGAACTCTCCTCACCGCAGGCGATTGTAGATGCTTCTGCTAATTATTTTTAGAGTGTTTATATGGTTTCAAACCAGAATCACTATAACGCTTCTGTTACATCTTTCAAAGTTTCTTCGCTTATTGTTAATATCAGCCATTTTACTTATGATGAAGTGTTAAGTGAACTCAAGCACTGCAAACCCAAAGCTACTAGTGGTTCTGATGGCATCTCTAGTTTTCTTGTAAAATTATGTGCGGATATGGTTGTTGAACCTCTATGCTATATCTATAATCTAATTATCGCTAAATCAAAATTTCCTGTAATTTGGAAAATATCCGGTGTAACACCAGTCTATAAAAAGGGAGATCTAACTGATATTCGAAATTATCGAATCATCTGTGTTCTAAATAATTTCGCTAAAGTTTTTGAATGTATGGTATATAGTCAGATCTACGCTTCTATTAGATGTCGCATTTCACCATTCCAGCACGGATTTATTAAAGGCAGATCAACAATTACTAAATTTAGCTATTTTTAAACAATTCCTTTCGATAGTATGAATCATAGAGGTCAGGTGGATGTGTACACGGATTTCTGTATCTAAATTTAGTAACTT
Source organism: Platerodrilus igneus (assembly GCA_036346225.1). Lineage (NCBI taxonomy): Eukaryota > Metazoa > Arthropoda > Insecta > Coleoptera > Lycidae > Platerodrilus > Platerodrilus igneus. The sequence continues at coordinate 296,161 of JARFIW010000888.1, read as the reverse complement.
GTTACGTTTATTTTCAGCATAAATTAATTACCCTTCTTTTTTACTTGTTAATTCATAAGCCCGGTTTACCATAATTTTGTTAAATTGATTCCGTTTTAATTCTTAAATTCTTCAACAACATCACGTTTATAATAAGTACACTTTCTACAAATTTTCATTTTGAACTTATTTATTTCGAAACGTAAAGTTTATGCTATAATTAAATAGTTTTTATCCTGTTTTAGGTAACCGTGAGCTTGTTTTACATTACGACCGCGTATAATGGTTTTCTCTATTGTTCCAATGTAAAGACTTGTTGAAATAAGGTCGCGCACTATCCGATAAAACCGTGTTTTCCAGTTTTAATCGCGCTTCAATAAAGCGAGGATCTTGCAGTTCGAATTCGTGTTATTTGAACCATTGTTGAATTTGATCCTGCAACTTGTGCGTCGAAATATTTTCTACACCATTCGTCACAGTACTTCAAAAGCAATGCATGTTCTTTTTTTGTTCGACAAGTAGGAGGTGTCTTACGTGTATTGGTAAGTTATCCCGCGCTTACCCATCCTAATAAGATTCTCTTTTTAGCTTTTAGCTGGAGGCCAAATTGGTTCTTTTTATGTAGACCCAACTGTTCTGTGCCACAGACTAACTGCCGTTGCCTGCAGATTGCGGGTGCCGTTATGGTAACAGGATAAATGAACCCCGACGACCGTGGCGATGCAGCGCTGATTCACTCCCGAGGGCGTACAAGCTAAGTATCCAGACACATGCAAGTATACAACTTGTCTTCTTTTGTGTATATCAATGGCATATTCCGTATCAGCGTTTAGTGTAGTTACGTGATAAGAAACATGACACTGTAGAACTATTGTTTGTCGCTGCGAATCGATGTCGTCGCTCTACAGGTGTGAAGTACCATTGTTAAAAATGTTTAACAGACACACGCTTATTCCTTTGTACTGATTCGTTTATTTTACAAACGGTATTATGTACAATTTAAAAAGAATGTTTGACAAAAGCTCTCACACGTTAATTCTTTCCTACTGATTAGTTTATTTTACAAAAAGTATTAGGTGCAATTTTAAAAACGCTTGACAAAAACTGTCACAGATTTATTTACTACTGATTAATTTTATTTTGTGTAAAATACGAGATGCGCACTTTGTATCTAAAGTACTAAATTGTTCATATCACCTAATTGTTTGCTTTGAAATAGTAACGCTTAATTTATTGCTTTTGCTTGTTTTGTACAGAATCCTTTATTTACTTTTACTTGTTAATAAATAATCGTGGGCGACGTGCTTTTTTTTGGTATTTAGGTGAATCCCCCCACTCTCCGCGTTTTATAGTTAGCCTGGTATTTACTTTTCTTCCGGCTACGTCTAGGTACGTAGCATAAATTCTGACGCCCTGGCGCGGGGCTTCGAGTTTGTTTTAATTAATTTTTTTGTGCTCCGATTTTGTTTCGTGTAACTTTGACCCCGATTTTATTTTAGTTAACGGTTACTTCGATTTGATTTTGATTAATTTCTGCGCCGAGTTTTAGTTAATTTTTGCTCCGTTTCTTTCTGTTGTTAGTGCCTAAGTTCCTACATTACCCGCATGTCTTGGCCTTATGCTACTTGTTTTTTCTTCCTTTACGTTCAACCTATTGTTGATTTTTTCTTTTTCTTTCGGCTCTTTGGTGTTCCTCATATGAGGATCGGTGTTCTTTATTTCTTGTGTGGGTTCGATCTTCTTGAATTTTAATTTTGTTTTCTTTCGTTATTGCTAAATATCCTTGGTTAGCTCATGTCAGATTATTGGATTTGTGTTTTCGCCAATAATCCTAGTCCATTGAAAACGCAAAATTCGAATCTGCAAACATATTTGAAATCGGACCACGCCCTACCAAGTTATACCCCTTTAAAGTCCTGATCCTCTAAATTTTGCTCTTTGCTCTATAAGCAAACCTAACAAATAGTTTTCTTTGACTATCCATTGCATCTTTCGAGATAAACCTATCTTGTTTGGTATCAATTAATATTAGATTTTTTTCAGCTATCCAAATTTCTTTAAATTTTTCAAACAATACGACTTCTAGCTACCCTCATTTTAAGATTTTTTACCGGCAACGATTTCTGACCGTCCTTATAAATTTTTTAGTCATGCAATACATCAAATTAGTCTAGAATTTTATGCGGAATCCGAATCTGTAAACAGATTTAAAATAGGACCACCCCTTATTATTTTACACGCACCCTCTAAATTATAACTTTCCTACAGCTCATACCTAAAAGAAAATTTAAAAACCATTCTTCAAACTTGTTATTACAGACAATTTTTACCAATACAGTTTAAATTTTGTAAACCACATTTCTAAATACATATTCACAATTTTTATTCTTAACCTAGAACTCCTCAAATCGGCTTATACTTATTAATATTTATATCTAAATAGAGCACCTTTTCCAAAGACCAACCGGACCCACATATTTCAAATTTCTCTGATTTTGTTCTTATGGTTTCGCTTAAGACCTCGTACATATTTTCCAGATTACTAGAAGACGTTATAACCATATTTTTTGTGTTAAAGGATTTCACATCGGTAGTCTCTTCCCCCATTTTGGTGTAAACGCCGTAAGTTCGCAATAGACTTTTGTTGCTGTATGTTGTATTCTTTTTTTATTAATTAATCGAATAGATCGTTCTTTCTGCTTCCAAAGAAACTCGGACACTCTATCGTCGACACTGGCGTTCTTTATGCGATAGCTAGCCATACGGTTGTTAAACGCTGTGCTAACCATTTCTACACCATCGTCGCTAATACGGGACCTGATGCATTTTTATGTCTGTTGCTTCTCAAGTGTGCGGCATAGGTAGTCTTTTCTATTTCGAAATCGCATACTTTACACATAATTCGTGGTCGTTTCGTACAAGACCTTTTAACAGCTGGCGGAGCTGAAGGTTTACGGCTTAATGACATGCCGTGCTGTTTTTCCTTGTGTCGCTGTAAGTTGTCCATTCTCGTAAAAGCGATACCGTTCATTTACATTTCCAATGCTCCACACGAAGTTACTACATTGGCCAGGAGGCGAGTTTTTTGTTGCCTGGAAATTTAGAATTTTGCCGAACCCTTGCCGTTCCAGGCAAGGTAGGGATCTTTAACGTGCGTGACAACACTCACATACGGGACCTCCATTTAACCTCTCATCCGAACGAGGGCGTAATTTTTGTGAAAAATGCTCACCTGCCATTTTTCAAGCAGTCGACCGTGTCGGGATTTGAACCCAGGACCTTGGGATCCGTAGTCTTACGCTTACTACATTGATCCGCGGCGACGCCTCGTAAAAGCGATACCGCAAGACATACAGTTAAAGTACTTTGCTGCGGACTGATGTATAAGCTTAACCGTGGGCGATGTTACACCACGACATTTGTTCTGGTGCCGTTTGAGAGCATTTTTCCAAGTATAGGAAGCACCGCAGGAGTCGAATTTAAAAACGTTTGCAGGTACCATTTTGGTACAAAACAAAATCCGCACTATAGGGTTTTGGTGAAACTTGTAAGCGAACTAACTTATAACTAAAGAGTTTACTCTTGCGTACCTGCTTTATGTACCCTATAGAATGCAAACCGAAGGTTTCCGACGACGGCCGAACGATGTTGAGGATTCAGCGGGCAGCGATTTCCGACCGTCCTTAAACATTTTTTTAGTCATGCAATACATCAAATTAGCCTAGAATTTTACGCAGAATTAGAATCTGTAAACAGATTTATTCTTTACAAAGTTACACTTTAAAGCTCCCAAATCTCTTTAAAATTTTTGTTTATTTATGACATATGCTTTAACCAAACATCTCCAAAAAAATCAAAAACGCGAGAGTTTTAGAAATGAGTCCGTTATGGCCCATAAGTATTTAATATTCAAAACCATGACTTTTAAAATTTTAAAAAACAGTTATCAATTTTCTGGTTTAACATTTTTAAATAACTATGCACGTCATAATTATATAGTCAATGCTTGGAAAATACAAGTCGTTCTGAATTAATACCTTAACGATTATGGGCTACCTAAATTACATATGAAAGCTGTATATAATTTCTTTTCTAGGACTTTCTATTAATTATGTTTGTGCATTAGAAATTGATGAATAATTGCTGGGGATTCACATAAGGTACTTTCTAGTAACCATCCTCGACTACGTATTTAGGGAAATACAAATTTTAAATAAACACTTTAAACCTTTACTAAGGGAATACCAACTTGTTGTCTACAGGATAGTTACTAATAAAGCAATTTAATTTTAAATAACTTCTATGTCATATTTTTGGAAATAGTAGGCTTGTATATTTTCTTTGGAAACAATCGAAGATTGCCGAAGACACTCGAAGAATGCACAAACGCGGTCACTAAACCAATTAGCATTAATACCAAATATTCCGTACTTTCGTAGGTTGTTCATTTCCTAGAACCAAATCTTCCGCATAGCGGTCGGTATCACGTAATGATTTCTAGAACCGGCAAGTACTCGATATCGCCCAAATAGAGAATTAGATACTCGATGTTTGTCAACTTTCGATTCTCTCGTAAAAGATAGAAAAAACTCGGTCAATCATCCATTTAACTTATTCTTCGACTCACTCCCGTTTTGATAATTTCCAAACATTTTTTCAAACGACAATGGTCTCAGAATTTTTAAACCTCCGAGGGATCTATAAGTCGTGATCAATTACACATCCGAGCTACCCGTAAACTAACAGTGCGCTGTATAATACATGAATACCCCTTCTCTGCGCTACTGTTGTTCTTGTAGTTGCTTGAAAAAGTCAGTCGCCTTTTTTACTGTTAGGGCCGCTGCAAAGCACCATTCTATACTTTCTTTAAAGGTATAGCACATCGCGCACTTTTTTTTGTCTGACAATTTAATTTTGCTTACGTAGGCATTTACACTTTCGCATATTTAAACATCTAATACGATCGATTAACCACTTTTGATAATTCCAACGAGAACCACCATACATTCTGCCGCACCATTCTTTTTGAATCCTACGATCCGATGGGATTCCACACACTAACACCTAACGCATCTTTCCTACTATTTGTTAAACAAAAACTACCGGCATCGCCATGTCCGTATACGGACGTAAGCAGATGTTTGTCGATGTGTACGAGAATATGTAACCATATACATTAATCAGTCTAAGCTATTTTATTTAGTCCAAGAAAACTACTATTTTTTTTAAAACCACAATAATAATAGCCTTTATAGGTTTAACATTTCTACCATTTTCCAATGACTGGTGCTACGTACATGGAAACTTTAATTTCTTATTGGAGAGAATCTTTATTCTCCCACGCACTGCTGCGTAGTTGCATGCCCACCCCTTTTGGAAATATATGCTCGTTATAGCTTGTAAGACCCTCGGTTTTACTTAACTACACTTTGTGAGACCCTTTTAATCTTTTTTAATCGTGTCTTTCTTGCTTACAATACAGTAGGACTTGGCTTTTGTACCAATGAATTCTAATACTAGATTCACATTAAATTCGTCTTTGAATTTCCCTATAACTTTTTTGTTGACATGCGGTATATTGTGTTTATTATCCGCGGGGTAGTCACTCTTTCAAGCTAAATATATCTTCTTTTTGGTATCAACTAATATTAGATTTTTCTCGGGAGCTCAAATCAGCAAATAGATTTTAAATAGAACCACCCTTTACTAAGTCACACCTTTTAAAGACCCAAACCTCTAATTCTTACCCATCTTTATTTAACTCCATCTTTAAAACCCTTTTTTCGCTACCCAAGACATATGCTTTAACCAACCAGTTCCCTAGAAATTTAAAACCGCTGTGTCCCGCGAACACCACGTGGAAATAACACGTATACTCTGTCAACCAGAATAGAAGCAGGAAGGATTTGGAAGGTGGGAGAAGAACTTAAAAATTATGGAATCTTACTACTAATATATATAATAAATTTACAAAATCAAACAACTATGTTAGATTTACATCTTTATGCCCCCCATGCATGGGTTGATATGCTTCCAGGACGATGTTACGCTTGTCATCTTCACTCGATAAACTAATTTTACTAACAATGTGCGTGTAAAAATCGTGTTTTTTACTCCGAATACATGCACCGGCAAGTACTCGATACTATCCAAATAAAGAATTAGATGCTTGGTGACTATTAACTTCCGCTTCCCTCGTGTACGCCCCAGACACATCCCTGGTGGTGATGTCATAGCCTTTTATAAATAAAGAGCAATGTAATACTATTCTAAAATTTTTATTCTGACATTATACATAATAAAATTTTAAAAAAATGTAATAACAAGCATGGAGCCATTTAAACTTAATTTTAATACAAAGTTATACACAGAAGACTGTCTTTTCTTTATGTTTGTTTGGGGCGGTTTTAATTTTATCTAATTTTATTCGCAGCTTAAAATTTAAATCGACACCTAAGTCCTCAATCTCCTTTTCTAGCAAATAGTTTGATACATAGATACCGTCTAGGTTTTTGAATTGCAAAATGTGCCGAAGTTTGTCTCTATATATAAAGTCTTTGATTCCACCGACAACCAGATCCATTCCTTCGTGTAATTCTTGCAGCTTGTGACAATCTTTTAATCGCGGCTCTCCCACTATATCCTGCATACGTATCTTGTTAGCTTGATCGACTTCTTCTTGTTGGTATTGGAGGAAATCCTTATTCTCCCACTCACTGTTGCATAGTTGCATGTCCACCACTTTTGGAAATATATGGTTGTTATAGGTTGTAAGACCATCCGTTTTAAATGAACCGAAAGGTTCTTTACTAGGCAATTATACAATGTTTAACGGAACCCCTTTGCGTGTGGTGTACGCAAAGGTTACAAAAACCGCATTCCTTAGTTCGTCTTTGTTATCTGCCATTTTGATAAATACGTTTTAGAATAACCTTTTAAAAAGTATACGGATTTAGTACCATCCTTTTCCGCAAGAACGTCTACATAACTAAAAGAGTCTTTCTTACCATCCGCAAATGCATATAGCTTGTAGAACCCGGATGTATATAAGTCAGTCCATCGACACATAAAATAATCTTTTAATTCTTCCTCATTTTCTGTAATAAGATGTTCTTTGTCTAACACATCTTTGTATTGTTCGCGTATTGTCGCAGTGTTTTCCATGTAGTCCAACTTTCGTTTTTTTGCACCCATTTCCTCTAATTCCAGTTGTCTTTTTCTTCCACTTACAGTGTATGGTATACATAATGGGGCAATTTTCTTTAGCGTAAACGGATAGAGTTTACTGCCAATATTTACGCGCTGTCGTACAACCTCTGGACGAATGTTAGGCGTATCTATCAACCCCAATTCCGAAATGACTATTTCTTTTGGAATTGTAGAATATGGTGTTGCAGATTGTGTAAAATATGTACTACCTGCTTTAATGTAGCACTTGTGTAAGATTTTTATTTTACCTTGGCTATCTTTCTCCTCTACTATCTCCAAATAATTTACCGGTAAATAGTTAAAACTAAAAGCCGAAAGCACATACTTTATCAATTTTTCCCTTTCCTCTGGTTTTTCGGACAACTTAATTTGCAAGCCCGTCAATTTCTTTGTGTTACCATTACCCCAATACACGTACTGTAGCAGGTTATTATACACTAAACAGCAGCTATTTTGTAGTTTGGCCGATAGCTTACTCCACATTTTGGTAAGTGGCACCGAGTACATTGGTGCCTTTAGGAAGTATAACTTACTATCTTCCAATAAGGTTAAGCAGTCTTTTAAGGGTTTATACACCCGTTCCGCACTAACATAGCTTCCAATTGCACAGTTGTATATTGTCGCTTCCAACCGCGTAATACCATGTTCTTTGGCCAAAGTAGACGCAAAAGTTTCCCTTAAACGTACATCTGGACAACGTAAAAAATCTAGTATATGATTGCCAAGTTGATTATTAACACCAGGACTTGTTATCTGACACACAAATTTGCTGTATATCTTAATTCTTGCATTGGTTGTTAGCCATGTTAAACAATCAATTCCCGCAGTTTTATCGTTGTCAACTATAATATTACACTTTTCTTCGTATTCTCCCTTATAGCAAAAGTTATGCTTTGTAGTTAAATAATTACACATCTCTATCTTGCTAAATATGCCCGCAAAATCATGGGTTACATCCATGTCAAAAAGATAGAAATAATCTTTTTCGAGTTCGTCTAATATATCTGGTAGTTCCTCCAATAAAGTTTTCAACTTAACATCTGCTAGTTCCACTTTGTATGGAACACATATAGGATTTTGGAATTTTTTATTAATGCATTCGAGGTCTTCTTTTTCGATAATTTCTTTTACTCTCTGGCCCATCTTGTTAGTGCTTTCCAGAGAAAACGGAAGCTTAGCTTTAACACCATGCCTAGCGGAAACGAATCGGCCAAACTTTTTTCGTAGATATCTGTTAAATGCACCACAAATTTCTTTTTTTAGGATAAACATCCTTTTGTTTGCAGATGTTTGTTCGGCGTCAGAAAGGTCGCAAATTTTAACCAACATTATATTGTCACAAAATGGTTCGGTAATTGGTGTGTGTAGTCCACCAGTCAGTATCTGTTCGCCTTCGACATAACAAATATTACCAATATCTGTCACCAGATTATTGTTGCACATATTTTCTACCAACAGCCATAATCCAAATCGCTTATTTGTCAATTTCACTTTATTCCCAAGAAGTTGAGAAACGTTAATCACCTTGGAGACGCTCATGTTTACCGTTCTAGCTACCGTCAAATACTAAATTGAATACGAAAAAATTGCCCCCTTATGTATCCTACATAGCGGGGGCGTATATTGCCGAAGATAGTCGTATATGTCGGACACCGCCATATCGCTTACATTCTATGGTTTAGGAACTGTTTTGTTATCCGACCTATAGTGCGTTTAACGAACAGATTCAGTAAATGCTCCGCCCATAAATCAGCGCCAAGTTTAAATAAAGATTTTGTATTGGTTGGCCGGATTCGCACAACCACACATTTCAATTTGTAACATTAACCTACAAATGTCAATTAGTTTTTCGTGTTTGTCTTTGCTTTATTTTTTGTTCACTCGTCTTTCGTAGTTTTTGCTCTTGTACTTTTTTTTCAAAAGCAGTATTTTTCAATACTTATTACATTTGTGTAGGTTATTTACAATTAATTACGTGTAAATCAAGCTTATGCTCAGTTTGTACTGCGCAACTAAGCCCATCCTATTATTTTAATTACTGAATCTGTTCGTTAAACGCACTATAGGTCTGAAGGGATGCGCATCGATATATGTCCGGATATATGTAAGATGTTAGGCTAGGGTGTAATTATCCCACTTGGAAAAATTGATAGGTTAGATCAGCGCGACGACGCTGACCTAACCTATCAATTATTCCTTTTATCTAACCTAAGTCCACACAAGTCCAACTAACCGCTACTAGCGACGATGGTGTAGAAATGGTTAGCACAGCGTTTAACAACCGTATGGCTAGCTATCGCATAAAGAATGCCAGTGTCGACGATGGAGTGTCCGAGTTTCTTTGGAAGCAGAAAGAACGATCTATTCGATTAATTAATGAAAAAAGAATACAACATACAGCAACAAAAGTCTATTGCGAACTTACGGCGTTTACACCAAAATGGGGGAAGAGACTACCGATGTGAAATCCTTTAACACAAAAAATATGGTTATAACGTCTTCTAGTAATCTGGAAAATATGTACGAGGTCTTAAGCGAAACCATAAGAACAAAATCAGAGAAATTTGAAATATGTGGGTCCGGTTGGTCTTTGGAAAAGGTGCTCTATTTAGATATAAATATTAATAAGTATAAGCCGATTTGAGGAGTTCTAGGTTAAGAATAAAAATTGTGAATATGTATTTAGAAATGTGGTTTACAAAATTTAAACTGTATTAGTAAAAATTGTCTGTAATAACAAGTTTTAAGAATGATTTTTAGATTTTATTTTAGGTATGAGCTGTAGGAAAGTTATAATTTAGAGGGTGTGTGTAAAATGGTAAGGGGTGGTCCTATTTTAAATCTGTTTACAGATTCGGATTCCGCATAAAATTCTAGACTAATTTGATGTATTGCATGACTAAAAAATTTATAAGGACGGTCAGAAATCGTTGCCGGTAAAAAATCTTAAAATGAGGGTAGCTCCCTGGGTGATGCAATCTGAAAAATTTAAAGAGATTTGGATAGCTGAGAAAAATCTAATATTAATTGATACCAAATAAGATAGGTTTATCTCGAAAGATGCAATGGATAGTCAAAAGAAAACTATTTGTTAGGTTTGCTTATAGAGCAAAGAGCAAAATTTAGAGGATCAGGACTTTAAAGAGGTATAACTTGATAGGGCGTGGTCTGATTTCAAATCTGTTTACAGATTTGAATTTTGCGTAAAATTTCAGACTAATTTGATGTGCCACATGTATAAAAAAATTTATGCGGACGGTTAAAAATCGCTACCGGTAGAAATTCTTAAAATTGGGGTAGCTCTCTGGGAGATGGCGCTATCTAAAAAATTCCTAGAGATTCGGGTAGCTGAGAAAAATCTAATATTAATTGATACCAAACAAGATGCAATGGCTAGTCGAAGAAAACTATTTGATTCAGAATGTTAGCGGTAAAAAAATCTTAAAATGAGGGTAGCTCCCTGGGGGATGATGCTATCTGAAAAATTCCTAAAAATTCAGATAGCTGAGAAAAATCTAATTTTAATTGATACCAAACAATACAGATTTATCTCGAAAGATGAAAATGGCTAGTCGAAGAAAACTTTTTGGTCCAGATGAGTGTGGAAATGAGGGATTCTGGTGGAAATGAGGCGGCAGTATTGCCATATCATACTTGAAATACTGTCCTCACCTCTAGCTGCATAATTTTTTCTGCTTCTTACTTTACGTTCTCTTCTGTCCCTCATCTAGGCCACCCTGCTACTACTATCGCATCATACCCTTCTTCGGCAAATACAGCTTCGAACAAAATTTCTTCTGTCTCTAGTTCTACATCCGTTTCTGCACCTATTTCTGCTTGTCCTACTATCATCACCTCGTCCCCTATTCAGCCATATGGACCTTTGAACTGTAATATTGATTTTACGGCTATCACGCCTCTACTTACCGACCCTCTACTAACAAGAAACAAATTTCTTCTGTCCTTCGCGAATCCAAAGATGAGCAAATGGATCCTACGTTTTCACTTCCACCCCAAACTGTGACTACACCACCATGAAAACCCATACTCCAAATTAGTGATTTGCTGCTATCTTCTCAAGAGTTTGTTCCCACTTTCTCAAATGATTCTTTCCAAGAAATTCCTGTCGTGTCTGCAAGCACACATGTCGCTGAAGTGTCGATAACTTCTAATTTAGTCAGCGAAGGTTCTGTTGAAGTTCATGAACCTGTATCTTTAATGTTTGTTGCTGTTGCAGTCAAAATTTTACATGTTCCTGCTTTCTTAATTTGTTCTATTCAAGAAATTTGTGTCGTGTGTACAATAACAGTCGTAGCTAAAGTGACGATAACTCCTAATACGGATAGAGAAGGTCCAGTTGAAATTAGGGAACCCATAGCTATTATGCCTGTTGTTGGTGTCGTCAAAGTTTTACTTGATCCTGTTTCGTAATCTACTATCGTTAAGGAATCAGTTCCTATTGTGGCTGGAGTTTTGTCTTTTCCTACTCTGTTGTCTATCAGTAATGAAGTTTTACTCGATTCTACTCCTTTATCGGACGTTGACGAAAAGTTACCTGCTCTTACTCATTTTTCTGATGTTGACAAAATTCTTTCTGATTGTGTTTTTTTATCTCATGCTGACAAACTTTTACTTGCTTCTGTTCTTTTAGCTAAGGTTAATGAACTTCTAGCTGATGTTCCTTTATCTACTGTTGTTGAAGCTCTTCCTGATGTTGTTTGTTGAAGCTCTTCCTGATGCAGTTTGTTTTTGTAAGGTTAATGAAGTTCTATCTCATTCTGTTTCTTTATGTAATGTTACTGAAGTGTTACGGATTCTGCTCCTTTTCCTAAGGTTGATAATGCTACAGCCAATGCTGTTTTCTGTTCGAACTGTGATAATTCTGGTCCATTATCTAACGTCGTTGAAATTTTATCTACTTCCGTCCCTCTAGTTAACGTAACTGAAGTGTGTTCCGCTTGTGTTTCTCTTTGTAAGGTTCATTCTCGTACAGCCAATACTTTTTCTCTTTCTACTGTGGATATTCTGACAACCCATGATGTTTCCTTTTCTACCGTTGACTTTCTTACCTCCAATCCTAACAACAAACAACTTTCTTCCTTAACTCGTTTCGAGTTTTCTAAACTACCCTCGCCACCTCCTATATCGCGTGTTACCACTACTACACCCCTGCTGTCCCTGTTTTGCGGAAAACTGCCTATAAGAAGCAGAAATTGTCTATGCTCCTTCCGAACCGGAAGATGTTGGTCGACGAAATCCTAATGTCCTTGATCTCGTTTCGTTTTCCTGCTGGCGGCGCAAACGTCTTAAGCCCAATATCTAGTCGTCGTGCCCCAGATTCTTATGCCGACTTTTCTCTTATTAGGTTTTGATTTTTGGACGTTAGGATTTCGTTTTACTTCCCCTGTTTTGCTGGGTTTCCTTTCTTTTCTTTCACCCGTGTGGGTCCGGGAATAGAATAGCCCCATGGTACGACCTGCCTGTCGTAAGAGGCGACTACAACGGTCCAACATATACACACACGCACACTTTATACACGTCCAGTCTATACCCACACACTTCATAAACACACAGTTCTACCTGGTTAACCTTTCTTCCGTTTTCTTCTTGGTTCTTCTTTCTTCTTTCTTCTTTCTTCTGCTCTCTGCTTGTACTCCTTGAACCCGTATGGGTCCGGGAATAGAATAGCCCCTTGGTACGACCTGCCTGTCGTAAGAGGCGAGTACAGCGGTCCAACACAACACATACACACGCACACTTTATACTTGCACAACACCTACACACACATTTCCTACACACCCACACACACACACACATAAACACACACACGCACACACCTACTCATACATAACTACACTGTTTTATTTTCTTTTGTACGATTCTTAGTTTCTTTTGGATTCTGTACTTGGTGCTTGGTGTTATTTTTTTTGGTTTTTTCTTTTTTTCTCGTTCCTTTCGTTCTACATTCCTCTTCTTTTTCCTGTTGCTGGTCTTCTTTGCTGTCGGTCCCTAGTCCGATTGTGTTTCGTCCATCCGCTCCTGTAATAGGCGGTTTCTAGTCCGTTTTTCTTTCTTCGGAAACCACGACTTAGTAGACTTTAGGTCTAGTTAGCTATTCTTTTCTTTGGTTACCACAGTTTGTAGTACATCGTTTCTTTTACCAGCGCTTTTCCTCTTTTCCTCTCGTTCTCCCTTGTTGTTTCTTTGCGTACTTGAAGCTTGACCCTTGGGTCCTGTTTTGGTTTGTACTGTTGGTTTTTTTCCTCGTTCCTTTCCTTACTTTGGTTTTTTGTGAGAAATCGATTTCTTCTCCTAAGGTTGAAGACTTTCCTGTTTCTTTACAAAAAACATCCGTCGTTTGACGACTTTTTCAGTGTCAATGTCGTTCCATCTTAGTTCTTGTTGTTTGCTTCCCTTCATTCTTTCCCTTTTTCTCTCTTTTATTATTTGTTTTTCGAGCCAGATAAGAATTCTTTTTTTGTTGCTTTTGGAACGTTTTCCTTTGTTTTTTCCTTTAAGCGAATTTTGTTTGTTGTTTGGAGTGGGGTTTTTTTTGGTCCTGCCCACTCCCATTACTTTTGGCTTTCTTACTACGACCTGTTAATTTTACTGGGAGGATTTGTTACTGCGTTTATTTTCAACATAAATTAATTACCCTATTTTTTTTAATTGTTAATTCTTAAGCCCGCTTTACCATAATTTTGTTAAATCGATTCCGTTTCAATTCTTAAATTCTTCAACAACATCCTGTTTACAATAAGTATGCTTTCTACAAATTTTTATTTTGAACTTATTTATTTTGAAACGTAAAGTTTATGCTATAATTAAATAGTTTATATCGTGTTTTAGGTATCCGTAAGCTTGTTATACATTACGACCGCGTATAATGGTTTTCCCTATTGTTCCCATGTAAAGATTTATTGAAATAAGGTCGCGAATTATCCGATAAAACCGTGGTTTCCAGTTTTAATCGCACTTCAATAACGCGGAGATTTTGCAGTTCAAATTCGTGTTATTTGAATCATTTTTGAATTCAATTCTGCAGCTTGTGCGTCGAAATATTTTCTACATTCGTCACAGTACTTCAAAAGCAACGCATGTTTTTTTTTTGTTCGACAAGTAGGAGGTGTCTTACGTGTTTTGTTGAGTTATTCTGCGCTTACACATCTTAATAAGATTCTCTTTTTAACTCTTAGCTGTAGGCCAAATTGGTTCTTTCTATTTATGTAGGCCCAACCGTTCTGTGCTAGAGACCACCTGCTGTTGCCTGTAGATTGCTAATGCCGTTGGGTCCATGCCTAGCTTGCGTTCAATTCTGTCAGTTTTTGTTTCTATTACCTCTAGCCGTTTGCTTGCTGTTTGCATTTTTTGAGCGGCTCCGTGACGTAGTTAGTATAAGTGCGACTACTATGCCCAAAGTCTGTGGTTCAAATCCCGACACGGTTTCTTTGAAAAATGTTAGACGAGCATTTTTCATAAAAAATACGCCCTCGTTAGGATGAGAGGTAAAATGTAAGTTTTGTGTGTGTGTGTGTGTGTGTGTATGTTTGTTGTCATGCACGTTAAAGATTCCTACCTTGCTTAGAACCCATCTTGCTTGGAACAAGAAGGGTTCGGCAAACTTCAAAATTTTTATGTAAAAGAGAACTCGCTTTCTGGCCAATGTAGTACTTTCGAGAGAAGCATTGGAGAATCAAATATAGCGTTTGGATTGCTGCATCTGTCTCTATTGTAGGCTTAGATTCCTTTTCCCTTCCTTATGACTCTTTCTTCACAATTTCTGTAAAGAAAACGGTTATATCATGTAACTTGTTTGCATACGCACGAGCCTTGTTTATAGTCTTTTTAATTTGCGTTTTTGTATTAGAGATTTTGATGGTTAATTTGTTTGCTATACTGTTTGAGAGCCTTATTCTCTTTTTCCATTCTTTGAAGGAATGCGTTAGTTTGTGCTACACTTTGTGCTTGTTCTGGTGTTTTAATTTCCTTGCATTTAACATTCCTAGAATTGGTGTATTCTTTTCTAAGAGTACTTATCTTCAATTTCAGTATCTGTATTCATCTGGAGTTCTTTTAAATTAAAACATCTACCCAAAATGTATAAAGACGTTCTTTTACTTTGATTATCTGACATTGTTTTTATTGCTAGGATGCCAATTATATTCTAGCTCATATAACTTGTTACATGCCGAAAATCGGTTATGTAAACATTTCTGTTTTTAGTCTAATTTGCGAGTGAAAACCGCGCCAATAATTTAAAAGATTTGTACCTGCATTTCCGTCACTTTAGATAGTTGCGTCGGCGCCCGAGATTGCGCAGACGCGGAGTGGGGAAGTAAGGGGTGATTTCCGTCACGTCATGGACTAGTGAACAAAATGTCGAACAGCCTGGTTATCTGTGATGTGCCTTTTATCTTGTCTTTTCTCTTTTAGGTAATGTAGGTTTCCTTTGTCGTATTTCTGCCCTGTATCGTTCCTCACCTTATTCCTGTCGTGCCTCTACACAAGAAAAGAGAAGACAAATCCAATTTGGTTTCAATGGGGGACAAAGGCCGAACCACTCCTAAGAACGCCCAACTGCCGCCAAAATAGCTGCAATGTTGTGAAGAGCTCCACAGTTTACGTGAGTACATTTTGTCTTTTCCTATAATCGCAATAAACATTTTTTGCATGTGATAATAATTTGAGGCGTAATAATGACGTAACCCCTTATTGCGCAATATTACGCACGTATTTATTGTGTTACCAACTGTCGTAGTGGCTCTTGTAAATTACGTGCCGGGACTTTAACAGTATACCTTAGAATATAGAAAGTTAGAGTATAATAAACTACGATTAGTGATTATAAGTGTTTACATATTAACAAATAAGAAGGCTTTTAATAACACAATAATAATTGTCCACTTCTTTAGATCAAGAATGTATGTAACCTAAAAATTATACTTTTCAAAGGAAATAACCGTGACATTATTGTTTGGATTTACCAATACGGTAATTATTAAAATGAAAATGATTATAGATATTTCAAACGAATATTAAATCTTCTATAATTAATGAAATTTTTCCAAAAATCTTAAGTAAACTAGAACAAATCGGCATAGATAGCGAAAGACAGAAACTAGGACATTATTAGCCTAAAAATATGAAATAAACCAAAAAATTGCGTGTAAGCTAATGGATTTATTTGTTTCCGTACATGTGTATGTTAAACTTAAGCTACGTGATATTTCAATTCCGTAGCTGTCACGGAAGGTGAGAGATTGTGAAGCGTTCTCTTCCCTACCTTTAAACGTAGAGAATACTTACGGTGAGCTTTATCGTGCAGAGCAACTCATGCGGCTACGCTTTAGGATAAGTTTCGGAGAAGGCAGCTCCCCAAAAATTTCTCTATCTCCTACTCTCTAGGCTTATCTTTATCTATCTATTTAAACACCCTCAAATTCCTCACGAGATTATTGATCTCATGCATTTCCAAGATATACCCCTTTTCTCTTTAAAAAAAAAACTCGCAATTCTCCTAGTCCCAATTTTCCTCGTAACAATCTACAACTGCAAAGAAAAAGTATTTTTTTGTTTCATTGAAAGTGGATCAATGATTAAACCAGCATACTAACGGTGGATTCCGACATGGTTAGAGTGCATATTCTGGAGTGTCACTTGGTTCTTGATACTACTGTAGCTTATATATTTACTTTACGACTTGAGCTGGGGGACAGACCCAACCGAAGAAAATAAAAGTTATGATGTAGGAAAAAGACTGATGACTAGGAAGGGAATATGCAAAGGTAAAGGATAAAACAAGAACAGATTAGCTTACACAAGAAAAATGCTATGCCTAACTGATTACCGGTGGAATTTTCATTCATTGTTTCAAAGGCAGATCGGCAGGATGACAGGAGACAAGCGCCATGATCAACCAAAAAAAGAAAAAAAAGTTATCTTAAAGGTGAGATGATAGTGGGTAACAGGAATAGCATCACTGAAGGTGAACGCATTTAGGGTGTCAGAAAAGAAAGACATTGGTAATGTTCTTAATACCTTCTGGCCTTTACTAGAAAACATTTCCAAAAGAACAGAAGACAATATATATAATACAATAAGTATAAAACGTATATGAGGTAGATGTACACAAAATCTATAGAAGTCCAATTAAACTCCTGTTACAAAAGAAAAAAGTTAATCATAAGGTATCTGTTTAAAAATAGGAAGTATAAATGATTATAGACATTTGAAAGGAATGTCACAACTACATTTCTAATATACCACCATAAACACAATTATAAGCTAGAGCAATTTTATGGGCATTATAAAAGAACCGACAATAACGAAATGACTCAATATCATGTGCCTCTCTAGATCAACATAATGAACAATTGTAATTAATCACAAAATACGTCAGTTTATTAATTACACGTTTATAAATGTTTGTCAAGCACGTGAGTAGAGAATTTCGTAAAAATATATGATTGTGCTATAAATTAGAAACTTTATTTTCACTTATTTTATTACCTTAAAATTTAAATTACTACGTTTTAATTACTTGTTAAATGCGTAAACCGTTTTAGATTAACGAAGAATTTTGTTTATTTGAATTCTACAGAAAACAAACATATTGGCCTAGTTTAAACAATATGAAAAATTACTACTTTTGCAGCGTTAAGTACATGTACTTTAAATATACCGTGTGTTGACTAGAACACCCGAACATAGGTATTCAACACGTAAAATCTGTGATTTTTTGCTTCCCAAATTATTTCACAAAAAGATTCTTCAAATAAACGTTTTAGAGTACACTTTATTACATCTAAATCAATTACCAAAATTTTTTTGGAACTTTCCTAACGTCAGTAACTATGCTTAAAGTTATTAAAAATTAACTGAAGAATTGTATTGGCCGTGGAATTCGAACAAAAATAAAACACATGCTAAAGGTATGTCACAATGATTTTTATGAGTTATCTTGTTCCTATCATATTTTCTTTGAAAATAATAGCAAACAATTACAAGCTCAGTGAAAAAAATCAGTTCCTAGAGCTATATAGTGATAGAAATAGTTTAAGGGAAGTGAGCGACCTGTTTGCCAGTTTACATCCTGAAATGTCGATTCCGTCAGTATGGACAATTCAAAGTGTTGTATAAAATCAAGAGCTATATGGTTCAGTTTTCGTTCCGTGCAAAATTTGCACAACCAAGTATTTATATGTTGTACTCCTACCTGATAATACTTAACCATTGAATACTACCGTCCAAATATGAGTATGTTGGTACTATAGACGGGTCAGTCAGACCCAGTTTTTGACAATTCAATCAATATAGAAAAAGCAAATTGTTTATTTTTCCCAAATACAAGTGAAATGCATACACTTAATGAACTTAAAGTAATTTAATTATACTAAATACAGTTTGGACAAAGTTTTTTAGTACATGAATTAAGTTTTGGCCTTGGGAATTGCCTTTTTAAAAAAGTCTTCTTCCAAAAACTTCTCTAACAAATTTATTAACACAGAAATTACAAATTGAATTTTAATTTACAAAAACTTTTCTAAAAATTCTAAGTTGAAATTAATTGTTAAATGAACTAATTTATAGCGAGTAGCCTGAACAACCAACAATGCTAAAGTTGTGAGACTTAAAACTGACTGACTATTTTGGGCTTTCTGTGACCTGCACCTCCAGTATCACGTTGCGTCTGAAATACGTTGTATTCACATCCGTTCTCACAACTTGTTTGTGAATTTTTATTAATCTTTTCTTTATATATCCTTGAATTACATTGTTGTATCTAACTTAAATTTCTTAATAATTTCATTTAATTACATATATATTGCTGTGAATCCACCTTTAGCATTTCCCGTAACTATTAAGCTACGGTTTCTCCAAGATTCTCCGTAACCATTTGTTATCTGCCAAATTTACGCAGAATGAGCCTTTTAAAAATACGCAGGTGTTCAAACATAATACTTCTAAATAACACTTCTACGATTTGCATTTTATTGGGTTTTTACAAGTTTTTATAGATATTATATGTTACTAATGGTTCAATTAACTCCAATTAAAATAATACCCTTTAATTTTTAGTGACTCCTAATCAAATATTAATTATTATCTGTACATTTTGTTTAATACCGGTTACTTAAAATTGAGTTAATTAATATAAATTTTGCACGTAATTTCTATTTGTTTCTTTACTAGGAATAATTAAATTACACGTAGAGCTTTTTAATACTGCTTCCTTTTTTTTTATAGCAAGCGTCTTGTACATAATTTAACTCCTTTATTTTTAATGAAACGAATGAATTTTTATACTTCACGGTTTTTTAATAACGCGTACCTTTTCCCAAAGCTTTTACACGGTGATTAAAATTATTTGATGTGATTATTTAATTTTCTACCCTGGTCTAAATATGAGTATTTTCCCCCTATTTGAATACAAATAATCCCACTTATTCGAATTCAAATATAAAATATTTAAACCGCAAACAAAATTTACCAAAAAAAATGCCTATCTCTCTCTACCCTTATCTATCTATCTTACCTAACTTATATCCAATCCAAAAAAATTATTTACACCTGTCCTATATCCCTATCCTATTCCTAACTCACCTAATTTTTATAAACTGAAATTATCCCTAACTTCATCCTACTTATCCATCTAATCCTATATACATCCTATATACCTATCCTATTCCTAACTTTTAACTAATCTTCACTATACTTCACTTCCCCTACCTAATCCTATATGCCTATCCTACTCTTACTCTATTCCTAACTCTCCAATAATCTTATATGAAATATCTATACTTAACCTATCTTATTTTCTTCCTACATTTAATTTTCCTTCTCATCCTATACCTAGCTTTATTTTCCCTAAACACTTACTTATACTTTTCTCTATACACCTATATCTATTCCTATATATTTAAATTTTACTCTATTATACACCTATCTACTCTCTATTCTATATCTATACTAAAATTCACCTATCTCTATCCTTTGTTCATCAAATTATTTAAATCTAACTCTCTTCTTGACCCTCCAAGTCTTTCTTCTCACCATCCTAATACTCTTCATCCCTATTTCTCCCCCTTCTATATCTATACTTATCATCCCTATTATCTCACATAAAATAAACTTATCATCCCTTTTATCCTGACTTTTAAATATTACTTCTTCTTCAGTCCCTACACTTGTCTGTTTCTTATTCATTATCATTTCCTTTTCTGCCGACAAACCAAACGATACTACCTTAAAATTCTCAATTTTTCTCTCTACGGAAAATCCTATGTACCTTCTAGAACTCTTGTGTAATGGAATCAGCCAGAATGAATTCCTTAAATCTACTTTATTAAAAATAAACTTGCCACTTAATCTCGTCAAAAGTGTGTTCGTGGATGGTGGACAATGGAATTGCGGTTTGGTCCGTTGATTAATTTTTCGTGAATCTAAACATAAACGAATGCTATCATCCTTTTTCTTAACTACCATCAACGGATTTATGAAATGAGTGTTTGATACCTCTATTATGCCATCTTCCAACATTTTATTTAATTCTGCCTTCACCCGCTCCCGATATGCTGCTGTTGCTTCTACCCCCACTAATTCTGCATGTTTTTGTACTAAAGCTTGAACCTCTGCTTTCCTATCCTCTGGACCTCTTATTGTGTTGATCTGTCTTTCCCTATTATCCCGAGGTCGTCCACTACTTACGTCGTCGTACCTCTGCAGGTATTCTAAAAACATTTCTCTGTCCACTATGTTCTGTTGTGCTACGTATTGTCTTATTTCTACCTCGAAGTGTCGTGATAAATACTTGATAATTTGTCGGTCCGTCAGTGGTGGGTTCAGTTGCTTTGCTATGCTATACTTGCGTATAGCATATTGCTCCCTACTTCCTGAAAATTCTTCCTTAAATTTCCCTGTGATTAAGTCGTCTCGTACCTGGTCTTGTCTGTGGTCACTCCAGTAGTGCTTTAAAAATCTGTCTTCAAAGTCCGTGTAGGTGTCTATGTCCTGTCCTACTAAATTGTACCATGCTTCCGCGTTGTCTTTCAATAAAGCCTTTATCGTATTCAGTTTAGTCTGTTCGTCAAATAAATTTCCCACTAGATTTCTTACGCTATTAATAAAAATTTGTGGATTTACCCTGTTATCGCCATAAAACTTCATGTGTTGGTCCAATGATACTCCACCTGTAGAAAATCTGAGACCATCCCCCGTTAAACTTGACATGTTATATTTGATACTACTAACTTCGCGTTCTACCCTGCCTAACTGATCCCTACATGAGTCCGTTACTTCAGTCATTTTTACGTTTATTTCTTCTTCACAAAAAATGCGTACTTCGGACCTTAAATGTCCCATTTCCTGTCGAAGACCTGTAATATCACGCTCATTTTTTTCAACCCTATTTTCTACTTCGCCCATTTTCATGGTAAGAATATTTTTAAATTCTGTAAATTCTTTAGTCGATTGCTCTATTTTATCCCTTAATTCCTGATTTAATTGGTCAAATTTCTTATTCGATTCTTCCCTTGCTCTATTCGATTCATCGCTCATCCTCTCTAGCATTCTCATTATCATCTCGTTTCCTTGATCCCCTGATTCCGTCCTCGACTGATCTCTACTGCCTCCAGCTTCTTCCATTTTCGAATTTTTCCCACACAATGCACTATCGTCACTTCCAATTTCCACTCCTTGACTCCTTAACCACTCTTTTCTCTGCATACGTTCTAATCACTCTCACACACTCTAAAATACTCTTACATTTATACACACACAGAAACTCTCTCTCTCAGATCGCCAGTTTCCTGGAATAAAATCACAAAAATTTTATTTGGAACTCGAGCCTAACTTTTGGGTCGCCAAGATTGCTGTGAATCCACCTTTAGCATTTCCCGTAACTATTAAGCTACGGTTTCTCCAAGATTCTCTGTAACCATTTGTTATCTGCCAAATTTACGCAGAATGAGCCTTTTAAAAATACGCAGGTGTTCAAACATAATACTTCTAAATAACACTTCTACGATTTGCATTTTATTGGGTTTTTACAAGTTTTTATAGATATTATATGTTACTAATGGTTCAATTAACTCCAATTAAAATAATACCCTTTAATTTTTAGTGACTCCTAATCAAATATTAATTATTATCTGTACATTTTGTTTAATACCGGTTACTTAAAATTGAGTTAATTAATATAAATTTTGCACGTAATTTCTATTTGTTTCTTTACTAGGAATAATTAAATTACACGTAGAGCTTTTTAATACTGCTTCTTTTTTTTTTATAGCAAGCGTCTTGTACATAATTTAACTCCTTATTTTTAATGAAACGAATGAATTTTTATGCTTCACGGTTTTTAATAACGCGTACCTTTTCCCAAAGCTTCTTCACGGTGATTAAAATTATTTGATGTGATTATTTAATTTTCTACCCTGGTCTAAATATGAGTATATATATATATATATATATATATATATATATATATTATAGTTGTATTGAAAAGATTAAAAATAAATATAAACGAAGCAATTTCAAAACACCCTGTATAAAGGAACAACCAGAATTACGTGCGAAAGTTATATTAGTTAATTCATTTTTAAGTAACGGGTATTAATCAAATTGTACAAATAATGATGAATATTTAGTAGGTTTGCAAAGAAATTAAATGGTAGAAGCCAATGCCATTAATTTATTAATTTAATTGAATTTAATTAAACGGTTATTGACGTATAAATGCATAAAAGCGTGTAAAGACCCAATAATACCAAGGTGAAAAGCGTTGCTAACAAACAAATATATCGGTGGGGTAGAAATACGCCGAACTCCAACTCGTGGAAGTGTTGTGGTAAAACGTCAGTTAATTAAACACCTGCGTATTTTCTAAATGTCAAGTTCTACTTAATTTTTATAGATAGCAAACGGTTACAGAGAATATTGAATAAACCGTCGCATGCGTTCTCTGGAAATACTAATAAGGGGTTATTTAAATCACGTAGTAAGTCCACGTGAGGTAGATAGCAAATAAACAGAAATATCGATTTTCTACCACTCAAACCAGGTTAGAAAGAGACGTAGAAAACGCATAAGCAAGAGACAACGATAGTATAGGAGGGACTTGTAGGACGTCAGTAAATATACGATTGGTCGATATAGTTAGTTGAACGCGAGACAAATACAAGCATAGTGTATATTAATTTTCAGAAAATAGCATAACGACGTGCTGAAATTCGCGGGATTAAATATCGGTGGAGTGCAAAATTGTAAGAATGTGTTGTTGTTAACAGGGGATTTCGGATAAATGTGGCCAGGAGGTGGCCGTCTAAAGGTATAAATATTTTACGAAAGCATAATTAAAGCCCTTAATATTTCGATCGCCCCAAACGACGTATAAAAGTTAACACGAGTTGTAAGTATTATAAAATCATTTAAATTATATTGCATGGTGGTAGCCTCTTAAATAGTACGCGGTAAGTGTGCCGAGATTACATTTTTTAATTGAGGTATCACCTATAATTTTTAACCAACTCGTGTCGGGACATTAAGTAACGTGGTTTGAAGCTACTAATTGAAAAGACGTATGTTTAAATTGGATTTGGAATTGGATTACACCGTGAAGGCAGCGTTAGCAGTTTAACTTAGATGGAGTTCGTCTAGTAAGAGCGAGAAACGGCCTGCAGACCAGATAGAAAAAATACATACCATCATCTACGGAGCGGAGATCGTCTAGAAATTTCCAGGTAACGATTTGAAATTGTGATTCTTATAAACTGTGAATATTGGTGATGTATGAGAGTGATTTTCAAGCTAGTGGATTATTTACGTATTGAACATAATACGTGTAAATAACTTTATTATGGTATTTAACTAGAAATTTGTCTATAAAGCGTTTTAACGTTCCCTCAGAACGTGAAATTTTTGTGAAGAGTACATGGCTTTGTTTTTTTATTTGTTGTAAGAGTATGCATAGTAGAAGGGCATACATTATGCATAATTAGCTGGATTATTATGAGCTCACCCTACCCCAGAGTTTACTTAGATTAAAAAAACAAAATAAATTATAAAGAAGGAATTTTAGAGAAGGTATTATTCAAGGCCCATTTACTCCGGGAACATTTTATGTGTTTGATGATTTAAAAATAAAATACAGGACATTACTAAATAAGATTTCCTGAAGTGTAACGTGATCAATGAAATATGGACAATATTGAATTTCATTTGTAAATAGTTATAAATAAAAGATTGTATGTTGGTTGTATTTAGTGGTTTTATTGCGAGTGTGTGTGTGTACGATTGAGAATATGAGAGTGAATCTAGATACCCAAAAGGAGTCCAAATGAGCTAGCCGGAAGCAGGTGCAGAAAATTGGCAATTCAACCGAGGAAGAGAGGAAAACGAGTAAGAAATATTTTTTTGACTTATTTAAATTTTTAAAAATTTTTCTATTTTCGAATTTGAAAATTTAATAAAACTTTCGAATAAAAATTTGTATCGGAGACGTTTACCCGAGTTCCACGGCAAATTTATGACGGCCCAATGTTGGGGCTCGAATGTCTTTTGAGAGAGTACAAAATTAGAGCGAAGTTCCACGGTATAATTTATGGCGCCCAATTCGTGAGGCACAATTATTCTTATAAGGTTATACAATAATATATACATATATATATATATATATATATATATATATATATATATATATATATAGTGAATAAGATGAAATAATAACTTGGACTTTTATGCAAAGCCCAAATGATCATTTCAAATCGAGCTAAAAGTCTAAGTTATTATTCCATCTTATTCACTATAATACGATAGTATTTATCAACTTACCTTGTATAATTAACTACCTAAAATATATATATATATATATATATATATATATATATATATATATATTATTGTGTAACCTTATAAGAATAATCGTGCTTCACGAATTGGGCTCCATAAATTATGCCGTGGAACTTCGCTCTAATTTTGTACTCTCTCAAAAAATATATATATATATATATATATTGCTGTGATATTTTTCTTTCAACTCAAAATATATTATTTTGTCCTCAACTAGCTCAGGGTAAAGTGAATCTCAGGAACAAAAATGTTTATCGACAAAAGTTCTATTTACACATTAAATAATTACTCTATTTATCCAATACAATCATAATTATTTTGAGATTACAAAATTCCTTTTTTTAACTAATCTAGTCACAAACTGGAACACTGCCCACATACAATCTGATAATCTATCTATAGGATCTATAATACAATAATTGCAGTTAAATTCCCTGCTCTACTTATAACTATTAATAGAACTCCCGTAAAGAAGAATGCATTCCCTAACTAAAGATAATCCTAAAGAACAAGCAAACTCAGCTAAACCTTTTTCTTTAGGAATTTCAACTTATAATTAATTTCTTTACCTGCACCCACTGTTCGTATGCCAAAACCCAAATGTTCAAACTTGCACTATCTTAGCCTTCTTTATAGAGTGCAATATTATTCAATCCTTCGACACCGTAGGTGTAGAATTGCTTCTCCTTTCACTCACTGGACCCCAATCTAAAATTATCCTAAAACAGAAACGAGAAGCTCATTCTGAGCGCTTCAGAGACGTCTGTGGAAAACACTTGCAGCTCCGACAGACTTATAACAGGTAGATATCTGGTCTATTAACTTAACCCTACTTCCGAATACTCAGATCTTCCTATCTGAATGCGGGTTTGTGTTGATGCTACTACAACATCTCGTGATTGATAGAGATCCGGGTCTCCAAATTAAACCTTGTATACTCTCAACTATATACCATTGATAGACGACTATGTATTTCAAGCTCCCCTTCCTAGATCCCTAATACATTAAACTTGAATAATTAATTGTACATTCACAGTTTCCACTTACCACCATGTGGGTTAATTGCAACGTCCTTTATTTAATTTACATAAGCAACACAGCTAAAATATCATTTTAGCCACTTTACAATTGGCCTACTAAAGTCTAACAAGTATATCGAATCTGATGGTGGATAAAAATGAATGCAATATTTTATGATTATTACTGATCAAGTAACTCTTGAGCATCCATCTTTTTCCAGTATCAGCCCAGAGAGACCTTAACAACCAACGGTCTACAACCCAAGCCTTTTTGACATCCACTCAAAAGCGGATGCACACCCGGCAATCTAACACAAAACAATTACAATAACCTTAGACTATTTCACTGCGATGCGACACATGATTGATATACAAACACCCTAAACACACAATTATCTCCACCAATAGAATTTCTCCGCAATTACTCCCCAAATTAAAATAAACATTTCTGAAGGTTCAACCAAAAATAAGAAAAGAAAGAAATTTTATTTTAATTTCCTATAAACAGAAAAACAATTCCAGACATTAGCTAGTTATTTTTTTCTATGGTATGGGTACATCAAATTTATATGGAAGCGGCCCCGAATATGGTTACTGTTAAGATCTCTTAAAACATAGGTGCTACCTCCAAGCACCTCCTGAACTACATATGGGCCTATAAACGGCATTTGGAGTTTGGCGCACACACCTTTGATCTATCACTCACACGCAGATTTCGTATAATGACCTTGTCCCTAGTTCAAATTTAAGCGGACGTTTTATTTTAGAGTTCATCTTCTCCCTGTATTTATTTGCCTTTTGATTTAATCTAGCTCTAGCTACATTCACGTATAAGTCAAATTCTCTATTTTCTGTATCTACCCATGGTCTGTTGGGTTTTCCTTTCCATTAACACAACAGGATCAAATCCGTTACTGTACTGGGGTATGATTTATAAACATTTCTATCTGTTCGAGCTTTGTGGACCATTGTCTTTGATTATCAAAAGTCGTTAACCTTAGGAACTTAATTGTTTCTTGAATGAACCTTTCCGCTGGGTTCCCTTGAGGGTGCCGAATACTACAAAATATAACAGCAATATTTCTGTTATTCCAATGCATTTTAAATCGCATATTATTAAAGTAAGTAGCATTGTCAGCTTAAATCTTTTTTACATTGCCATATACTTCCACAAAATTTTCAATACACCTTATGGATGTATCAGTGTCACAGCGTTTTGTGGAGTATAATTTAGTGTACTTAGAGAATATATCCACAATCACTAAGATGTGAGCATATCCTCTTCACTTGTGATTAAATTTGTTAGAAAATCAATTGCAATCATGTCCAAAGGTGCATCAACTATTATCGATTTTACAACATCTTCATTCGTATGATTTTATATTTTCCTAACATACACAGGCAACAATTACTTATTACCTCCTTTGTGAGGGTAATACTTTTTACATAAAACACTCTCGAAATATCGAGTGAACCTTACGAATTCCTATATGACCATATTTCTCATGTAGGTCCTTAATCAGCTGCATACCATAATTATTATCCACCACATACACTTCTGTGCCACTAATAGTTTTAATTAGCAACCCATTTTGAATAGAAAATCCCTTAAAATTGCCGTTTTCTTGAATTTTCAATTTTATACCCTCAATCATGTCACTATCCCGTTGCATGTCCGCAATAGCTTGAAGTGAATATATCGACGCATCGTTCTTTAGCTGATTCAAAGCAATTATTACCTCATTTGATTTTCTAAATTGGGAAGGCATGCTCCTACTTAGAGCATCTGCCCGAGGTTTCTTCTACCCTCAATATATTGTATTTCAAAATCAAATTCCTGTAATAACAGGGACCACCGATATATTCGATTATTCGTAAAACGCGTGTTCACAAGAGCGCATAGTGAGCTATGATCGGTTTGGACAACAAAATGTTTTCCAATCAAATAAAATTTTAGTTTCTGTATTGCAAATACTACGGCAGCCATTTCTTTCTCAGAAATAGTATAATTCTTCTCGTAAGCCTTTAACCGACGAGAAACAAACGATATGGGAACTTCGTCATTTTCTTGTAATTGGAGGAGTTCTCCAGCTAAACCAGAATCACTCGCATCTGTTCGAAGAATGAATTCCTTTTCAAAATCTGCATGCACCAACAAAAGGTTTTTAGAAAATTGATTCTTTAACGATTCAAAAGCACTACCATGTTCCTTTTGCCAATGCCATTTTGCATTTTTCTTTAAAAGGTTATATAATACCGAAGCTCTTTCTGAAAAGAGGGTATAAATCTCCTGTAAAATTTAGGAATCCAAGGAAACCTTTCAACATTTTAGCATTTCTCGGTATAGGAAAATTCATTATTTCTTTAGTCCGTAGTTCATCGATAGAGATACCCTATTATTAATCATGTAACCCAAGAATTTTACTTCAGGTTGCATAAAACACATTTATTTAAATTAAGTTTCAACCCGGCTGCGTCTAACTCACAGAAAATCTTTTCTAGATGCAACAAATGTTCCTTCGCAGTGTAACTATGTATTAGGATATCATCCACATAACACATGCAAAAGTTCTCATATGCTCCTAGGATGTGGTGCATGGCACGAACCAATGCTGCAGCTGAAGAAGATAGCCCATAAGGTACTACACAAAATTGGTATGTCCTACCATCTACACAAAACCCTGTGTATTTTCGACTGTTTTATGAAGCGGAATAAGCCAAAATGAGTTTTTCAAGTCTAATTTTGAGTAAACAGAATTACTACCTATCTGGGCAAGAATACTTTCTATAGGAGGGGGTGCCTCAAATTGCGATTTAGTGATAGCGTTCAGTTTACGAGCATCTAAGCATAACCTAAGCTCACCATTTCCTTTTTTGACCACTACCATTGGGTTTATGAAATTTGTGGAAGATCTTTCAATAATTCCATCGCACAACATTTTCTTCAATTCTTCATTTACTTGATTACGATAAGCATATGGTATGGGGTATGTTTTAGCATGGAACGGTTTGGATTCATCCACTTCTAATTTGTGGACATATCCATAAGCTACTCTATGCTCAGGGTTTACTAGGTTATCATATTTATTAGTTATATTTAGAATTGCATTTTACAATCGGTAGGACAGTTTATATCCTTTGTGTTCTTGTAAGCTAAGTTACTCTGAATATTGTTTATATTTGAACATTCCTCTTTAAACAATTTTATGTCTTTTTGCCAAGGGATGCTCTTCCCTTAACCTGTATTGTTCGCTCCTCACTATTTATCGTCATTTTAAGTGTTTGGATCAAGTCCATACCAATTATACATTGAAATTTGAGTTCGGGAATCAGTAAAACTGCCTTCACATAGTTCTTCTCCCACAGAAAACTTAGTTACCATCATTTTATTGAGGATTGCAAATTTTTATTGTTTGCAGCCACGAGACGTATATTTTTATAGGGACCACATTCGTAACAAACTCATTGGGGTTCTCTTTATTAACTCTTCCGACAGTAGGCTCAATTCAGCCCCAGTGTCAATTAGTGCACTCACACAAACTTTATTGAATTTGATGTTAATACAAGGTAGCACAGTTTCACTGCTGATCTCTTGAATATGTTCATTATGTAATTTTATGAATTCCTTGGGTGTTCATAAAATTGATACTACGCGAGACCTCACGTGGTACTTGTGATTGAGACTTATGCTCCCATATGTCGAGTAGAAGAAGGTCCAGGCCTACTTATCAATTCTGAATATGTGGGGTTCCTTACACGCTCTGACGAATGATTATTCTCGTCATCAGGTAGTTGATCCACCATGACATTTTGAACATGAATTGGTTCATTTATAATATCGTTATTACAGTTATTGATTAGTACCCTTCCCTGGACACCATTTCTACCAGTATCCCTAACATAATTGCTATTTCTAGAGCTGTGCCCATTATCATCGTAATGGTGCAACGAAGGTACTCGTAAGTTTCTACGATTTGCATCGTTATTCACTTGATTATTTCTGTTATATGCCCTATCAGGCAACATCCTTCGTGTATTATCGCGATAATTGTTAAATGCAGGACTTGTATTGTTATTTCTAACAACACATGGTGATGGAGAACTCCTCACCGTGCGTTGATTGAAACGCTGTAGACATTCAATAAAATCATGTTTGTCTGCAATTTTCTGTATCATTACAGCAGTTTGAATCTCAGGTTCAAAGTGCATTGCCAACAATCTGACTAACTCCGCATCTTGGATTTTTGGCTCCAAGTGCTTAACGATACTAAGTTTATTTATCGCGTATTGGACACATGTAATTCCAAAATCAGGGTTGTATCTTCCCGTAAGCAAATTTTCCCTAACTTTCACCTGCTCATTAAAACCCCAATACTGCCTCAGAAACAATACCTCGAATTGCTCAAACTTATCGATATCTTGATCAATGATGTTGAACCAATTCGCAGCATTGCCCTTCATGACTGCTCGCACCACATTCAATCTCTCCACCTCACTATGGATATTATTCACTGCTGCTTTCAGTCCTATCAAAAGCTTTTGGGATTCATTTTGCCATCCCCATAAAACTTTCCAATAGTTTCAATCATACCAAAATTTAAACCACTTTGATTAATATAACTCCCGAATTCCTTAAGGCTATTTAACTCTGTTATTAAATTACTGTTTTCCACTTTCAAAGTTTGTACTTCATTTGAAACTATTCCTATTTCTATCCCTATTCTTTGAATATTCAAGTCTAAATCTATTTTATCTAAATGTAACCTTTCCTCTATCTTTCTGAGGTTTTGTTCTAACAGACTTATTTGTTCAGTGCTTTTTCTATACTTAGCATTCTGCTTGCTAAAGCGTTCATGCTACCACTAATTTCCTCTTTATATTGTGCCATAACCTTTTATAGACTTCATTCACTTCAGTTTTAAAATGTACTTTGAACATGTTAATTTCCTCTACATATTTATTTATTTTGGCATTCACATTCCTGTCTACTGCCTGTATTGCATATAAAATATCTTTGAGCTGTAAATTTTCATTGGTTTCGTCCACTACCTCAATACTATCAGTCGTAGGATTCTCATTATCACTATTATTAAAAAAACTATCATCCGATCCTATCACAACTCCTCATCTCTCAAGTGTGATTTTACTTGTTCCTTATTCATATTCCTTTTACGTCTAAATTTATAAGTAATTACTTTTTTGTTTTCTACCTGAACTTTTATCGATAAACAGGTCCAGCCCAATTCTTTGACTTACAATTTTGCCCCACGTTGGGCGCCATTATATTATGCTGTGATATTTTTCTTTCAACTCAAAATATATTATTTTGTCCTCAACTAGCTCAGGGTAAGAGTGAATCTCAGGAACAAAAATGTTTATCGACAAAGTTCTATTTACACATTAAATAATTACTCTATTTATCCAATACAATCATAATTATTTTGAGATTACAAAATTCCTTTTTTAACTAATCTAGTCACAAACTGGAACACTGCCCACATACAATCTGATAATCTATCTATAGGATCTATAATACAATAATTGCAGTTAAATTCCCCTGCTCTACTTATAACTATTAATAGAACTCCCGTAAAGAAGAATGCATTCCCCTAACTAAAGATAATCCTAAAGAACAAGCAAACTCAGCTAAACCTTTTTTCTTTAGGAATTTCAACTTATAATTAATTTCTTTACCTGCACCCACTGTTCGTATGCCAAAACCCAAATGTTCAAACTTGCACTATCTTAGCCTTCTTTATAGAGTGCAATATTATTCAATCCTTCGACACCGTAGGTGTAGAATTGCTTCTCCTTTCACTCACTGGACCCCAATCTAAAATTATCCCTAAAACAGAAACGAGAAGCTCATTCTGAGCGCTTCAGAGACGTCTGTGGAAAACACTTGCAGCTCCGACAGACTTATAACAGGTAGATATCTGGTCTATTAACTTAACCCTACTTCCGAATACTCAGATCTTCCTATCTGAATGCGGGTTTGTGTTGATGCTACTACAACATCTCGTGATTGATAGAGATCCGGGTCTCCAAATTAAACCTTGTATACTCTCAACTATATACCATTGATAGACGACTATGTATTTCAAGCTCCCCTTCCTAGATCCCTAATACATTAAACTTGAATAATTAATTGTACATTCACAGTTTCCACTTACCACCATGTGGGTTAATTGCAACGTCCTTTATTTAATTTACATAAGCAACACAGCTAAAATATCATTTTAGCCACTTTACAATTGGCCTACTAAAGTCTAACAAGTATATCGAATCTGATGGTGGATAAAAATGAATGCAATATTTTATGATTATTACTGATCAAGTAACTCTTGAGCATCCATCTTTTTCCAGTATCAGCCCAGAGAGACCTTAACAACCAACGGTCTACAACCCAAGCCTTTTTTGACATCCACTCAAAAGCGGATGCACACCCGGCAATCTAACACAAAACAATTACAATAACCTTAGACTATTTCACTGCGATGCGACACATGATTGATATACAAACACCCTAAACACACAATTATCTCCACCAATAGAATTTCTCCGCAATATATATATATATATATATATATATATATATATATATTGCAGTGGTCTCGCTGGAATTGTCCTAAAAAATCGTGCCCCACACTTTGGGTTGACATAAAAATGCAGTGAACTTTTATGTGAAAATCATGCCCCACGAATTGGGCGTTATAAAAATGCTCTGTTATTCCTCTAGATCGGCTCGCTAATTCGTGCCCTAATATTGGGTGACCATAAAAATGCAATGAGATTTAGCCTGAACAATCAAGCCCCACTGTTGAGTTGACATAAAAAATTCAGTGGTCTTCTAGATAAAAATATAACTCCAGCAATTTGCACCTAAATAAAACTTCGTTACAAATTTCGTGTTTGATTATGATGTATTCTAGTTTGATATTTACAAAAATTGCTTCTCCAAGTTAATCTACCACGGCTAGCTCTGTGCATCACCTCCTATGATATACTTACCCTAGCTACGCATTCTTTCAACACCTTTATACACAACAAAATACAAAAATAAAGTAAAATCCTTGGACAAACACTCTTTTATTCATATGACATAAATGATTATTCAGACAATTTCAATATTTACTTTGTTATATTTACAATAAAACATTTCACCCTTTTTTTCAATCTAAATTGTTTGTGAGTTATTACACTTCAACTTTTTTGTTTTTCAAAGTAGATACGCCTATCGTGAAACCCTAAATTTACCTTTACTTGGTCTATGGTGAGCTCAGTATAAACCTTTTTCCTTGATATGTATAAAATATTGCATGGTTAAATTACTCTAAAGACCCGTTTACTCTTTACATCAAAAATTATTACTCCTGTTTTTACCTACTCAATTAACAATGGAAAATTGTCTTTTATTTACGGTAATCAAATTAATTTTCAGTTCATAAAATTTTCACCACATAATTCTCAACAGACCTAGCTTTATAAACACAATGCCAGCACCACAGTACAACAATAAAACAAATTTGTTACCTGGTGTATTCTTCGGACGCACCACCTCCTCGGATGACCTATACCAAACTCACGTACTTGGATTTTCCCCACGTTCTCACTCCTACATAGATAGCAACTCCATGTCAACTTGTTCATCTAGTTCCCCCAGTTATAAGTGGATGCTTTTCATACCACCATCCATCCAAATCCAAACTATGCCTCCGTCTCAATTTAACGTGCCACCAGCACTCTCGCTCAAGAAATACTTGGTTCGCTTATCTCTGTAGCATCCTGTTGTACTCGAACAATTATTTATACTAATTTATTTTCAGCTCGTTTAATTTGTTAGCACCAACTCGTGCGTTTAGAACACGTAAAAATATACGGCGGACTGCACTATGTCGCGGCTTTTAATTTTAAATTAGGATGTCTTTTCGGTGCTACTTAATGTACTCGAAGCGAATCAGAAGATTAAGAGAGCCCTACCACCCCTGGCAAGAGCTTTTATAATTTTCAAAGCCCTTCTCTAGTCACGTATTTCTAGAGTTTTCGCTGAACTATCACATTCGTTACAAACAATTCTCCAAATTCCTCCACTCAAAACCCAACAAACTTT
The DNA here is from genome assembly GCA_036346225.1 of Platerodrilus igneus. NCBI lineage: Eukaryota > Metazoa > Arthropoda > Insecta > Coleoptera > Lycidae > Platerodrilus > Platerodrilus igneus. The sequence continues at coordinate 261,997 of JARFIW010000888.1, read as the reverse complement.
TACAACTCAGAATCTCACTCCTTCCACCTCGGTATTACCACGAAAAACTTGCTATTAGTTGAAACCGTCGATGCGAGTTAAGGTTTGTGGCTTGGGAGCGGCCTTTTTAAAAACCAGTTCCAAACTTCTTAACAAATTTTTATTTCTTAAACAGACATTAATTATGAAATTTTAGAAAGCTTGATTTAAATTTATTCTAAGTCCGAAGATAACTAATAATTGTACTATTTTGAGTAGCAAGTAAACTGCAATGTAAAAACTGATCACTTAACTGACTGTCGTCAATTGGGGCTCCCGGCTTTTTATAATATGCCTACCCACTCACATGGCTGTGAGAACTTACAGATTTCATGTCTGCTTATTCTTAACTCTATTCATAATTATATTGTTGTAATCTTAATTTCTAAGTAATCACGGTACCTGACCGTCTGCGACCTGACATCTGCAGTGTCACTATCGTCTGCAATACAAAGTAACGCATTCGTTTTCATGAACGCTAATAAACTTTATAAATTGTCCTTGTATTACAATGTTACACTTCACTTAGCGTATTCTTAATACTTTCTAATAATTTCCTAATTATTCTATTTCTTTATACATATATCAATTGGGGGATACATAACTCGCGTACCTAAAAATTTTTTCCTCTCTATTTACCTTGACCACCTGCAAAACACGTCCATAGTGCCTGAGTTTCTATTTTCCTTGCAATCATACGTTCATAACCACTATTTTTTGTCTCACTCATGTTTTCGTACTTTCATTGAGCTTCCACTATTGCGTGCTGTCTACGGTTACGACTCCCTTGTTAAATGTGCTCCTTGAAAATCGATATCGTCGATAAACATCTTGCATCTTTGTTTCACCCATTTGTCTTTTAAAATATACTCGTCTGTCACGCGCTTGAAAACTGCTTGTTCCTTTACCAGCTGATGTATTCTCTTTCGCCCTTGATTGCCTTTTAACGATTCTCTGTTCTTTAAAATTATTGATTTTTGCTTCAAAATAGCATACTTGTTCGTTAACCTGGCTTTTCCGTTGTGCAATACCTTGAAATGTTATCGTTACGTTTTATAACTTTCAAAGAAATATTCATTTACTTGAAGCTCTCATTCTCTAAAATTCTCGACTGTTTGGTTATGTTATTTTGTAGCCTTCTACGAATTACATTAATGTACTTTTTAGTTTACGATGCTAAATAAATATCCGTTACGTCAATTATTGATTTTTATATACCGCGAAGCTTTAATATTACCCATGTTTGCCTTGTATTAAATTAACGTATACAACTTATTGATTTTTACCTACCGCGTGCTTTAGTATTTTCCATGGTTGTATGCAATAGTCAACCTTGTCATTGATCCTACTTGTCCTTGCCTTAAATTGATGTACACAAATTATTACCTTGAAGCTACATAAAAATATGTCATTTAACACTAAAAATTTCTGTATTTAGTCGTCTACTTTGTTTTATACTAAAGTATACAAATTCTTAATTTGAAGCGTAATAAATAAATTATTATTTTTCTATCTACAGGGTCGTTCTTAAAATACCTTCTTGGCTTATTTACACACGATGATCTTTAACTTACACAGTAATATATATATATATATATATATATATATATATATATATATTTATTGCTGTGTTATTTGCCCCACAATTTAGCATGCCATAAATTTGCTGCTGTGATATAACCTGAACAGTCGGGCCCCAGCGTTGGGCCGTCATAAATTTTGCTATGATATAGGCCCCACGATTGTCGTACCATAAAATTTGCTATGATATTCGATTTTAGGATTAATGAACCCTAATGTTATGAAATGTTAGATTAGGATTTTTACCCCGACTAGCTTACTGAATGGATATTATTGAATCAAATAAAGCAATTCTATAATATGCAATATAATAATTGATAATATTTACAACACTCAAAATTTCCCTTTTTGTACAGAATATCTACATATACCAGATTTATGTTTTTCTAAAAGCCAGCAAAATATCTTTTAATTTATTCAGAAGTCTTCGAACGTTTCAAGATACCTATTCCATTTTCATAAATCTTTAAGTGACCCTTTTTAATGCCTCTTTACAAATATGCAATGTGGCAAATATTAAATCAAAACAGTTTTCAATAATAAAATGTATTATGATTGCTAACCTGGAATGGGCTCTGTAGTTCTATCCTAGTCTATGATCTGCATCCCATTTCTGTGCTCAGTTTGCTTATTGATATGTCGGCCCCATATAAGAATCGGCTCTCATAAATCGCTTCCAATTAAAATCGTACCAAGTCGGAATTAGAATACGTTCATTTTAAATTATCTCCAAATTTAGAATATGATTAAAGTTAGAAGTCCCAAATTAAATTTGTCTCAATTAAATATCCCAAATTAAAGTCGAAATTAAAATTCAACTTTACATTTCGGAATTAAAATCCATGTCGGAGTTAAAAGCCCTGTTTTATTAATATTAGAAATGAATTTAATTAAGTCGTATTACTTACGTCTATTTATAGATCGGCTTATTTTCGTTGCACAAATTCTAGCGCTTTTAATTCTAATTTATTTTGGTTTATAATTCACTGGTTACGTAAGCTTTTAACACTTTTGAACATAGTTGTTGCTCAGTTTGAATATAGACCAATCTGTCGCTTTGTTACTATCTTATATATAAACCCTACCTCCAATTGATTTGATTGGCTTGTTGACTGTCTAGGGCGATACTTCTACTTTATCTCGCATACCTTGGAATTTTCACCAATTATTTAGTTTAAATCTTTCAATGTATGCCTTGTCTGTCACGTATGCAAACCGCATATCGTGGTATTTTTCGAGAATTTCCAACTTTTGACTTATATTAACTCACGTATTCGGATGTTTGTTAAAATTTATCGTCTAAATTGAATCGCCTGGTGCTTGTTTATTTCTACAGAATATTGAATTTTTGAACAAATGTGTTTTCTTTGTCACGTAACGATTTTCTAATAATAAATTATTTAGAATGCGTGTACGATGATATTTTCGACGCAATTGTTAAATATTTGTACTGCCAATTTATCTATGCTTTCCGGTGATTTAGAAAATATAGATTTGTTTTTCTTGATACTTTTTTCAGTATAAACTTTACAATTGAACATATCGTTACAAGCTACTATTAGGCAACCCGTCAAACACACAAGCGCCGTAAGCAATGTATATGCTACAAAGGCCTCAAACCTTCTAGCATATAACGGTGTATGAATCATCCATTTAATTCAGGGTATATATAAGACCGCTGATGAAGTACAGAGTTTGTCTATACCCAAATGTCGAATATAAATTATATCGTGTAAAGTTAATTAGTTACGCTTTTGGAAGTCCAAGAGTAGATATAAATTTGTGTTATATGAACGTGTATATTCTACCGCCAGCTTGTAGAATACATAAATAGACAAAGGTGTAATAAATAAATAGTAGTGTTTAGTGTCGCTAAGAAGACTTATGGTTAAGAATTTAGTTTAAGAAGATGTTAGTGTTTGTAAATAGCATTACTGTGATAGTGCTTCCGTGCTAATTGGACTGAAAACTTATATAAATAAGGCATAAACTGTTAATTAGACTTGTGAACAGTGAGTAATAAAGACTTTTGTTACTACTTGTTTTAAATTGGGTAAACGCGTCAACAGTAGCCCGCTACAATATAGTACGTTTTACAATCAGCAAAAATTTGTATTTTAATACTATCGCCCCGATTTGTTAAGACTATACATTCTGAAAGCATCACTAAAAGGAGTACGCATCTCATCGACTATCATGTAAGCATCTAATGAATAACAATTTTTTGAATTTTCAACAAATCCTTCGATAATCTCTAAAATAACCCTTAATTTATTTTCTTTAACTCTTTCCTCTACAGTATCTTCATTATCAAATCGAAAACAGCACAGTAAAACACAAAATCGCGCCAGAGACATGGTGCAGCGAAATGTATACCCTATTCACGATAAATATGGGATGATGTCACAAGACAAATAAATGCCGTGTTGTCATGTTTGACTTATTATATGCCTATTTAATAGTTAGACTTTTATATTTTTTCTTTATTATTAAGTAATTATTAAAAGTTGGCATGTTTTAAATAGTAAGGTTATTTTTAAAAAGCTTCTTTCTATATAGTAGTGAATTGTGGTAGCAATGTAACTGAAGATGCAGAATTAAGCTTTTACAAGTAATAAAAGCAGTGTCTTAAAATTTCACTATAAACAAATTTTGCGTCTAAATACAGAAGCAGAAAATGTTACAACATCGCACAAACCTGCCAACTGTAACATACTAAATCGTAATATCATTAAAGCTGCGTTCATAGTTACGTCCACATTATACAATTACTAACACATTATTACTGTTTACGACGTCATCTCATATCTATCGTGAATAGGGTATATATCTAAAGATGCATTGCGCTTGATTTAACAATTATCGATATAACGAAATTTATTTACAAATGAATATTAGCCTTTTGGTTTTGAACGAAACCAAATAATTATTAATTTGGAAACTAAAAATATCTTTTTACAATTAGATACTTTGTTATCCGCTATATTAAATGCTTGATAAATAATACGTAAGTAATTTTGTGTTAACACGAGTTATGTAATCCCCCATTCGATATATATATATATATATATATATATATATATATATATATATATATAATTGGAATAATAGAGAATGTCAAATAATTATTGGGATGAATTTCGTTCGGATGGTTTTTTTTATAATATTTAAATGAAAATCATTTGTTGATAATCAACGTTTCGGACTTTATTTAGACCTTAATCTTGATTCTAAAAGTATAATACATTAATAGCTAGAATAATGGTTGAGTACTTACAAAAACTTGATTTCTTAAAGAATTAAATTGACAAACATTTTGACATTTGAGAAAATTATACAGTATGAACGTCAAATTGAAGTAGACTACTTATTTAAATGTATTTAATATGTAAACGTTTTTTTAAAAAAGGTTGTTAGAAGCAAGGTTGTAGGTAGTATTGTGTTTATCAACAAAACTATAGACTATTGATTGAAATTATATAGTAGAGTGTAAATATTTGTGAGATTGTGTGTGTCTGTTTTAAAGTTTAAACTATTATTGTCTTTTTGTATATAGTATGATTCTAAAAACAATCTGTTAACATAGTTACATTCTATATCTAAAATCTTAGTGTCATCCCAGTGCTACGTATTTTTTTTTGCTAGGGCTGACACTACTACTACTAGTGGCTTCAACTCGCCACACGCATGGGCGCTAGTGAAACGTATTATTCAAAGGCCTACTAAAACACTACTTTATTAACACCATACTTCAAGTTAGGTGTCTGCAAAACGAAATCTTCCGACGTAACTAGGGGTCTATTCCTTGGGTAGAGCTATGAGCAATGGGGGGGTAAGTCGAAATCTGTGGGGGGCACACTCAAACTAAAACAAACAGGCGCCACCAAGTCCAGATTGATTTATATTAATGGCATAGCAAATTTCTAAGGGCGGACTTGGAGACCCAAAGAAAAAAAGATCGCCTTGGCTGACATACAAACTTGTCTTAACAGAATAAGACACTGCTCCTGTAAGAAAGAATATAGTTAGGTTACCTAAAAAATGGGAACACTATTTGCGTCCCTCAAGTATATCTAAAATGCATAGAGAATATTTCTTACATAATGGAATCATAAAATTTAACTCTTTCTGTGTTTTGTCTATCAGGTCTGATCAAACCAGATCAGAATAAAAACTTTAAATGTAGATAATTAATTTACTAGAAAGAATTTTCTTTGTTTCAGTAAATAAAATTTCATGATAATTAAATAAAATAAATATGTGATATTCTTGCAAAATTGTTGTAAGGTTTAACAACTGATCCTTACTCAAATATATAACACTTCAGTGTAACTAACAATATTAAGTTTCTTTATAACCCAACCAGATCTGTGTAGGTCACTTACAAATGAATATATGAAATTTTCTCATTAATTTAACAAAATTAAAATTAGTTTGAAGTTAATAGAATCACCAAGATATTCTTTAATTTTATCAAAAGTGGCAGTACTGTAATGTTAAACATCTGTTAGCCATTATGCAATTGTTGACGGCATTGTTCAAATAAACTGGTGACGTAATAGCAGCTGTTAATTTACGTTGCAGCCATATGTAGTCACATCTTTACAAAACTAAGTGAAATCAAATTTTGATACTGGGGAAAACCAGCTTAATTACAGGTAAACTGAATAACAATTTTGTACATCTAACAAACAAAACGAAATAATGTACTTTCAGAAGGAAGTACTGAGGAAATTCTTAATTCTATTACGAACCCAAATACCGGCTGTCGTCCTTGGTTGCAATGGAAACAACTTCGCAGAGCGGGGCCTGCTGTTAAATATGTTTGTTTTCCATGCTTTATTACAGATGCAAGAGCGAAGCGGATTTCTTACATTGGTTCACGGCATCTTTTATTCACAGCGTACTCCTCCGTTGTCTAATTTTATTTCAAAGTGGTCGTGCGGTTTTCTAATTTATCGTTGCAATTTCTGACGTATTGTTGCTTTTCTAACGTATGGTTGCTTTTTCTAAGGTATGGTTGCTTTTTCTAACGTATGGTTGTTTTTTCTAACGTATGGTTGTTTGCGCTAAATAAATTTTAAATTAGCTAATATGATAACGAATATGCAATATATGGATTAAGTACTAACCGTTACTCAGGAAGTGCTTCACCAAATCAAAGCGACCCGGAGGTCACTCGTCATTCTCTTCGAATGCATCTTCACGCTGCCCTAAACTATCGACGAGTGCGCTCGCCGCGCTCCTGCAAGGTGGGAGGATCATAAGTGTGGTTCTCGAACCTCTCACGCGCGCGCTAGTGGCTTGTGGATTTGCACCGAACTCCGAAACAAATAGACTACTAATCCTAGATATAGCAATACTATAAAAATTTGATTGTTACTTGAATCTTTATATTAGTTAATAAAGGTATTTCAATATTCATGGTACGTTTAATGAGTATGTTCCTTTACTGCTAAAATAAAATTGTTACACTACCCTTTCCTAAAAGAAAAATTTTTTTTTTTAAGAAAAACTCTAAATATAACAAATACAAAAAATTTTTATAACAATACTAGCCTTTCCTACCTTCCTAACCAACTATGCAATTTTATAAATTTATTCAAATGGGGGACAAATATTTACAAATGAGTGTGTTGGTAACTACGCGTACCTGACGTCCATCGGGAGACAAAATCGGGGAGTCACAATCGGTAATAATCAAAATTGGGAGGGGTCAAATTAGAAAGTCAAACACTCCACGGGACAAAAAATTCAAATTTACAATATTTCCTGACTTGAGATTCTTACTTCTAACAAGGCTAATATTTCTTACCTATAACCAAACACTTACAACTTATTTCTAATTTCAAAAAACTTCACTTCCAGGAGCTCATTTAGCTCTATCTACAAAAAAGGAATGCTTCCTCATCAAGACAGCATAACTATTCAAAACATCATCACTACACGGTGATAATCAAAAGTAAGACCCTACTAATAGGTCTATATTTAAACACCATCATCACAAAGTGATAATCAAAACAAAGGTGACCTAATCAAAGGTTACTCATCAAATGCAAATACAAAATATCATCGCTTCATCGTAAAGAGATGATCAAAACAAAGGTAACCTAACCAAAAGGTTACTTACAAAATTCAAATTCAAAATATTATCATCACAAAGTGATAATCAAAACAAAGGTAACCTAACCAAAAGGTTACTTACAAATCTCAAATACAAAATATCATCACTTCATCGCAAAGGGATGATCAAAACAAAGGTAACCTAACCATGAGGTTACTTATCAAATGCAAGTACAAAACTGGGCCAGTCAGGGCTGTACTATCCTACACCCTACTGAATATCCTATCACTAATTTCTAACAAACAACTGATCTCATTAGTGATGGACCAAACGGTGAGACTCACCAAACCAACTTTGACCTTATCAAATCAAAGAACTTCTAATGGTCAAAAGGAACAAGGGAAAGAATAATCTAATATTCTCTCTACCTAGATATGTAGAAATCAGGACCAATAATTAAATAGCCCATCTACTTCTACATAGTAAGGATATCTGTCAAAGACATCCTCCAAACACATCTCTGAGCAACGCGCGAGCAAAATGTCCAGCGTGCACACTAAGGCACACCTCAAACCTACAAAACTTACAAAATCTCAAACCACTTACTTCACTTCTCAAACAAAATACTCAATATTAGTGGACCGACACTAAATCAGAACAAAACAAAACAAAACGAACCACTACGTCATTACTTAATATCAACGAGATGATCGGATCTGAATTAATCGTCAGGATCATCATTTTCATTTGGATATGATGCATCAACTGGTTTCAAGTCCTTTACGTGCCATTTCCTGCTTTTGTCCCATCTTCGTTCTCTAACTCATATACTAAATTGGAATGTTTTTCCGAACTTTACTCATAACGAACTTAGGGGCTAACTTAGCGGAAAATTTATCACTCGCACTCGAGAGGACCTTATTAGCTCTCCAAACACTTTCTCCGACTCGGAATGAAATGTCTCTTCTCCTAAGATTGTAGCGTTTACTTGAACGTTGGTAAGCTACATGCAAATTTTCACGGACATTTCCAAAAATATCAAACAAAGGTTGACGATCCAAAACATAAGAAGGTCTACTACTGGAGACAACATCAACATCTTCACCCGGTATAAAATTAGCATTATAAGCTTTTCCACTTAAAGGTACTTGACGACCAAAACTAAAAATTTGGCGAATAGTTGGTGGACTCATGTTTTGCTGAGTTGATCGCGTATTGGATCTTTGATATCTCCATATCCCACGTATCATGTTCTTCTACGTATGAACGGATTGCTGTACCAACTGTCTTATTGATTCTTTCCACAAAATTGCATTGAGGAGCATAAACAGCATTATACCAAATCTTTTGAATTTCGTACCTTGCACACAAAGCTTTAAAAATACGTCCAATTAATTGTGGACCATTATCACAAATGACAAACTGTGGTACTCCGTAGACAAGAAATACTTTTTCCTCCAAAAATTTCTCGATCAAATGTGCCGTGGCACTACGCAAAGGTTGCAAAATCGAATATTTCGAAAACCAATCACCAACAACTAAAAGCCATCCACCTGCTTATGAATCATCAATAAAAAAACTAATCATGACAATAGCTAACAAAAAAAATCAGTGTTCAGGTACACTCACACCCTACTACCAATTGAACTGTCGAAACAATTACAATGCTTCACAACGCCTAAATATGCTAGAGTGACAAACCCTCTACGAGTCTCACCTAGACTAACAATACCAAAAGTTTACATCAAATCAAAAAAAAGATGCAAAAAAAAATTCTAGAGCGCCTAACTCACCTCGAGTCTCGTCTAGACTTACGCAATGCCGAGCGACCAACCCTTCCTGAGTCTCGTCTGGACTGACATACTGCTGAGCGACCAACCACGACGACAAGTTCCGCCTAGACTAAATTACGTTGCAATGCCGGTCTAAACAAAAATCTGCTAACAAAATCAAAAACGTGCTTATGCACAAAGAGCAATTCTCAAACGACACAACGACAGCTCACTCCAATGTACCTTCAAAATAGAATCTCTAGCCTTATCATCAAATTTCGACAAAGATGTTCTTTATTGACTCAAACAAATCGAACAACAGGCTTATCAGCTTCTTTAGCTGACAGTCTTCCTAAAATTTTCCTCAAAACTGGTTTCTCACTCTCTACTCCCGTTCTTCTTTAAGCAGACAAACAATTCGGAATATCCGACATGATTACAAAAGCCTAATGGAATCAAACTGAAAGATCTAAATGATCTGAACCTTACAAAAATGATCAAAACAAATTCGTACTACTAAAGGTAAAAATCAAAAGGTGTTTTTGGTAAAATAATTTTGCCAAAACAATATCAAAAAATTATATGGGGTCAAAATAGAATGAAAGTCAAAAATAAATTTAACTAAGTTAATTACTTGACTGTATTGGGATTAACGTTACGACCAATCCTTTATCAAAAGCAAACCAACAAATCTAACTGTCAAATAAACTTTAAGTAAACAAATTTCGGAGCAGAATAATTTTTGGACAAATGGACTTCAAAGCAAAATAAATTTTAAGCTAACAAATTTTAAAGCAAATAAAATTTTGAATGAACAAATTTCGAAGCAAAAATAAATTTTGAACAGACTATTTCAAAGTAAAATTATTTTTGAACAAACAAGTTTCAGAGTAAAAATAATTTTTGAACGAACGAATCTCGAAGTAAAATTAATTTTGAACAAACAAATTTCGAGGTAAATCAAATTATGAACAAACAAATTTCGAGCTAAATTAAATTATGAACGAACGAATTTCGACGAATCACTCGTTGAATAAACAAATTTCGACGCCCCTAGCGTTGAACAAACAAATTTCGACGCCCCAAACGTTGCCGGCGCCAGTGCTACTTATTTTTTTTTGCTAGGGCTGACACTACTACTACTAGTGGCTTCAACTCGCCACACGCATGGGCGCTAGTGAAACGTATTATTCAAAGGCCTACTAAAACACTACTTTATTAACACCATACTTCAAGTTAGGTGTCTGCAAAACGAAATCTTCCGACGTAACTAGGGGTCTATTCCTTGGGTAGAGCTATGAGCAATGGGGGGGTAAGTCGAAATCTGTGGGGGGTCACACTCAAACTAAAACAAACAGGCGCCACCAAGTCCAGATTGATTTATATTAATGGCATAGCAAATTTCTAAGGGCGGACTTGGAGACCCAAAGAAAAAAAGATCGCCTTGGCTGACATACAAACTTGTCTTAACAGAATAAGACACTGCTCCTGTAAGAAAGAATATAGTTAGGTTACCTAAAAAATGGGAACACTATTTGCGTCCCTCAAGTATATCTAAAATGCATAGAGAATATTTCTTACATAATGGAATCATAAAATTTAACTCTTTCTGTGTTTTGTCTATCAGGTCTGATCAAACCAGATCAGAATAAAAACTTTAAATGTAGATAATTAATTTACTAGAAAGAATTTTCTTTGTTTCAGTAAATAAAATTTCATGATAATTAAATAAAATAAATATGTGATATTCTTGCAAAATTGTTGTAAGGTTTAACAACTGATCCTTACTCAAATATATAACACTTCAGTGTAACTAACAATATTAAGTTTCTTTATAACCCAACCAGATCTGTGTAGGTCACTTACAAATGAATATATGAAATTTTCTCATTAATTTAACAAAATTAAAATTAGTTTGAAGTTAATAGAATCACCAAGATATTCTTTAATTTTATCAAAAGTGGCAGTACTGTAATGTTAAACATCTGTTAGCCATTATGCAATTGTTGACGGCATTGTTCAAATAAACTGGTGACGTAATAGCAGCTGTTAATTTACGTTGCAGCCATATGTAGTCACATCTTTACAAAACTAAGTGAAATCAAATTTTGATACTGGGGAAAACCAGCTTAATTACAGGTAAACTGAATAACAATTTTGTACATCTAACAAACAAAACGAAATAATGTACTTTCAGAAGGAAGTACTGAGGAAATTCTTAATTCTATTACGAACCCAAATACCGGCTGTCGTCCTTGGTTGCAATGGAAACAACTTCGCAGAGCGGGGCCTGCTGTTAAATATGTTTGTTTTCCATGCTTTATTACAGATGCAAGAGCGAAGCGGATTTCTTACATTGGTTCACGGCATCTTTTATTCACAGCGTACTCCTCCGTTGTCTAATTTTATTTCAAAGTGGTCGTGCGGTTTTCTAATTTATCGTTGCAATTTCTGACGTATTGTTGCTTTTCTAACGTATGGTTGCTTTTTCTAAGGTATGGTTGCTTTTTCTAACGTATGGTTGTTTTTTCTAAGGTATGGTTGCTTTTTCTAACGTATGGTTGTTTTTTCTAACGTATGGTTGTTTGCGCGTTACTCAGGAAGTGCTTCACCAAATCAAAGCGACCCGGAGGTCACTCGTCATTCTCTTCGAATGCATCTTCACGCTGCCCTAAACTATCGACGAGTGCCCTCGCCGCGCTCCTGCAAGGTGGGAGGATCATAAGTGTGGTTCTCGAACCTCTCACGCGCGCGCTAGTGGCTTGTGGATTTGCACCGAACTCCGAAACAAATAGACTACTAATCCTAGATATAGCAATACTATAAAAATTTGATTGTTACTTGAATCTTTATATTAGTTAATAAAGGTATTTCAATATTCATGGTACGTTTAATGAGTATGTTCCTTTACTGCTAAAATAAAATTGTTACACCAGTTGACTATGTGTTTAGTCTCATGTATGTGTGATGCAGACACATGATTTTTACATTTGGCGTCACTTTTGTGTTGTGTGAGTCGAGATCTTAGCCACTGATTTGTTTGTCCTATGTACGTCATGTTACAAGAACATGATGCTGTATATTAAGTTACTACATATTGGTTTGATAGTTGCATTTTAATTTTTGTAAAGATTGTTAATAGATTTATTGTATTGATAAACAATTTTGATATTATTGTTAATTATTATTTTAAGTTGCCGGTGTAAGATTGTTAATATAAGATATTTTGTAAATAACGATGTTAGGAGTTCTGTCTGTGTCAGTTCTATTTGTGTCGGTTTTGTGTTTGAAAATAAGTTTTTAAATATTTTAGGATAATGCATTATCCTAAAATACTTTTAAAAAACTTTATTTTTCAAACACAAAACCGACACAAATAGAACTGACAGACAGAACCTCCTAACATCGTTATTTACAAAAATACCTTATATTAACAATCTTACACCGGCAATACTTAAAATAATAATTAACAATAATATCAAAATTGTTTATCAATACAATAAATCTATTAACAATCTTTTACAAAATTAAAATGCAACTATCAAACCAATATGTAGTAACTTAATATACAGCATCAAGTGTTCTTGTAACATGACGTACATAGGACAAACAAATCAGTGGCTAAGATCTCGACTCACACATACAAAAGTGACGCCAAAATTGTAAAAATCATGTGCTTTGCATCACACATACGTGAGACTAAACACATAGTCAACTGGGATGACACTAAGATTTTAGATATAGAATGTAACTATGTTAACAGATTGTTTTAGAATCATACTATATACAAAAGACAATAATAGTTTAAACTTTAAAACAGACACACACAATCTCACAAATATTTACACTCTACTATATAATTTCAATCAATAGTCTATAGTTTTGTTGATAAACACAATACTACCTACAACCTTGCTTCTAACAACCTTTTTAAAAAACGTTTACATATTAAATACATTTAAATAAGTAGTCTACTTCAATTTGACGTTCATACTGTATAATTTTCTCAAATGTCAAAATGTTTGTCAATTTAATTCTTTAAGAAATCAAGTTTTGTAAGTACTCAACCATTATTCTAGCTATTAATGTATTATACTTTTAGAATCAAGATTAAGGTCTAAATAAAGTCCGAAACGTTGATTATCAACAAATGATTTTCATTTAAATATTATAAAATAAACCATCCGAACGAAATTCATCCCAAAAATTATTTGACATTCTCTATTATTCCAATTGTATATTACGTTCGAAAAAGAAAAGAAACTCATTACTATATATATATATATATATATATATATATATATATATATAAAAGAAATTAATACTTAAGAAGTTATTAGAAATATTAGGAAATGTGCAACAATGTAATTGAAGGACATTTTAATTTAGTTTATTAACGTTCATGGGAACGGAAGCGCTACAAAGTAGCACAAGAATAAGTGACAATGCAGATGTCAGGTCACAGACGGTCGTAGACAGTCACGTACCGAGATTACGCAGAAGTAAGCTCGCAACAAAGTAGTTATGAATAGCTTTAAGATTACAACAATGTATTATGAATAAGAGTCAAATGAAAGCAGACATTAGGTCTGCAAGTTCCCACAGAACTGTGAGGGGGTAGGGAGATTATAAAAGGCCCGGGAGCTCCACTCGGAGTCAGTTCATCAAACGTTCAGCTTTCACATTGCAGTTCGTAGATAGCTCACTTGTACAATTAGTAAATAATTTTCGACTTAGACTAATTCATTCAAGATAGTTAAAATTTCACTGTTCAATTCTGTTTAAAAATTAAATAAATGTGTTAAAGTTCAAGAAGTATTTTTAAGAAGGACCGCTCGCAGCCACGAACCTTAACTCACGTAAATATAAACATGAGTATGGTAGGTAACCAAACTACCTTTTGTGTACATTACCAAAGCCTGGTTTAATACAACAAACACAAATACAAATATACGAAAATCAGTGACAATAAAAGCCCTCAAAAATTGATTGTCACGATATTTTAATTTTGAATAAAACCGACATATTTCGTTAAATTACCAGATTTAGAAAAGTATATTTGTTAACCTTCTCACTCATTAAACAACATCGAAGTCATTGTAAATTAGTCAAACAGGCAGAAACTAATAAAAAAGTATACAATTTATGGTGCACGCACCAACCCAATAACACAGATGTCGATGTTAAATAAAAACTGTGAGAATAGGAAAATTATCATGCACCGAAAAATCCTTGATCTCAATTTTAGGACAGTTCAAATCGTACAAACCGCGCAAACAGGATATTTCGTGTAAAGCCCCTGAAATAATATAACTTATAATTACCGACATACCATAGCTTTCAATACAAGCTTTTATCTAAAGTCAATTGACAAGTATCTTTGGGCGAATGAACCGGTTAAAGAAATTTGTAACGGTAGGTTTGATTTGGATCTTGTAGTAAAACAAATCCCGGTGTGAAAGGAATTGCGGATTCGATAAAAGTGCAGTTATATTGTAGAAATATTTAAAATAAATACTTTCCGTCAACGATAGTTGGATAAACTCATTACTGACATCAAGATTTGTCCTGCTCGAAAAGTTTGCTCGAGCCCTGTGCCTAATCAATTAGCTGTAAGTGATAGAAGAAACTTTTTAGTTGCCGGTTGAAGTGAGCGGACGTGTTTCACGGAGCTCCCGGACACAAAGCTACATCTAAGTTTTTGTATAGGGTTTTATATTATATTATTATATTTGAAGCTTTGCATTTATTGTATTTTATTTTTATTATTGACCATCTGCGGGAAGGTGCCGGCGACCCTCACCACGATTATAGTAGACGATAGTAAAGCGATTCGGCACGTCGCAGATGATATCCACGACGTGACGAATCAGTTTATAGGCATAGTTAGGACGGTATGGCTTTGCGTGGTGATTCTGAGAGCGCTAGCGTTGTAGGGGGAAGTCCAATGGGAATTATTGCTGTTTCAGTTCAGCAGGATCTCCAGACGCTGGTGGCTTTGGTGCCACAGAAGATGTCGTATGCTGCAGCAGCCGCAGGTGATAGCCAACGTTTGCAGTTAGGGTCGACGCCAAGCCTGGTGAGAAGAAGGACGTCATGTCGACCCTGAAGAAAAAGGTCGTTCCCGCTCGTGAGGGGTTTGTTGTATTATTATTATTATTTATTTTAACATACAATTAGTCTGCTACCTAAAAATTACAGCAAACCTGTTACTCCTAAGAAATCTAACAGAATTATTTGCTACCTTAAGTTATATTAGTTAGTTTTATTTTATTTGCGTTTGGAAATACTCGTGTGTGTGTGTGTTTGTGTCTGTGCGCGCGTGTGGGTGCGTGAGTGTGTGTGTGTGTTTCTGTCTGTGGTAATGTTCTTGGGACTGCTGTCCTTCCCAGCTTCCGACCGCCGGCAGCCGGAAATCAGAAACCGAGAAGTTCGCATTCCTGTACGTGTCCTGGCCGTCGGCAGCCGGAAACCAGGGGAACCACGTACAGTCCCTGGTGTGTATGTGTGCACGTGTGCGTATATATCTGTGTCGTATGCGTGTGCGTGCAGGTACGTGTACGTGCGTGTTTGTGTGTGTTTTGGTGTGTGTATGTGTGTGTTTTGTCGTGTCGGTGTGCTATAATGGTGTGTGTGTTTATTGTTTTCATGTTTGTGTGTGCGTGTGCTTATGTCTGTGGTGAGGTCCTTGGGACTGTTTCCCTCTCCCGGTTTCCAACCGCCGGTAGCCGGAAATCAGAAACCGAGAGGTACGCGTTCCTGTACGTGTCCTGGCTATCAGCAGCCGAAAACCAGGGAGGCCACCTACAGTCTCTGTTGTGTGTGTGTGTGTGTGTGCTTGTGTGTATTTTGTCGTGCTGATGTGTTGTAATTATGTTGTCAGAATATTTCCCCTGTAGTAATTTTTAGTTGCGCTACAACATTGGAAATATAAACATTACGTTACTGAAGCTAGGGTTAGATTTCTTAAAGCAATTACAAATTTGGTTAGTATTGTCTCTTGTTTATTTTAGTTAGTTGTATTTTTTATTTTAGATGGTTAGATGGTTAGTATTGAGTCCTTATCCTACTAGTGTTAGTATTCTAATGCTAATAAGTGCTCTGGGGGAAACTTGTGTTTGAGGTACGTTTGCCGTACTTTTGCCGTTTTCACTATTTTCACTTCGTTTTCACTGGTATCACTCCCGGTCGTCAGGATTCACGAGCCTTCTGGTAGATCTTCAGGAGACACGTGGTTCCTGGTATGTCCTTGGGAGAATGCCACTTGTTTGTTGTCGGTTCCCATGTGTGTTGGGAGGATTGTGCTTTTGTATTGCACGTTCGATGCGTTACGTCAAACTTCTGTGTTTCGTGTGATCTGTGTTTGTGGTATTTGTGATGTGTGGGGTTTGTATGGTGTTTGTGTGTGTCCTGTCAGAGTCCGTTTGTGCACCTTTGGTGTAGTATAGTAGTAGTTTGGTGAGTGATTCTGTTTAGGTAAGGAAATATGTTTTCGTTCCAGAGCATGTCCGAGAGGGGTATGTCCCGTAGGATTGTCCTGTCCATTCCTAGGTCCTGTTGCAGTTCGGTGCAGTGGAACACCAGATGTTCCGGTGTCCCCATCTCACCACATGTGCAGTTGTTGTTGTCTTGGAAGTCGAAGCGGTTCCTGTAGGTTGGATAAGGGCCATGTCCCGTGAGAAAATGAATGAGCCCTTGTGAGGGGACCAAGTGGTGACAGTTTAGTCTGTCTCGGATGTTTGGGACTAGTGCGTATACCCTCCTCCCATTTGTGCTCTGGTTCCATCTATCTTGCCACTCGGTTAGTATTGTGTCCTGAATTTCCTTTTTTATCCGAATTTCTGATGTTACTTTTAGGATTTCCCGGATTTTTTCTGGTTGGTTGTTTTTTAACCAGTATGTCGCCGCTCTTTTCCTGATATACAGATCAAGAGGGAGGACTCTTAATATCACATAGAGGGCGTCGTGTGATACGGTCCGGTATGCTCCAGTAAGTCTTATTAGTACCCCCCTTTGGATACTGTTGATTTTTTGTTTGGGTTTTACTAGATGTAATCTGGTTGCCCAGACGCTCGCTGCATGGCTTATTATTGCTGCAAGTAGTCTGTTGTAGTCGGAGCTCGTCCAACACGTACGAGGGGTGTTGTAGTGGAGTGCGCAGCTCGTGAAGATGCGAAGAAATTGCAATCGAAGATCGGCGGGCACTGCAAAAAGCTCTTAGCGAAGACGATCGAGAAGAAACGTTCACGGGTCGTTCTTCCGGGTGATGAAGGCTGAAAAGCTCGTACGGCGAGAATACCTGCTTCGACGATTTGAAGCTTGAAGACCATTTCAGAGAAAAGTTCAGGTTTGGCGGAGAGGGCCCTAGTTATCCCTTTGCTAACGTAGCCTTAGAAGTGACCCTCACACTTCGAGGGCACCTATTAGCTCACGTTATTAATCTCAGGTGGCGAATAGTCTGAGCCCAGGACCACTTCTCGATGACGCAGTGTTTTTGGTGCTACGAGTACGGACATAGATCGATGGAGTATAGGAAGAAATTACAATGGTGCGGTAACTGTACGGAGACCGGGCACGAATTTCAGGTTTGCTAGAGGGCAGTTCCTTGCTGTGTAGTTTGCGCAAGGGCAAACGACAGAACTGGCGGTGGCGCGAAGGTCGATACGTGCCACGACGCCACGTCGAGTAGATGTCCCACGATGTTACGGTTGAAAAACGTAATCTCACGTAACATCGATTATGGACTGTGAAGGTAATAAAAGTTCTACGAGAAGAAAGAGAAGACAATTTGCGCAACTAAATCTGGGGAAAAGAAAAAGACCTACAAATAACTTTGTAAAGTTATTCTTCGAGAATAATATTGACATCGGGCTTATAAAGGAACCGCACTTGTATAGCCACAAAATAACTGGTTTTGAAAGGGGGGTAACCGTCTTAAACGCAAATAGCGAACGACCGCGCAATGGAATAATAATAAATAATAGGACGTGCGCTAGGATAATAAATAATATGTCAAACACGGAAATAAAAACAGGGTCAAACACGTTCTACGTGATAGCCGCGTACCTTCCGCCAGTCGACTCCGAGCGGACAAATCCTCAAACCGAGGACTTGATAAATCCAATAAAAGGCATCTTTCGAAAAATTGGAAAAAATAAAAAACTAATAATCGGGGGAGACTTTAACGCCAAGTCATCATTATGGGCTAGCCCTACCGAAGACGATAGAGGCTTACGGGTTGCCGATCTTTTGACGAAATGGGATCTTAGTGTGATAAACACTAATGATTCACCTACGTTTGAGGGTCATCGAGGCAGCAGCTTTATAGTTATTGCTGCAGTCTCGCACAAGATGTCAGAAATGATTTATAATTGGGAGCTTAGGTCGGACAAGATAACGCTCTCTGATCATAAATTATTTACGTGGGATATTGATGACAAGAAAAGCGCAACCGAGCAATTAACTATCTTTCCGTGGTTCTGTAATAAAAAAACAAATTGGGAGCAGTTTAAACAAAAATTTGGCGAAAGCATCCCTGCGCTTGAAAGAAAGCTACTTAACTTGCGAGAGGCTGCTCCAATAGAAACACTCGTGGAAAAATTAAACGACGCGGCGGTAGACGCGTCATCATACTCCATGCCGCGTAAGAAAATATTTAAAAACAGCGTACCCTGGTTGACTCGGGAACTAACCACCAAGAAACGCGTAACCTAAGCTGCCGTTATCAATGCCTCTCGGGAGAAATAGAATATAATCAAAGTAACCGCGAATACAAAATATTAATAGAAGAAACGCAAACAAATAAATTTAAAGAATTCTGCACGCGAAACTCCAAAAAGGAACCCTGGGAAACCACATAATAAGGGGTAAACAACAAAAAATCGCGCTCGGTAATATAAAGAAAACAAATGGCGAATATACGGAAGGTTTATGACCACGGCGGAATATTTGCTAGAAAAATTTTTCCTATCGGATAATCACGAGGAGGATGAGGGATCACACGATTTAGTACGTAGGGAAGCTACAGAGGTGCAAGGGACAAGTTCCGATAAGGCAAACCTAGTTCACGAGGTTTAAGGGCTCTGAAGAAGATGAATCCTAAAAAGGCAGCGGAGCATGATAGAATCACTCTGGACGCAGCTCTAGAGGCGTGCCTGTTAGCCCCGTGAGTCTTTGCCGGGCTGTTTAATCTTTGTTTAGAAAAGGGTGTATTTCTGCGTTGCTGGAAAGTTCAGAAAGTGAAATTTATTCTCTAACCTAAAAAGGCGGTTGCGTCAGACCCGGGCAGCTATCGTCCAATTAGCTTACTTCCGGTGCTAGGGAAAGCTTTAGATCGAGTTATGACCACACGCGTTCAGCACTTAGTGATAGAGAGCGGCGGTTTTAGTAATCGACACTTTGGTTTCATGGAAGGCAAGTTGACTATCGACGCGTTTATGTCAAGAAAATTAAGCAGGCGAGAGACGCATAAGGGTACTGCGTCGCTGTGGCTCTGGACATTTCGGTAGCATTTGATACTGCCTGGTGGCTATTGATTGTTTACGAGTTAGAACGTAGGGGTTGTCCTCGAAACTTGATGTCATTGGTCAAGAGCTATTTCTCAGGGCGATTGTCACAGGTTGAAATTCCGAGCGAAGTTTTGTTGCGAGAGGCGGAAAGGGGATACTCGTAGGGGTCATGCTTTGGTCTCACATTTTGGAAGTTGTTGTATGAAAGCATCTTTAGGGTCAAGTTGGGTTTGGGGATGATACGCTTTTAATTATCAAATCGTGGTTATTAATGAACATGCGAACAAACCAAACAAGGTGCTAAATACATTGCACGAATGGTTACAGGCGGTAAAATAAAAATTTAATACGTCAAAATCGGAGGCGCTCTATATCTGGAGGAAGCCGGGAAAGCGACCCCCTAGAATAGAACTAGGAGGGGAGAAAATCCCGTTCAAAGAAGCCGTCACGTACCTCAGTGTCAAAATAGACGATAAATTAAATTGGAAGGCTCACATATAGTACGTAAAAAGTAAGGGCGGCGAAATATCAAATAAAACGATGGCGGTGGCGAAAATAAATTGGGGTTTCTGGGGCGAATCGCTGAGGACGGTCTATGCCGGAGCTATAGAACCGGAAATGCTGTACGCAGCATCCGTATGGGCGGAAGGTTGTAGAGTCCGGGAGATGCGTCAATTGACGAGCGTTCAACGTATAACCGTGGTAAAGACGGCGAGGACGTACAAGACCACCTCCACGGAGACGGTCCTGGTGATCAGTAGAACTCTTCCTATCGAATATGTTGTTAGGGAGATTATAGATAGGAGACTAGTTAACACTGGGAAAAGACAAGAAATTATAGAGAGTATGAATCTTGCAAATAGGGAAGTTGAGAGGAAAATCGTCGTGTCAGAATTAGGGCACCCGGTTGATGTTAAAGGAATCGAATTTGCCGAAGGCGATGTGGACGCGACGGGCATCAGAATTTACACGGACGGTGCTCGTAAGGATGATGAGCAAGTAGGCGCGGCATTTGTCGTGTATAACGAGCAAATAAAAGTGTTTCGGTTTCAGACCAAATTCGCGAACTGGAGCACCATCTTTCAATGCGAATTGGTGCTATACGGAAAGCCATTGATTATGTGAGAAATCACACGGGTACAAATGTGTATTATATCATCAGCGATAGTAAATCAGCGCTGACGGCACTAACAAATATGAACACCTCGACAGACCTTCAAGCGGACGTCTGCAGGATAGTACATACAGCGCGCGAGTTTTAACATTTAAATTTCTATTGGGTTAGATCGCACGTTGGTAATGTAGGTAACGGTAGGGCTGATGAATTAGCTAAAGAGGCCACAACGGGCTACTTTCGGGTATCACATTCGTCGATACCGAAGTCTCTGATTAAAAGAAAGCTGCGCCAAATGTCAATCCAACAATAGGAAGAGAGATAGAACAACACTGTCACGGACAGGTTGACACACAAATTCATACCGAATATAGTAGCTAGAAATAAGATCAAGGTGAAGCTCGACCATAAAATGGTGCAACTGATAACAGGGCACGGCGCCCTGAAAGTGTATTTACAAAGATTCGGTTTAACCGATAACGACCGCTGTGAATGCGGTGAGAGCGCAGAGCACGTGCTCTTCGACTGCCCACTCGAGGTGGCAAATCGAGGGTTAGCTGATAACAAATTAGCTATCGTAGGGCTAGCATGGCCAAAGAGCGTAGAGCAAGTCGGAGAAGTGGCTAACCAGAAAGCATTCTGGGTAGCCCTTAAAAAATTTGCGGGAAGGGTCGCGAGATTCAATGGAGATAACCGTGTGTAAATCGGAGGACGTGGAGAGTGGGGAAAGGATTGAAAAATTTTAGATTTTGACTTGGCGTGGAAAACGATATGAGCATGATATAACCAAAACCTGTATAAAATTAAAAAAAAAAATTAAAACAAAAGTCTAATATAAACGACGAACGCCCACACCACTATAACAATTATACGCGCAGAAAATTGGAATCGAGATTCAACTAAAACAAATAAATAACCACAAAATAAATCAGTAAATAAATAAAGAAAATAAAATAGAGTGAAACCGCGCATCTCCCCAGGACTTAAAAGTAATTGTGATTCTGATCCCCCAGGATTTTTAGTGCATACCCATCAGGACTTTAACATTGCATATTCAACTCCCCTTAGAAGTAAGGTACAGATTAGATATAGGCAGACGACCACATCTTCGGATGCTGGAGAAATTTATGTACGAGGTAAGAATAAAATTGTATTAACAAGCAGATTTTTGAAATAATTTAACAAGCACGTTTTTGTGTGCAATGGCGCTAGTCGATATAATGCTTATGCGAGTGCACCTGATAATTTGGGTTATGATTTTGTTAATATTTGTACTGTTACACGCTTATGTTTATTTAGATAATTATTTATTTATTTATATATTTATATTTATTTTATGTTTATTTATATTGTATTTATTTTTATATTTTTGCCGGAATGTTATGATTTTGTGACTTGATATAATTCGTTTGACGTTCTGCCGCCTATTTTTGGTTGCAGTGTCTGTAGGAAAGAAGAATGTGATTATAATATGTCAAGTTAGAGAATGATAGTGAACGTTGGGGAAGATTTTGGCTTAAAATTAGATTAAAATATTTAGACCAAAAAGGACGACTTTGTAAATTTATAGAGCAGGCAAAATATTTAGATTCGCTATTAATATATTTGGTGATTGCTTAGAAAATTTGATAAATTCGTTTTTAAAAATTAGCTAGCTAGCTTTGGATAGTTTTAAGTCGACCCTTCAGGTAGCACCAGTAAGCAGAACTGGTAGCTGCTATCGGTTATTTTGGATCCCTCACCTTTTAATCTTGCTTGTCTCTTGCTGATCGGATACACTCCAAAATCAACACTAGGTATACCATTATTTATACCTCAATTTTAGTTTTAGTTTCAGTTTGTTACTTTTTATTTAGGATTGATTAAGTTTGAAGTTAGATTAAAGTCGAAGTACGTTTAATTTCGTGTTTAAGCCCAATGTAGTATCTTCGGGTGGAGAACTTGAGGACGTGGTCGCTAGCATACCGGTTCTGATTCAAATTATAATGTAAGTGATAGAAGGCGGCTTCGCCCAAGGTCCCTGATACGAATCTTGCACGGTCCGCTTGTAAAATGTTATGCAAGCTTTTTTTACAAAAATACGCCCTAGTTCGGACGAGAAGTAAAATGTAGGATAACTATTACGTGCCCGCATTGACAGTCGAATTAACAAATTATACCCTAAACTTCAATTATCAAAGCGTGCTTGTTTTAGTATTGTTGATAGTTTTTAAATAAGTTAAAATATTCGGCCACGATATAAAGAATTAGATGATAATGTTACGTGTTTGAAATGTCGGTCGAGCCAAAAGTAAGAGCGGGATATGTATCCAATAAACAAAAAAGAAACATACAGAATTATTGAAGCTCAAGAAAATTTAAGATACGGAAAATTTAATTATGGTTTTACTAAAACGGCTAACATTCCAATCTCTTCAAAATTATGGTTTGACGACTTCAATATAGAGAAACTAACCCAAGAACTTGTTCTATGTTAAGCTTTTATATTTACAGTACTTGACAGTGACACTTGTTTCATGCGATATAATTTTATCGAGTAGTAAACACCGCACGTTGCGTGTAATGTGATAAATTTCTTAAGCGGATTTTCCAGAATACATATTTGACGTTTTCATGCGAAAATTGTAAAATATCGCATGCCATAAATGTCCCATCTATTCCAGAATACACCCCCCTGATCAATGTAGTACTTTCGGGTAGAACATTGGAAAATCAAATGTAGTGTAAGTGATAGAACTTTTGTTTTCCACTTATTAATACTATTGCTGTATATGCATTTCATTATTCACTTAAAATTTTTTGGTATCAGAACTTTTGCGTTGGTGTGCGCTTAGCTAAAAGCGAAATGTAATAGCAACTTCTAATATTAACAAACATTAGTATTGTATTTGCAAAAATATATGTACCAGTCAAATTGGTTGCTAACTATAATTAAATAATTTTAATAAGTTCGTTTTCTTTTAGATAGACACATACTTGGCCAATTAGGAATACAGCTTAGTATATTTATGTTGATTGTGTGTGTTAAGATATTTATGTTTGATAATATAAGTTGGGCGATCATTTTGCAATTTTATTTTTATTTGTGTTTAGTTTAAATTAGGTGAGAAAAAAGGTATTTACAAGGCTATATCAACTTGTGTCGTAGAAAAAAATAGTTATTTAATGGTCTCTCACTACCCATTGTCTAAACGAGACTAGAATCTATGTGGATTGGCGTTTAACGACTTCGTATTAGACATTAAGTTCAAAGATCTTTCCAAGTAGGTGTACGTGAAAGGTTAAAGTCTGTATACCCCTTAAAGATTTGCATTTTTTTTATAGACTTGCCCCTAGCCACTGCAAGCTAGCTGGTGCAATTTTATTCTTATGTCGGCGTGGGAGACTAAATTCATTCAAGGTAATTAGTGTCAATTTAACACGTAACAGGGGTCTTTAAAATAAAAAGAAAACATAATTATTTCCCTTTTTACATAAATAGGATATTCTAATACTCTAGCACTCTATTTTAAACTAGCGCGAAATGACCCAAAGTAGTCAATAACGCATATCTTACATGGAGCCACAAACGTACTAAAGTTTTATCTATACTAAGAAATAGTATAAAATTGCATCTAACCCGTAGATATAGCTTTTAAAAGTACGCTAATAATTAAATCAGTTAATGCGATTTCCTAAAATTCGTTCTCCTAAAACTTCAAAAATATTTATCGAATTGCATTACAACTCGCAATATTAGATATCAAATAAAACTAAGCTTGAAAGAATTTTATTGACAAATTACAAATTTATCTTAAACAGAAAAATATGTATACATCTTTTCGTTAAATGGTGCGAATGATCAACTATAGTATTATGCAGCCGTTGCCTCTTTAAAATTTTCTGTTTTTTGAACTATCTGGATGTAATACGTATATTGTACCCTTTTACAGGTTTCATTACAGTTACCATTGTCAAATGTATATCTTCAACACTTTTATAGATGGTTTTTACTTTATAGTTTAGAAGGAACGTTGCTAGAACTACTTTGAGTGACATGATTGCATACCTTACACCTGAAATTATTGGATTGAGATAGACTTCCATTATTCGTATACACTTCTACATACCAACACAATTTCGAGGTCCCATAGAAAACGGTATCCAGCTGTAAGGATGGCGTTTAGCTTCTTCTTCTGGAAGAAATCGATCAGGATTGAATTCGTTTGGGTTGGGCCAAACATCGGGATGTCTATGCAAAGCCAATAGAGAAATCAAGACTGAAGTGTTTGCGGGAACCACGTGGTTAGCTAAAACATATGGTAAATATCATATAAATAAACAGAAATTTACTTAATTGTATCTCTCGATCAGTATATCGCCCAATACCCACAATGCCGGGGAAAAGGCGTAAAGTCTCCTTGATAGTTCTTTCTAAACAATGCAGGTCTTTTAGATCTTCGTATTCCAGATCTTTTCTTGTACCTAAAGCTTGAGTAATCTCTTGATATAGGTTCTCCTACAAAATGAATAATTTTATATCTTGGTAATAATTCAGATACATTTTATTTCTTAGTTAACTATAATTACGCTATTAATTTACATATGCGTAGTATCTAATGCGCAGTTAAGATACACAGGCACCTACATATGTATTGTGCCGCCGTATAGACTACACTACGTTTTTTTCCAATGCTCCAGTCGAAGGTACTATATTGACCAGGAAGCGAGTTTTTTTATCAGGAAATTTTGAATTCAACCAAACCCTTGCTGTTCCAAACAACGTAGGGATCTTTAACGTGCGTGACAATACTTACACACCGGATCTATATTTTACCTCTCATTCGAACGAAGCGTAATTTTTCCATTACTCAAAACCTTTCTACCGAGGTACACGAAGTCATTGTTCTCTATCGTGTCATTGTCCATTCTAAATACAAAGTCATCAATTCCTCCATCTCTGTCAAAAATCATTAGTTTCGTCTTATTTACATTCACCTTCAATTGCATATTTCCACACGCTTTTGACAGTCTGTCAAGCATTCGTTGCAAATCATATTCGGCCAATAATACGCATCATCCACATACAACAGCACACTGACAGTTGTTTCACCAATTTTCACTTCTTCGATTCCTACGCAAGCCTGATAAAAGATAAGTAAATTTTTCATAACCAAATTAAAGTGAACTTTTCTAACTCACAGGAAAAGAAATTTGAGTTCTGTAATTTTTTACAAAGATTAGATAAAGATTATTTTAGTAATAATTTAGGAATAATTTTAGGTATGAACTTAAACGGTTCAACTGATAAATGTAAAATATTCTTTTGTATGAAGAAAAAATGTTTTTGAATGCATAGATGTAGTTTATTATTTTTCACATATTTTTTCTTTTCCCTACCACTTCTAGAACCTCTTTGTTTTTAAGTTTGTCTGTTCAAGATATCTTCATCATACGTCTGCAGCACCACATTTCAAAGGCTTATACTTTTTTCCCGTTAGCTTCTTGTTTAAATTTCACAGCTATACAGTGCTGTGCTCCACACTTACGCTTTCAGCATTCTTTCCTTGCTTCTAAATTGGTTGTCTATGAACACAGTAGTTGTTTTTTCTTGTTAAATGTAGCACAATCTTGTGCTAATCTTTGTTTTATATCTTTTGTGCTTTTCCCATCTTGCGTTATTTGACTTCCTAGGTAGCAGAAATCCTTAACCCTGTAAGTTCTCGTTTCCTATTTCTATTCTAGTTTTTGATTTATTCTCCCCTCCTCTACATACTAGTACTTTCGTTTTATTTTTGTTAGTTTTTATATCGTATCTCTCTGTTAGAGCTATTTACATTTCATTAAGAGCCGCTACTAACTTTTCTTTGTTAAATGCTGATACCGTTATATCATCTGCAAATCTAAGCATATTATTCGTTTGTTTCTGCATAGTCATTCCAAATGTCTTTCTGCATTTGACAGTATTCATTGCTTTTTCGATATATAAGTTACAAATTGATGGGGATAGGACACATCACTGTCTCACCCTTGCCAAATATTTACTTCTCTATGTAACGGTTCTAATTCTATTACCGCTTTTTGCATTTTTTATAAGCTGTGTAGTATCCGTCTATACATAAAACGAATTCCAATCTTTTTGAGTATTTCAAACATTGTTTCCCATTTTAAGTTGTCGAAAGTTTTTTCCAGATCTACAAACCCTATGTACACGCTTTCCCCTTTTCTATTGTTTTCTCCATTATCATCCTTAGAGATGAACTAGCCTCCTGCGTTACTCTGTTTCGCCTAAACTCAAATTGATCTTCTCCTAGTATTTTTTCAGCTCTTTTTCCATTCGTCTTTGTACAATTCTAGTTAAAATTGTAGACGCGTGTGCTGTCAAACCTATTGTTCGAAAATTTTCACCTCTATTCTCGCCTCTCTTTTTTGCTATAGTGTTTGTTTGCTATAGAGTTTCTGTTTGCACTTTTTTTATACCTGGTGTCTTACCATTTTTCAGGCCATTTAATGCTAATTCAAATTAAACTCTAAGTATAAGATATCTCAATTACTCGTTTTCAATGTCTGCTTCCTGTTCTAGTGCTGTTAATTCCTCTCCTGCATATAAATTCTCTATATATTCTTGCCATCCAGTCACCTTCACTGCATTTTCTATAATGATGTCTCCTTCTGCGCCCCTTATATTTTTGCTATACGTTTTATATCCATAAAATTCATTCTAATTCATTTGTATGCTTTGTCTGTCTTTCTTTCAGTCTTTCCTATTTCTATCTTAGTTTGTACCTCTTTGCACTTTTCATCACTCCATTGCTCTTTAGCTTTCCTGCATTTGCAAATAATTTTTCATTTTATGCCTTTTTATGTCTTTTTTCCAACTTCCTCCGGTCGGTTTTTGTATTTTTGTCTTTCTTCTATTAAATTCAGGATATCTTCTGTTATCCATTATTTGTTATTTTCTTCTTGTGTATATCCCGAAATATTTCTGGCCGCCATGTTTAAACTGGATTTAATGTTATTCCATTCTGTTTTTACTTTTCTCCAGAAATTTTGCCGATATTTTTTAGCAATTCATTTGACTTTTTTTATATCATTCATGGATATCTTTATCTTTTATTTTCTTAAAATCAGTGTTTTTCCGTTCCGTTTTTGCAAATTTTTAAATTTGAGAACGGCCTTCATAATTACAATGTTGTGGTCAGTGTCTATATCTGCTTCGGGGTAGCTTCTACAGTCTTTTACTCAAGTCCTAAACCGTTGTCTAACAAGAATGTAATCTAATTGATATCTTCCTATATCTCCTGGCATCTTCCACGTATATCGTCTTCTAGCATGATGTTGAAATAATGTGTTTGTGATAGTTAAATTCTTCTTGTCGTAAAATTCTACCAGCCTATTTCCCCTGTCATTTCTGGTGCATTAACCAAATACACCAACTACCTCTCCTTCCTTATTCTCGCATACCACTGCGTTAAAATCCCGTAATTATTAGATTTTCATGTCCTTTTACGTATCTTACTATGTCTTCGATGTCTGTGTTGATTGCTTCTATTTCTTCTTCACTGTAACTAGGGCGAGGGGGCATGTGTATTTATTGTTACTGTATATACTGGTTCAGGTTCTAATTTAACCATGAATACTCTTTCATTCTTTTGTAGGTAGTTTTCGACATAGAGTCCTATCTTTTTTCTTATAACTATCCCCACATCCGAATTAATTTCGTCTGATCCTATATGAATTACCCTAAAGTCTCCTTTGCAAAAGTCCCCCACTTCTGGTCCCTCGTACTTTGCTGATACCTAATATATATCTAATGCTAACTTATCCATTTCAATTTTCAAGTTTCTAACTTACCTTCTTGCTTCATACTTCTGACATTCCACGCTCTCACTCGCAGAATGTTCTCGACTATTTTTCTAAACTTTCCACAGATTCGAATGAAGAACTATTTTAACTCCGAAATTTTTTATTCCAGAAGATGCCATCATCTTAAATAACAATTCAAGTACGCTGTGTATTTCGGAAGTAATGTGGTGTTTTCCCGTTGCCTTTAACATCGCAGTAGTGTGTTTTAGAATGCCATACCGACTCCTATGGTCTCTGCCAACCTAAGTACCAAAAGAGCCGCTGTGCTCTTTCGGGGACCTATCTTAGTCTGGTTCCTCACTAAAGACCCTATTACTTTGGTTGGACCTGTAGTTCGGCGCTTTAACTCATTGAAACTCTCAAGCCATTCTATCCGTGCTAGTAATTTAGAATTTCTTCAAGGTACAGTTCAATTCAGAATGGAATTTAATATCTATAAATACAAAAATGAGAATTCTAATACACCAACCTAGCTTACTGTTGCGAGCTACTATTAGGCAACCCGTCAAACACACAAACGCCGCACACACTGTTTATTCTCTATGAACTGAGAAGCTTCTGGCAATTACTAGAGGATGAGTCATTCTTTTTAATTCACGGTATAAATAAGACCGATGATGAAGTGCAGAGTTAGTCTATATCAGAATGTCGAATATAAATCATATCGTGTAAAGTTATACAGTTGAGCTTTTGGAAGACCAGGCGTAAACATAAATGTTAAGTGCACGTGTCTAATGTACATGCAGCTTGTAAAATACATAAATAGACAAAAGTGTAATAAATAAATAATTGTGTTAGTGTTGTTAATTGTGGTAAGTTGCATTCCAGTATGCCATATTAAACGTTGTGTGGACGACACGAAAGATAAACCAGCCAATGGTTGCTCACAGAAATTGCTGGATATGTTGATACCTTCGTGTCAAAGATTAAACGGCGACCAACTGGGCAAGGTAAAAGAACTGGTCGGACAATATGGAAGTGTGTTTGCACTGGATGATAGTGAGAAAGGTAGAACAAATGTTGTGCAACACAACATCAATACTGGAGATGCGCAACCGATAAGACAACACCCCAGGCGGCTTCCTTTAGCAAAATGTAAGGAAGCTGAGCAAATTATCACCGATATGGAAAAACAGGGAGTGATTGAACCCTCGAATAGTCCATGGGCATCCCCGGTAGTGCTTGTCAAGAAAAAGGACGGGTCGACAAGGTTTTGTGTAGACTACCGGCGGCTTAATAAGGTGACAAAGAAAGACAGCTATCCTTTGCCCAGAATTGATGACACCTTGGATACTCTATCCGGGTCTAAATGGTTTTTGACTTTGGACTTGAAAAGCGGATACTGGCAGGTAGGCTTGGAGCCAAACGATAAAGAAAAGACTGCGTTTACAATTGCAACTGGATTATGTCAGTTCAAGGTCATGCCATTTGGATTATGCAATGTTCCTGCTACTTTTGAACGATTGATGGAGTTGATACTGCGTGGACTGTCTTGGAAAACTTGTCTAGTGTACTAGACGACGTGTTGTGTTAAGCCGGTCGTTTGAAGAACATCTTAAGAACCTAGAGGAGATATTTCAAAGATTACGCGGAGCAAACCTTACATTGAGCCCCAAGAAGTGTCACCTATTTGGAAAAGAGGTGAAATACCTAGGACATATCGTTTCGGAGACCGGAATAAGAGCTGACCATGACAAAATAAAAACGATACAAGAGTGGCCTACACCAGCAGATATACACCAATTACGCAGTTTTCTAGGATTGTGCACATATTACCGACGTTTTATATTTGGGTTTGCAAACATTGCCACACCGTTGACGAAATTAACTGAAAATGGACAAGGATATGATTGGAATGACGACTGCCACAGTGCATTTGAACAACTGAAACGGCTACTAGTTACAGCACCAATTTTGAGTTATCCACGGATGGAGCGGAAGAAAAAGTTATTGGGTATTTCAGCAAGGTCTTGTCACGGCCAGAAAGGAACTACTGTGTGACAAGAAGAGAGCTGTTGGCCGTTGTCAAATCCGTAAAGCACTTTTATAAGTACTTATACGGCCGTAAATATTTGTTGAGAACAGACCATGCTGCACTAAAATGGTTACTGCAGTTTCGAAATCCCGAAGGGCAAGTTGCAAGGTGGATAGAGCGGCTGCAGGAATATGACACAGAACATCGTGTAGGCACTAGCCATCGAAATGCAGACGCTCTATCAAGGAGACCTTGTCCGGTAGACTGCAATCATTGCTCCAAGATGGAAGAGAAAATACGCGTCATCCATAGAATGACGGTAACCGATGATACTTGGCAACCCGAAGGAAAACGAGAAGACCAGGAGAATGACGCCGAATTGGGACGTATTATTGAGTGGAAAAGTAGAGGACAACGACCAGCTTGGAAAGAAATTAGTATTTCAAGTAGGAGCTTAAAGGCATACTGGGTACAGTGGGACTCCTTGGTGATTGAAAATAGAATCTTGAGACGACGCCTGCAACGTGAAGATGGCACTGAGAGACTTCAAGTGATAGTGCCGAGAAGCAGAGTGCCGGAGGTGTTGCAGCACTTGCACGATGGTATTTCCGGAGGGCACTTTGGCGTGAAAAAACGCTCGAGAGAGTAAGAGAAAGATTCTATTGGGTGAACTGCAAAGAAGATGTGAAGGAGTGGTGCCGGAAATGTGAGTTGTGTGCCTCTGCAAATGGCCCGGTCACAAAACGGAAAGCCCCAATGAGACAGAATAACGTGGGGAATCCTTTTGAGAAGGTAGTCATTGATATAGCTGGCCCGTTTCCTGAATCAGAGAAAGGAAATAAATACATCTTGTTACGTGCCAAATTTGGCACTAAACACTTTTGGTTTAGTTTTGATGTGCGGGAGTTTTCGCGCCTTAAATTTTAAAGACTTGGCGCGTGTATTTCCGTCACGTCAGAGGGCGTTTGCGCTAGATCGCGCTGACGCTAGTGGCGGGAGTACAAAAAGTGGGGAGTTTCCGAGAGACGCTGAAACGTAGCTTTTTGCTTTTGAACTTTGAGAAGAGTGGTTGGGTTTTCGGTAAGGTATCTTTATCTTTATTTATGTAGATCCTTTGTCTCTGTTATCTTTGTCTGTCGTCCCTATACTTGTTCCTCATCGTTCCCTACATAGGTAGAAAATAATTTGGGAAGCAACCTGGCCGAACCGCAGTCCACGACCCTAGAACGAACGAGTCCTGGGAGCAGCCCACGACCGCCGTAGCTAGTCGGAGCCATCCCGAAGGACGCTAGGCGCACTATCCGTACATTATCTTGAAGGGGGGCCCCAGCAGCCCTGATGGACGTTGCAGACGCCATCTTTAACTTATTCTGTAGGAAGCTGTACCTATTTATGTGAGTACCTTATTGTTTATACTTCATTTCTAACATTTATATATTCCGTCAATTGCGCGTCTTAATTTGCATATTGTGTGACGTCATTGACAGATGGGCGCGCTAAAATCTGTATAAAGATTAGAGCTACCAACTGCCGTTGCGTCACTTATACCGCACTTGCGGGATTGTAAGAATCACCTTTTAAACGTAAGAATCTTGGTTGCAATCGTCGGAGGTATATGCTATACCAAACCAAGAAGTCGAGACGGTTGCAGATGTACTAGTAAGGGAGTTGTTTTGACGCTTTGGAGTTCCATTGGAATTACACTCCGATCAAGGTCGGAACTTCGCATCAGCGTTGTTTCAGAACGTCTGCAAGCATCTTAGAATCAGGAAGACTAGAACCACGCCACTTCATCCTCAATCGAATGGAATGGTTGAAGGAATGAACAGGACGTTAGAAAAGTACCTAGCCAAAGTTGTCTCTGAACATCAACAAGACTGGGACCAATATTTACATTTCTTCCTACTGGCGTTCCGATTGTCGGTACATGACAGCACAGGATGCTCTCCCACTTGCGTGATGTTAGGATGTGAATTGCGGCTACCATGTGATCTTCAGTTTGGATTTAAATCAGGAGAAGAAATCGTAGGTGAAGATTACGTTTGTAAGCTTCGTGAAAGATTAAATAGCATTCACGAAAACGTCCGAAAGAATATCCAGGCAGCAAGCGATCGAATGAAATCATAATATGACACGAGAGCTCAAGAAGGTGGTTATCAACCTGGAGATTTAGTGTGGTTGTATAATCCACAAAGACAGCGTGGGTTGCTGTCAAAATTACAAAGACAATGGGAAGGACCGTACGAAGTGTTAAGAAGAATTAATGATGTAGTGTACCGGATCAGAAGATCTCCCCGTAGTAAAACGAAAGTGGTACACTTTGACTGTTTAACATCCTACGCTGGCAACAACCAGGAAGGCTCGAATAATAAGAATGGTGTTCGACGAGTTATTAATCATGAACCAAATGTAGATTTTAAGAGTTTTATGGCGGCGTATGGTGGTTCCGCTAAGACGAGATTTGGTGTTGTTGTTGAAAAACAGCAAGTTCTGTTTAGAGCACCAGAAGAGTATTCTCTTGCACATTGTGTAGCTCAAAATTTGGAAATGTCAAGGGGAATAGCTGTTGTTTTCAAGAAAAGGTTTGGATGCGTGGATAAATTAGTACAACAGCAGCCAACTGTAGCAAAAGCTTTGGTTCTTCAGGATAAAACCGTTATGTTTGTTATCTGCTCACCAAAAATTCCTCATGGCAGAGACCTAGTTATGGACATCTATGGGAGGTTTTGCTAAATCTTAAGGCTCAGATGATGGAAAATGAAGTACCGAGACTAGCGGTGCCCAAGTTAGGCTGTGGACTGGATCGCTTAGATTGGAGGATAGTCCGAAGTATTCCCGAAGTAGTTTTCCAGGGAACCAACGTTCACGGCCTTGTTTGTTGTTATCAATCGGTTGCCTACCAAAACCAAGAAAAGAGTGTTGACTGTTACATTCAGCGACGTGATGGATGCACCAGAGGAGATAGCTCCCGATACCGTCATCAGTCATCGAATTGGCGTCAAAATGTATTTACAGCTACGAGACGTAACAGTTTTAAAGAGGAGGCAGTATTGCAAGCTACTATTAGGCAAACCGTCAAACACACAAACGCCGCAAGCACTGTATATTCTCCATGAACCGAGAAGCTTCTTGCAATTACTGGAGGATGAGTCATCCTTTTTAATTCACGGTATAAACAAGATCGATGATGAAGTTCAAAGTTAGTCTATATCAGAATGTCGAATATAAATTATATCGTTTAAAGTTATACATTTGAGCTTTTGGAAGACCAAGCGTAAACATAAGTGTTAAGTGCACGTGTCTAATGTACATGCAGCTTGTAGAATACATAAATAGACAAAAGTGTAATAAATAAATAGTTGTGTTGGTGTTGTTAATGGACCTATGGTTAAGAAGTTGGTTTAAGAAGATATTAGTGCTTGAAAATTCATTAGTGTAATAGTGCTTCATTGTTAAGTGGACTGAAAACATCTATAAATAAGGTATAAACTGTTAATTAGACTTGTCAACAGTGAGTAATGAAGACTCTTGTTATTACTTATTTTAAATTAGTGAAACACGGTAGTAGTAGCCCGTTACATTACATTTCACGAGGTGCTATGTTTCAAGTGACTTTTTTTTTATTAACACGCAAGCAACGTGAAGGAATTTAATTTATTTGGTGTAACATTCTTATTAACATTGGTCGATATAAAATATAGAGATTTGTGCAGTTTCATTTTAACAATTGTCATTCTAACCTCAGTTGCCAAGTTAAGATTTATAGTCATGTATATTATAATTATTATAATTCTAAATGATTACATGACAGTGTTCTTTTCCGGTTTCAATTATATGTTTGCGTTTGGACGGTACGTTGTTACTAAAAGAATTTAGCTGTTACTTTTTTAGTAATATGAACTACTCTCCGGTTTTTCGTATTTTCTTATTAATATAGATTTCAAAGCATTGTTTGCCATCTGTCTTAAGATTTCAGCTCTACTATACCTATTTATTATTACTATTTTTTACTATCTATCAAATTTAAAAATGTCCTTATAGTAGGGGACAAAGAATACTACTATAGTAAGCCGGCTTATCGTAAAAGGCGCAGCAAGGGGCAGCAGCCTTGCTGGCTAAAAGATATTGGAGAAGAGTCGGTTGGTGTCAGGCGAACCTTAATAATTTACAAGGTTGTTAGAAGTTGACCGTGATATACACGGCTTTTTGTTAAAATCTTTAAAAATCGCGCTGTAGAAACATATGGGCACTTACCACAATATTTTCCAGGTGTACGTGGCCTAAAACACAAACTATGTATGATGGAGAACTCGCAAGTAAAATTTTTGTCCGGAGGTAAAATACCCCCTCATTCGGATCTCCAGGAAAGGGTACTTGGGCCTTGTCTTCGTAAGAATTTAAAACAACGGCTCTATGTAGTGATAGGGACTTCGAATGTAAGGTCATTACTTAGAGTAGATAAGTTAACGAATTTATTAGTCGTAAAGTTAAAGAGTACTTACAATTTATTGATATAATAATTATGGTTAGATTGAGTACGAAACCCACAGACACTGTTTTAGTACAGGTTTAGATGCCAACAACTGAGTACGAGGATGAGGAAGTAGAAAAAGTATACGAGGATATAAATAGTATAGTGAGAAAAGTAAAGGGAGATGAGAATATAATAGTTATGGGCGATTTTAATGCGTCAGTGGGAGAACGTAGTGAGGGAAAAATGGTAGGAAAATTTGGGTATGGTAGATGAAATGATAGAGGAGAAAGATTAGTTGAGTTTTGCTAGGAACATAGATTAGTAATTGTAAACACCCTATTCGAACAACATATTAGAAGAAGATATACCTGGAAAGCGCCAGGTGATAGGGCTAGATACCAAATAGATTATATTTTAGTTAAACAAAGAGTTAGAAAGCAAGTTAAAAACTGTAGTAGTTATCCAGGGCTGATATAGATAGCGATAATAACTTAGTTAAAATGAAGTGTAATCCAAAATTAAAATATAATGATATTAAAGATGAGAATGAAAAAGGCACTTTGACTTAGAGAAACTAAAAGATAAAGATATTCAGTAAAGATTCGAAAAAAAGTCAAATGAATTGCTGAGAAAATATCTGATACTAAGGAAGTAGAAACAGAATGGAATAACATTAAATCTAATCTAGACATGGCGGCCAGAGATATTCTGGGGTATACACAAAAAGAAAATAAGAAACCATGGATAACAAAGGATATCCTGAATTTAATAGAAGAAAGACGAAAATACAAAAATAAATCAGACGATACAAGTAAACAGAGATACAAAGTCATAAAATGGGAAATTATTCGCAAATGCAGGAAAGCTAGAAAACAATGAATTGATGAAAATGCAAAGAGGTACAAACCAAGATGGAAGTTGGAAAGACAGATAAAGCAAACAAAAAAATTAGAATCAATTTTAGGAATATAGAACCGTATAGCAAAAATATAAAAGCCACGGGAGGAAACGTCATTAAAGAATATGTAGAGAAAGTGGGTAGATGGCTAGAATATATAGGGAATTTATATGCAGGAGAGGAACTAACAGCATTAGAACAGAAATCGGACATTTAAAATGATGACTTGGGATATCCTATACTTAGAGATGAGTTTTAATTAGCATTAAAGAGTCTGAAAAACGGCAAAGCGCCGGGTACAGATAATGTGCAAGCAGAAACTCTAAAAGCCGCTGGACAAGCAGTTACAGAACGTCTCTTCCAACTTGTAAGCTATATGTATGAGACAGGCGAGATACCCAAAGATTTCAAACGTAACATCATAGTAACTATACCAAAAAAGAACGGCTCGGATAGATGTGAAAGTTTTCGAACAATAAGTTTGACAGCACACGTGTAAAAAAATATTAACTAGAAATATACTAAGGCGAATGGAAAAACAAGCTGAAGAAATTTGGATTTAGGCGAAACAGGGGAACACGGGGGACTATTTTAGCTCTGTGAGTAATAATGGAGAAAACAATAGAAAAAGGGGAAAGCATGTATATAAGGTTTGTAGATCTGGAAAAAGCATTCGACAATGTAAAATGGAAAAAAATGTTCGAAATACTTAAAAAAATTGGAATGAGTTATAGGGATAGATGAATAGTACATAGCTTATACAAAGAGCAAACAGCAGTAATAAAATTAGAGCAGGAAAGTAGAGAAGTAAACATTAGGAAAGGGGTGAGACAGGGATGTACTTTATCCCCATTAATTTTTAACTTGTTCATTGAAGGGGCAATGAATACTGTCAAATGCAGGAAGACATTTGGAATTACTATGCAGGGACAAAAGATTAATATGCTCAGATTTTCAGATGATATAGCAGTATTGGCATCTAGCAAAGAAAAGTTAGAAGCTGCTCTTAATGAAATGAAAACGGTTCTAACAGAGAGACACGGTATGAAAATTAACAAAAATAAAACTAAAGTACTGGTATGCAAAGGAGGGGAAAATACATCAAAAACAAGAATACAATATATTAGAAGCCGAGATAGAAAAAAAGAGAAGAAGAGGTAGACCTAGGTTAGACTACTGCACACAGATAGTGAAAGATGTAGGTTATAGGAATTTCAGGGAAATGTGTAGGCTAGCCCAGAATAAAAATCAATGGAGGTACGTATCCAACCAGTCCCAAGATGGATAAATTAATGACGAAGAAAGTAACTGTTCTTAAACATGATGATTATTATAGGCAACTACAAGTATTGGTTGTGCAATATTCTCGAATAATGTTAATTGTGTGACAGGATTTATTGGAAGACTATTAATTCGACAAATGTCTAAGTGTTGGGGGATCTTGGCAGTCACAGGATGCATAACCCCCTTCACTGAATCTCTGAAATAGGGCATAAAATTAGAAAACAATAAAAGAGAAACCGAGGTGTATACAGGCTGTGTGAGAATTTCAGGAAACTATGTAGGCTAGCTCAGAATATAAATAAGTGCAGGCACGTGTCCAACCAGTTTTGAGACGGAAAACCTAATGATGAAAAAATAAGCGCAGATAAATCTGATGATTAGTATAAACAACTAGTTGTTGGTTGCGAAATATCTGCAACTAATGTTGACTGTGCGAAAAGATATATTGGAAAAGTAATAAAT
This sequence comes from Platerodrilus igneus, assembly GCA_036346225.1. Classification (NCBI taxonomy): domain Eukaryota; kingdom Metazoa; phylum Arthropoda; class Insecta; order Coleoptera; family Lycidae; genus Platerodrilus; species Platerodrilus igneus. The sequence continues at coordinate 224,002 of JARFIW010000888.1, read as the reverse complement.
CGGTAAATGTTCAAGTGTTGGGGGAACTTGGCAGCCACAGGCAGCTTACCCTCCTTCACAACCGTTCATTTACATTTCCAATGCTCCACCCGAAGGTACTACATTGGCCAGGAGGCGAGTTTTTTGTTGCCGTAGTCTTACGCTTACTACATTGATCCACGGCGACGCCCCCCCTTCACAACCACTGAATGTCAGAGAAATAGGGTATATAATTGTAAAACAATAGAAGGTGACCGAACTGCATCTAACAAGAAAGAACAGCGCCTATGAGGAAAGACAATAAACATAGAACAAGAAGAAAATTGTTGAAAGCATATGTGTGGAACACAGCACAGTATGCTTTGAGACGGTCGTGGGTGTTGCAACAAAATGAGAGCACGATTGGGGCTAGACTCAACCGCAAGAGGGGGTGGGCGGCGGGCTTTCGGAAAGGGGCGGGAGACCGTTATGGTTCATGGAAGCAGGAATGGGCGTCAGGGTCAGAGACGCTACTAAAAACCTAGAACCTTGACCCATGGGTTCCGAGCAAGCACAAGGCACAGCAATCACCTCCCAGAGTTTCAAAATCTCAATTCCCTTACCACAATTACAAATCTCATGAAGCCAAACTCAGAAGGATTAAATACACAATTTAATATCAGCAACAAAATTACATGAATTACAATGCTGAAATAATCACAAAATAACCTGTAAAGTAATATAATGTTAAAGCATAAACTATTTGCAGTAAATGAAATAATAAATGGTGAAAATATACTTATTTGCAATAGGCAAAATAATAGATGGCACAAACGGTTACTAAAATAAACAACATAAATAAGTAAACGTCTAAACTATGTAAAACTATTGCATAGGGCGGGTCCCGATCCGCTAAAATTTGTGTTGATCCAGATGTGACCCACCATCGGGCACTACACATAGCATGCAGTGCTGCAGCTAAGTATTAGAGGGGGTAGTATGTAATAGTCGTTTTGGTATACCAACACAGATCTGGTTTCAATAAATAAAATACCGTAATAATAGAAGAGGGTTGCATAGAATCATAGCGAAAGGGGTTGCGTACCCGTTGAATAACATACGGACTGTATTGAGGAGAATATAGCCAAAAAGAAAAAAAATGTCGGCGGAGAAGGAAACTACACTGTGCATTTACAAAAGCTAGCAAAAGGTATGAATACGCGTTATGACTATTAAATACAGGTAAACTTTAAAACAATACTATATAGAGGGGATTAGGTATAAGCACTTAAATTAACACGGGTAATATTTGCACAAATACTAAGTGACGGCAATGGGGCCCTTCAAAATTGCTACATCTTGAATTAACCTATTTGTAAAGCTTAATTTATATGTAAATCTTTTGTAAATATAAATTTCGGAATACCCAGTATTGATGGTATAAATCGTAAAAATAAATAGGTGAGTAAAATACGAGTGCAACCCTATTTAAACACTGGTGGTGAACGAAGGAAAGATCTAACTCACCCTGTATGGCTGTTTAATAGTCCTTTAACCAAGTTGAGGCGGGTAAGCACACCTGGGCCTTGATGTCTACGGCGAGTAGCGTCAACGACCACGACAGGGGTATGCCCATCAAGATCAATTTGCAACAGGTTCCGCACGGACAAAGCGTAAGATCATCCCATAACCATCAGGCACAACGACAAAATGCAGCAATCACAAAAGGGGGATGACAAACCAATACGGAAGAGATAAGAGCTAATCAAAAGGAAAGGCTTAATAATTAGATGATAAGATTGACTAAATCAGGTATAAACAAGAAACATCTTTTAAACAATCAGTTAAATAACTCCAACGCTAAATGCATGCAAATCCACCAATTTAGGCGATTTTTAAATTAAACAACTCAAAACAGAATATACAACTACATTTAGCATAATCAAATCGTAAAATGCCATTATTGAAGTAAGTCAACGTTCGTCTGCCGGTGCTAAGAGGAATCGAGATAACAAAACTAGTTGCACGTGCAAGGTGGCGCGTAATTAAATAACAGGCGATTTCCAATACTACACTAAGCGTTATAAAACATAAAGTTAATACAATTGAATATTTAAAATATAAAGGACGTTAAGTTGAACGTTTCAGTCTATGAAATACGGGTAATCGGAAAAGCAGACAGAAAAACGGCAGCAGCCCTTTGGAATATTGTGCTTCAAATGTATGAGGATAACAGCATGGACAGACAAAGTTAATAACAAATAGGTTATAGAAATAGTAGGGGAACAAGGATATTTGTGGAAAATATAGAAAAAATAGAAGGGCAGAATACGTTCCAAGGCATTTTTGTGGATTAGTATCGGATATATTACATGCAGAGATAGGAAAAAAGAGGTAGATGTAGTCCTAAATCAATAGTGATAGATGCAGACTGTGCAAATTTCAGGGAAGTATGTAGGTTAGTTGAAAACAGGGCTGCCGCAATTACTTCTGAAAGTAATTCAATTACAATTACCAATTACCGGCCTTATATCAAATGTAATTGAATTACCAATTACCCTGGAAAGGAATTCAATTACTTATACAATTACTATAATCGAATTACAATCAATGGATTTGAATTACTTTTTTAGTAATTGAATTACAACAAAAGTAATTGAATTACATTTTGGTAATTCGATTACAACAAAAACAATTGAATTACTTATTGATAATTAAGAAGCAGATATATATGTTGTCAAAAAATGCAATATTATTTATATGCACATGCAATTAAAATATGGTTAATAGATGCCTACTATGTAGTTTTAAAATACGGATGAGATGTGCGATTAAAATAAAAAATATGTAACAAAATCGGATTTTATTATCCTAAAAATAAAACAAATAGAGAAAAACTTAATTTGATTTCAAAATTACCAACTCCTCGAAATGTTGGTCTGAAAGGGCATGTCTTCTTGGGTTATTTATAATTTTGGCAAATGAAAATAGTCTCTCAACTGGAGCAGAGGACGGCAAGCACGTATTGTATTTAAAAAACAATTTTTTAATAAAAGGATACCCATTTAAAGAGGTAATTTGCATTGATGGGTTATTAAAATATTGAAGAATCTCCAACTCAATTTTCTTTTTTTATTTTCCAGCTCATTCTTTTCTACCTGACTGTTATTGTTGGAGTCACCATCACCATCTAATTCAAAAAATGGATGTAAATTAAAATTTTTACATTCTTTCTGGTTAATTTTGGCTTCTAAATCATTTTCCAAGTTCATATCTTGCGCGTTTTCAAAAATAAACTTTGTAATAGTCTCTGACAAGTCCTCTTTGATGAAGGTTTGAAAACAAGTTTTCCACTTAAGCTTGAATTGAGGCAGCGTAAACGATGCAATAGTTGCCTCTTTTGCTTCTGAGCTTGAAAAGCCAAAATATGTACTAAATCGTTTCAATAAACCATCTCGGCATGCTACTAAAATTGGGAAAACACTGTTGGTGGTAGCTAAATCCATCCGACTTAGCTTCTTATAAAGAGATCCTAAACATGGCATTAAGTAGCCAAAATAGACATTTTGATCTCCTTGTAAAATATCTATGGCATTTGCAAGAGGTTGTAATATTGCGCAATACTGCGTCAAATATTCTAACTCCCTGTCCTTAAACATTTGGTTCTTAATCGTAAGTTTTTCAAAAAGCTCCGCTAAACGTTCTTTTTTTTTTAATATTTGAGTTATTGCATCATTTAGTGAATTCCATCGTGTTGCACCTGGATAACTCAACGTGTGGCCTAAAACTTGTTTAACTATTTCACTCGTTTTAAGTTTGCCAGCCATTTTCCACAAAACAATACATTTTGCAAGAGCGTTGGTATGTCTCGTTCTCAATGCAGTATTTTTCTGGATTGCATTTTTTATATCAGTAGTAGCTATAAGATTCAAAGTATGACTTGCGCACCTAACGTGTTTGGGCAATATTATATTATTTGCCATATCGCCCATTTCTAGAAACTCAATATCGCTGTCGCTGTCGTCTACGTCATCATCAGTACTAACAACGGAAGCAATTGAAAGTCCAAATTCTTCGAAAGCTTTGATAACATTTGAACCGTTGTCTGATACAGTCGCCACTAGTTTACTATTTCTAAGATTGAATTGCAAATGGATGTCTTCCAACATTTCAGCAATTTTATCATATGTGTGCCTACCCGTAAATCGACGACACGCTAAAGTTGCTGAACATCTTTCAAACTGTTCATTAATCCAATGTGCTGTGATGCCAAAAAAATCTACGATGCTTTGTCGACCAGACATCTGCCGTCGTACACACATATACTGCTTGATCTAAATCACTTTTCAAAAGAGTTAGACTTTCCAAAAAATTATCTCCTATTTTCTTTGCAGCAGTAGTTCTATGCATAACATTTACGTCCATTCCGTCAAACAACGCAATAAAAGCTGGATTATCGACAATGCTTAAGGGTGACATTGTGCTTACAATGAAATTTATTATCTTTTTGTCAAAAACACTTTGATTCAATGTACGAGTACTTTGTCTGGAAAATACATCTGTTATTCTCCTTTGTTTCTTTAATAGATTTTCGGCACCTTCTATAGAACGATCAGGTGTCCTTTTTGACCTTTTTAAATTAATTTTTTTTACCTCCTTGTAAGTATTATACTCCTCCATTGCCGTTGCGTGCCTTTTCCTCAAATGCTTTAAAAAATTGGTCGAAACGCCTAAAAATCCTTTTATTGTAACATCTTTCGGCAGACACAGTTGACATAGTCCTTGAACTTTTTCTCTTTTTGATCGATCGAAATAAGTTTAAAAAATTTCCCATCCAAATAAGGATATTTCTCGGTTTCAGATTTTGATATTAGATCTTTACCTTCTGCTTCGTTCACGTTTATACCTCTTGAAGACTGCATTAAAGTATCAGGTGTTGATGATGAGCAGGAGGCAGATGTAGATGAAGAAATACTGACACTCGCAAGCTTGATTGAACTATTAAAACTTATTTGCGATTTTGACTGCGAACACTGGGATATACTCCTATAGTTATTTGAATTTACATGGAAATAATCTGGAATTTTTCAACCAAACTTACGAAGTAAGTTAGGTTAATAGGATAGCTACGTCGCCGTCGTCGCCGCCGTCGTCCGTTGCACGTTTTTTTCGTTTTACAAACATTTGATATATGAATCTTGTTCAGTTTTTTACGCTGATTAAGAATATGCTATCCATTTTTCGATATCTCATTTAGTTTTCGAGTTATTCGACTTTAAAGTCGAAATTTTGACTATGATAAACTTCACTCCAGCAAAAAATAAATAAAGTTTTAGGTTAATATCGACCTCTTGAGCATATTTTCTCATAGCTCTCATAGCTCCATACCTCCTGAACATATTTTCTCAAAGCACCAATGCTCTAAGTCGAAAGGTTTTCGAGTTATTCGACATCTTGTTTTTAATGTATATGTAATACAGTATTGCCCGAAATAAACAGTACTGAAATTGTAATTGTTTTGTATATTTAAAAAATACATATTATTGACACTTTATTATATGTTCTAAATGTGCACCTCCTCGTTCGAGACAGACTTCATAACGATGTTCTAAGTTTCTGGTCATGTTATTGAATAAGGGTTGTCTCAGGGCTGCGAAGAAGACTCTAACGGCATCCTTTAATTCATCGATGGTTTGTGGTGCCCGTTTGAAAACGGCATTTTAGCCATGCCCCAAATGTATGCGTCTGGAGGTGTGAGGTCTGGAGAATATGAAGGATAAGGGAAGTCAGTAAATCGTGATATGAATTTGCTTGGAAAATGTTCTTGAAGAAATTGACGAATTGCGGCAGCAGTATGGCAAGTTGCCCCGTCCTGCTGAAAAAATTGGTTTCGAAATGCCAAGTTACGTGCACGACAGAATTGACGTAGATCAGGGATAAATCGTGTTAAAATTTGTCTGTACCTCTGTTGATTAAGTGTGACTTGCCTACCATTCTCTTCGATAAAGTACGGACCAATGATTCCGTGTCCGGAAACAGCACACCAGACACTCACTTTTTCACTATGTAAAGGAACCTCTTGAACCTCATCGGGTCTGGCAAAGCCCAGAAATCGATTTGTGCGACGATTCACATAGCCTGACAAGTGAAAATGTGCTTCGTCTGAAAACCAAACATTTTTCAAAAATTCAGGATTTTCATACTGTAACGCGAGAATTCTGGCGCAATATTCCACTCTACTGCGATAATCCCGAGGATGTAGTTGTTGATGTACCTGAATCACATACGAAAATGTACCCAGCTCCTTCAGGATTCTTTGAAAGGAAGTTCTTTTTAAATCAAGTTGTAACGCTGTCCTTGCCTGGCTGACTTTCGGATTTTCTAAGATTTGCTCAAAAACACGTTCATGGTTATTGTTGTTGTTAACTGTCCTGGGACGCCCCGAGTTTCCTTTTCGTTGGCACAATACACTACCTGTATTTCTAAACTTTTCAATAACCTTCAAAATTACAGCATTACTTGGAGAACGTTTATTAAACCTTTGTGTGAATTGATCAGACACGTATAGCAAACTTGCACCATTACGTCGGCCGATTCCGTATGAACGAAAATAATGCTCTACCAGAAACACTTTATCCTCTGTACTTAACACCATTTTTAACAATTAGGCCCTACTAATTACTTGTTTGAGGTTTACCTGACAGGTCTATACTAGCTAACTTGAGTGTGACAGCGCACGCATAAAAACACCGCCAACTTAGTTTCAGTACTGTTTATTTCGGGCAATACTGTATTTATATTTTTGATAACAACATATCTGTAAGTTTGGTTAGAAGTTCTGCACATGAGAACTTAGATTTTTTTTAATATTTTTATCTTTCTGAGGTGTATACGTTGGGTCTTCCCAATCTGAGACATCATCAAAATTTAATTCAATGTCATTAGTGTCAATAGAATTATTAAATTTAACACTATCAGTATTTACATTCTTGTAACTGATTCTTCTTAATCTTGTTTGGGGATTAAACCACTCATAGTTTTTAAAATTATCTTTATTAACGTTTCGATCCATGACCTAGGATCGTTTTCAAAATAATAAAAACTTCAAGTTTGATATTTATGACATAAATTGAAGGTGACTTTGATTTATTGATGTTCGAAATATTTGGTTTGAGTACACTAAGAAAAATTTTTTTAAAGTTTAAATGAATGATTGCCTTCATTTTGTGTTACGGCCAAACTCAATACCAACCTTTGAAATAATTAGCTGTATTGAGAAAACAGCAAACCAACTTGAAGAAGATCAAGCAAACGAATTTAGAGTACGATGCAAAATCGAAATAGAAAAGAATCACAAAATAAAGCCAAATGTAAGTAGTAACGAAATAAAAGCAATTCGCAATCTAAAAAACGATAACTCAATTATAATTCTACCTGCTGATAAAGGCAATGCAACAGTAATAATGAATAAAAACGATTACAACACAAAAGTCAACAAACTATTGAACACTGAGAATTACACCAGTTTAGAAACGGACCCAACAAAATCAATTGAAAATAAAATATACAAAACCCTATTTAAATTTAAAAATGAATTCGAAGACAAAGAAAGAAGTAAACTGGTCCCACATTACAGTAAACCACCCACTTTTACGGTCTACCAAAAATTCATAAAAAAGACATTCCTTTAAGACTTATAGTAAGCTCCATAAATTCACCATGCCATAATTTAGCAAAATTTCTACTAAAAATTATAAATCCATTAGCAGGCAAAACGGATTCTTTCATTAAAACAACCAACATTTTTAGAAAAATTATCAAACATAAAAATTGAAAATACACACACAATGGTAAGCTTTGATGTAGTAAATCTCTTCACAAATGTCCCTATAAACAAAACGCTTAATATTATAAAAAACAAACTAGAAAAAGATGACAATCTTAAAGAAAGAACAAAACTAAGCATATCATCGATTATGGAATTACTTGGTTTATGCGTCAATACCACATATTTTCAAATAAATGATCAATTCTACAAACAAAGCTTCGGAATGGCAATGGAAATCCACTATCACCAATCTTTAGTAATATATTCATGGAGGAATTCGAAAAGATGTAATATTCACACAAGAATTGAAACCACTAATCTGGTGGAGATACGTAGATGATGTCTATGCTATTTGGCCTCATAATACAGAACTAATTAAAAACTTTGTACAGTCAATTAACGAAATAGAACCAACTATTAAATTCACATATGAATTAGAACAACATGGAAAACTTCCGTTTTAGATATTCTAGTTAGCAAAACGATACAACAATTAATACATCGGTATATAGAAAACCAACGCACACAAACAGATACTTAAACTTCGATTCAAACCACCCACACTGTGTCAAACGAGGAATTATCAAAACCATGTATGATAGAGCAAAATTAATATCATCAAACGAAGAAATTTTAAAGAAAGAGAAAGACCTAATCAGATGTACACTAATAGAAAGCAAATATCCTAAAAAATAATAGAGAAAGAAATGAATAAAACCCTAAAAATAAAGAAAAGAAAACAAAAACAATGATACACACAACAAAATGCTCTCAATACCATACATAAAAGGATTCTCCGGAAAAATTCAAAGAATAGGAAACAAATTTAGAATTAAAACAGTATTTAGAACCAACAATACACTAAGAGCACAATTAACAAAAACAAAACCCAAAAACGCAATACAAAGTTCAAAAAATTGTATTTACAAAATACCGTGCGAATGTAATAAGTTTTATATAGGGGAAAGTTCCAGACCATTTGAAGTTCGATTAAAAGAACATAAATCATATATAAAAAATAGAAAATTTGAAAAATCCATGATTTGCCAACATGCATGGGACTTCAGTCATAAAATAAAATGGGAGGACGCAAAAATTATCGACAAAGAAGAAAATCACCAAAAACGCAAAATTAAAGAAGCTGCTTATATAACCTTACATAAAAATAACTGCGTTGCAAACGAATCCGTAACTTTCAGTAAACAATGCATTCCATTACTAAAAGAAATAACAAATGAAAATCAAATGCCCACAATATCTAGGTAGCATTGCAAGTTTTTCCTGGGTTTTCCTTGCGATATTAACATGAAATACAGCCTACATACATGATTTCTATTTATACATACAATAACTAATTATATAACAATAAGCATATTAACTAGAAAACCATTTTTTCGACAAATATCTAAGTGTTGGGGGATCTTGGTAGCCACAGGTTGCTTAACCCCCTTCACTGAATCTCAATGAAATAAGACATAAAATTAGAAAACAATAGAAAGGAAACGAGCTATATACATGCTGTGTGAGAATTTCAGAGAACCATGTAAACTAACTCAGAATATAAATAAGTGCAGGTACGTGTCCAACCAGTTTTGAGATGAAGATCCAATGATGATGATGATGAAGCATATTAACAACCCCTGTAAAACAGCATTGGTATCTGACAAGTGTAAACCCGCAATAGGGTTACCTCACAACCATATACAATCTCCGTTAAACAGTATTGGTATCTGACAAGTGTAAACCCGCCATAGGGTCGCCTCATATCCATATACAACCTTCATAGAACAACATTGGTATCTGACAAGTGTAAACCCGCCATAAGGTCGCTTCAGAACCATGTTAAAATCTACTAAAGAGGTAACCCAAATCATAATGATTTTTCCCTTCAAAATAAATATAAAAAAACGACTGCTTAAGCCTTTCAATAATGCAATCGCACACTTCTTTAATAACCATCCTCTCAATTGTATAAATAGAAACATGTTAAAAAATGTTTTCCAATTCCCAAGTTATTGAATTTATATAAAATTCACCAATAAAAATTAATCAGCTGATTTCACGTTAAGCGTATTGGCTACCTAAAAAAAGTCGGTCCCAGGCCGTAACACAAATTTAAGGCAATCATTCATTTAAACTTTAAAAAAAATTTTCTTAGTGTACTCAAACCAAATATTTCGAACATCAATAAATCAAAGTCACCTTCAATTTATGTCATAAATGTCAAATTTGAAGTTTTCATTATTTTGACAACGATCCTAGGTCATGGATCGAAACATAAATAAAGATCATTTTAAAAACTATGAGTGGTTTAATCCCCAAAGAAGATTAAGAAGAATACTAAACAAACCACAACAAAAAACTGAAGTCTTTATATAAATGGTACAAACAATATCAGTTGTAATATTTATACTGCATATTCTGCTTAACAAACTCAAACACAAAGTTCAAAAAAATTATTTAGATTCATTTGCCAGTTTATAAAACACCTCAATTACAATTCGTTGCATAATCAATTTGCTTTAAACACAATTGTAACATACCCTCACTATTAACCGCCCGACGCTAACTGATAAAACCACAGCGACACGTGCCACTGCAAACTTCTAGACTTCCAAAAAAAGAATTATTGTGCAATATTCGCAATACTCTGTAATGTAGTAGGCAAAGCAGTTAGTTTAACTACTAAAAGCCGGCAAAAAGTAGTAAACATCAAAGTATTGTTTGAAATGCCGCGGTATATGTTCGCCGATAAGATATGATACCAATGATACGTGCAACATACAACGACACAATAAAAACAAATGACAAAGTGTAGTCTAATACCTTAGATTATTTAAAGTTTCAAAGTAATTGAATTACATTTTAAGTAATTGAATTATAAATGTATAATTTGAATTACTCATTTGTAGTTCAATTACTTAATATTTTTGAAAATCAATTACCAAATACAATTACATTATCTTAGTAATTGAAAACAATTACAAATTACTCTTCCACAAAACTAATTGAATTAAAGTAGTTCAATTACAAAAAAGTAATTGAATTCCATTTTTCAATTATTTTAATTCAATTACTGACAGCTCTGGTTGAAAATAGAAAAAAATGGCATACAGGGACAGAAAATAGACATGTTACGTTTTGCAGATGATATAGCAGCCATTATAGCAGAGTCTAGAAAAGAGTTAGGAAAGTTTTTAAATATTTTAGATGAGATACTACAGAGTAACTATAGTATGAGAATTAACTCTGGAAAGACAAAGATAATGACAGGTGAGTTACATCCGAGTTCTAAACCAAAATTAAAAATGGGTAATGCCGATTTACAGAAGGTAGATTAATTTTGCTATTTAGGTAGTATAATTACAAAAAACGGACGTAGCAGAAGAGATATAGTTGCTAGAATAGCTCAAGCTAGAAACATGTTTTTAAAAAAGAAAGACTTACTAATAGCTAATAGTATTAGTTTAAAGAATAGAAAAAGTTTCTTAAAGTCGTATGTATGGAGCGTTTTATATACGGTAGTGAGACTTGGACAATTAAAGAGGTAGATAAGAAAAAGATAGAAGCTTTTGAAACTTGGTGTTATAGAAGAATGTTAAAGATTAGTTGGACAGGTAGAGTAACAAATGAGGAAGTTTATAGAAGTATAGGTGAGGAACCCTGTACGTGGAAACAATTAAAGGTCAAGAGAGATAGAATGATAGGGTACAGTTAAGACATGAGGGACCATTTAGTAAAGTCTTAGATTATAGACTACTAAATAAAAATAGAGTAGGAAGACCTAGACCAAGCATATTAGTAAAATGATTAGGAATTTAGGTTGTGAAGGGCATGTAGAACTTTTTAGATTAGCACAGAATAGAAAGAAGTTAAAGCTGCGTCAAACCGACCGTAAGTAAGGCCGAAAACAAAATGATGATGAAATTTAAAAATAACTGACAAAATTCAGGCGGAATTTAGCACTCAAAAATGGCTGATACCGTTGTGCAGTACATCTCTTATAGCTACTTGAGAATCACTAAAATGATGCCTTCTTGTTTTCTAATTTGATGTTGACGACATTCAATGTGTACAATCAAAACCACTGCATGGTATACTAAGTAGCAATTCAACCTCTATTGGTGTTTATAAAACAGCAAACGAATTTATCTATAATATTGAATTCTACGTCTCAACTACCATGCTTTCTGTATTGGTCAATAACAATGCTCAAAAAGAACCGCTATCGTCTTTATACCAGATTAGTATAAAATCTTGGAACGATCGAATAACTTCTTTATTTAAAATGCGTTTTTTTTTTTTTTTTTAAAAATTTGGTACGAATATATATGTGGCTGGAATTAAGGAATCTTTTTATGCCATTTTTAATTTTGTGTCATTTCCTGTTTAACCGGAATTGCTTTTTTTTTTTTTAAATGAGACATTCTTTATGTTTTTACATTTTCGGATGTAGAATAAAAACTACTTTCAGAAATACTAACCTGTTTTTTCATTTTTTTAGAATGCACTACAAAAAATAATAAAAAAATGTGTTTGAAAACTATTTGAAATTTTATTGACACTACAAAAAATGTTCAAATTGCGCTCCGTTACCAACTTGACAGTGATGTAATCGATCAATGTAATAGCTGAATGCGTTCTGTATCATTTGTGGCGTGGTACGACTAATTTCTTCAACTATTCGTTCTTCCAATTCTTGTAGATTAATAAATACTTGAAATTATCCTAAAAAGTGTAAGAAACTATGTAAACATTTGTTTTTCCTTTCTTTCCTTCTACCTTTCTTCTTCGTTTCATTGATGTGGTACATTGTGGGCAAATACACTTTCTTTTAGGAGGTGAGGTTATGCTCATATGAATTAATTGTTCGATTTTATACACTTGACATTTCAAGTGACTCCACAAGAAACAATTGAGTTACGATAAATCTGGAGAACAAACTGTCTATTTAATTAGTCCTCTACGCTTAATCCAGCGTGCAGGAAATATTTTATTTAAATAATCACAAACGCGCAAAATATGGTGGAGCTCCATCACGTTGAAACCAAATATCATTTTGGTAGCGATTTGCAACCATACTTTTTGTGTTAGATTTAAGAATTGCAATAGTGTACGAGTCAACAAAGATCTAGCTACCTCGAGCTACCCTAATACCTGCTGCCTTTTATTTCGGCGGCTCCGTGGCGTAGTGGTATGTGTGTGACTACTACGCCCTAGGTCCCGGGTTCGAATCCCGACACGGTCCGCTTGAAAAATGTTAGGTGAGCATTTTTCACAAAAATACACCTTCGTTCGGATGAGAGGTAAAATGTAGGTCCCGTGTGTGAGTGTTGTCATGCACGTTAAAGATCCCTACCTTGCTTGGAACAGCAAGGGTTCGGCAAAATTTCAAATTTTCCAGGTAAAAAAAACTCGCCTCCTGGCCAATGTAGTACCTTCGGGTGGAGCATTGGGAAATCACATGTAATGCTTTTTATTTTTAGTTAGTTGAAGTTTGAAGTTCAATAGTAACTCCACGTTAGTTAACTAGAATATTGTCATTATATATTATATTCAGAATGACAAATTAATAAATGTACTATTTATTAATTAATTCATCTTAATGGTTATGAGTGTGAGCCTATGCATACTTCGAGTTAATTAACTTTCATTCAACATTTAGATTTGGATAGAGAGCTGCAGGTGCTGGCAAAAATCTCGTTCCACAATAAATTTAAATAGATCGCCACCAGTTAAATTTCTTCTAATGGAAAATGGGTCGATAATGTTGTTTCCAACTATAACATATCATATCGCTATCGGTGGTTTTTATTATTTTCTGTAATGCAAGTTAAGGTTTGGGCTTTGGGAGCTGCCTTTTTAAAAACCAGTTCCAAAACTTCTTAACAAATTTTATTCTTAAACAGACATTAATTATGGAACTTTGATAAGTTGAATTAAAATTATTCTAAGTCCGAAATAACTAATAAATGTACTATCGTGAGTAGCCTAAGCAACTGCAATCTTAAAGCTGAATACTTTGACTGACTCACCTGAGTAGCTTGAACAACGAAGTATGGAGTTCGAAGACTGACTGTCGGGTCCTTGAGCTCCCGGGCTTTTTATAATGTTCCTACCCCCTCACATGGTTGTGGGAACTTGCAGATCTCATGTCTGCTTATTCTTAACTCTATTCATAATTACATTGTTGTAATCTTAATTTCTAAGTAATCACGGTACCTGACCGTCTGTGGCCTGACATCTGCAGTGTCACTATCGTCTGCGATTCAAAATAGCGCACATCCGTTCTCATGAACGTTAATAAACTTTATAAATTGTCCTTGTATTTACTTTGTTGCACTTCGCTTAACATTTTCTTTACACTTCCTAATAATTTCTTAATTATTCAATTTTATAATATATACATCAATTGGGGGATACATAACTTGCGTTCTTAGAAATGAAATAACAAGTTAATATTTCTAAAGGTAGTTTTTTATTTTGCATCTGAAAATGTAAAAATATAATGAGTATCTCATTTCAAAAAAAGTGATAGGTATTTCCAGTTAAACAGGAAGTAGTACAAAATTGAAAATAGCATAAATAAATTCATTAATTTTAACCACATCTACACCAAATTTAAAAAATGTATTTCAAATAAAAAGTTATTCAATCATTCTGGGACTTTACACTAACTTTATATGTAGAGGAGTAAGGTTAACGAGCGAAAGTTGCAATGCTAGAAGAGCGACATCGTGCTATTAAAAATTTGCATAGGGCTTTAAGGAGGCGTTGCTAGCATTTGGCCGTTATACTCTTTTGTTAGCACATGAGCTTTTGATTCATTTTTGCAAAACAAATAATAATATCTTTACTTACTTGTATATCTTGATATATCCCTAATAAAATGAGTGCGTATCCAATTGTAGATGATGTTGTCTCGAGACCCTTAAAGATGTAGAAAGTAGTTAAATCATTACGAGTTTCAAGATGTTAAAATAAAGAAAGTTTACTTACCGCCATTATAATGCCACGAATTTCTCCGTGCAGTTTGTCAGTCGTGAACTTTCCATTTCCTTCGGATATTAATCGTAAATGATCTTCTAGTTTTTTCGGATTCAATAACTCTACACAAAAGCACATTTAAAAATACATTTAAAAAAAAAAGGTCATGTAAAATTACGTAATTTTATTTTTTTAACTAATGTCAGGATTTTATCAAAAAATGTGTTATCAATATATGCTTAAATGGTATTTACCTTACTTAGGCAAGATTAATAAGTGTAAAAGAAGATTCCAACAAATTACACGATTTTGAAATTTACTATATTAATCCAAAAAATACTATACAAAATTGGACCTGCGCTTTTTCAAGAACTATTTATTTAGCGATTCAAATATAGCATTACTAAGAAAACATTAGTCCTGGAAAATTTGCGAACTATATTATGACAATACCACATGCAACAGATCTTAAAAATTATCTGTTGTACATTAAGCGCGTAGAACTTGACTAACATACAAATTGATACTGATGTTCTTACTTGTCAATTGGACATACAAAAGGTACAATAGTTAATCGTGTACTCGTACATTGGACGTACTAATATTGCACAAAATTTACAATACAAAATAAATAATTAACTCTATAAATAAATCAAGCTTACCCTCTGGACGTTTCACAACTTGAGTTCCGCGTAACCCAAGGGTGCCACAAATGGGATTTAAGGTTCCGCGTGAGTCAATAAAAAAAGGAAAAACAAAAGCAATAGAATCACTCTCACCATACAAAAACAAACTTATAGAATTTTTTCAACGTAGGTTAGTGAAGTGAGTAGAAGTAAAAAGGAATTGTTGTCTCTAGTGGATAGTGTGTTACGTTTCATCCCAGTACTTAAATAATTTAGCGTATAGCTTATTTAAAGTTACATATCTAACATTGTTTCCACTGTTATTTTGCAAACTAGTAATGTGTTTGTTCCCCTTTCAATTGTTTTTATCCATCATTTGTCTAAACATTCGCTAGAATTTTTTAAGTGTTCAGTTACCAAGTTAAAAATTTTAAATCTATTCTATTTTGATAACGTGTTATCTAGGGTTATTATTACCAAATTTCGAAAATTTGCTTTGGTTATCAAAAGCTAAAAATTCTTCCATTATGGGTTCGATGAAATAAGTTTAAACATGTGCATTTCTTAAATAAATTATAAACATATGGATTGAAAGTAAGTTTAATGTGTTAGCATGGTACGGGATTTTGGGATCAACAGTAGTTAAAAATGCTTGCTAGATATGTTTGCTTTAAAGTGGGGAAATGTTGGTTATCAATTCAGTTATTTCCCAAATACTAGTATCGCGTTAAAACGCGGTATTCTGTTATTAAACAAGTTTTTACGGACACAGATTGCGAACAATAGAAATTGTTCACCTGCTTATCTTTTCCCGGTATTATTAATCGAAATAATAAATTTCTATGATTTTATACAGGATGTAAGCCACCGATTGTACACTCAGCTATATGATTCTGTAATTTGGGTTGCAGATATGTTTAACAGATTGAACAGATGTTGATTTCAAGTAGAAATGCTTTGTGAAATTCTTTATGTTGTATTGAGGCCATCTGCTTTCTTATTTACGCTTATCTGTAGGTGGAGTTTTAAGAATACTTTCCATGCAGTTATCTGGTTGGTAAGAAATCTTTTCGAAGGAAGAGGACATTATCACTTGGTGGCTTATCACCACCTATATATACTAGTTGAGCGGTGGAAGAAAGGACTCTATACAGCGTCCTTTCACGTAAAGAGACCTGAAAAGTCGCAACATTATTTAAGATGTTCCTTTTTAAGAGGCATTGCTTTGTTTCAGTACTATAAAAATCTGTTCTGTAATCAATGATATCGTTTCATAGAAATATCTGGCTTGTTGACAGTTGTAAGTATGCACTTTCAAATCTGCTACGATTAGTAAAAATGCAAAGATACTGTAACTGTCAAATGATACTGAACCTAGAAGAATTTATGTAATAAGTAACGAAATAGAAAAAACGGTTATTCAAAGGATAGAAGGTAGTAGTTGGTTCGCATTACACTTGATAAATCAACAGACGTTAAATACTTCCTGTATGTTTGTAGAGGTTTGATTTGTATTTTTTTTAATCTTTTTTGGGAATTAAACCACTCAGAGTAATTCAAATATCGTTTTTACTTACGTTTCGATACTGTAATGGGACTCTGTTTACTGAAAGTCACGAATTCGTTTATTACGCAGTTATTTTTATGTAGGGCTATATAAGCAGCTTATTTGATTTTGCGTCTTTGGTGGTATTCTTCTTTGTCGATAATTTTTGCGTCATCCCATTTTATGCATGTTGGCAAATCATGGATTTTTCAAATTGTCTATTTTTTATATATGATTTATATTCTTTTAATCGAACTCCAATTGGTCTGGAACTTTCTCTATCTAAATCTTGTTATATTCGCACGGTATTTTGTAGATGCAGTTTTTTGAACTTTGTATAGCGTTTTTGAGTTTGTTTTTGTTAGTTGTGTTCTTAGTGTATAGTTGGTTTTAAATACTGTTTTGGTTTTAAATTTGTTTATTATTTTTTGGATTTTTTCAGAGAATTCTTTTATGTATGACATTGAGAGCATTTTTTATGCGTATCTTTGTTTCTGTTTTCTTCCTTTCTATTTTTTGAGACTTTGTTCATTTCTTTGTC
The DNA here is from genome assembly GCA_036346225.1 of Platerodrilus igneus. Lineage (NCBI taxonomy): Eukaryota > Metazoa > Arthropoda > Insecta > Coleoptera > Lycidae > Platerodrilus > Platerodrilus igneus. Next base: position 206,516 of record JARFIW010000888.1, on the reverse strand, counting down.
TATTATTATTTTAGGATACTTCTTTACTTTAACAGTGAACACTTGATTAGGTTTTTTCCTTTATTTAAAATTTTTTCGTTTGATGATATTAATTTTGCTCTATCATACATGGTTTTTCATTCCGGATGGACTTGCATCTTGCCGAAGTTTTAGATTACTAGAACAGGTGGAATGGCTTCCGCGTTCCAGTGATCTAAAGAGCCAAACTACAGGATCAACCAAATTAGTGGGGTTCTTAGTGAGGAACCAGGCTAACACAGGTCTCCGAAAGAGGACAGCGGCTCTTTCGGTACTTAGATTGGCTGAGACCATAGGGGTCGGTATTGCATTTAAAGACACACTACCGCGATGTGGATGGCAACGGAAAACCACCAAATTACCCCCAAAGTACAAAGCGAACTTAAATTGTATTTAAAATGGTGGCATCCCATTCAGCCTTCTGGAAGGAGACTACTTCGAAGGATGTGATCGGAAAACTTACAAAAAGAATAGGAAATTCTGCGAATCGGAACCTAGAATGTAAGAAGTATGAAGCAAGTAGGTAAGCTAGAAAACCTGAAACTCAAAATGGATAGATTAGCACTAGACATAATAGGGATTAGCGAAGTTTGGTGGTCAGAGGCGGGGGATTTTTGGAGTAGAGACTTTAGGATAATCATGCAGGAACGGATGAAAGAAATTATGGTGTGGGGACAGTTATGCAAAAAAAGATAGGGCACTGTGTAGAAAACTATTTACAAAAGAACAAAAGAGTACTCAAGGCTAGATTAGAACCTAAACTGGCAAATACAGTAATAATACAAGTATACATGCGCACCTCCAGCCACAGTGAGGAAGAGGTAGAAGCGATCTACAAAGATATTAAAGACTTACTAAGATACGTAAAAAGACGTGAAAATTAAATAGTTATGGGGGATTTTAATGCAGTTGTAAGTGAGGGTAAGGAAGGAGAGGTAGTAGGTTTATTTGGTTTAGGCACGAGAAACGACAGGGGAAATGAGCTGGTAGAATTTTGCGACGAAAACAATTTAATCATCACAAACACATTATTTCAACATCATGCTAGAAGACGATATTACATGAAAGATGCCAGGAGATATAGGAAGATATCAAATAAAGTACATTCTTATTAGACAACAATTTAGGAACCGTAGAAGTTATACAGAAGCAGATCTAGGCACTGACCATAACATTGTGATTATGAAGGCCGCTCTTAAATTAAAAAATTTGAAAAAAAAGTAATGGAAAAAGGTACTTTGACTTTGAAACACTAAAAGATAAAGATATCCACGAAAAATTTGAAAAAAATCAAATGAATTGCTGAAAGGTATCGGGAAAATTTGTGATACTAAGGAAATAGTTACAGAATGGAATAATATTAAATCCAGCTCAGATATGGCGGTTAGAGGTATTCTGGGGTATAAACAAAAAAAAGAAACCATGGTTAACAAAAGATTTCCTGAATTTAATAGAAGAAAGACGAAAATATAAAAATAGATCAGACGAAATAGGAAAAGATAGATACAAAACATAAAATGGGAAATTATTCGCAAATGCAGGAAAGCTAAAGAACAATGGGGATTGATGAAAAGTGCAAAGAGGTACATACTAAGATGGAAATAGGAAAGAAACACAAAGCATACAAACTAACTAAAATTAATTTTAGGGATTTAAAATCGTATAGCAAAAATATAGGGACCCTAGAGGAAACGTCATTATAGAAAATGTAGAGAAAGTGGTTAGATGGCAGGAATATATAAGCTATTTATATTCAGGGGAGGAACTAAGAGCATTAGTACAGGAATCAGACATTAAAAATGATGGCTTGGGATATCTTATACTGCGAGATGAGTTTGAATTAGCATTAAAGGGTCTGAAAAATGGCAAGGCGGGGGTACAGATAAGGTGCTAGCAGAAACTCTAAAAGCCATTAAACAACCAGTAACGGAACGTCTTTTTCAACTTGTAAACTATATGTATGAGACAGGCGAGATATTCAAAGCTTTCAAACGTAACGTCATAGTAACTATACCAAAAAAGAAAAGCGCAGATAGATGTCAAAATTTTCGTACAATAAGTTTTACGGCACATGTGTCAAAAATATTAACTAGAATTGTACAAAGACGAATGGAAAAACAAGCTAGGAAATACTAGAAGAAGATCAATTTGGGTTTAGGCGAAACAGAACAACACGGGAGGCTATTTTAGCTTTGAGAGTGATAATGGAGAAAATAATAGAAAGGGGGGAAAGCGTGTGTGTAGGATTTGTAGATCTGCAAAAAGCATTCCCTATTTTAAAATGGATAAAAATGTTCGAAATTCTCAAAAAGAGTGGAATTAGTTTTAGGGATAGACGGATAGTACATAGCCTATACAAAAAGCAAACAGCAGTAATAGAATTAGTGCAGAAATGTAGAGAAGTAAATATTGGGAAAGGGATGAGACTGGGATGTGCATTATCCCCATTAATTTTTAGCTGGTATACAGAAGAGGCAATGAATACTGTCAAATGCAGAAAGACACTTGGAATTAATATGCAGGGACAAAAGATCGATATGCTTAGATTTGCAGATGATAAGCGGTATTGGCATCTAGTAAAAAAGAGTTAGAAGCTGCTCTTAATGAAATGGAAACAGTTCTAATTGAGAGATACGGTATGAATATTAGCAAAAATAAAACTAAAGAGTATGCTAAGGAGGGGAAATTAAATCAAGAACAAGAATACAAATTGGTAACGAGAACTTGTAATTAAAATAAAATTTTTGTAAATTTATCCTGGTGACTATCAGCTATATACTAAAGCTCTCTATTTTAATCTGATATCACTAGGTCGAGTATTTCTTCTTTAAACTCCAAGCCCAGGGTAATGTCGGATGGAAAACGGCTATAGACAAAGAAAACTCTTAAGGGTTAAACGGCTAGTAGAGTGTTAGCTCTGGGTAGATCATGAGCATGGGTCATGGGTGGATAACTGACCAAAAATAGTTTTAATAGGCGCCACCGTATTTTTAATACAAGTGCCAACAAAATTTACCTGTGTTTGTATAAGGAAATGCGGAAACCTTATGTTAACACCACTATCTTAGCCATAAAACTTGAATTTCACTCTTTATCACACACTTACCAAAACATCAACCACCAGTTGTTAAACAGTTGTCTCAGCTGTACCTGTGAACAAACAAAACACCACATGGACACCATTTGTGTCCTTAAAAGCATATGCCCAAAAATATGATAAGAGAATTTAAACATCTATGAAATACTAAAGGCATTTATTTTCTTCTCTCTATCTGTTTTTCTTAAGGAGGATTTGCTCTAGTTTACTTTTTCATATTTTAAATATTGAATAATAAAAACGACTTTATGAAAAACAAAAGGAATTCTATTCATATGGAAATCTGACTATATACATGCGACTGCAATACATATGTTTACTATTTTGTCATTAATTTTATAAAAAAGAATTTTGTATAATTTAACCTTCAGAATAAATACGTATAAATTAATCGTTTCTATAAAATTTAGTTTAAGCAAATATGTCATAATTTATTAGTTCCTAACACAGGATTTTATTTTACTATAATCATAGAAGCGCTTCCTTGACCATTCACAAAAAATTCGATCGTCAGGACAATAACGACCTTAAAATGTAACTACTCAATTTTAACGGTAATCTACTAAAAGAATATACGTGAATTTCAGTATCAATAAAAGACTTTTACATGACGTGCATGTTTTCAATTAAACAAAATATAAAATTAAACCAAGACTGCGTCTGGCGTTTAGATTCTGAATATCTCAACACATTGTGTGCTTGTACTAGTGACTGACAACCTAGATATTTATACGTTGTTTTACAAACTTTAAGAAAGTACTTTATATTTTCTGTTACTCTAATAATTAACGTAGAAAATTTCATAATAATTTACTATAGCTTCAAACACTCACGTGTAGACAAAAGAACTGCAGGTGGAAAATCACGACCTCAGCTGTTGTATTTATTTCATCGTATTAGTCATCAGTTAGATTGAAGTGTCAAGGTTCTTTGTAGCATCAACCATTTCCATACTGCGTAGTTAGATAAAAAGGACGAAACCATAGCTGTTTACCATTAATTACTGTGACGGAAAATTATTATAATTTACATTGAAAACCGTTGCTGTAAACCTGTCCATATGATATTGCACTAAAGTGAGTAAGTGTTAGTCTAATATATTTTATTATTCTATACCAACTGTATTAAAATGATGTATATTATCAATCCATTTTCTCAGCTCAAGTTTTCTTCTTCACTCGATTAGATGCCTCGTGTTTCTGACGGGTCATCATCTTGACTTTATCTCTCGTCTACAAAAAGCGGCTTCACTCTAGGACGTTGGAGACCAAAGTGCCGGTTATCAACTTGACAGCGCTTGGTAACAAGCTTTAGAATATATATCTTCTAGAATCCATGTGTTATTATGAACATTATACTTTAATTTTTATTGGCTGAATATTTACGAATTAAATACTTTAAAATTTATTTGTTTTATTATTAATTTATTAGGCTAGGTGTAACTAGAAAAAAAATACGTTACAAACTTACAAGATGTTAAAGATTTCTGGTACCTAGGCAGCCAAATAACGCAAGATGGGAAAAGCACAAAAGATATAAAACAAAGATTAGCACAAGGTTGTGCTACATTTAACAAGAAAAAGCAACTACTGTGCTCAAAGACCACAAATATAGAAACAAGGAAAAGATTGCTTAAAACATTTGTGTGGAGTACAGCACTGTATGGCTGTGAAGCCTGGACAGTAGGAAAAGCAGACAAGAAAAAGGTAGAAGTTTTGAAATGTGGTGCTACAGACGTATGATGAAGATATCATGAACAGACAAAGTTAAGAACAAAGAGGTATTAGAAATGGTAGGGAAAGAAACAAATATGTGGAAAACAGTAAAAAGTAGGAGAGATAGAATAATAGGTCACATACTAAGACATGAGGGAATAGTGCGGAATATATTAGAAGCAGAGATAGGAAAAAAGAGAAGTAGAGGTAGACCTAGGTTAGACTATTGCACATAGATAGCGAAAGATGTAGGATGTGGGAATTTCAGGGAAATGTGCAGGCTAGCTCAGAATAGAAATCGATGGAGGTACGCATCCAATCAGTCCCAAGTTGGAAAAACTAATGACGATAAAAATAAATGTACTTAAACATGATGATTGATATAAACAACTACGGGTGTTGGTCTTGCAATATTCTCAACTAATGTTAATTCTACAAAAGTATTTAGTGGAAAACTATTAATTCGGCAAATGTCTAAGTATTGGGATCCTTAGCAACCGCAGGCTGCTTTATTCCCTTCACATACCACTGAATTTCGACGAAATAGGGCCTATAATTAGAATGCAATAGAAGGGAAACCGAGCGGTATATAGGCTGTTGTGGAATTTCAGGAAACTGTATAGGCTAGCTCAGAACATAAATAAGTGGAATTATGCGTCCAACTAATTTCAATATAGAAAATCTACTGATGAAAAAATAAGTGCACTTAAATATGATGATTATTCTAAACAACTACAGGTGTTGGTTGTGAAACATTTTCAACTAATGTTGATTGTGCGAAATGATGTATTTGAAAAACTACTAGTTTGACAAATGTTCAAGTGCTGGGGGAACTAGCAGCCACAGGTTGCTTACCCCCCTTCACATACCACTGAATATCGGGGAAAAGGGAATATAACTGCAAAACAATAAAAGGTGACCGAGCTACATCTAACAAAAGAGAACAGTGAATATGTTTAAAGACAACAAACATAGAGACAAGAAGAAAATTGTTCAAAGCATATGTGTGGAGCACAGCACAGTACGTCTATGAAATAGGGTTAGTAGAAAAAGCAGATAGAAAGAGGTAGAAGCCTTCTGAAGTCTTGTGCTTCAAATGTATAAGGATGATAGCATGGACAGACAAGGTTAATAATGAATAGGGTAAAGAAATATTAGAGGAAGAAAGATATTTGTGAGAAAAGAAAGTTGGAGAAATAGAAAGGTAGAATACGTTCTAAGGCATTTTTGGAGAATAGTATGGGATAAATTACAAGCAGATATAAGAAAAGAGAAGTAGAGGTAGACCGAGATCAGAGTACTGAACGCAGATAGTGATAGATACAGATTGCAAATTTCAGAGAAATGTGTAGGTTAGTTCGGATTAGGAAACAATGAGGGTACGCGTCTAACCAATTCCAGGGCTAAAGACCTATTGATGATGATACATGATTTTGATAATATCTCTTTATACACAGTGTGGATGGTTTGAATCGAAGTTTAAGTATTTGTTTGCGTGTGTTGGTTTTTTGTATACTGATGTATTAATTGTTGTATCGTTTTTACTAACTAGAATATCTAGAAATGGAAGTTTTCCATCTTGCTCTAATTCATAAGTAAATTTAATAGTTGGTTCTACTTTGTTAATTGAATCTACAAAGTTTTTAATTAGTTCTGTATTATGAGGCGAAATAGCATAGACATCATCTTCACCAGACTAGTGGTTTCAATTCTTGTGTGAATATTACATATTTTTCGAATTCTTTCATGAATGTGTTACTAAAGATTGGCGATATTGGACTTCCCATCGCCATTCCAAAGCTCTGTTTGTAGAATTGGTCATTTATTTGTAAATATGTGATATTAGCGTATACATGATCGATGATATATTTAGTTCGTCTTTTTTTTAAGATTGTCATCTTTTTGTGGTTGGTTTTTTATAATATTAAGCGTTTTGTTTACAGGCACATTTGTGAAGAGATTTACTATATCCAAACTTACTATTGTGTGTGTGTTTTCAATTTTGATGTTTGATAATTTTTCGAAAAAGTGTTGGTTGTTTTTTATAAAAGAATTCATTTTGCCTGCTATTGGATTTATAATTTTTAGGAGAAGTTTTGCTAAATTATGACGTAGTGAATCTACGAAGCTTACGATAGGTCAAAGGAATGTCTTTTTTATGAATTTTTGGTAAACCATAAAAGTGGGGTGGTTTACTGTAATGTGGGACCAGATAGATTTGTTCTTTGTTTTCGAACTCATTTTTAAATTTATGTAGAGTTTTGTATATATTATTTTTAATCGATTTTATTAGGTTCGTTTCTAAAGTAGTATAATTCTCGTGTTTAAAAGTTCGTTGACTTTTGTTTGTAATCGTTTCTATCCATTACTATTGTTGTATTGCTATTGTCAACAGGTAGAATTATAATTGAGTTATCGTTTTTTAAATTGCGAATTGCTTTTATTTCGTTACTACTTATTTGGTTTTATTTTGTGATTATTTTCTATTTCGATTTTACATGGTACTCTAAATTCGTTTGCTTGATCTTCTTAGAGTTGGTTCGCTGTTTTCTCAATACAGCTGATTATTTCAAATGTTGGTATTGATTTTGGTGTTACTGCAAAGTTCAGGCGTTTTGATAGAAATACTTTTTGTGTCGTTAATAGTTCTGTTTGATAAATTTATGACGGTGTTTAGCATGGTATTACACGCAAACTAAAACGTTAGAAAACAACAACACCATGCTAAACACCGTCATAAATTTATCAAACAAAACTATTAAAGACACAAAAGGTATTTCTATCAAAAGGCCTGATCTTAGCAGTAACACCAAAATCAATACCAACATTTGAAATAATCAGCTGTATTGAGTAAACAGCGAACCAACTCTAAGAAGATCAAGCAAACGAATTTAGAGTACGATGCAAAATTGAAATAGGAAAGAATCACAAAATAAAACCAAATTTATTATCGAAACATGAGACTCGATAGCGTTTTTTTACTGTTCTTACTAAGAATATATGGAATTAGACTTACCATGCCACCACAGAGTATGAAATGAAACCAGCAAATTTACCCGTTGTAACCTTCCACAAATAAACTAATTATACGTAATGATCTATATCACTATATATTCCCAAGTAATGTTTATATAGTTAATCGAGTAATAGCATGAATTATTAATATGATTTATCAACTCGTAATAACAAATTTAAAATAAAACCTCCTTTCTTTCACTTTAAATAATTGCTCGAAGCTTACAAATTTCTCATGATAGTTCAGTTAGAAATCAATTCATTCTTTAATAAAAAAAATTAACAATGATATCCACACGGATATAAATATAATAAGTTAATAGTTCCCTGACTTTAATTTTAATTTAACACAAGAAATATGATTTACAGATTAGAGATTCCCAAATTAGAATAAGAATTCTACGACAGAGCAATATTTCACATACTAAAAATTAATAACATTGATTATTCTTTTTTTTATTAAGCATAAGACAATTCCTATTACATGTTATCAATTTACTAAACAAGATTTAGAATCAATTTTCATGATATATCTATTAAAATATAATACATTCCAATTATGAATAAATACTAGTTTACTAAATAAGGACCTGTACTGACCTTTTAAATTAATTAATAATCAAAACTGCCAACAGAATTACACTATGAAAATAATCAATAATAAATATATATTTCAAAAGCTAATGTCAAAAAGATGCATCAAAACAAATTACTAAAGAAATTTAATAGATAGTAAGAATAAAAATTAATCTAATTAAACTTGTTTTTATGTTTTAAGATAAGAACTAGATAATCAAAACTTTATATCACCAGAACAATAACAAATTAAGTTATTGAAAATAAAGTATAATCCCACCAAAAACATTCTGTAAAAAACTAGCCAAGTCTCGATGGAGCTGCTTGTTTATCTCTAAAAAGTAATGAAATCTAGACAAAATCGTACAAGTCTAAGGTTTCTTACTGCGATTTCGTTATTATTATAGTTAATGTTGTGTGACTTGGCCGTTGAAGGGTACACAAGGGTACAAAACCAGGTGCTCCATAACACCATTACACCAATCTGTCGCCAGAACCGCTACCCATTGACGATGGAAAATTGCCACTTGAAAAACGTTGATTGAATAACCAGTCAATTGTAGGCTTGATAAAGCTGCGTTTACACGTAATGTTATATCTGTTGTAACTACCTATGTTTGTTAAGCGAGATAATAGCCCATACTGGTATTGATAATTGGACGCTAGTGTCTCATTTTAGGCTGTTGTTGATTGTGCAACACATGCATTCAGCATTCACAATGCTGACTTCTGCTCTCTTCTTTTTTGAGCATCAAATCGACCACCGATCTAACATAAAATAGACGTACAGAGGGACTTCTATCAATGATTAAAAATCCGTCTGTATTGGAAATAATTTGTTATACTGTTTGTTTCAGGCTCGCCTATACATAAGTATTATTGAAATACGCAGCTTTATCAAGCCTGCAATTGACTGGTTATTCAATCAACGTTTTCCAAGTGGCAATTTTCCATCGTCAATGGGTAGCGGTTCTGGCGACAGATTGGTGCAATGGTGTCATGGAGCACCTGGTTTTGTACCGTTGTCTACCCTTCAACGGCCAAGTCACACAACATGGGCATATTGGGGCATATTGATTTATTTTATTAGATTTCTTATATGACACATTTTTTTTCATTTTAGAAGTAGTTTTTTATTATTACAAATCTTTCTTTTCTTTTTTTACGGTTTTGATTCTTGTACAGTAGCAACAGTTTTTCGTATTGCCCATTCGCGTTCATAATATATTCTTTTAGACGGTTTAAAGGTTTAATTTCTGAAAGATCGGCGTGGTATTTACGCCTAAGCCGGTTGTATTCGGTGATCGCTGAAGCTTGAGCTTTTCTACTCTTAAAGTCAACATTTATAAGGTGCACCCCATGAAGATTGGTTACTCGTGAAAGCGCCACGTAGGCTTGGCCACAAGAGAATATGGAGGTGCCAAAGTCCATGAGGGCATTTTTAGACTTAGACCTTGGTTTTTGTGAATTGTTAGGGCATACGCCACACAGATTGGGAATTGTTCTCTGTACACGTATGCCCGGGGTATGATCTCAAATTTTGACTCAATAGGCAATAATTCGTGAATCAAATTATTAGCGAATTTTACTACTAATTGTATAGGCTTTGTTTGGTCTTTAGGGTCCCACCTCACTTTTTGTACAACGCCTATCGACCCATTCACCTAATCTAAACTAACATCAATGTTTCTCCTAAGCATTACTTTAGCTCCCTCTTTAATGATTCTAGTTTTTTCCAGTCCAGCAGTCATCGACGCATCATTTTCATATTTTTGTAAACACGCCCGGTCTTTCGTTATCATATATTTTGAACAATCCAAGGAATCTTTAGCAACTGACTTTATCTCGGGGTGCGGAATCGCTTTTAACATAGCATTATTTAACTACATACACATATTTCTAGTCGGTAGTAAACAAACAGTATCTTCTGGTAAGTCCCTCAAACATTGTGCTATTTCCATTAACCTTCCTTCATTGGAATGCGAGAGCAGAGGTATCAATCGGTTAGACAGTATATCTCTGTCTGATTGAGTTGTCACTCCTAGTCTGATTCTTTTTAACATTTTTACAAACGTAGTATCATCCAGCTGTCTCATATTCAACGTCGTAACTAAAAAGTTCAGCCCATAAGTTTGGAATACTTAAGGAGCCTATAAGTTTATTAAGTTTTTCAAATGGCGACTTTTCTCTAACGGGTGGAAGTTGCAAAAGATCCCCAAGCACTAAAATATGTTTTTTCCAAACACACCATCTTAATAAAAAAAAACTCAAAGAAAATATTACTCGGCCTACTCAATCTATACGAACTATAAACAAAACGTTAACTCTTAATTATTAGACAAGTGTCAATATAATTAATTATCAATGAACTTTCTACCAAAGGTATTACCTACCTAGTACTGAAATACAGCTAAATTAATGATATTTTTAAACGAAACGAAGTAATATCTAACTAAATAAACTAAACCTAGAATACTAGAAAAGTACTTACTTATAAACACGAACGCGATTCGAAATACTGCCTAACTGTAAATTAATCCTAGAAAACTAAGAGCACTACATAACTAACAATTAAATAAAGTATTCGATTACAACTTCTTTTAAATCTAATAATTAAGTAATAATCAGCAATTCGTCACTAATCATAAAATTCCTAACCTATTCAAATCTTCGAATTGTTATAATAACAACCTGCTAATTAACCTTAGCAAACCTCACGAAATAATAGGCGAAATCAACGAAATGCAAACAATTCTTCCTAATCCCTAGCAAACGCTTTCAAGGGCAGTAGAAGAATGTCGTAAACGACTGTAACGCGGCGGTTGCCATTTCGCCATATAAGGTTATCGGAAAAACAAAACGTAAGCGCGTTTTAAAATACAGTCAGCGCCATTTGGCAACGTGTGCGGGTATCACTGCCACTCTTACTCCAATGCATTATATTTTGACCAAATTTTGAGAGAAATTAATATTTTAGTGTAATTTGTTTATTTAATTTGTGTAATGTTCGAGTAGAATAAAGTTAATCGTTCGACTATTTCTTCTTGTAAACTTGTAAGTATAAGTATAAAAGCCAGTCTAGTCTTATCCAGAGTTTTTCTTTAATTTTATTTATATGCGTATTAAAAGCAGAAGGGGAGGCATTCGCCCAGCAGCGGGACGCTATAGGCTAGATTAAATTAGGAGATGTGTCCCACTACGCTGGATTTTTGCAATGACAGTCGATTTTTTTATGTACTAATAGTAGAAGGGGGCATTACCATATCTCTAATACAACTGAGACCAGCTGAGGGTATTTCATCAGATACTTCAGACCTTCGATTTTTGACATCAAATGAAACGGCCCACCAAGTTGAATATTTTTTGTAAAGACGGTATGTCGATCTCTTCTAATAGTTTGGTTGGGCTCTTGTGTTTTCTAATCAGGGTCACCAGGTACTCCAGATCTTCGATTATTCTAGTTTTTATAGTTTTCCCTTTATGTGGCCATTAAACCCTAACTCTGTACCAAATATCAGCTCTCTGAGTTTATGGGAAGTACTAGTTCTATTCTGATGATCACGAGTGAGTGAGTGAGTGTCATAAATGCGAAACTTTGCTTTCGCTTAACTTTGGAACTAAATGACCTACAGACTTGAAATTTTGAATTTTAAGTATGTGATTTTAGCTTACTGGATGACGAAAATTTCTGCGTTCTGGTCTTATCCAGAGGTTCCCAAATAGGGGCCTGAAAATGCGGCGAAATGGTTCCAGTAAAGGATGGTACGGCAGTGTTTGCTTTGCGCTCGACTTGGCGGGGGCACTGCCGTGCCTCCCGATAGTTGTAAAATGTAAGATCATTTTGGAGTGTTTTAAATTAAAATAAAGAAGTCTAATATTGTTGCGAGCTAGTATTAGGCAACCCTCAAACACACAAACACCGCAAGCACTGTATATTCTCCATGGACCGGGAAGCTTCTGGCAATTACTGGAGGATGAGTCATCCTTTTTAATTCACGGTATAAATAAGACTGATGTTGAAGTACAGAGTTAGTCTATATCAGAATGTCGAATATAAATTATATGGTGTAAAGTTAAATAGTTGAGTTTTTGGAAGTCCAAGAGTATACATAAATGTTATATGATGTGTCTAATGTACATGCAACTTGAGAATACATAAATAGACAAAAATGTAATAAATAATAGTCGTGTTAGTGTTGTTAATGGACCTATGGTAAAGAAGTTAGTTTAAGAAGATATTAGTGCTTGTAAATTCATTAGTGTAATAGTGCTTCATTGTTAATTGGACTAAAAACATCTATAAATAAGGCATACATTGTTAATTAGACTTGTGAACAGTAAGTAATAAAGACTCCTGTTATTACTTGTTTTAAATTAGTGAAACGCGTTAGTCTTAGCCCTCTACAATATTAATTCTGTAGTGAAAATTAAAACCGTATCATCGTAATATAAATACTTGAGGAGTAACTAATTGTAGCTACCTTAGAAACGACTGAAGTTTATGCCTCCTGGAATCGATTCAGCTATGTTTACCAGTTCCTAATGAAAATTCAAGGAGTATGTTAGTAATCTGAATGTTTCGAAACTAACATTCCCTTCTTTAACACTAAGTTGCCAATACTCAAGGAAATCGTTCTTCTTAAAAGTAAAATTTACCTACTTAGTAGGATGAATTTACAAATACTATCGACTACTCACATTAATCAAGTTTGAAAAAAAATCATATTGCAGTTAGCCAATTTGCGAGATTAATGTTTTAAATTTAGTCTGATTTGGTCCTAATACTTGCTGATTTATTAAATATATTGACTGACGAACCGTTTGTTGATATTAAGATTACCTCAATTTGCTAAAGTATTCTTAATACCTAATATTGAAAATAACTTTAATGTCACAAAAATTCTTACACAGAATGACCTCTACCAACGTCAGTGCCACGAAGTCGTACCGCTCCAGGGCTAATATTTGCTTGGAACAGCTGTATTCCATTATGTCTTTGTAAAAATAATTACTCATAATAAAATTAAACAAACATTAATATCAGAAGTATGTAACGTTAGTGTGTTAATTAAACAAACATTAATTAATAGAAAAGAATTTATTAATTTCAGTTAGTTAAATGGATTTTAATACTTAAATACTTTGAAAACTTTATAAAATCTTTGGTGGTTTAATTACAGGACAATTTCATTACAATATAAAAGCAAAATACAGAAATAAACAGTGTAGCGCATTGCATTAAGCTAACAATAAAATAGATATGAAGAAAGAAAGGGTAAAAGAGAGGGATGGGATCTAGATAAACTTAATGATAGTGAGGTATAAGAGAAATATGAACAAATATTAGATAATACGATCAAAAAGATAGCTATACGAGGGAACCTAGAAAATAGATGGAAAGAAATAAAAAGGGCTGTGCATAATACAGGCACACAGACTATAGGTAAGAAAAAAAGAAGCGAGAAAACCCTGGATAACGAAGGTGATATTAGATTTAATAAAGAATAGAAGAAAGCTTAAACCTTTTAGAGAATTGAATAGTGAAAGTAAGCAAAAATATAAAAGAGTTAGAAATAAGATAGTACATGAGTGTAGAAAAGCTAGAAATAAATGGATGTAGGGGAATTGTAAAGGAATACAAGAATTAGTTGAGAGTAGGTAAGACAGGCAGGGCTTACAGAGCAGTTAAAAATCTTTTTCGGGGAAGATAGCAAAAAATATAATGATATTAAAGATGAGAATAATGAATTTCTAATAAATAAAGTTGAGGTAGAAGATTGATGGAAAAGATATTTAGAAGATTTATATAAAGAAGACGATGTGGATCAGTTAAAGAACTATCAAGAAGAGGATGTAGAAATAGGGTTCTCAATATTAAGAGAGGAATTTGATAGAGTTGTTAGGGATCTTAAACTAAATAAAGCGCCGAGGATAGACGATACACCCCCAGAATTAATAAAATATGCAAGTCAGAAAGCTTTAGACAGATTATATGAACTAGTAAAAGTAATATATGATACAGGTGAGGTCTCAATAGATTTCGAAAACAATATTATTATCCCAATCCCAAAAAAGACAGCAGCTGATAGGTGTGAGAATTTTAAAACGGTTAGATTAACTTTCCACGCTTCCAAAATACTAATAATAATAATTAAAAATAGAGTAGAAGCTTTGACTGAGAATTATTTAGACGAAGACCAATATGGTTTCGTAAAGACCGAAGCACTAGAGAACCAATACAAATGATTAGGGTAATTATCGAAAAAAGGTTACAAAAAATAAAAAAACTTCTTTCGCGTTTGTAGATTTAGAAAAAGCATTTGATAGGGTTAATTGGATTGTTATGTTCAGGGTTTTGCGAAAAATAGAAATCTCTCATAGGCATAGAAAAATTATTTACAGTATATATAAAAACCAAAGCGTAGTAATTAGATTTGATGAAATAGTACAGGAAGCTAAGATTAGAAATGGTGCTAGACAGGGCTGCATACTATCTCCCTTGATTTTTAATGTTTATTTTGAGCAAGCTTTAAACATAGCTAGAGAGAGAAAAGTGTACAGAGACAGAAAATAGACATGTTATGTTTTGCAGATGATATAGCCATTATAGTCTAGAAAAGAGTTAGGAGAGTTTTTAAATATTTTAGATGAGATACTACAGAGTAACTGCAGTATGAGAATTAACTCAGAAAAGACAAAGATAATGACAAGTGAGTTACAGCCGAGTTCTAAACAAAAATTAAAAATAGGTAGTATAGAGTTAGAGGTAGTAGATGAATTTTGCTATTTAGGTAGTATAATTACAAAGAACGGACGTAGCAGAAGGGATGTAGTAGCTAGAATAGCTCAAGCTAGAAAAATGTTTTTAAAAAGAAGGACTTACTAATAGCTAACACTATTAGTTTAGATAATAGAAAAAGTTTCTTAAAGTCATACGTAAGGAATGCTCTATTATACGGTAGTGATACTTAGACAATTAATGAGGTAGACAAGAAAAAGATAGAAGCTTTTGAAACTTATAGGAGAATGTTAAAGATCAGTTGGACAGATAGAGTAACAAATGAGAAAGTTTATAGAAGAATAGGTGAGGAACCCTGTATGCGGAAACAATTAAAGGTCAGGAGAGATAGAATGATAAGGCGCCCATTAAGACATAAGGGTCTAATTAGTAAGGTCTTAGATTACAGACTACCAAACAAAAATAGAGTAGGAAGACATAGACAAAGCTATATTAGTCAAATTATTAGAGATTTAGGTTGTGACGGGTATGCAGACCTTTTTAGACTATCTCAGAATAGAAAAGAATTTAGAGTTGCGTCAAACCGACCTTAAGTAAGTTTAGAAAAAAAATTAATAAAAATCAGTTAACTAAATGTCACCATGACATAACTCACATTTAGTTAGCGGTCTGGCATGTTGGCAGCGATTCGTTGCTCAAGCCATACCATAACCTATAATTTAACACTTTTCTTTTTTGAAGGGGATAACTAGGTAATATTTCATTTCCTTATAAATGGGAATCATGTAAACATGTTGGAGTTCTTTAACAACCATCAGGTTGCTAATATCTATTTAGAGCCAAGTAGATAAGAAAAAGATAGAAGAGTATATGGAGACCTAGACCAAGCTATATTAGTCAAATTATGAGAAATTTAGGTTATGAAGAGTATGTAGAACTTTTTAGATTGACACAGAATAGAAGAGAAGTTAGAGCTGCGTCAAACCGACCTTAAGCAAGGTCGAAAACAAGATTATGATGATGAAGAAAGAAAATTTAATTTTGAAGAGAAAATATATGGGCGCGCTTCTATACAAGATTTTGTAAATAATTATTCTTAATTAAACATTATATTTCAAATAGAGTTTCTATAAAAATAATTTAGATAGTAAAGTTCAGCATTACCTTTTTAAATACATTATATGATAAGAATGTATGACGACCACATTATTAAACCACAAAACAGACATTGCAATATAAGGAAACACTGCGTATACATTTACCACAGATAAATGCATAGTATATACTGTGGCGTAAGAACTTGTGTAGTACTCAAAGATTGAACCCGATACATTTTATTAACTTGAAGCTGACCGTAATTAATATTATTTACAGTGGAATCAAATTAGATTTGCTGGACCCAACGGAAAAGAAATAAAATCACATATGTGAATTTGTGATACGAGAACATCACAAGATGTAGTGATATAAAAACGTAATATGGCGGTGACCTGTGAGGTTAGGGGTCGATAAGTTTTGGAAAGTAAGCATGTAGTAAGAAAAATTACTAGTTGAAGGTAACGCAGCTGCAAGAAAAATAAAGAAAGAGGAATGTCTCGCAGAGACAAAGAAAATGGGAATTTTCTATCGCACTAAGCGAGATATTTTTCATGCTACCATGGGTGGAGTATTGTCGTTATGGCAGTTTAGAGAGAGTGGAACTGGAATTGTTCATTCGGCTATTAAGTTGAAATTTTAGATTATATTGTAGCTGTCGTTCAAAATTATTAACAAAATGGAAAGTTTGTGTGGTTTGGGTATTCTGAACCTCATAACATGTGAACCGAACTCTAAGTAATATTGTAACGGGCTACTACTACCGCGTTTCTTTAATTTAAAACAAGTAATAATAATGGTCTTTATTACTCACTGTTCACAAGTCTAATTAACAGTATATGCCTTATTTATAGATGTTTTCAGTCCACTTAACAATGAAGCACTATTACACTAATGAATTTACAAGCACTAATATCTTCTTAAACTAACTTCTTTACCCTAGGTCCAATAACCACACTAACACAACTATTTGTTTATACACTTCTATTTATTTATGTATACTGCAAGCTGCATGCACATTAGACACAGCATATCATTTATGTATATATTCTAAAAACTCAACTACGTTTACTTTACAACGATATAATTTATATTAGACATTCAAGAATAGACTAACTCTTACATTCATAAGCGGCCTTATATATACCCTGCATTAAGATATGACTCATTATCTAGAACTTTGTAGAAGGATTCTCGAATGCTGAAGAATACGCTGTGCCCCGGGCGTTTGTATGTTTGACGGGTTGCCTAATAGTGGATCGCAACAATATTATAAGCTTGCGGGTTTCTTTCCAATTTATATGTGAGTGTTCGACGTAAACGTGGTTGGTATTTTATCACGCATGACATTAATTGAACATAACTGATTAACTTTTATTAATAATTGATATACCGACCAAACAAGTGATGATTAAATTTACTTAGTTTAAAATATTAGGAAATATATGGGTATTGATATTAATGTATTTTGGAAAGGACATTGAACAAACTATTAAGAACTGGTATTATACTACTTTTTGTTTATTATGAACGACATTTCCAATAATTGGTATTTATGAATGTCTTATAATTAAATATGAAAACAGGAAAAATTGGAATGGCGAATAGCTTGGTCGATAGCCTATATTTAATATTTTTTTTGTTAGAATTTATTTGAGCAATGCCTGGCCAGATTTGAGGTTAAAAAATTGTTTCTTTGATAAGAAAAATTTATAATTTTATTGACATTATTTTATGTGAATAGAGTTTAAGTCTACATTAAACTTTTATACGAACTCATTTGGGAAATTGGTAGAGTCGGTGACTTGCAAAGGATATCCAGCTACTCCAGAGTTGGAACCTTAACGGAAAGTATTTTATTTTACAAGTTTATTAAATTATGACAGAGTTAATGTGGCAAGGTATTTTTTGAACAAAGTAACCATGAGATGATAAAATTTATGCGGAATACCCATCTTCCGTATAAAAATAACATTAAAAGAATTACTATTACAGATGATTTGGCGCTCCTTCATTTTTGTAAGGGTAGAAAAATCTTCCAGGGTAAATAAATGTTAACGTAGCGTAGAATTTTTGTATTTAAGTCACGTTATTTATTATTTTTGTATTTTTTTGGTATTTTGTTTTCATTTCGAATGGACCTGCACCTTGCCAAAGTTCTATACTACTAGAACAGGTGAAATGGTTTGTGTGTTCTAATGAGCTAAAGCCAAACTACAGGTCCAACCAAAGTAGTAGGGTCGTTAGTGAGGAACCAGACTAAGACAAGTCCCCAAAATAGGGCAGCGGCTCTTTCGTTAATTAGATTGGCAGATACTGTACGGGTTGGTATGGTAGTCTAAGACACACTACCGCGATGTAGAAGACAACGGGAAACCACCACATTACCTCCCAAGTACACAGCGTACCTAAATTATAATAAAATGATGGCATTCTCTGGGGTAAAAGATTCCGGAGTTAAAATCGTCCATCATTCGGATTTACGGAAGGGGACTACTTCGGAGGATGCGAACGGAAAGTTAAGAATAAGAGTCAGGAACATTTTGCGAGTCGGAGCGTGGAATGTTAAAAGTATGAAGCAAGTAGGTAAGCTAGAGAACCTAAACATCGAAATAGGTTATCATTAGACATAGTAGGGATCAGCGAAGTTCGCTGGCCAGAGGCGGGGAATTTTTAGAATGGACACTTCATACATGAGTAGAGGAAGGAAATTTGGGTGTGGGGATAATTATGCGGAAAAAGATAGGATACTGGTATTATATCAATTCCTAAAACAGGGAGTTTTTTACCACTAATACCAATTTTTGCAGGCCTAAGTACCCTTAGTTCTCTTACTGGAGGTGCGGCGGCTGTTGCAAAAGCAATTTCAGATACTAAAATAGCTAAGGAACAACTAGCGGAGAAACAACGTCATAACAGGGCAATAGAAGACATTGCAGTCGGAAACGGCATGTACATCAAACCTTATAAAAAAGGTTTTGGTCTTTTTTAGCCCCTGCAAAACCTCAAAGGAATGCAACTTGATTTTACCGAATCGAGCACTAAGCAATGTAGAATTAATAGAGTTTGTTAAGCAATTAGAAGTAACATATTTCCGTGGAGTGTTTATGAGAAACAATCTCCCCAAGAAAGTTAATTTAAAAGAATGTGGTATAATTAATTTAGATGGAATAGAAGGTTTAGGCACGCATTGAATCTCTTATAAAAAGTACGGTAGTAGCGCTATTTACTATGACAGCTACGGAAACCTGCGACCGCGACCTGCGACCGCAGAGTTGATAAGTTATTTGAATAGCGGGGGTAAATGTAAAATTCTTTATAACATTTACCAAGAACAATCGTACGGTACTGTGTTTTGCGGACATTTATGCTTACAATTTCTTAGCAGCACATAGAACTGCGTATGAAGTTGTCATGTCGTACACTTTTACTCTAACGGGGAACACTTCAGTTCTAAAAGTTCTAAAATTATGCAATACAATAATAACCTTATTTAACCGATTTAGAATTAGAATTTCCTCGTATAGAATTATTTATTGCTAGTCTTATTAAATGGTCCGGAAATATTTATGCGCAATGTCGGAGATGCTATAGCAATTTGTCTTATTAAAATTAAAAGGTGTTATAATGCTATAGCAGAATAGCTTTATATATAACTATACAGATAAGGAAAATGTATTAGTACTAGAATTAAATAAAACATGCATCATTCACTCATTGACTATGCTAGATAGTTCAGTGGTTAGGGTATCCGCGTAGCATGCTGGACGCCCCGGTTCACTCCTAGGTGGCGTTGTTTTTTTCGATTCACAGGGTATGTTGACGGATGACAAACCTTAAACGATAAATATGGTCGACAAGATGGTGTAATGACGTATGACAGTAAATAAAGTACAGCATGATTTACTATAATTATATACAGGGCTGTTGTAAAATTGCATTTAATTATACAATTTGTCAAAAGTTGTATACAGGTGGATGAGTAAAAATTGTGACGTACTTAAAAATGGCGTAGATGTCAAAGTGACAGTTATGGCAAAAACAAAAGTCAGAGGATGTGTCAAAAGTGACAATTGCTACGTCAGGAGGCGGAGTTATGCGATGTCCATTAGTGTGACCTCAGAGTGAAGGTGGAGTTTGACGTCTGAAAAGTGGTAGGGTAAATGGGCGGAGTCATCAACCAATCATAACGTAGCGGAGTTGTTTGGACGGAGCCATCGACCAATTAGAAAAGTGGTGGAGTTGTTGGGGCGGGGCTACAGACCTATCAGAACGCATTACATGTGATTTTTCAATGCTCCACCCGAAGGTACTACATTGGCCTATCAGAACGCAGCGGAATTGTTTGGACGGAGAAAATCTGAAAAGTGGTAGGGTTGTTGGGGCGGGGCTACAAACCAATCAGAAAACAGGGGGTGGGGCTTAGGGCAGAACCATCGACCAATCAGAACGTAGGATTCCACGGACTATATGGGGGCCCCATCTACTACTGAATCTAGGCGAAATAGGATACAAAATTAAAAAACAATAGAAGGGAAACCGAGCTGTACACCTGCTGTGTGAGAATTTCAAGGAACTGTGTATGCTAGTTCAGAATATAAATAGGTGCAGGTACGTGTACATCCAGTTTTGAGACGGAAAACCTAATGACGAAAAAAATAAGCGCAGATAAATCTCATGATTATTATAAACACCTGTGTTGGTTGTGAAATATCTGCAACTAACGTTGACTGTGAGAAAAGATATATTGGAAAAAATATTAAATCGCTAAATGTTTAAGGGACCCTTGGCAGCTACAGGCTGCTTACCCCCCTTCATAACCTTATATGTAATTTTCTAATGCTCCGCCGGAAGGTACTACTAGTGGTCAGAAAGCGAGTTTTATTTTTACCTTAAAAATTTTGCCTAACCCTTGCGTGCGTGACAACACTCACACACGAGACCTCTATTTTACCTCTCATCCGAACGCAAGCGTATTTTTGTGAAAAATGCTCGCCTAACATTTTTCAAGCGGACCGTGTCAGGATTCGAACCCGAGACCTTGGACGTAGTAGTCACACGCATACCAACTACACCACGGAGCCGCCTCCTACTTCACAACCACTGAATGTCGGAGAAATAAGGTATATAATTGTAAAACAATAGAAGGGGACCGAACTGCATCTAACAAGAAAGAACAGCGCCTATAATAAAAGACAACAAACATAGAACAAGAAGTGAATTGTTGAAAACATATGTGTGGAGCACAGCACAGTATGCCTATAAAATACGGGCAGTGTGAAATGCAGACAGAAAAACGGTAGCAGCCTTTTGAAATGCTGTACTTCAAAGTTATGAGGATGATATCATGGATAGACAAAGGTAATAACAAATAGGTTATAGAAATAGTAAGGGAGCAAGGATATCTGTGGAAAAAAATAGGAGAAATAGAAGGGCAGAATACGTTTTAAGGCTTTTTGGAGAATAGTATGGGGTATATTTCAAGCAGAGAGAGACAAAAAGAGGTAGAGCTAGATCTAGATCAGATAGTGATAGATGCAGAGTGTGCAAATTTCAGAGAAATTTGTGGGTTAGTTCAGAATAGGAAACAATGATGGTACGCGTCTAACCAGTTCCAGGACTGAAGACCTAATTATGATGATGTTTTTTGTTTATTTTTCGTTATTTTCTTTTTTGTCTATCCATAGGAACCGACTTCCGTAACACTGCAGTTAGGGGATTCTCCACCCTTCGGGGCAAATCAAAATTAGTAAACTTCATACACATTTTACCCGTAAAAAAAGATAATAATCTAATGTATATTAAATATAGCTAGTAATAAAAATCGCGATTTTACACTTCGTATAATTTAGAACAAGTACCGACATATTTTAGTAAATTGTTAACATAAGAAAGTGTATCCGTAAAGATTGACACGAGTTTAAGGAAATCGAAACTATAGTGAATTATCTCAATAAAAATAAACTTGTAAATTTACAGTTATAAAACTTTCTTAGCTAACATAAACTACCCCGCTTTGAAAAGTATGAAAAAGAGTTGATCGTGGACCTAAACAGAATAACATTAAACTTAAAATACGATAGCTCTTTTAGACGCACAATCCCCATCGACGAGACAAAAATTGTGTAATCTCTTAGAACATTATAACTTAAAAATACCGACGTATCATAATAGAGGGAAGATTCAAGCTTTTGATATTCAGTGAAGGAGCTTCGAGTTTAACAAGTAACCGTCGCCGAACGGATTAAAGGATGAGTAATTCTAGTGACGGTAGTTAAGATTTAGGAGTGTTATAGAAACAAGTGTTCAAACACAAAAAAATCGCGGATTTAAAAATTACCGCTACGACTGAAAGTGCTCCTGTGGCGGATGTTTTCCTGTAGCACAAAGTAGGATTATTTGATTACCTACAATCCAATTTTTGTACTGCACCACAAGATCGCTTGAACTTTATACATGATCAACAAAGCTGTGAGTCATTTAATTGTTGCATTCCGCCAGCTGTTGTATATTTAATAACCGATTGTATGGAAATTGTTTCTATAAGAGGACATTCACGTTGGTGCACGCTTAGTCAAAAGTGTATTATAAACAGAAAATTCTAATATAAAGAAGCACGACAATTGTATCTACATAAATCACGTGTGAATAGATTTAATTAATAAATTTAAAATACCCCTTTTTTTTAGATGCACGCATATTTAGCCAATTAGGAATATAGTATAGATTTTTGTTTTTTTGTGCTTATTAAATACCGTGGTATTCAGATTTGAATTTTTACATTTTATATTTATTAAGTTTTATAAATTTAAAAAATTTAACTGCAAAACTTCCAAGAAAATAAAAAATTATTATTAATTAAAACCAAATCATATTAGAATCAATTACATTTTTGTATTAAATTTTGTAAAAACGTTACGTAGTTGTGAGTTAATAAAGATCAGAAGTTAGAAAAAAACAAGAAAAGCTTGCACAGAATTAGGAGAAAAATTACATTACACAAAAAACGAATTATGGCAAAAATTAACAAGAACAATAGCTAATGTACGAGGTACGTAGTGGAAACTGCGAAATAAATTCACTTAAGTTGAAAGTAAAATTAAATAATATATGATTGGAGTGCACACGAACGGAAAGTGGATTAGGACAAGCGTAATACTTTACATGTGATTTTCCGATGCTCCACCCGAAGGTACTACATTGGCCAAGAAGCGAGTTTTTTTTCACCTGAAAAATTTGGAATTTTGCCGAACCCTTGCTGTTCCAAGCAAGGTAAGGATCTTTAACGTGCGTGACAACACTCACACACGGGATCTCCATTTTACCTCTCATCCGAACGAGGGTGTATTTTTGTGAGAAATGCTCGCCTAACATTTTTCAAGCGGACGGTGTCGGGATTCGAACCCAGGACTTTGGGCGTAGTAGTCACACACACACCACTACGCCACGGAGCCGCCGCAAGGGTAATACTATCAAAAGATCAAGTGGATAGTTTAGGTTTAAGGCGATACAAGTTTCTAGAGAGAGTGTTTCATACATAAGGAATGAGTTATTGGAGCACTTTTCTAAATTTTATGAGGAGTTTTTAAAAATTATCTGAAAATAATCTTACAAATAGTACTGGATAACGTATAAAAATTAAACAAGGTACCAGCGATGTTGAAAGGTAATGCTGAAATTTAGATTAGTCCGATAGAGTGAGAGAGGCGATTATTAGTTTATTTGATAATAAATTTTTGAATTGTTATTTAGTGATTTAGGAGGAAATTTAGTATAGCGGAATAGCTTACGCTTTTGATGACAGGCAAGTCATAAAATAGTTAGCGAATCATTTTGAGCCTGAGGTAAGACAATACGAGGGTAAGGTGAAAAGTTCTCGGTCTACACTGAAAGACTGCAATTTTCAATAAAAAAATGATTTTATTTTTCGACATAATCCTCCTTAATTTCAACACACTTGGTCCAGCGTTTGTCCAACATCAGTATTCATTCCCGGAAGTGAGAGTCTGGAAAGCTGTGAAAATATTCGTTTATCGCCCTCTCAACTTCTTCATTGGACATGAAGCGCTTCCCAGAAAAATATTTCCTCAAGTTTGGGAACAGATAGAAGTTTGAGGACGCCAAATCAGGAGAACAGGGGGGATGGCCGAGCAAGTCGTATCTCAAATCCGTCAATTTTCCCATCGTCAGCGCACCCTTGTATGCAGGTGCGTTGTTTTAGTGAAAGATGATTTGTTCTTCTTCAAGCCAGGCCTCTTCTCGTGAATTTTGGTATCTAGCTGGCCAAGAATGGTGGAATAATATTGGCTTGTAATTGTGCTATTTTCAAGGTGATCTATTAACAGGATCTCTTTCGCAGCCCAAAACACACTGGCAGATGCGATCGACTTCGCTTTCTTTGGCGCTGAACAGATTCCACCCACTGGTTCGACTGCTGTTTCGTTTCTGGCGTGTAATGGTGGACCCATGTCGTATCCATAGTGACAAATCGCCGCACAAAATCACTCGGATCCTTATTGAACCGGGCCAAACATCGCTGCGAAACTCGCTTTCGAATTTGCTTTTGATCGGCATTCAGCAAATGCGGCACCCATCTTGCGCAGAGCGTTCGCATCCCTAACTCTCTGTGTAGGACGCTTCGCACTCTTTCGTCCGATATCCCTACAGCCTCAGCTATCTCCTTCACTTTCACTCGCCTATCGTCCAACACGATATTATGCACTTTTTCTATCGTTTCCGGTGTAGTTGCGGTTTTTCGTCGTCCTTCACGTGGGTCATCTTCGAGAGTCGTACGACCACGTTTATGTTCAGCTGCCCACTTTTTAACGGTTGACAGTGAAGGGGCAGAGTCTCAGTAAACTTTTGTCAACTTCGGATGAATTTCCTGAAGGATTAATCCGTCCAAAACGAAGAATTCTATGACCGCACTAGATTCAAGTTTATCCATCTTAAGGAAACACGCATAAGACGCCTGCTTGAAAAAATTCATGTAAACAAACTATTTGAGATAGCAAGTTGAAACGTGTCATACGAACTAATGACATTTGCACGTAGGCGGGAAGCACAAATTTTTGCTGATTGGAGCGCCATCTCTGTATCAGGCCGAGAACTTTTCACTTTACCCTCGTATGTCACGCTCCATTATATTGTAGGCAGGGATATTTTCTTGGAATATTTGCAGCTGTATGATGATATGATGGTGAAGTGAACAGCATCCTCGAAATAGGAAGTTCAACACAGTAAGACTGATGAACGCAAACCAAACTTCATGCGAAATAATAATTTCATTGGAATAGTAGGAAATATTCATATTCCAACAACCGTAATGTGATACATCGGTGAATTAACGAAGGGGTGGTATTACGCCCCGACCTGAAACTATAGATGCAGGAATACTATAACTAATACGAATAGAAACATGGAAAGAAAAGTTAAGAGTTAATGTCGTTGAGGAACGAGGGCCAGTAGTATACGAGAAGAAGTGTAGAAACGAAAAGTTCAGTGAGGGTCAATATTTTTAAAGACAGACAAACGAAGTATTAAATTTTACTACAACCAGTTCGGGCATTCACAGGAATTAATTCAGAGCAACTCAGAAAAAATAAGAGGAACTAACAATAATGTTTATAATTGAAATAATTTTAGAAGAAAGAATGGTAAGCGATTAATGGATACAGGTTCCAAAACTTTCTTAGTAACAAACAAATCTATGTAGGGATAAAGGGCGGACATTTTGAAGGATAAGGTAATAAATATATGGTACTCTGGGAAAATTAAACAGATTGTGGAAAACCTGTTAATGAAGCACACAGAATTAAAAAACAGCAAGGTTAACGACAAAGTTAAGAATATGTTGGAAACAGCAACAATAGAGATGTTTTCAGCGTACCTGGATGGAGTGAAGAAACAAGAATTTTGTTCATTGGAAATCGAAGAAAGGAAACATTCAACAAATGATTGTAAATATGAATTTAAGAGGGTCCCGTACGGTTTGTCTTATTTTGCAGCAGCCCTTGTCAAGTTCATGTGGATTCTATTGAAATTGTATGGATTTTTTGTATCATATTAGTTAGTTATATCTATTTGCAGAAAATGCAGGAGGAGAGAAGGCGAAAGTTTAAAAATTATCCAAGTGTGACAAGATGCTTGTTCATTTCGACAGATTTTCGGAGAGCGGAGGCAGGAGTGTTATATTAGTCATACTCATTGTAGTACACCATTCTAATCAAGTGTTGCACAAAAAACCAGTATCTATAAATCTCAGTTATATAACAAGCCAGTGTGTACATTTTATTCCATTATGATTATTTAAAGTTCAAAAACTCTATTAAAACACACCAGGAATAAATTGATCAAGTAGATACATTTGAAAATTAAATATATAGTTTCGTTAGAAGCAACTTTTAGAACTTTTCACATGCCCACATTAATTAGCTACGAGAATTAAAACTCCAGAGATTTAAAAATTCTCAGTAGAGTTTTATAATGAGAAATATAGTCTATCCGTCGAATCAATGCTATGACGTCAAAAATAATAATCCAAGTAGACAAATTCTAAATGCTAATTTGTATGAAAAGATATAGTAAGTTGACATAACATTTTAGAGCATTCTGATTTTTACGATTGGCATGATAATGCACTGATGCTAAGCCTGGCCTGATCATCTCATATACTAGTAGAGGGACGAAGTCGAAGCTAGACCCTCCACCAGCATAACTTCCACTAATCGTTTTTTAATGGGTTTTCTCATTAGCACTAATCGCGTGATAACGGGTGATAACTGCATTTACCTTTTATAGGATCGTAGTGGAACATGTGCTGTGGTAACCGGAATCTTCGGAAAAAGACACTCTCCTAAACATTTGTGCTAGCGATAGTGCCACGGTTACATCATCGACGTATTGATCGGGGTGACATGTAATTATTTCCAGCCTGTATGATAATTTGCATTGGTGCAATCATCAAATAGATAATGACTTGCTCGGAATTCACTTTCTATTAAAATTGTATGTTTCTTCATCCGTCAACTCGATATTTCCTCCAGGATCTATATTTATTGCACTACCGATAAACGCCCCGTAAAATGCCGAAAAGCCTTGACTATTCAACCCTTGCAGCTTGTAGCTTATTACTTCACTCATCTTGAATATCTAAAAGACTTCACTTTGTTCTAAATAATAACATTTCGTCCTTTTGTAATTTCCAAGTTAAAGGTTTTCTCTTCTTGAAAATTGACTCCCATCCACACAAGTTTAATATTGGACGTGTCCACTACTAATTTCAATTTAAGTCCGTGATTTAGTTGTATTACAATCTCCTCGTCTTCATTAGATAATCCATTTAGTGAGACTTGATTTGCTTCTAGAGCAAATTCTCGAATTTTGAACTCGACTTGAAAGTTGCAGAAATTTGTCCAATCATTGTAACTGATTTTTACAGCATAATCTTTACATATGCCCGTGCAGCAAACAATTTGAAGCGTTGGTTCCAGACCGCCATGTAAATCCAGTCCAACCTGCAGATTGTGATGGTGTTGGTAACGTGGGAATCTACTTAAAGGGCAAAAACAGACTTACTTATTAATTTGTTTAGGTCTAACTGCTGCACAGGGATATCATCCACAACGTCAACACCGACAACGTCCATTATTTTAAATTTTGATGCCCGATTAACATGAAGATATTTCGCAAACTGAATTTTTAGCTTCACATTTCTGGTCTTGTATATTAGATGTAGGGCATGTGCGGATCAATTTTGAGTTTTTTTAAGTCAATCAACGGATTTAACTGATGGTATTAAATACACGTATTTACAGTAATAACCTAACCCAAGGCTTAAATAATTATATTATCGTAGGTTTTCCCCAAGTTTATCAATAACATACAAGTATTTGGAAAGTATACACAGACTCAAAATCCAACCTGAAGAGCATGACTGCGCACACGTGGTGACTACATGCCTACTGCATTAAATAACATTTTAGAATTTAAAAATTTGCATAAACAGTTGCGTGTATCATTTATTATTTATGCAGACTTTGAGTCTGTTTTGAAACCGATTAATTCAACCCTTCCTAACACCACTACATCGTTTACCAACAACACTCAACATCACAATCCATATAGTTTTGCGTATTACATCAAGTGTTCTTATGTTGATTCTTTAAGCAAATTCGAATTATACAGAGGATCTAATGCTTCAACAGTCTTTATGGAAATGCTTAAGGACGAGGCTCGTAGAATAGGAACTCTTTTAAAAACCTGTATTCCAATGAAACCTCTAACAACACTTGATGAATTGTTATTTCTTGAGGCTACAGACTGCAGGATTTGTAAAAGGCTCTTAGGAGATTATGAACGTGTTAGAGACCATTGCCATCTGACAGGAAACTTTCGTTTCACGGTACATTCTGAATGTAATATAAAATACAAAGTATCTAATTTTATTTCTACCGTGATGCATAATCTTAGCGGGTACGATTCACATTTTATAGTAAAAGAACTGGCATGTGATAAAAAAAATATTACGGTTATTCCCAATAACAAAGAAAAATATATTTCGTTTGCTAAAAATGTGCGATTATCTGACTCGGATACTGATGATGAAGAAGGCTATGAAGATGAATATAACGGTAAAGCTGATAAGTCATACATTCATTCAATTAAAATTTATAGATTCTCTTATATTTATGTCCTCTTCTTTAGATAAGTTAGCTCAAAATTTGAATTCAGATTAGTTTGCAGAAGTTCATCAATATTTTCCTGATGATAGAGAATTCGATTTAGTAACGAGAAAAAGTGTATTTCCTTATAACTATATCACAGATACTCATGTGCTTAACGAATCAGCATTACCGCCAAAAAGTGCTTTTTACAATAACTTGACATCGAGTAATATTACTTTTGCTCAATACGCCCATCTTCAAAACGTTTGGGAAGAATTTAATATTATAACACTCGGAGAGTAAGTATAGCGATCTGTATATAAAAACAGACGTGTTGTTGTTAACCGACGTTTTTGAAAACTTTCGTGATATCTGCATTTCTACATACGATTTGAACCCCAGCCACTACATTACTGCGCCAAGTTTAAGCTGGGATGCTATTCTCAAATACTCTGGAGTAAAACTGGAGCTGCTTACAGATATTGAGATGCATCGATTTCTCCGACAAGGTATACGTGGAGGTGTAACCCAGTGCTGTGGGCGGTATTTGAGGGCTAACAACCAGTACATGGATAGCTATGATCGTTATGCACCATCCAAATATTTGACCTACTTAGATGCGAACAATTTGTATGGTTGAGCTATGACCCAACATCTGCCCATAAACGGGTTTAACTGGTTAAACGATTAGTATGCTTCAAGAGCAAATTTTAAACATTTCCACAACCTCTGATAAGAGATACATTTTAGAGGTTGACCTAGATTATCCAGAACAGTTGCACGATAAGCACAGCTATCTCCCGTTTTGCCCCGAGAATATAAAGTCGCCCTACTACAAATCAAAAACATTTAAATTAATTGCAAATCTTGACAACAAAAAAAATGTCATACAATACCGCAGCCTACAACAGTGTTTGCGTAATGGTCTCATATTAAGTGCTGTGCATAGAGTGTTAGAGTTTGATCAGAACTCGTGGCTAAAATTGTATATTGATTTGAACACTGAACTACGTACACGTGGCAAAAACAAGTTTGAAAAAAAATTTTTTAAACAACTCGATTTTCAAAAAAAACATGCGAGTTGACTTTAAATTGTAAACCAATAGGCCTCTAATGGAAACAAATTGTGTGCGAACTCCTTAATATCTAAACCAAACTTTAATTCTCGAATGGTGTTAAGTGAAAATTTAATTGTTGTACAAATGAATCGAGTTAAGGTGTATTGTGATAAACCAATGTATAAATTTCATTACGAAACAATGAAACGTATATATGGCAAGAAAAATCCGACTTCTCCATACCAATACTGATCCCCTTATGTATTGCTTAGAAACCCTTGATTTTTACAAGTACGTGAGTGCTAACATAGGACATTTTGATACAAGTGACTACCCCCAAGACAAAAAGCATGGTATTCCCCTCGCGAACAAGAAAATGGTGGGTAAATTTAAAGATAAGTTTACCGGAGAGTTGGTATTAGAATTTGTGGGGATGCGACCAAAAAGTTATTGTATCTTTAGTGAAAAAGACATCAAAAAATTAAAGGGATAAGCAGAAATGTTGTTGCTAATGAAATCAGTGTAAATAATTTTATGGATGCTGTATGTATTTCAAGTAAACTTCTTATGCATACTATGACAACCATATGTAGTAGAAAACATGAAATCTACACCCAGCTCATACACAAAATAAGTTTGTCTGGTGATTACGATAAACCTTTTGTTATCCCCAATGGTACAGATACATATGCGTGGGGGCATAAAGTTATAGATAAGGTTTATTTTACGTAGTTTTAAGTTCTGTTTGTATAGCTGCTTTGTATATAATAGTTTGTAAGTTTGTATGTATTAGTTGTAAGGCTTTTCCCACCTCCCCACTCTTAGTCCTGACACCTTTTTATCCAGACGAACGTGTGTTACCTCTTCGTGGTGCTCGCTGGACAACTAAATATTTTCTTGAAAACTGTTTAGTTGGCTAACAACACAATCATTACTTTTAGACTAACACTATCAATAATAAAAGCTTAAGATTTGTTGAGTCTGAAACTGAAGTTTCGCTAAACCTCCTAATGAATTAATCTGTTCAAATACGGTACTTAATCAATGTTACTAGAATATTAATGAAAATATTTGAGATTGTGACAAATAAAAATTTAATTTGCAAACGTTTGCATTAGGTTTAATGAATTAATCTAATAGATTTATGTAAATATCGTCATAATTAGCGGAGAGAATTTGCAGATCCGGTGGTCCTGTGGAAGGATGCCGAGGTTCTGCGGAAAGATGCCGGACCTCGACTGTCCAGATAAGGGTGCCGAGAGCACGATCCATGCCCCAGAAGCTAAAAATGATTAGTTGAAGAAAACTATTGTGCGAATGTAAGATGACAATGTTATTTAATACTGTTACCAGATGTGCAAATATTAGCTAAATAAGGTTAGATGGCGCTGGCGGTAATGACATATGTGACGTATGAAAAAATGACAACATCGTTAATGAGTTTTCCAATTAAAAGACGATTAGTGCTAATAGTTTTTAATGAGAAAACCCATTAAAAAGCAATTAGTGCTGATTGGTTTTTAATGAGAAAACTCATTAAAAACAATTGGTGGTGAGTCCAGTTCCGACTTCCTCTCTCTACTCAAGAAAAACGAAGATGAGCTTATTTTTCAAGTTTTTTTATCTATAATAATAAGTATTTAACCATATTTAATTTACCTTTTCGCTTATTACTGTTATTAAATGTTGCTAACCGCTCCATGGAATCGCTTTCCCACTTTTTTATAACCTGTATAATTTACCTTATTATTATATGCTCACTTGCACAAATACTACTTACGGAATTAATGAATTCATCGTAATGTTGCTTCGCTTTTGTAAACTTCTTGCCAGGTGCTGACTGTTTATATATAAAATCAAACAAGTACCATATAGATGTTAATCTTGCTGATGATTCATGCCATATACTAAAAAATAATAAAGAAAAATTGAGTTTTTTTTTCACTTTATAGTTGTTACCTGTCTAGCCACGTTGCCATATCGTCAGTGCTGTCTGCCACATTCAAAAAGTTGCCTTTGATATACATTAATTATTTCACTTATTATTCACTGGGTATTTGGGTAAGAATGGTACGTATACGTTAATATTTAGTAGTACATTTTAAACTAAAATTTACGTGTTCAATTGTCAAGGGTTACTGAGCTACAGTCACTTAAATAAGCAACGTATGTACAGAAGAACAGAGTTCATTTTAAAGCAATGGTTGGAATACTCCTATGCCAAGCTCAATTTATTTTGATGTTTATAAAAATGTTTTATTTTGTGCTACGCAATGCTTTTGCACGCTCTTTTATTTTTGTAGCATTGTCCATAGTGTAAACAATTCGCTGTCCTACAAATGTTTGATTTAAACATTGTGTCACCAGACGGCTTTAACATTGGAATATCATGCTCGATTTTGTTGCCAAAGAAATATCCTTTAATAATGTGGGAAATTCATTTAGCAAAAATTGTAGGTGGCTACTATTAAATGCTACCGTAAATACATATACAATCAAATTATTGTTAATCATTCCACACCATATATTTACAGAGTGTCAAGTTTAGCAATGTTTTTTGAAGAGGTTCGCTGTGTTAAAGAATGTGTCCTTTTTTTTGACATCTCTGTTGACTGCTTGGAGAGAAAATAAATGATTAGAACGAGCCAGTTGAAAGGACTTTTTAGTATACATAAAAATACAAATGTTTATATTACAGGTAAGCGCACCATTAAAGATCAAACTTCACATTATGGCGACCGTTAACATTAGTAAGTTGAAAAAGAAAAGAGGAGTGGTGCGTTCCACTGTTGCTAAGACACCGCAAGTTTAAATATCGAGAATGATAGTAATGTAAGTTATGGTGTACGCGGAGCCGAGCTGCATGAGTCCACCAACGGATGGAGGAAGGGTTGGCGTTGGACGTCAGGGAGATATTAGATTCATTTTTGTTGGTGCTGACAGATGATTGATATATTATGAGTGAATAAAAGAAGAGTTTTTCGATCAAGCGTATTCCTTGTGTTTTATTCTGACTAAGAGTTAACATATCAGAAGTGGGATTAGATTGGAATAATATAGATAGCGATCTATTCACAAGCTCTGCATAAAAGTGAAATTTTTTTTTTGAATAATGGATTCGACAAATGAAACCAACAAAAATGGAAGGTGGTGTTAGGACGTTTCCTGAACTATCAGAAGAACCGTCCGTAAATGATTTTAAAACAATTATTAAACAACAAATGGCTGTACTGATTCCAATGGTGAAAACGATGGAGCAAAATCGTTCACACACAGAGCAGCTGTTTTGTAATGCTTTATAACAGAATCAGCAAATTCCGTCGAAAACAACGGATTTAAATTATCAGGTGATGCCGGATTTAAATAAGTCTATTTCAAGTTTTTGGGGTGAAATCGGCAGCGGAGCTATGGAATGGCTTAAACGTGTTAATAGTTGTGCATTTTTACATCGATGGCCTGTGAGGCTTTTAAACTGGAAATGGCGCGAATACATTTGAAAGGTTCGGCCAAAGATTGCTACGAAGTTCGTAGAATCAAGCTGACATCTTGGAATGCATGTGAAGCGGAATTTCGAGCGACATTTAACCTTGCTACGAGCACAACTAGTTTGTGGAAAAAGATGGCGCAATGAATACAAACAGATCGCGAAAATGTGCAGAGTTATTTTCACGCAAAATATAAATTGTGTGGTGTACTTAAATTACCTTTCACTGAAATAAAAGAGCAGATTGTGGTGGGGTTATATAATAAAGCACTTATTCCCGAGTTAATAACAAAACTACATCATAGCGAAAATGAACTTTTACACGATATAATCACTTTATATCGCACGACTGTCTTGCGACAGGAGAATCGTACCCGTACTAGTAACAAACATGAAGGATTCGGACAATACGAGCAGACAAATAGTGGGTTAAGAAATAAAGTTGAAGGAAATAGTAATGTACGATGTTATAATTGTGCTGAAAAAGGGCATGTTGTAACGTGCATTTTTATAGCTTAACATTTTACGCTTTTTCCCAATTAGTAAACACATTTCTGCAACTACTATCTCTATGTTTTATATTTATTAACTCGTTTGCGAATAATCCCTTTATATTATGTTACGCGATTATAGACTTTCACTCTCTACAATTCGATAGGGTTGTTTACTTGATCGAGATTGAAACACATCCTCAGGTGAATGCGTCGTATTATAATGAGTGGATTGCATCGTTCTTGTCTTGCCGTGGATATAAATTTTGTTCCTTATGTGGATATACAAGTCTAGATAAGAGACGATAAGACGTTGTAATAGCAACGAGTTGATATAAACAGATGAGAAGTTGCAGTTTTGTTCTTTGTTTCTATATATTAATTACGGTAAAAATATTGCTTTCCGTTTTGCTTTGAAAATAGTGAGAATTAATGCGGCATGAATTTTCGAATTGTTCATGAACAAGCACGACACGATTTTAGTTGTTTTTTTTGTGAACTAAAAGTTGTATATTAACTGTAGAGAGTGTAGTGCTAATTCCGATTGAAGTAGTATGGTTTATAGGCGAACGTGTTTGGTCGACGCACGTGTGTTTTAAGGACATTTGACGGACGGTTTTATTGCTTACGCGTGTTTTACTAATTGTTTTTCGGTTGAGTTTCTGTTGGGAATAAAAGTGGTAGAACTTGTTAAACTCGACCTGCACGCGTGTTCTACGGAAAATTTGAACGGACTTACTCTAGTGATACACGTGCTTTACTCATTGTGTTTTTTTGTTGGTGCTTTGTCTTTTGATATTTAAACTGTGTGTGCGATCTAGTTTCGCGGTCCTTTTCTTTTTTTATCAGAGTAGTGCATACTTTGGATTATCCAAATACAGTTGATACTGTAGTTACTGAATTTTCCAACCCCAAAGTATCTAAAATAGATCATTGCTTGCGCAAATTTCGTTATTTGCGAAATATAACCGATTACCGGTTTACAAAGGTATTGGTTGAAGTTTCTCACTGTTTTTTTGGATGTTTATGAAAATAATATACATTTGGTCCCAGTTGAAATTAAACTAGTGCTACAAAATATTTCGAAATTATTGTCTCAGGAAATAGAATTAACAAAAAATTTATCAATGCTACATAGTTCCGTCGCGTGATAATGTCTGCTGCTAACACCAGTGAAATACGTAGGTGTGATTAGGGTAACGTGTGATAAGTTCTATCAACACCCTCACAGTCAAGGGTGAAGTGCTGCGTTAGTGCCGGACATCGTGAATCCCACACTTCAATGGCAAGGAAGCGTTACTGAAGGACCTTTTGTAAGTTGAACTATTTCCTACTTGTTACTACTTTAAATATCTATCCGTTGTTTTGCCATATCTTTGTCGTTTTGATACCTTTTACAATAGAATTGCATGCTATTATTAAAAAAAAAAAAGAAAAATCAACAATACTGGACTACTCATATCAATTGTGTTTACCTATTTATCTTTTGTTAAAATTTTGTCTGATCTATGTTTAATTGGTGTGTGAGAAAACGTTTCTGCTACTCCCCAATATTACCTCACTTTGTACTAAAAATTTTTGTATTGCTTTTACCGTTGTTATATTATATAGATTATCTAAACAGTTTTTTTACACTCTACAAAGTACTGAACAATCTATGCTCGATCAGCATGCTATGCTTTTTCTTTATTTCAGGTTTGCAGGACTAATTTTTTTTTTATTACAGGTTTACTATTCTAATTTTACTGCAGGTATTGTTACTAACTCCTTACGGCCGCGTACATTGTATGTTGGTCTGCTTTCTACAACCCCCCCTAATCTCCGATTGAGCCCGGTAATTTCTTTTATTTTCTTGGTGTTACGTACGGCTACGAGCCAAGGTAGCATAAATTTGGCGCCCAACGTGGCTGCCTCGAAGTAACGTAACAATGTGTCTGAAAAGTGTACTAAAGTGAGTGAATCGAATGCTTGCTTTCGATGTAAACAAAGTGGACATTTTCGAAAGATTGTCCAGGGTGCGTCAATGATACTAAACAGCAAGATGGTATGGAAGGTGTTAAAAAGAATTAAACATTTGTTATGACATAGAGCAGCAACATAACATCAAATCGTTGGATAAATTTTTGCGTATAGTAAATGTAGACAAGCATTAGTAGACATGGGTAGTTCTATTTGTACAATGCTTGAAAATGTGGCTAAGTACTTTCCAAACGTACATCAAACCAAAGAGTAGTTATATGAATTTGGTGCACAAAGTCCAGTACTTAAGGCGAATATTTATGGATAAGCTGCCGTAAAAATAGATGATGTTAAATTACAGGAAATAAAATTTTACGTAGTGCCTAACACAGCGCAAAGAACAGATGTTATAGTGAGAAGATCGTTCACCGAACATCCAAGCGTTGCATATGTACGTGTTAATGATAAACCGGTATTTGGTCATAATTATGAATTCCCATTTAAAGACATTGATGTTGAAGAAATTTCCCGGCGTACACGTATTAAATGTGCGGAAGATAGTGTGCTTATAGCAAATCACATCAATTTTGTAAAAGTATAATACAATGACAGTACGATAACAGCACCAGTTACAAATGTTTTAGACGGGAACATTAAGCTAAATGAAAGAGACGTAATCGGGGTAGGGCGTCTACCTACGAATACAACCGTTGATTTATACAAAGCTGAAAAAAAAGTGAAAAAATCCAAATGTCTATGGAAATGCTAAATATGGATGTAAGCGTTGAAGAGGCTATTAAAATGGAATTATTGAAGTTATGTCAAGAATTTCGGGACTGTTTTGCGTTTAATTTAGCAGAATTGGGCTGTACAACTTTAATGAAAATGGGCATTCAAGATACAGGTGTACCTGTTCGTACTAAACCATACCGCACAAATGTGAAGGAAAGACAAATAATTGCAGATATTGTTGAAGAATGGAAAAAGGCAGGTATTGTAACGGAAACGAATTCTTCGTATTCGAGTTCAGTAGTTCTAATTTCCAAGAAAACGGGAGAACCGCGTCTTGTTATTGATTATCGTGCTTTAAATCGTCAGACAGTAAAATCAAATTATCTAATACCGACAGTGGACGAACATTTAGAAAATTTGAGCGGTAGCAAAATTTTTACGACGTTAGATTTAGCACACGGATATTTACAATTACCTCTAACCGAAGCCGCAAGAACAAAAACTTCATTTATTACTCCAGATACAACGGGGCAATTTGAAAGATTAGTTTATGGATTGACAACTGGCCCTTATGAATTCGGTCGATTAATGTCATTGGTGCTAGGACCTTTAAAAAACCATGTTACAATGTCATATTTAGATGATTTAATTGTGCCTGCGAAAAATTGGTGTGAAATGTTACAAAAATTAAGACAAATTTTTGAAGCTTTCAAACGCGCAAACTTAACACTAAAATTGAAAAAATGTCAATTTGGATTAGAGCGGATTGAATTTTTGAGTATGATAATATCTGGGAGAGGAATGTCTCCAGGATCAGATAAAACTAAAGCGATTAGAAATTTTGCAAGACCTAAAAATGTTTATGAAGTTCGGCGTTACTTGGGACTTACTTCGTATTGTTGCGAGCTACTATTAGGCAACCCGTCAAACACACAAGCGCCGTAGGCACTGTATATTCCCCAGGGACCGAGAATTTTCTGGTAATTACTGGAGGATGAATCATCCTTTTTAATTTAGGGTATAAATAAGACCGATGATGAAGTACAGAGTTAGTCTATATCAGAATGTCGAATATAAATTATATTGTGTAAAGTTAAATAGTTGAGTTTTTGGAAGTCCAAGAGTACACATAAATGTTATATGATGTGAACGTGTCTAATGTAGAATACATAAATAGACAAAAGTGTAATAAATAAATAGTTGTGTTAGTGTTGTTAATGGACCTATGGTAAAGAAGTTAGTTTAAGAAGATATTAGTGCTTTTAAATTCATTAGTGTGATAGTGCTTCATTGTTAATTGGACTCAAAACATCTGTAAATAAGGCATATACTGTTAATTAGACTTGTGAACAGTGAGTAATAAAGACTCTTGTTATTACTTGTTTTAAATTAGTGAAACGCGGTAGTAGTAGCCCGCTATAGTATTTTAGAAGGTTTATACTAAATTATACAGTTCGTGCTTGCAAGTTAAGTGATTTAACACGTAAGAATGTTGCATTTAATTCGACAAAAGAGCAAGAAGATGCTTTTGTAGATCTTTGAGAAACCTTAAATAGTGAACCTGTGTTAAAATTGTATAATCCTCAAGCTACTGAAAGTGCGTTGTTCACAGATGCTAGTGCTGATGGCATTTCAGGGATTTTGATGCAATTACAAGACGACAAACAGCTACATCCAGTATTTTATATAAGTAAGAAAACTAATGACGTAGAAAGAAATTATCATTCGTTGAAACTAAAATTAATGGCAATTGTGTATTGCGTGGAAAAGTTGCGAAATTTTTTAATTGGCATTAACTTTTCTGTTTACACGGATTGTCAATCCTTAGTATTTTTAAACACGCAGAAAACGCAAAGTCCACAAATCGCGCGGTGGTACGGATTATAATTTGGATATAAAATATAGACCCTGTGATAAAATGAGTCACGCAGATGCTTTATCCAGAGCTCCAATATCAGGTAAGGAGAGTCAACAAATAAGCGATAAACTAGATGTTCTACAATTAATGAATGAAGAAGATTATATTCTAACAATTCAACGCGTAGATAAAGAAAATAAAATAATTTCAACAGTGATCAAAAATCCAGGTGAACGTACATGCGAAGAACAACAATATGCAAATGACTACGTGCTGAAGAATGGAAAATTATTCCGAGAATTTGTTCAAAAAGACGGGACGACACAGTTATACGTAATACCAAAAGCGATGCGAAAAAGCATTGTTGTAAAATTTCATGATATGATGGGACATTTTAGTGTAGACCGAACACTGGCAAAAATTCGTGAATTATATTGGTTTGCAAAACTTAAACGTTATGTGCGTCGACACATAAGCGCTTGTCTAAAATGTTTGCTAGCAAAGGTTCCAGCATGGAAGCAGCCTGGATTCTTAAACCCGCTTCCTATGTCAGAGCAACCCTTTTCAAGGATTCACATTGATCATATTAGACCATTTATTCGTAGTTCAGAAGGAAATGCGTATCTTTTGGTCATTATTGATGCGTTAACAAAATTTGTTAAATTATATCCAGTAGAGCGTACAGAAGCAAAAGTGACTGTGATAGTTATGGAAAAATTTATAATGCAGTTTGGTATACCAAATCGAATAGTATCCAATCGTGCAACGTGTTTCACATCAGAGATGTTTCAAAATTTTGTAACAAAACATGGAATTAAACACACATTGAATTCGTCGCAATGGGCTCGCGCGAATGGTCAAGTCGAACGTGTTAACAGAACATTACTCCCCGTAATTATGACTAGTATAGAGAAGGAAACGAGTTGAGATAAAAAAATTATGAAAGGAGAACAAAATTTAAATACAGCTGTAAATAAACGCTAGGAAAGTCTTCATTCGAAGTTTTATTTGGGTTCATGCCATGTTTTACAATTGGTCATTTACTAAATGTGGTGCGTGATGGTAAAGACGTCGAATGGAAACCTCCAAAAGAACTTCAAACCACAATCCGCGACAATATACTGCAAGAACAACAAAATGTTAAAGCAAGACACGATAGTAAACGTTCTGCAGCAATAGCTTACAAAATAGGAGATATTGTTTTCATAAAAAAATTGTCTACACATACAGACGAAAGTACTGAAACACAGGTGCGTTACAGAGGTGCGTTTATGATTACGGAAACATTACCTGCGGATACTATCGAGTAGCTAGCATTGAAAGCATCTAAGGTCGTCGATATACAACAAAGGTGCATGTGAGCCGAATAAAAATTTACAAATTACCAGAAGTAGATGAACAAACAACGTCCGAGGAGGAACATACACCTACAGATAGTGATAATGATTCCAATACGCATGGCAAAGAAATAAACAAAGTGTAACAGAACATCAGGGAGCGTGAAAATAGTGATGTGTTCGAAGAACACGGTGATACAAGTGTTAATGCGCCAGGACCGTCAGGTATTCAGAAACGCACAATTCCAAAATCATTATACAGTATTGCCCGAAATAAACAGTACTGAAATTGTAATTGTTTTGTATATTTAAAAAATACATATTATTGACACTTTATTATATGTTCTAAATGTGCACCTCCTCGTTCGAGACAGACTTCATAACGATGTTCTAAGTTTCTGGTCATGTTATTGAATAAGGGTTGTCTCAGGGCTGCGAAGAAGACTCTAACGGCATCCTTTAATTCATCGATGGTTTGTGGTGCCCGTTTGAAAACGGCATTTTTAGCCATGCCCCAAATGTATGCGTCTGGAGGTGTGAGGTCTGGAGAATGTGAAGGATAAGGGAAGTCAGTAAATCGTGATATGAATTTGCTTGGAAAATGTTCTTGAAGAAATTGACGAATTGCGGCAGCAGTATGGCAAGTTGCCCCGTCCTGCTGAAAAAATTGGTTTCGAAATGCCAAGTTACGTGCACGACAGAATTGACGTAGATCAGGGATAAATCGTGTTAAAATAATCCCGAGGATGTAGTTGTTGATGTACCTGAATCACATACGAAAATGTACCCAGCTCCTTCAGGATTCTTTGAAAGGAAGTTCTTTTTAAATCAAGTTGTAACGCTGTCCTTGCCTGGCTGACTTTCGGATTTTCTAAGATTTGCTCAAAAACACGTTCATGGTTATTGTTGTTTTTAACTGTCCTGGGACGCCCCGAGTTTCCTTTTCGTTGGCACAATACACTACCTGTATTTCTAAACTTTTCAATAACCTTCAAAATTACAGCATTACTTGGAGAACGTTTATTAAACCTTTGTGTGAATTGATCAAACTTGCACCATTATGTCGGCCGATTCCGTATGAACGAAAATAATGCTCTACCAGAAACACTTTTTCCTCTGTACTTAACACCATTTTTAACAATTAGGCCCTACTAATTACTTGTTTGAGGTTTACTTGACAGGTCTATACTAGCTAATTTGAGTGTGACAGCGCACGCATAAAAACACCGCCAACATAGTTTCAGTACTGTTTATTTCGGGCAATACTGTATTTACAGGACTATGATGTAAATTATTGATTTTTTTTGTTTGGATATTAATTAATTTTAGTTAGAATTTTGTATTTTGTGTTTTTAATTTAGTATAATGTTGTATAGTTATTATCGTTAAAGTTGGTCATCGAGGACGATGATCCGTCAGAAAGGCCGAGTATAAGATATGGTGTACGCGGGGCCGACCTGCATGAGTCGACCAACGGATGGGGTAAAGGTTGGCGTTGGACGTCAGGGAGACATTAGATTCATTTTTGTTGGTGCTGACAGATGATTGATATTATGAGTGAATAAAAGAAGAGTTTTTCGATCAAGCGTATCCCTTGTGTTTTATTCTGACTGAGAGTTAATATACAATTAAAAGCGGCATCATCGCTAAAAAATTCTTCGGTACCAATGGGTAATCTTCTGGCATTTACATTTAACGAGTTGTGTTATCGGATAAGGATTCATGTCTCGTTAACGCAATGTGTGTCAAACTTTTATATGACGAATAATACCCCATATATGTAGAAATGCATGTTATGTTCGTAGATAGATTTTGTTCTGCCGATTCACGAATTCCTTCTTCTTCATTTAAAATTTACTAACCTGAATACTCAGAATGAAAACGATTGCTTGGTAGAATACTGATTTTATGTAACTGTTCGAGTAAATGCTTTTGAATTCAGAATTACTTGATTGGGAAGCCGTTATTGATAATCTCTACGAGCAGCAGGTGTTCTCATTGCAAAACTCATAGAAAAAACATCATATCAGCGTATTTCACATTACTAAATACGTATGGCATTTTTAATAAATTAAACAAACCAGTTAGGTACAAAAAATTCTAAGTTGCAGATAAGTGACATGTTGCGTGATATTTGTTTTACGATTTTAGCCTGTTTATTTACAAATTTACTACATAATGCACATTAAAATATTGTCTTGGTTACCCTTAGAAATGGACACACGTTCATATTAAATTTTTTTCATATATTGAACAATATTATAACATATTAACGTTTGTACCATTCTTTCCCGAACACCTTCTACAGGGTGGATGTTATAGGAAGTCTAGAATATTATTTAAAGCAAGTCAACTAAACAAAACTCAAAAGCGTTAAAAGTGTAACCTGTGAACAATACAAGCAGATAAACCACGCACAAATGAAGCTAGTAATTGAAAAATCAAAACCGAACAATATAGGTGCGATTCCTGTTCTAGTCTTGTATTTTCCATGTTGGAATTACTAGTTCGATTTGTAAAGATCATTTAGCTTTGCACAAAAAGTTCAAGTTATATAAAAATATTTTTTAATATACAGGGTGTACCAAGAAAAAGCGGCACATTAAAGTTAGGTGTTTCGTATGCAACTACCTATATTTAGTTGAAGTTTGAAATTCTATACACCAAATAAAATCAAACTTTAAGGTTCCATATGCCTATAGGCATTACAGTTTTTGAAATATTTCGATTATTCAACAAATGTGATATGTAAGAAATGTG
This sequence comes from Platerodrilus igneus, assembly GCA_036346225.1. NCBI lineage: Eukaryota > Metazoa > Arthropoda > Insecta > Coleoptera > Lycidae > Platerodrilus > Platerodrilus igneus. Next base: position 163,917 of record JARFIW010000888.1, on the reverse strand, counting down.
TGTAATTTCCGAAAATAATTATTCAAGAAAAAATGATTGTAACCTTAAACAGTTGAATATTTGTTCAATCGGTTATAATGTTCATTATTTCTGTTAAAGCATTGCACAATTTGTAAATTTGCACTCGTCAGTGCAATTAATTTATTTAAGAAATTATTGTCTTCATTAATCCTTTCGGTCATCCAGTTACAATATTCGAATTGCCTTACTACACCACCAGGTTGAAGAGACCGACTTACATAAATTTGATAACATTTAACGAGTTGATGCCGATGGGTTAGCATTTACCTAATACGCAATAATAATAGTTATTTATTATACAAGGGAAAAAAGTACTAGATTTTAGCTCGAGGTGTGTGTTTGTCTCCCGACGCGAAGCGGAGGGAGACAAAACACCGAGAGCTAAAATCTTCATTTACCCGCGTATAATACACTATTTTTCTGTGACTGGCAAAACAATGATTTAATATTTAAAAAATATTACCAATTATATTAAAGTCAAAAATCAATCTATGTCAAATTTGAAGTTTCAAACAGGTAGGCTGATGTACTTATAGGGACAGTTAGATCTGCGTTGCTAAGGAAACCTTTAAAGTAATCAAATATCTGTCAATTTAATTTTGCAGTGGTTACAAAAATTGCGAACTTAAGTTGTTTATATCGATTGTTTTGAATATTCAAAATTCAAAATGGACAGTACTGATTCAGAAGTTTCTCTTACTCCACCGGAATTGGTAGAGGCAGCGAAAGTAGCATCAATAAAATTATTGCCAGCTAAATCACGAAAAATTTACGAAACTGCGTATTCAAGATTCATGGAATGGAAGGCGAAAAGACATGTAGTTCTTACTCGGAGACGGTGTTATTGGTTTATTTTTCGGAACTAGCGCAACAACAAAAGCCATCAACAGTGTGGTCGAATTATTCAATGATAAAAGTATGTTACAAGTCAATAATAACGTAGACATTTCAAAATATTGCAAACTAATTACGTTTCTGAAACAAAATGGGAAAGGTTACATGCCCAAAAATCTGCAATATTTACGAGTACACATATTAGTGATTTTTAAATAATGCTCCTGATGAAGTTTATTTATTGGTCAAGGTTGTTGTTGTATTTGGGATTGCAGGAGCCTGTCGAATATGTGAAATTAGCCAGGTAACATTAGATGATATTGAAGACGTGGGAACGTCATTAATTGTGAAACTTAAGCAAACAAAGAATGATGTAAATAGGAGATTTATAGTTACTGAAGAATATATTAAATTTTACAGAATGTACATGGCACTTCGTCCAGCAGCAGCAAAGGATCGCCGCCTGTTTTATGCATATCGCAATGGGAAATGCGTCAATCAAGTTGTGGGTAGAAATCAGTTTTATAAGGTACCTGAAATAGTAGCCAATTTTCTTCGACTTAAAATGCTAAGTCATATACAGGTCATGCATTTCGAAGATCGTCTGCTACACTTTTAGTTGAATCTGGGGGAGACTTGATGACACTAAAGAAACATGGTGGTTGGAAGTCATCAATGGTCGCTGAAGGGTATGTTGATGAATCTATAGTGCACAAGACAGAAATAGCTAAGAAACTGGTTAGTTTGTGTGGCAGTGCATCAGCTGAAACAGAATCCAATTTGCGAACAAGTACATCAACGGCAGTTGTGTCAGTGGCACAAAATATTATTTCAAATCAAGAAAATTCCACTGTAGCAGACATTCCTAATTGTTCAAAAAACATGTCTTTCAGGCAATGTACATTTAATAACTGTACTTTTAACATTAAGGAAACGTAACTTATACATAATAAAATATTCTAAAATTAAATATCTTCGTGTTCTTACTTATTTGCACTTACCAGGGAAAAAAGTACTCATTTTTTTCCCGGGGAAAAAAGTAATTTTATATAAAGTGACATTTTGTTACCTGTCAAGAAATATTAAATGTCGCATTTTTTTCCCGTCGCAGAAAAAAAGAATATTAATCAACTGAACTGAAATTTAATGAATTAATAAATTACCGCTTGTAAAATGTTAGCTGTAACATCAACATGAAGTCGATTTCCATGAGTCTGTCGGGGTTTATAGAATGATCAAAATTTAACAATATTCCTATCTGGTTTTAAAAATAAATGTAATTTGGATGTTGCCTTTTCGGAAAGCTCCCCTGTAATTCTTATATTTCTCTTAGAAATGTAAAACGACCACAACATATCATGCTTTTCTTCATCAGTGTACGGCATTTTAATATCTATAACCTACTCTTTTATCACAAGATACATACATTTGGCATATCTCATTTGGCGTCCGAAATATTTCCAAAAATGGAAAAAAACTGAATTTCTGTTTTTTATTTTAAGCGCCATTATTTCAAATAATATTCAAAATTTAAAAGCACTTTCTCATGGCCACTTTTTACCCCCATCGAATAGCCCGATTCAATTTGTTAAAACATGTTTCGTTGTTACCTGACCATCATCAACTTTGTTATTTCTTATGGACGCCATTTTGGTTTTTTGTACATTCGGATTCACCAATTTGTTCTGCTTATAGCAGTGTGTGACAGATAGCAAAAAAGCAAACAAGGACTTAATCGTAAATAATAGTATTTTAATACTTAAAAATGGTAAACCTAAACCAACTCTTTATAACTTAAGTGATGTAGTAAAGGAACAATAACTGACCATCATCAACTTTCTTTATTTATTTCTTATATGTGCCTTTTGTGTTTTGGTACATTTTCATACGCTTATTATTCTGATTCCAGATTTAGAATTGAAGTTTTGAACATAAGTCGTCGAAATTCGATCATTGATATACTATTATTTTATGGAGTGCAACGACAAATAATTATTGCTCGAATATAAATAATAAGTTATCTTTCTGCAAGGTCACCGGCTATTTTTAATCTATTAAACGTACGAGTAGTTTTGAAAGCTGATACTTTGATGTGTGTAGATTCTTTATAAATGGAAACTGAAAATGGAACCAAGAATTTTTCGATGCAGTTAATTCTAATGGAATCAATCTTTAAATAGCGATAAAGAAAAGAACACCCGCAAGAATTTGATAATTGAAAACGCAAATATACCCTTGTTTTAAACCTAAAGATACAATTCGTTTATTATTAAGCAGATTAAGTTAATATAAATTTTCCTTTTGCATATGAAAAAATTATTTGTGAATGAATTAGTTGTATTTTAGCAATTTTGAGGTCAGATCTCGAGCGTTTTGACTTACTAAAATTTCTGCTCAACGTACCTGATCAGTTTCACTGAGACGGTGTAATAGAAGAATATTTAAATTATCCGTAAAAATTTTAAAAAAGGTTTTGCGACTTACATGTTTTGGGGTTTTATAATTATCAACAAGAATTAGGCGAAGATTGTATTAATATGTGAATAGTGATAAATTGTTTCTTTCTAAACTTAAGCTGTAAATTGCATTCGTAAACTTCCTTTATATCTGTGTGTGTAAGTAGAAATCTTATATAATGTATGTAGAAGAAAGATGTTTTTGAATGTATGGAAGATTGTTTATAAAAAAAAATTAGAATTAACTACATCGAATAATTCCTGGTTGCATTTTTTTTATTTCCATTTTAATTAATCTTCATACGTCGAAGTATATTTTTTAGTTTTCGAAAGTTCTTTCATTTTTAATAGATTAAAGTAGCAGGTGACCTTGCACCAACTTCAATTACCGTTTTATATTAAAGCAATAAATTAATAGTCGTTGCACTCCATGAAAGCTATTCAGTAACTATATATCAATCATCTAATGTAAGTACTTATGTTAAAATTTTGAATGCCTGCTCCTCATTAAATTGCGGCGTTCATAGTAACACAATCTTAGTACGTCATCTATTCTCGAATTTCGGATACATTCTAGAAGGTGTGAATCAAACAATCAACTACAATAGTAAACTTTCCTATATTAACTTTAAGAGCTTAATTAATAATACATAACCATTAATAGATGATATTTTATATGGTTTATAGTCTGTCTCGATGTTATTGCGTTTCCCGAATTAACATATATTAATTCACGGAAGGTAATTATATTGTTAATGTAAAAAAATGGATTCTAGAACCATCCTGAAAATGGCTTTCTTGAAGTTAAACTACTTTGCAATTCGCAATTATGTTGTAATGTTTTGAATTAAATAGCGTTTATCGACTAAAATTTCTAAAAAGAATAAATACATTATGAAATTTACTTTTTAGAAAAGTAGAGATTTTTATATTTTCGCCGGCTGGAACTTGTTTTAAATGATATGTTTTAAAGAAAATAACTGGATATTGAAGTTATTTAGTATTCTTTAGGTGGATGAATCTTTACACTTTAGACTTGTTTTGCGGTCTTTTCAGTCTGCATAAATGCAATGGAACTTATTTTAAAGATATTTTGTAAAAGAATAAATATATACACACGAATTTTTAAATCAATAAATGCCTTTTGTATTTTCACGGATTAGACTTGTTTTAAGATTGTGCTTCGATTATAACTGGTATGTCACAACACTATATGTACTTGGAGCGTGTTATTTTGCATGGAATTTCATTTATGTGTTAAAGGAATCTTACGAGAATATTCTACAGCAAAAAATTAAATATTGAAAAATTTCACTGTTCTCTGCTTTGGGTTGGTTTTTTTTCAGAATGTGGAGCTCAATGACCTCTTGTGAACTTTTTATTACATATATAAAGTTAATAAGATAAAATAATAAGTTAGACCTTTGCGCACAAATGATCATTTGGGTATTGCATATAAGTCTAATTTATTATTCTTATTATCTTATTAACTAGTGCCATAGTACTACAATCAACTAGTCACGTGCAACTACCCAATATTTGTTTATGTGTAGAGATACTAGACACCAAAATATTACAATTTAACTCAACATGCATTATACCAATGTTGTTAGTTTAAGATACGCAGGGTGTACAAAGTTAAAAATTTAATTTAAAACTTTTAAATATTTTTGAGGTTTTAATAATAGGATCAATTCGAAAATTTGCACTTTTACATTTTTTGGCATAAGAATTACGAATTTGAACTTACTTTAACATTTGCAATACAGGGCACTAGTTCCAACTTGTTTCTGCATTAATCAAAACATAACCTATTTTCCTGTTGAACTGCGGTTGAAATAAATGACGGATATGAAAGGTTGTTCTATTTTACTCAAAAGATACTTTTGTTTAAATTATACAACTCTGTTCGTTTTGAATTATTATTTTTTAATCGGATTAATATATTTTGTCTTTAAAATTTTTATTTTTTAAAACTACAAGGTATGCAGCTTAACATATTATTTTTGATATATATATATATATATATATATAACCGAAAGCTAAGAATATAATAAAGAGTACGCTTAAATAACCAGCTGACCTACAACCTGCTAATATCATTCAATATATATATATATATATATATATATATATATATATATATATATTAGTCGATTGTTTAGATAATGGCCTAAAGCACTGTTAAGCTTTATTTTATAAAACTCCAACATAATATTGAATTAATTTAGGTTTAGTGATTATTTTAGAACTTTGTACAGAAAAATCACAGCAACCAATTATCGTAACATTAACACGTGAAAACCATATCAAGTAGTGATGTATACGAATATTTAGAGTATTGACTTATCTTTGTTGTCTGAAATTATGCTCATGTGGCAATTCTCACGTTTGGAACGGCTTTATTCCCATCAACGCGCGTTAAAGTGCGTCAACCTCCGCTGGAGGGGGTAGACATTTACGTAAGATTAAATGCAGCATAACTCTGGAACTTAATTACCAACTTTCGTTAAGTGCCGATGTGTTTTAGTGCTTCGATACTATACTTCTAGTAGTTTCCACTATCCTACATCTTCCTTAATTTGTATCGACCAGCGAGAAGCATCAGCGAACAACACCAAGCAGCAGGAAGTAACAACGGAGAACTGGAAGCTGCTCATCATCAGAGGAATACTAGGATAAGTGTATTGTGCATGTTATTTACTTTTTATTTGACTGTGAATGCGGGATTTAAGATTATAAAGCTTTCTATATTTATATAAAATAATAAAGCTTACTATAACATCTAATTACAACCATTATAAATACTTACCCAGAACGGTATCCAATGCAAATTTGACGAAATACGAGTTTGGTTCAAAGACGCCGTTTCCAGCATGATTTTGAATACTGCACATCAGCTTTTTGGAGTGGTGTGCCAGTACGTCAAAAAAGCCTGGAAAATGTGCTTGGTTGAAAGCAGGTGCTATTAGTCTTCTGTGCAGTTTCCATTCATCAACTAAGATTTAAAAATTAATTGCTGTTGGCTACATACATTCATACATACACACACACACACACACACACACACACACACACACACACATATATATATATATATATACATATTTTTGTATACCACCCCCTCTTTTATTATTTTATTTTCGTCGTCGCGCGCCCCTTCTTATAAATTTCAATGCCTTTTATATGATGTGCAAACACCTATTGCACGCCACGTACTTTTGCAACGTTTGGTTGGTTATTTAATCCAAAATTGTTATTAAAATGTCTCGACTATTTGAAACTCTTTATTCTCAGGGTGTACACCTACTTACCGTGGGTTCCGTGGTAAGTAGATGTGCAATGCCCAACCAAACTGCACTCTCTTTTGTTTTAGTACTAATTTTTGAATCTAGTTTTGTATATGCCAAATTTTTATGATCAACGTTGCCTTGTGCCAAATTAATTTAATACCACAAATTTATGACTTTTGACGTTATAAGATATTTCACAGCACTCACCTGGATTATACTTTGTTTCCGGCCTCGTTTACTGCTGGCTCAAAATCCTCGTCGCCGTATGCGTCTTTACACGGTTGTACTATCCTGTTGAAATTCCGTCTCGCCTCCAGGTATCTTTCCTTAAATTTTAGTTGCTCCCAATATCTGAAATAAATGACCCGAATTTTAGAATTTAGAATACCCGTTTATTTTACTTCCCCTGCGCTAATTCTTCCGTCGTAGTTTCTGCGTTGACTCTTCCACTTCCAATTGCTGCTCTTACGTGTTCTCCTAATTTCGCTCCTCTTGTTCCAAATTAATACGTCCGCCTTTAATCCGTACTCAATCCAAATCTATCGTTGTCCTATTCAAAACCACTCAATGCCCCGCTACATATACATCCATATCAAAATCAATCTTCGTCCCTGTTTATAACCACTCAACGCCCTGCTGCCTATAATTCTATATCCAAATCAATCCCAAATATTCTTCCTTCTTACAATTCCAATCCGATGCCTTCTGCCTTTATCAATATCGTTCCAAATCTGCCTTACTATTCGTCGCTTCGCCGTCGCACTAATACAAATCTTTACTCTTCCTTGTCGTCGCTATTACTTATTTATGTACCGATGCTGCTCTTTACCCTTCTTTAATAATCAAACTATTTCAAAATCAAACACGTTTATTAATCTTCCAAAATCTTTACACAAATTAGCGCAGTTCTTTAAAATACGTCTTTATACCAAAAATATTCAAAATAAACTCTCCTTGTTTACTTTCCAAGGTGATAATTATAACATTACTTGTCTACTACATTACAAATTACATAAACTAAAATCGTCCAATAATATTAAAACACTAAGTTTGTGTCGCACATACCATAAATTATGTCCTTTTACACTTTCATAGTTTTCACATAATATTCTAGTATTGGTTCTAAATATTTTACAATCCTTCAATCACATTTGACATTGTTATCACTTATAATTTTGAAATTACATATTTGTCCAAAAGTTGATTCTAATTAAACAAAAGCCAAAATAAATCACCCATGACCCTGGATCGGCGTGGTTGATAGTGGACATCCATAGACGCATCCGGTTTTCGGATGGCAAATGTACTATCAATGGCCTATTAAATTCTAACTCAGTATAAACCCTTGAGCACTGTATATTTTATCACGTCATCAAGTCATTTTAATTTACCTTTTGGCACTTACATTTTAACAACCATTTTGAATACTTTAGCATATGTAAAGTACGGCAAACATACATTTTTAAATTATGGGATCAGATATATGGATCATTTTACTTATTATATATATATATATATATATATATATATATAATATGTATAATAAATGCATCTGTAAAATCCCTCTTATGAAAATCGAAAAAGTGAATTTTTCTGTACAGATCACACTAATATTTGCATAGTCATCAACAAAACAATAACTAGATTGTTTCATAAAAAGAATTAACATTTACTGACTAGTTTCGGTCTTTCGGACCTCATCAGAATAGAGTATTTTATAATCGTTATGAAACAACCAAAACTATTACCAATAATAAACTCGAATGAACCTTTGTATAATGGTGAGACTAAACTAAAAGAGCTATCAGGTGATTAATATACTAGGTTAGTGGATACACAAAAGTTAATTCGAAAATAAATCCTAATTTTATAGATGGCTATACGAATATGTTTTGCGTTTGAGATTCTAGGTAATTTACACGCAAAAATAATTTGCAAATAATAACATACCGTCCCGTGGCGACGTTTTTTAAAATGCCTTGATAAGGCAAAATCGTAATATTATTAAAAAATAATTTATTTTTATTTTGCAAGTTATTAATTATAAATAAAATAAATGCATCTATAAAAACCCTCTTATGAAAATCAAAATGTAAATATTAGTCTGTTCTGTATGGGTAAATTCACTTTTGGGATTTTCATCAGAGGTTTTTTTATATAATTACACTTTCCTAAAATATTATCTACAGTAATCGCAGAGAAACCATTGTGAATCGTTATTTGTTTAATAAATGTAAGATCCCTTAAACCTGTCGCTATTTAAAAAAAAATTAATTAATCTGTTCACCAAAAAATTAAAAGCAGCCAGTTTATGTTGTAAACTGTGGTTGGAGGAAGATAAAATAAAACGATTCGCATTAGTTTCTTTCCCATAAATATCAAATTCTAGTTTATTATAGTTTCTAATTACAAGTCTATCTAAAAATGGCAATTGTTCATTATTCTCTAGTTAGTATCTGAATTTTATGCTTTTAACTTTTGAATTTAATTCATTAAGGAAATCATCAACATTCAACTTGGAAGTGTCAAAAACGGCAAAAGTGTCATCCACGTACCTTATCCATATTCTTGGGAAGTATATGGAATTCTCTTTAAACTCAGTTCCAAAGCGCGAGATAGGTTTTGGGCCCTTTGGAACGGCTTTTTAAAAAGGGTTCTTCCAAAAAACTCTTTTATCAATTTTTTTAAAACAGAAATTGCAATATTAATTTAATTTACAGGTACGTTATATACAGTAATGTTTTAGAATCAAAATATTCTAAGTGGACTTTGACTTTAAATTAACTAAAGTTAGCGTGAGTAGTTAAACAATCAACAATGTTAAAGTTGTGAAGCTCTAAACTGACGGCCATCTTGGGCTCCTGAGGGTATTTATGCTCTCCCTGCCCCTCACATTGATTGTGGGAACTGCAGATCTCATGTCTGCCATTTCTTCATACAATACAAAGTATTACATTTTAATAATCTTAATTCTAATAATTGCTGTCTTATTGTCTACTGTGACCTGCACCTGTAGTGTCATGTTGCGTCTGCAATACAAAGTATTGACTCATGTCTGGTTTATGAACTTCCCTTAATCTTTTGTAATATGTCCTTCAATTTATACATTGTTACAATCTAACTTAAGAATTAATAATTTCATTTGAACATATAAATCCTAATTTGGGGGATATGTAACTCCTCCCGACGTAGCTGAAGTTTAAGAGTTTTACTTAATTTTTAAAACTCATTGCCCTTAAGGGTTTATTTATTATTTCTTTATTTACCTTTGTTTCTTGCTTCTTATGACTAAAATTTGTTTCTTTGCTTCTATATCTAAGATACATTTTGTACAATAAATACATAGTTAATAAAATGATTACAATAATTAATAAAATTGTCCAAACACTTATGTTGTCATAATGTAGGTTTGGCACTTTTAATTCACTTAAGTGTTTTTTGTAACTGTCCATTAACTTTACGGCTTGGTTGAGGTCGTCTAGGTCTAGATGCTCTAGTTGCATTTGTTTCTTGCTGATTTTGTCGTCTTCGGGTTGTGTAATCTTGAACTTTAGTTCAGGTAAATTTGCGAATACTTGAATACTTGAATAATTTTGCTTTTCAATTTTAGATAGCAATCTTCTTTTGTGGTGATTACTTTACTTCCAATTAATGCGAAATTATTTTTGTCTTAGTTGCAATGGGCGGTTGCTATTACTTCTTGCGGAAATACAGCAATCCATTTGTTTTCCATATCTTTTTGAATTTTCATATTCGTAATTTGTACTGTTTTGGATTACATTCTCATAGTGATTGGAGAATGTTAACAATTTACTTCACAGGGGCTATCTGTTTGAATAGCTGTTGTTGTTAATGATTGACATAAATATTACCTTGGTGCTACTTCTTTGCATTTTTTACTCCTGAAGCCATACCTAAGTTCATTCAGGGAAAGGATTTGGTTTTAGGAATAATAACTTGATACTTGCTAGTAACTTTTATGGGAAAAGCAAATAAATGGTAATAATTATAAGTGTTAATCTCTACAATGGAGATTTCTGTTTTTGCTGCCGCCGGGTTTATAAAAAGATTTTAAAAATATCTGGCAAGCGGTGATGAAGATGCCTAATATTGCTTGATTTTTGTCATATAGAGGAATTGACTCGAGATAGAGTTTCATATCAGAGTTTATTGTTGTTATAATAAATTAACGGTTGCTTTTAAATCTAGTTTGTATAGTTATTTAAAGAATCACTTATCTTTTACGTATATTTTATATGTAATTATAAAGTGCTATAATTACATTGAAGAATTCTGCTGGGTATTTGTATCGTCAATTACTGTCGCGTTACAGTGTATATTTATAACTTTGCAGAGATTATAAATTGATGCGAATTGAGTTCCAGGTTTTATGAATACTTTTATTTCAATAATAGTTTCTTGCAAGAACTGCGTAATAATTATACGCTTTTGTTTTAGACTTGTGCTGAGTAATTATTTCGTTAAGTGTTGTAATAATAAAGTACATAAAGTTCGAAAACCTAGACGGTCTCTATCTATTAAACTATTGACTAGAAAATAAGATAGAGGACTTGAGTGTCGATTTAAATTTTGAGTTGCGAATAAAATTAGATAAATTTAAAACTACTCCAAACAAACATAAAAAAATGACTGATTTCTTTGTATAACTTTGTATTAAAATTAAGTTTAAATGGCTCCATGTTTGGCATTAAATATTTTTAAATTTTGTTATGTATAATGTCAGAATAAAAAAGTTTAGAATAGTATTACATTGCTCTTTATTTATAAAAGGCTATGACGTCACCATGGTTTTAAAAACGTAGCCGAAATTAGGTAACCGAGAGCATAGCAAAGTGGTGATTTTACCTATATGGTGGTTGTAAAGGTTGGTTTTAAATTTTAGGGGTTATCGATTTTTTAGGGTAGAGATGCTGGGGTAAAATAATGCAAAAAAGAAATCCCCCTCCACAAAGAAATTTCACCCCCACAAGGAGGAGCAAGGAGGAAATCCCTCCCCACAAGAAGGAAATCCCTTTACAATAAGACTTAGCAGATCTTCCTTATAGGAATTTACATGTAAAACCTACGTTAGATATGAATCGAAAGGAATGTGGATCGGGTAGAGTGAGTGAGTGTGAGTGAGGAGTGTGCCAGAACCATCCAAAAACTCTACTCATATATGCTCATTATGCATGTTAAATATGCCATTTCTGCTAAAAGTTGCTTTACCAGTAAAAAGAATATTGTTAACAAATTCATTATTTCTTCTAATTTGTCTTAGCAGCCAGTCGCAAAACTCGACTCTAGGTTGGTAGTGGGTTTCTAAAAGGTCCCGAAATTGTTGCAGGTGATAGGGATACAGCTGTTGATATTTTAAAATTCTCCAACATGCTAACTGAGAAACTTCCGTTTGTAGCGAAAGTCTTCTGGTACTTATTTTTTGGGTTCTCCTCTACTAAATTAAAAACATTTTCTTCAATGCTCAATGTGCGCTTTACTCTTTCACTTCTACGATGATGAACAGTAGGTAAAACAGTTTCAGTTTTTCTTATCCGTCTATCTATTGCTATCTATTGGGAATAATGCGTCCTGGATATATCTCGGCATATATTTTCGTTCAGCTTTTTCAGAATTGCCTTGGCATCTTTCTAGTACCAACTGCCTGTCAGCATATTCAGAGAATGTGTATGTTACCATTTTTGTGTTTGATTATTAACAAAATAATAAACAAATAAACTAGTTGTAGTTACGTATTGAACGAGTATAACTTTTACAACTGTACCGAGTAAGAGAAGCCTACTAGATTCAGCAACAGTTTGTAATTATTTGTATTTTAATAGTAAAACTAATATCAATGAAACATTACTTTGAACGAAATAGTACATGTTTGTCAATTTACTTTATTTGATTTAAATCAGATACCAGTTTCGAATTCATAAAATAAACCGTTGTATTTTTGAAAGAATTAACAATACGTTGTCTTCATGCATGAGTTGAGTATGACTTAATTTAAAATATCTCGAAAATGAAAAGCTCTACAGAGTGCCAAGAGTACATTTTTTGGGGTAAATTGTATGAGGAATAAATATGAATTTTTTTTATTGATATACAGGATGTGCAAAAGGTATAAGTCAAAATTGTGTGATGTATTTTAAATCTAATCCACAATAAAATAAATCGTGGTAGATATTTATTTTACCTATCGAGAACTCTTATGTAACTGTAACAAGCCCAGGGTAAGGTTAGGATGAAAATTGGCTTTTAGTAAAAGAAAACTCTTAAGACTTTTAGCTAACTGAGTTTTTGACCCATGGTCGCATAAGATGGGGTCAGTGGATTTATTAAAGTTGGAAAAAACAAGATAATGGACGCCACCTAAATTTTTTATAAAACAACTGACTAAATCAATTTGCTTAAAGGAAAAATTTGAAAACTTAGATTATCGCTAACCACTTTAAATACAAAGTTTGATTATCACAAATATGTTACTTACATCTGGTCGTCTCCTTCACTGAACTAACGATGACTAGGGCGGCTCTGAAACATAAATACTACCAACATAGATACCCTATATATTTTACGAACCAGTATAAGCATGAAATCTTTGAATTAGTTTCAATTAGTTTCCACTGTATCGTGGTACCCATTCGGGTAAGTTTAACCTTTTAAATACCTAACAAACTTTGGAGAAGTTTAATGATTACTAAATAATGAACTGAAGTCAAAAATAACTCTATATTCTTTTTTAAGATAATTAATGAACATTTTAAATTATAAGTGTATTTAATAAAAAAAAAAAATTCTTATAAATGTAGTTTTTTGAATTGGATATTTAACTATTGGACATTATTTTTTATAATTAATAGTCTGGGGAAGCGCTACTAAGACTTTACAGTTCTTTAAAAAAATTTACTTAACTTTTGGCAAATATCATCAATTAATTAATTAATCTAAGTTCAAACTTCATTATACAGGACTTAGGCCCTATTAAATCAGCATGTTGGTATTTTAAATTGTGGTAAACAAGATAATTATTAAGCATGTAGCAAACAAATCATGATTATATGTCTGCATATGTTACTATCGTCTATGTACAACCGGTGAGGTACAATTTCCAAGTTTGAACACACCATTAATTACAAAAAAATTGTTGTACTCATTGTAACTTTACATTTTAACAGAATAAGCTTTTAGCAAATTATATAACAAAATTATTTGCACAAGCCATAGTGAATTGTATACAACAACGTGAGGTAGATACAAGCTTCAAAAAAGAATTCATTACATACAAAGATTACGTAATGAACTTTGCTACGACAGCCTTATCTTAGAAACTTAAACATTCTTACCCATAGCGACAATGACCTATAACCTTCAAATGACATGTCGTTTATCAACTAAACACGCTAGGTGTAGCTGCATAACGAATTCCACCATTTGTCTAACAAGATTGCTTACGCATTTATATTTTAAACGAGTTCCATAAAATTTGCTTGAACCAAACCAAATTGAATATGTTCAAGATAACCTAGGGTTGTATGGGAGTTACATCTGAATTACATCGGAGTACATCGAAGTTGCACGTCGCCAAGAAGAGTTTGTACACTACACTTATACACAAGTTGTCACAGACAACTTTTAAAATACTGTGCCTTTATTACGGCGTCTCTGCCAGAAAAACTTAATTTCCCTCACCATCTTGAGTGTTTTTTTAAACACACCAAGCGACCTTTCTGTTCAACGAGGAAACGAAAAGTGACTATCTGTCACGAATCGTCGAAACAACTTGAAAATCTTAGATATTACAAAGAAGTAGGAGCACGCGAATAGGTTTGTATACATGTTATCAGTAAGGACGACGTGATACGTAGTAGATTGTAATTTTAATTGAAATTGTAGTGTGCCTTGAAGTTTGTTGGTTATTAAATATGCAATATCGAATGAATCAATAATATAAACGGTGTTGAGTAAAGACTAAAATAATAGATGCACAGCGGTAACGTCAACAAATAAATTTGCAGGAAAATTTATATGTTACAATTGTTTACCCTCGTTATTCTACGTCAATGGATTATCTCATTTTGTCGAAATCAAGTGTAATAATTCGTATTACTAAACAACTAACGTGAACCTATTTTCAAGTTAGTCTCTACCCTAAGTGATAATTTCAAATCGAGCTAGTAATTGAAAGAAGGAAAATATAAGGTCTTGGACAGGACTTGTGTAATTAATTACCTTATATATGTAGGGTTTTTCACGACGACCGTGCATTAGACATTTCTCAGAAAGTACAAGAGAAAGAAGTATGAAATTTTATATATAGTGATTGTTCGATATGCCGAGCTGATCTAAAATATTTTCGTTTTGATAGCACTTTCGGTGGTACCGGAAGTTGATATTATCTTTGTTATTTTAAATAGAACACTCTGTATATTTTTAAATTTTTAGACTCTACATAAAATTTTAAGTTAAATTCCTTTAATAAGTAATATCTCAAAATTTTACCGTTTTCGAGATATTTAACTTTTTATGTTTTTTTTTGTAAAAAACTGATATACTTTCTTGACAATAATGTACATTTAAATTTACATTTTAGAAGCCAATTATTAGCAGATATGCTATTCAAATGTATGATAAATATTCAAATGTATTTGTATCCATTCAACACCATACGAGGTGTCCAAAATTTTTACTTAAAGTTTCTTTCATAAAAAATCTGAAAAGTCAATCTTTATAAATGGAACACCCCATATATTTTGATATTTTCAAATTGTTCAATCATTTTTAAGGTAACTTTATGTAGCAGGTTATATTCTGAAGTTCAACTGTTTCTAAGTTATTTGATTTTAATGATATTAAGTGGTTCAACTACGATAATAAAAATAAATATCAGTATTATGTTCGTAGGAGACTTTAATGAAGGTTGAAAAAGAATAAAAGAATAATTAATCTTTATACTATAACATATGCTCGAAAATGTCTGTCCATTTCTGTCCAAACATGCATTTATTCTTTTAATAAGGTTATTGTGTGTTGCTTTTCTTATTGCTTGTGGTGTTAATGAATTTATAGCAGCTCTAACTCTATCTTTCATATTGGCTTTGGTTGTGATAGGATCTGAATAGACGATGTTCTTTAAGTAACCCCAAAAGAAAAAAATCTAGTGGATTACTATCTGGAGTTCTCGGGGGCCATCGAAATGGACCATTATTTGCAATCCATCGATCTTAAAAAATTCCTGTTAAAAAATCGCCAACCAGTCGGTAATTGTGACATGAAGCACCGTCCATTTGATACCATAAGTAATCTCTTTGTGGATGGTTTTGTATTACTGGCAGCACCCCATTTCTTAACATATGTACATACCTTTCTCCAGTTAAATTTTCATCGTAAAATTCGAGATAATGGATTGAATCACAATTAATGGCACAAAATACATTAAATTGCCATTTGTCTGGAAAATTTCTTTCACGGACTACGTGTGGATTTTGCGGAGCCCAATAATTGTCTATTAAAGATTCCATTTTTCGTAAACTTTGCTTCGTCTGTCCAAATAATGTTTTTTAAAAAGTTTTCGTCTTCTTGACTTTTAGTTAGCAACAACTCAAAAAACTGAACTCACCGAGGCAAATCAGTGTCTTTTAAATGTTGGATGCAGTAAAATTTATACGGGCGCCCTTTGTGTTTGTTAAGTATACGATAAATGGTCACATACGGTATACCTATTTCTCTTTCGGCTTCGTGTAATGAAGCAGTTGGGTTAGCAGAGAAAAATCCTAAAACAGGGATTTCATTGTCTTCATTTTCAACTTGCGGCGTTCTGCGTTTAATGTGTGGAAGAAATGCCTCATTCGTTCTACAGTTTTGAAGTAGACGATTAACTGTATTCTTATTGGGTTTTTGGAGTTGCGGGTATCTATCTGCAAATAATCGATAAGTTCAACTAATTATTCTATTACGTTCACCGTAAGTAATTATTAAATTTAAGAAATCTTTATTACTATAGCCTAATCTTGACATTTGTACCATTTTATAACACACACAATCTAACACATAATCTAATAAAGTAATAATGACAGTTTGATAATTCTGTATCACCCTTTGATTATTATTTGCAAAAGCCTCCTACGAACATAATGCTGATATTTAGTTTTATTATCGTAGTCGAACCACCTAACGTCATTAAAATCAAATAACTTAAAAACAGTTGAACTTCAGAATAGGACTTGTTACATAAAGTTACCTTAAAAATGATTGAACAATTTGAAAATATCAAAATATATGGGGGTGTTCCATTTATAACGATTGACTCTTCAGATTTTTTATGAAAGAAACTTTAAGTAAAAATTTTGGACACCTCGTATGGTGTTGAATGGAAACAAATACATTTGAATATTTATCATACATTTGAATAGCATATCTGCTAATAATTGGTTTCTAAACTGTAAATTTAAATGTACATTATTGTCAAGAAACTATATCAGTTTTTTACAAAAAAAACATAAAAGCTAAATATCTCGAAAACGGTAAAATATTAAGAGATTACTTATTACAGGGATTTAACTTAAAATTTTGTGTAGAATCTTAAAATGCAAAATTATACAGGGTGTTTTATTTAAAATAACAAAGATAATATCAACTTCCGGTACAACCGGAAGTGCTATCAAAACGAAAATATTTTAGATCAACTCGGCATATCGAACAATCACTATATATAAAATTTCATACTTCTTTCTCTTGTACTTTCTGAGAAATGTCTAATGCACGGTCGTCGTGAAAGACCCTGTATATTAAAGTACATGGGGTAGATATTACACACACGTCAGATATACTGAATTATTTAACTTGTTTTATTTGAGGTTGTACATATAATAAACGGTAGGATGCTTAAAATTCTCAATGTTGGGCCTTCAAGTATATGGTAACTAGAGGGCGTTTCTGGTAAATACCTTTTACTGATGGTGGACGTCGTCAGAGATCAATGGCGTTTAAAATGTTGTTGAAAGTTTTTGTATAAACCTGTAGATAATTTTAAAAAATGCCAAACAAATTACTTAGTGTTAAGAACTCAGGATCCAAGTTATTTTTATTTCTAAATGTATATTACCATCCAAAGTTATTATTTTAGACATTAAGTTAGTATTAAGGCTGTTCTTATTTTAATTATTAATTGTGGTGAAAGCAGTATAGTAAAATGTTGGTCCATATGATTGAAATCTATAATTGATGTAGAATTGAAATGATGTTACAAGTATTAATTGTAATATAAAAAAATTAGTAAGCATTGAGCTATTAGAATGTACAAAGAATGTAGGTATGGAGTTGGCTAGTTTTGTTTTGTTGATGTTGCTATGGAAACGGTTGTTGAAAATTTTTTGGAAAAGCAGAGGATGAAAAGAAATTTTTTTGTAAAAGATAAGTTTTAATAAAATAAAAGTTCAAGTTCCTTTTACAAAGTTGGTGTTTTATTTAAAAGAATAAAAATAGAAGTGATTGGGCTTGTCTACAACAAGTAGCTACATATAATAAGGAAAAGGAGCCAGCAGCACCAACCAACAAGTATAACAGAAATCTAAAAATTAAACAGGTAGAGTTAGTTGGGAAGATTCAGTGTTTAGCAGACTTGAAGAAAAATTACAAAGGGCGTAAGAGTAAGAAAGCGATCGGTGTGGACTCACCGACCAACAAGTATAGTAGGTAGCGGTTTACATTTACACTCCGCGTCTGCGCAATCTCCGAGCGCCGACGCGACTATTTGAAGTGACGGAAATACGCGCACAAGTCTTTTTAAATTATTGGCGCAAAATCACTTACAAATTAGGAACTTATAGAAATGTTTAAATGCCGAATTTCGGCATGTAACAAGGTAGACGATCAGTGTGGGAAATACTGGGAAACATTCTACTGATATATTTTGGTCCTATACAAAACTTATAAAAGAAACAACAAAGGATGGAAGGATATATAAGATATATATATATATATATATATATATATATATATAGGTATATATATATATATATATATATATATATATATATATATATGTCGCAGCCCCTACGATGAGCGTCTTTTATTACTCAAGCACTTGTAGAGATGTTTTGCCTCGACTAGCTGATTCAGTTAAATAAAGCACTTCTACAATACACAGTATAATGATTGAATATTTACAACCCTTTTAAATATCTTCTCCCTTTTAAAATTATATACATCTGTCAAATTTTTAGAAAATCAAACCAGCAAAACGAGATTTTTTATTACCTTTAAAGACTTATTGAAACGTTTCAAGATGTCTATAACTTTTCATAAATTTTCACAAGAAACCCCAATTTGTCGGCTCTTACACTTTAAATTATTATTGAGATAAAACAGTTTTAAAAATATCATATCAAAAATATCTAACTTGAAGTGGTTTTGTAGGTGCTCTGCATTCCTAAGAATTGAAGTCGATCGTTATTGGTGCGTTTATTCAATATAATATATATATATATATATATATATATATATATATATATATTCTTCTGGCTACTCTCCCCCCTTTTTTTATTATTTATTTATATATTTAATTATTAATATACTCTTTTTTTCGTCGCCCCTTTTCTTATTAAATGAATGATCTTTATATAATGTGCTTTAACAACGTTTGGTTGGTTCTTTAATCAAAATGTTTATTTCTATGCCTCGACTATATGAACTCTTTTCTCAGGGTGTCCACCTACTTACCGTGGGTTCGGTGGTAAGTAGATGTGCAATGCCCAACCAAACTGCACTATCTTTTGTTTTACTACTTTTATATGAATTTACCACTGTATATGCCAAAATTTAATAATCAACGTAGCCTTGTGCCAAATTAATTAATATACCACAAATTCTGACTTTGACGTTTTAAGATATTGCACAGTACTCACCTGGATTATACTTCGTTGCTGGCCTTTTTTTATTGCTGGCTAAAGATCTTTGTCGCCGTATGCGTCTTTACATGGACTCACAATCACTTTGAAATTTTCGTATCGCCTCCAGGTATCTTAGTATAATTTTGATGATCCCCAATCTGAAATAAATAACCTGAATTTTAGAATTTAGAATAACCGTTTTAATTACTTCCCCTGCGCTAATTCTTCCGTATTACTTTCTTCGTAGCCTTTAACTCTTCCAATTGCTGCTCTCAAATCGCTCAATCCAAATCTATTCTCGTTCCGCTCAATCCAAATCTACTTTCCGTTCAGCTCAATCCAAACCTATGCTCCTTTCAGCTCAATCCAAATCTATTCTCGTTCCTTATCTTAAAAACCACTCAATGACCCGCTATACATAAATCTCTATCCAAATCAATCCAATCAATGCCCCATTAACCATAAATCCGTAACCAAATCAATCCAAATCTTATCCACGCTTACAATTCTTCACCGATGCCTTCTGCCTTTATCAAATCCGTTCCTAAACAATCTTACTTTTCGCCGCTTCGCTATTTCACTAACACCAATCTTCTCTTTAATTCGTCGTCGCTATTCTTTACTAACCACTGATGCTTCTCGTTACTCCACTTTAATAAATTAAACTCTTCAAATTCAAACACATTTATTTCTTTTTCAAAATATTTAAACAATTTTAGCGCAGGTTTACAAAAATACGTCTTTACACAAAATTTAATCGAAAAAGATCTTCTTGTTTACTTTCCAAGGCGATAAGTACAACAAATCCAGCTTACTTAATCACATATTACATAAATAAAAATATCCAATAACATTTTATCTCTTATTTTGTGTCACAAATACCTTCACTATTGTCTTTTTACACTTTCCTAGTTTGTACATAATTCTATCATTGGTCCTAAATAATTCACAATTCTCTAATCACATTTGACACTGCTATAACTTATAATTTTGAAATTACAAATTGGTCCAAAAGTTGATTCTATTTAAATAAAAAGCCAAAATAATTCACACATGACCTGGATGCGTGGTTGATAGTAGACATCCGTAGACGCATCCGGTTTTCGGACGGCAAATGTACTTTCAATGGCCTATTAAATTGCAACTCAGTATAAAACCTTGAGCACTGTGTATTTTATCAACGCCATCAAGTCATTTAATTTACCTTTTGGCACATACATTTCAAACTAACATTGTAAATACTTTAACATATGTAAAGTACGGCAAAACATAATTCTTGAATTACGGGATCTGATATATGGATCATTTTATTTGGCATACACCCCTTTTAACACAAATCTACCCTTAGAAGCCTTGTACCTCCTACTGACACTACAATATATATATATATATATATATATATATATATATATATATTGGTATTTTTTGACCTTCTTTTATATAATAATACTTGAAATTTTGTTTGTTAAAAAAAAGGTTTAAATAAATTAAAAGATATGTGTGTTTATGTTGTATTCATAATCAGAAGTTTCGATCGTCGCTAGATGGTCTTTGTCAATGATGCTTTTTTCTTATAATACGATATATGTACATTACATTTTAACAAATATCTAAAATATGTCTACCAATAAACGGAGTTTTAAATATTTATAACATAGTATAAATTGAACCCATTCCATTGAACGATGTGGTACAGTTACTACAATTCAATTTATTTAATGTAAAATTGTACACAACATTTACGTCATAAATTAAAATATTGTTATTATGTATAAATTATGTATTACACCTTGATGCGAGTTGCTGAACTTTTAATCAAAATTTAAAATTCAAATTTCTTAATAAAGAGGTATATTAAAACGTTTAGTACAAAGTTTGATTGGAAACTTATGCTTGATTTATCGGAGTTTATATTTCTTGTCACTGGATAAAGACACGTTTTTAAAACAGGTTCTACAATTATGTATATCTGTGTTATTGGGTAAATTTAAATTTATGTGTAAATATATATCGATGTGTTTATTCATTTAAATACATCCCTATATATTGTAGTGTATTTTATATGGTTACAAAGAAATCGTATTATACCAATGAGACTCTATGAAATAATTACTTATCTCTATGTATTGTTTAATACATATCCTACAGCTGAGCAACTGAGCTTTGTTTGGGGGCGAAACCTTCTTCGCCCCCCGTCTAAATCCGCCACTGCTGTTAATAAGAAAAAATAATAAAATTATTACTGATTGGTACATGAAACCGACAAGCTCTGGCCGATATCTAAATTATAACTCATATCATTCGTTCGATATAAAAGTCAACTTTATTTTAGGAATGAAAAACAAAATAAAAAAAATTTCACATTCTTCTCTATATAATAAAAACTTATTAAGACTGAGTAGTATCCTAAAAAATAATAATTATCCTAAGACTTTAGTTAATAAATTATTATATAACCTCTTACAATTTAAAAAGTCGATAATTACCGTTAAAGAGTCGATAAATACATCGCGCAAGCGCGATAAAAAAGCGACTCCACGGGCTGTTAGTAACGCTAACCTTATTACAGATTTGCGTGCCCAACTGCCAATGACGTCACCAATGCACAATTTATATTGCGCAATAATCGGAAATTTATATAAATACAAGACAATAGATAATACAGCGAACAAATTAGATAATGGAGTACTTACTCAGAAATCCGGCGTCCCGCGGAGTTGAGGTAAAGTTGGCTTCTGCTGAAATCCATCAGGGCTACGGAGGGCCCTTTTGAGGTAGTTAAAGATGGTACGCCCGACGCTCTTCCAAAGCGTTCGGACCAGCTCCGGCAATCATGAGCTCGTTCACCCAAGGTCGTGCAGTACGGTTCGACTAGGCGGCTTCAGATTTCTTCTACCTATGCAGGGAATGACGGGAACATGGTATAAGGGGCGACAAACAAAGACAAGCAAGCAAGAAAAACTACATAGGTAAAGATAAGGCACGATACGATACCTGACACGACCACACTCCTTGAAGATCAAAGGCAAACAGCCCCGTTACAGAGAGCACAGGAAGCTTGTCCCCACTCTTTGTCTTTTACACGTGGGCGCGAGGTTATTCGTCCAACCCACTATTGACGTGACGGAAATACGCGCACCGCGTCTTTTAAATTTGTGGCGCGAAACTTCCGCACATCAAAATTAACCTAAAACAATGTTTAAGGGCCAATTTGATTGGCACGTAACAAACCAAAGATCTGAAAATAATTTAACTGTAGATATACAAAATAAAAAATATATAAACGGTGATATAAATCAAATTCACGCTTCTTTGCCTTATTTAAAAAATTTAACACCAAAATTAACAAAAATATTTAGAAACCATAACATCAAAATTGCAAAAAAGAATGTGACTAGTGTTGGTAATCTATTTTCAAAAATGAAAAACAAAAATTCTCAGGTATTACAAAGAAACGTTATTTATAAAACAAAGTGTTTAGATTGTGATCTTTCATACATTGGTCAAACGTCTCAAAATTTGAAACAAAGAATTACACAACATAAAAGTGATATTCATACTAAACCTACAGCATATGCATTAGCTACACACGCAATTAATGACGGACATAAATTGGATTTCAACAACCCAAATATCATTCAAATAGAAAACAATACTTTCAAAAGAACTTTTATGGAAATATGTCATATTTATAAGAATACAATATCTCTGAAAAAAAAAGTGATATTGGTGATCTTTGGAATAACATTAAATCCAGCCTAGACATGGCGGCCAGAGATATTCGGGGGTATACACAAAAAGAAAATAAGAAACCATGGATAACAAAGGATATCGTGAATTTAATAGAAGAAAGACGAAAATACAGAAATAAATCAGACAAAACATGAAAACAGAGATACAAAACCATAAAATGGGAAATTATTCGAAAATGCAGGAAAGCTAAAGAACAACGGATTGATGAAAAGTGCAAAGAGGTACAAACTAAGATGGAAATAGGAAAGACAGACGAAGCATACTAATTATTTAGAATAAATTTTAGGGATATAAAACCGTATAGCAAAAATATAAGGGACGCACAAGGAAACGTCATTATAGAAAACGTACAGTAAGTGAGTAGATGGTAAGAATATATAGGGAATTTATATGCAGGAGAGGAACTAACTGCATTAGAACAGGAATCAGACATTGAAAATGATGACTTGGGATATCCTATACTTCGAGACGAGTTTGAATTAGCATTAAAGAGTCTGAAAAATGGTAAGGCGCCGGGTACAGATAAGGTGCAAGCAGAAACTCTAAAAGCCGCTGGACAAGCAGTAACAGAACGTCTCTTCCAACTTGTAAGCTATATGTATGAGACAGGCGAGATACCCAAAGATTTCAAACGTAGCATCATAGTAACTATACCAAAAAAGAAAGGCGCGGATAGATGTGAAAATTTTCGAACAATAAGTTTGACAGCACAAGTGTCAAAAATATTAACTACAATTGAGCAAAGACGAATGGAAAAACGAGCGGAAGAAATACTAGGAGAAGACCAATTTGTGTTTAGGCGAAACAGGGGAACACGGGAGGCTATTTTAGCTCTGAGAGTGATAATGGAGAAAACAATAGAAAAAGGGGAAAGCGTGTATATAGGGTTTGTAGATCTGGAAAAAGCATTCGACAATGTAAATTGGAAAAAAATGTTTGAAATACTCAAAAAGATTGGAATGAGTTATAGGGATAGACGAATAGTACATAGCTTATACAAAGAACAAACAACAGTAATAGAATTAGAGCAGGAACTTAGAGAAGTAAACATTAGGAAAGGGGTGAGACAGGGATGTGCCCTATTCCCATTGATTTTTAACTTGTACATAGAAGAGGCAATGAATACAGTCAAATGCAGGAAGACATTTGGAATTACTATGCAGGGACAAAAAATTGATATGCTTAGATTTGCAGATGATATAGCGGTATTAGCGTCTAGCAAGGAAGAGTTAGAAGCTGCTCTTAATGAAATGGAAACGGTTCTAACAGAGAGATACGGTATGAAAATTAACAAAACTAAAACTAAAGTTCTAGTCTGCAAAGGTGGGTAAAATAAATCAAAAACAAGAATACAAGTATTTAACACGAACTTACAAGAGGTTAAGGATTTCTGCTACCTAGGAAGCCAAATAACGCAAGATGGGAAAAGCACAAAAGATATAAAACAAAGATTAGCACAAGCTCGTGCTACATTTAACAAGAAAAAGCAACTACTGTGCTCAAAGACCACAAACATAGAAACAAGGAAAAGATTGCTTAAAGCATATGTGTGGAGCACAGCACTGTACGGTTGTGAAGCCTGGACAGTAGGTGAAGCGGACAAGAAAAAGGTAGAAGCCTTTGAAATGTGGTGCTACAAGTGTATGATGAAGATATCATGGACAGACAAAGTTAAGAACGAAGAGGTACTAAAAATGGTAGTGGAAGAAAGAAATATGTGGAAAACGGTAAAAATAGGAGAGATAGGATGATAGGCCACATACTACGGCATGAGGGAATAGTGCGAAATATATTAGAAGCAGAGATAGGAAAAAAGAGAAGAAGAGGCAGACCTAGATTAGACTACTGCACACAGATAGTAAAAGATGTAGGCTGTAGAGGTTTCAGGGAGATGTGTAGGCTAGCCCAGAATAGAAATCAATGGAGGTACGCATCCAACCAATCCCAAGATGGATAAACTAATGACGAAAAGATAACTGTGCTTAAACATGATGATTATTATAAGTAACTACAAGAATTGGTTGGGCAATATTCTCGAATTATGTTAAGTGTGTGAAAGGATTTACTAAAAAACCATTATTTCGGCAAATGTCTAAGTGATGGGGGATCTTGGTAGCCACAGGTTGCTTAACCTCCTTCACTGAATCTCGGTAAAATAGGGTATAAAATTAGAAAACAATGAAAAGGAAACGAGCTGAATACACATGCTGTCTGAGAATTTCAGGGAACTATGTAGGCTAGCTCAGAATCTAAATAAGTGCAGGTACGTGTCCAACCAGTTTTGAGACGGAAATCCTAATGACGAAAAAAAAAGCGCAGATAAATCTGATGATTAGTATAAACAACTGTTTGTTGGTTGCGAAATACCTGCAACTGATGTTGACTGTGCGAAAAGATAAATTGGAAAATATATTAAATTGCCAAATGGTTAAGTGTTTTGCGGGAACTTGGCAGCCACAGGCTGCTTACCTCCCTTCACAACCATTGAAGGTCGGAGAAATAGGGCATATAACTGTAAAACAATAGAAAGTGATCGAACTGCATCTAACAAGAAAGAACAGTGTCTATGAGAAAAGACAACAAACTTAGAATAAGAAGAAAATTGTTGAAAGCATATGTGTGGAGCACAGCACAGTATGCCTATGAAATACGGGCAGTCTGAAACGCAGACAGAAAAACGGTAGCAGCCTTTTGAAATGCTGTGCTTCAGATGTATGAAGACGATAGCATGGACAGACAAAGATAATAACAAATAAGTTACAGAAATAGTAGGGGAACAAAGATATCTGGAGAAAAAGAGAAATAGTAGGGCGGAATACGTTCTAAGGCATTTTTGGGGAATAGTATGTGATATATTACAAGCAGAGATAGAAAAAAAGAGGTAGATGTAGACCAAGATCAGACAGTTATAGATGTAAACTGTGCATATTTCAAGGAAATCTGTAGGTTAGTTCAGAATAGGGAACAATGATGGTACGCGTCTAACCAGTTCTAGGACTGAAGACCTAATGATGATGATGATGGTGATCTTAGTTCTATTTACGCATATCTCTTAAACCTAAAATTCAATTCCAATAAATAAACTTCTGCAAAACTTTGGATACTCAAGAATTATATAAACACTTACCCTTATATACGGTAACCTTTACGTTACTTGGGAACACACATATTAAAACACACACACACACACCGCACACACACACATACACACACACACACACACACACACACACACACACACACACACACACTCAAACACACAGTTAGGCACCTCCTCCTACTTACGTGTGCACCTATACATACACATAAATCCAAGATAGTATTAATCAAATTTTTGAAATTCTGCCAAACCAATATTTTACCTTTTCTATATTACAAATTTTTTACCATTTTGAAAGAGCTGTTTTAAATATTTAATGTATACACAGTATTTTCATGTTTCAATCATATTTATAACCAACCTCATTGTGAGTAGCTGAAAGTTTTCACACTTAAATCAGTGTTTATATATTTTTAGTTAAACCTGTGATCAAGCATAAAATATATGCGAGTAGTTATTTCCAGTAGACCTATAACCCGCAAACAATCATATCAAATTAAAACTAAAGGTCGTTAACAATACAAATTAAATATATATATATATATATATATATATATATATATATATATATATATATATATATATTGGTTAGAGCACTGATCCGGAGAATCAGAGGTTGCAGGTTCAAATCCTGCTGTAGCCGTTCTTTTAGTGGTTTTCAATTACTAGTTCGATTTGAAATGGTAATTCAACTTTAAATACAAAAGTTGGGTTTTCATTTCATCTTAATAACTATTAATATATATTAAGCATTCATTTGCATTCCAAATGTGGATTATTTCTCTCTATTAATATATATATATATATATATATATACAGGGTGAATGGTATCGTTTGTGCAAAAATGAACTGGGAGATAGTACACTTAATTGGCAACAAAAATTGTTAATATGACCCCTGTCCTATCTCGATTGTTTTAGGAGATATGGTTTTTTAGTCTGTTTCTTAATAACGCGACTTCTTGCAGTAAAAATTAAATTTCTCGGCTTTTGCTGCAAATAACTAGATAAACAATCCGATTTTCATAAACTACATTAAATTTCCTATAAAAACAACTATTTCGATTTTTTAAATTTTAAAACAAACATTTATTATAAAGCATTAAAAGGTAAAAAATTACAAAGGAAATTTTTTTAACAAAGTTTAAAGTAATATTACAGCGAAATTATTTTATCTACAAATGAGCAAATGTCACAAAAACAACCTCACTTCATAAGGTTTCCAGCTGTGCGAAACACTTTCTATTTGATTTTTAATTTATTAAATTATTGCCTTCGTAATGCCGGAGAAACCTTGTTCGATTATAAGATAATCAAGGCAGTGCGAATTGAAAACAAAAATGTACAGTAATTTTAAAAGCACAGATACGTTCATAGCATGTAGTTGTCACATTGACAGTGTGAAGCATTATCACTGATTAGACAGTTGTATTCGTATAAATTTTTGATACGTACTAAATTACTATCTAAGATGCCTGCTCGTTATAGCAATAGAGAATATGCAGATATGCATTTCATTTAGGGTTTTTGTAATGGTATTGCTACAAGAGCACGAGAGGAATATGAACATCGGTTCCCAAATCGTCCGATTCCCAGTCGCAACGTGTTTGCAAGAACGCATCAATGGCTCCTTGATGGAGGAGCATTTCCAGTATCTAATGATAGGGAGCAAGATCTACACGTTGAAATTGACGAGTTTGTCTTGGATCGCGTGGAACAAGATCCTACAACTTCTACACGTCAAATTGCAAGAGAGGTTGTAGTTTCGCAATGGAAAGTATTATATGTTCTGCACAAGAATAATATTCGTCCTTTTCACTTTACACCTGTTTAAGCTCTGGAAGGCGGAGGCGAAGATTTCCAACGAAGGTTGATGTTCTGCCGTTGGTTATTAGCACGGGATATTGAGGAGCCCCATTCCTTTCTAAAAATACTGTGGTCTGATGAGTCCCTCTTTACGCACGTTGGCGTTCTAAATCTCCACAATTACCACTATTATGCTGATGAAAACCCTCGTTCAATAAGATAGAAATCGTTTCAACGCAGATTCAACCTAAATGTGTGGGCGGCTGGGATAGGAAACACCCTTATTGGCCCCTATATTTTCGAAAGAAACTTCAATGGAAAAGTGTATTTGGACTTTCTTCAAAATCGACTACCCCTATTGTTGGAAGATGTCCCTTCAGAAGTTTGTAGAGATATCATTTTTCAACATGACGGGGCTCCTCCTCATTACACACGTGGTGTCCGCCAACGAACAGTACGCAAGGTAGATTGGTAGAGGAGGACCGATTCCGTGGCTAGCAAGGTCGCCTGACTTGAATCCCATGGATTACTTTGTATGGGGCTTTTTAGAAAAATACGTATACATTACATTTGATTTTTTTTCCAATGCTCCACCCGAAGGTACTACATTGGCCAGGAAGCGAGTTTTTTTTACCTGGAAAATTTTGAATTTTGCCGAACCCTTGCTGTTCCAAGCAAGGTAGGGATCTTTAACGTGCGTGACAACACTCACACACGGGACCTCCATTTTACCTCTCATCCGAACGAGGGTGTATTTTTGTGAAAAATGCTCGCCTAACATTTTTCAAGCGGACCGTGTCGGGATTCGAAAATACGTATACAGCATGGAGGTAGTCAGTTTGAAAAATTTGAGACAAAGGCTCGAAAATGGATGTCAACTCTTAAGAGAAAAACTATCTATGAGCGTGACCGTGGTAGGTATGCGGAAAAGAGCAAGAACCTGTATCAAGTGCGGTGGTCAGTATTTTAAACAATACAAATAAAATTTAATTTATCAAATTATTGCCTCCGTAATACCGAAAAAACGTTGTGGGATCATTAGATAATCAAGGCAGTGGGCGAATTTTAATGCGAATTAGAAACAAATATTTGTTTCCATATTTCCATACTTGATAAATTAAAAATCAAATAGAAAGTGTTTCGCACAGCTGGAAACCTTATGAAGTGAGGTTGTTTTTGTGACATTTGCTCATTTGTAGATAAAATAATTTCGCTGTAATATTACTTTAAACTTTGTTAAAAAAATTTCCTTTGTAATTTTTTACCTTTTAATGCTTTATAATAAATGTTTATTTTAAAATTTAAAAAATCGAAATAGTTGTTTTTATAGGAAATTTAATGTAGTTTATGAAAATCGGATTGTTTATCTAGTTATTTGCAGCAGAAGCCGAGAAATTTAACTTTTACTGCAAGAAGTTGAGTTATTAAGAAACAGAATAAAAAAACCATATCTCCTAAACCAATCGAGATAGGACAGGGGTCACATTAACACTTTTTGTTGCAAATTAAGTGTACTATCTCCCAGTTCATTTTTGCACGAACGATACCATTCACCCTGTATATATATTATAATTATAATGGAGTGGTCAGTCTTATAGAATAATACACATGATGTTTGTCAATAATTTTTTGGAATATAGTCTAAATAAAAAACGACTAAATGAAAATTTTCTAATCAAACCTTGACCTTTCGGTAGATTTTCCTACTTTGTCAAAATCTAAAATATGTGTTTGTGTGTAGGACCTACCTTGTGATGTTAGTAAACCATGCCCTGTTATTTGCTCAAACAATTGGTATAGATATGGCTGTTTATTTAAAGCATCTTGACTGTTTAAAATAATTTTTATGTTTTCAGGATCACAAATGGAAATCATTAAGTGTGGTCCAATCCATAGTCTTATGGGTGACTTGTAATAAATACATCCTTCTATAATTTTTTGGGTAATTTCTAAGTGATTAAACATATAAGTAACAAAATCTGGTTAAGTAATAATAAAATTACCTGTTAGTGGCATTATAACCTTTAAAGCGTTTCCGATAATGGGTAAAGTTCGTGGTCCGTCGTATTGTGATGCTATTTTATATAATTGCCTTCGTTTCCAGTGGAACTGAATATACCGTAGGATTAAAATTAATGAAAAAGTTATAAATAGGAGATGTGCTGTTGAAATATAATCCATTGTATTATATAATTAAGATGTTCAAGTTCGGAAAATTCGTAACAGTCTATTAGATTGAAGATACGCTAGTAATTGCACTGACAATCTCAGTATTTCCTAAAATATGATCGTGCGTATTCGTTCACACTCTCTTTTGGCAATATGTATAGTCCATTCCAAATAAGAATAAATTAGATGACCTTGTACGCAAGGATTTACACAGCAAGTTAATTATAATTTCTATATATACATACAGAATAATTATTAATTCCATAATTGAGTGATTATAAATCGTGACTAGCCTAAATTAATTTATATAACCCGTTTTTATTGCAAATTTGACAATGGCGCATTATATATATTTTAAATACAAATTTTTAAAATTAAGGTGTGTAAATCAGCAACATGTTTTAACCAATCAAATCCCTATATCTTTCATCGCTTTATTCTTAGCTGGAATGGACTATAGTTTACTTGATGACCTCGAGATACAAATTATGTGACACTAATTATCTTGAACTCTTAAAAACAACATTCACATCTTATACTTTTAATAAGTACAAAGTGTTTAATTTTCGATGAGTTTCACGGGTATTTAAAAAATTACGAAAAACAACGCAAAACGGTCTTCGTAAGAGTGAACTATATTTTCGAGAAACTCTTGTTTCTGTTGACTAAATCTTTCTGATCTTCGCCGTTTCTTACACGAAGGGTGATTTTAAAAAATGTGTATTTCTCATCGACCCTTGTAACATGTCTTCATGAGACATTTTCGTGGATGTAATTACCGAATCCCATTTACGTAGAATCCATTGGTTTCTTCAAAGGTCATATTTTTCAAGCTGCAAACCAACTTGCATTTTTTTAAATGGATATTATATTTTTTCATATTCGCTTTTTACTAAAAATTCTTTTTAAAAAAATATATAATATTGTAGTGTTATTGTAGTATTTAGTTTTGGAGAACAAAACGTATGCATTAAAGATTCGGTTATGTTCATAAATGTTCAAGTTGTGGCCCATTGGTCTAATTATGGCATAATCATTCAGTTCTTTTCAGCCCATTTATTATTGAAGATGTTCTTCCTTGAATCTGTGCAAAAACTTTGTAGGTTAGCTCTCTCAATTCAAAGATTGCGTTATATTGCTAACGATAGTAGATATACAGGGTGAATTACAGAGCAGACCGGTATTGTGAAATTCTGCTTTGCTGTGAACGAGTTCTAGGACGCGCGGCGTTAGGGCTTCCAACTTAAATACACCTAATACATTTAAACGTTCTTAGCTCAATCGGTTTCGTTAATATTTTTTCATTTGTATTTATTTTGGAAAAGGGCCCTTCCGAAGTTTTTACGGTGATTAGTAACGTTAAAAGCAATATAACCGAACACGCCAAATCATCAAAGAAATCACTGACGTCATAATATTAAAACCGGCAATAAATTAATTTACACCTCTGTTGGTGTTAATTCCTTCAATTCATTTTTAAGTTTTGAAAAAAGTGAATATTTGTATATACTTAACTGCTCTGACAAACCAGAACCACACACTTTATGAACTACAGTTGCTCTTTGAAGTATTTCATTATTGTGCATCTGAATCAGATTTTGCGGTTTAACAATTAAAAATAAGTCAGTTACAGAATGGAATCCATTAAACTTTCTGTTTATTTGTTTAGTTACGATATCTATTGCTTGAAGAAGTATTTAATTTTGTAATAATCTTTTTCATTACAAAATAGATGGTTTTCAACTAGTTCTTAGAAATTTTTCTTCTCTTTTTTTGTAAAGTTCTGAAGCGCACCCCAATTTTGCGCAACAATTATCGCTTCTGGTCTAACAAATTCTTTATTCCTTATCGCATTGCTATTCCGAAGTGAATGTTTAAAAGTTTCTGACGCTCTTGTAATACCAATCTTATTGTTTCGAAGTATAATCAAACTTAAACAAATGATTATAAACAATTTTGCGAGTATAACTATATTCGCTACAAAAGTACAAATTCAAAATTTTACCATGTTCAATACTATTTTGTTTTTCTTCTAGATCTTCCAAAGGCTATTACTTTTATGTATTATTTTACATAAAACTTTTGTTGTAACAGTTAATGAGGATACTTATTGGTCTTCTCAACCAACGACTTGGGTTTATTCGTTTTTAAGTGGTGTCTGATCGTTTGGCAATGAAACTCGATAAATTCAACCAACTTATCTTATTGATAAAAGTGTTGTAAATATCTTGCAAGTGAATAAAATAATTTTCTATTTCAGTTATACCTTTAAAAGCATTGTTTACTATTAAAGTTAAATTGTGAGCAGTATCAATGTCAACTGCCTTAGTAGTCCAGTTAACGAAAACCAAAAACGAACGCGATTACCAAATAATTCAAAAAAATTTGAAACTGCACATTTATGTGTAGGTACTAAAAGTCCTCATGCATTAGATGCGAGCTTTGGCGGTAATGACCGAAAACGTTTTTTCGATTTTCTACTAATATCTCGAAAACTATTAGGTCGAACTAAATCGTGATAATATACAAACTAAAAGCTGATAAAATTTGCAACAAAAGAAATGGATGAATACGCAATGAAGCCCCGTTAAGGTTTTACCCGGCGAATATTAAATGACGTGTTGAAGAATTTAGATGAGTCATGAGTAGGTAAGTAAGGCCGGTCTGACTTCAAAACGGTGCACGCGTATGTTTTTCAATGTAACATACGCGTGCACCGTTTTGAAGCCAAACAGGCCTTATATACATACTTTCAATGTAAAATACGTGTGGACACGCTTTGAAGTCAGACCGGCTTTATATTACTTTCAATGGAACATACGTGTGTGACTTCAAAACACACGTATGCTACGTTGAAAAATGTAAGTGCGTGCAGAGAAAATGTGGAGCTGTTTTGAATTCGGTTTTCTAGCGAGAAGTTGTAAAGTAGGTCAGATGCAAAATATCGCATTCAAGTCAATTGTATTTAATTAAAGTGGATTCTGATTTGTTTTTTACTTTGGTTCAGAGGCTACAAATACACATGAGCCGGTTTGACTTCAAAACGTGTTCACGCGTATGCTACATTGAAAAAATGTAGGTGCGTGCAGAAAATGTGGAACTGTTTTGAATTCGGTTCTCTAGCGAGAAGTTATAAAGTAGATCAAATTCATAATATCACATCTAAGTCAATTGTATGAAGAATGCTGTATTTAATTAAATTGGATTCTGATTTATGTTTTTACTTTTGTTTAGAGGCTGCAAATACACATAGGTCGGTTTAACTTTAAAACGTGTCTACACGTATGCTACGTTGAAAAATGGCCAAAGGCAGACAGACTGATTGCATCAATTTCTCATTCTCGCTTTTAAAAAAAACAAATCGTAGTACACATAGACGGGTTTGACTTCAAAACGTGTCCACACGTATGCTACATTAAAAAAATGTAGATGTGTGCAGAGAAATGTAGAGCCTTTTTGAATTCTGGCGAGAAATTATAAAGTAGGTCAGATGCAAAATATGCTAAGGCCGGTTTGAATTCAAAGTGCGATCACTTTGCAAATACATACATAGGCCGGTTTCAATTGAAAATGTGTGTTCACTCTTGTAATAGATTGAAAAGTAGGTTAGCAAAGTACGCAGATGGTGATAATCTGCTATATAAGGAGTCTGCACCTAATATTAATTTAATTAGTCGAAGTTTACTGCATATTTACATACCTACATATACAAACATAAATATAATTGATATTCAAAGATTTAAATACAAGAAAAACGAGTTTGTGTGTAAAGAAATTGCGGTTTTGGACTTGTTAGAAGGCGTTATTTGGCATCAAATTTTTAAACTACCAATGCAGTCTAGTTGTTTGAGCCAATATCATATAAAACATAACGACTAGGTGACAAGGAATATTCATGGTCTTTCTTAGGATGAATCTTCAATGGCTGGAATGATGTCATCATATATAGCGCTTTATTTGTAGCAAATTATCAGACCCGGTGAAGAAGTTTGTGTGAAGGGTCTAGAAAAGAAGAAATTGATAGAAACCTATCTAATGCAAAACGTTGTAACTGATATGCTTGCACTAGGTTGTCCTAAGCTATCGGAGTTAAAAATCAACAATCGTTTACTGTGTAACATCCATTGTTATAGACACAGCAATAATAGTCTGCAACGTGCAAAACAAAATACCTTGTTATTAAAAGAATGGTTTAATAATAATAAAAACAATAAAAGATTGTGTCTATATTATTGTAGTCAGTAAGAAATTTAATGCTGTGACTGTAGAAAAAAAAACGATTAAACTCAATCAGCACGAATGGGACTCTCAACCCTGAAAGCAATTGTAATTGATTAACGCAAATTTGCCAAAGACAGACAGACAGACTGATTGTACCAATTTCTCATTCTCGCTTTTAAAAAATAACAAGTCGTAGTTATTAAATCGCCAACACAGTTATCTCCAAGACATATATACTGATTTGTCAAAGACAGACAGACTGATTGTATCAATTTTTCATTCTCGCTTTAAAGAATAACAAGTAGTTATTAAATCGCGAACTCAGTTATCTGCAAGAAATATATAAACGGGGAAATTTATGAAATGCTTCAACTTCAAAAACTAGAAATAAATCTTTTGAAATATATGCTATGAGTTATTTACTGGTTACTGGTTTCTCAATGTACAGATATCTCGAAATTTGCCAAAGACAGACAGACTGATTGCATCAATCTTTCATTCTCGCTTTTAAAGCATAACAAGTCGTAGTTATTAAATCGGGAATAATGTGAAATGAAACACACAATGTATTTTTCTTTATGATAATTTATAAAATACATATATATATATATATATATATATTATGACATTTGACATTTATCAAAGGTTCTACAAAGGTAGTTCGTTAGTGCTACTGAGAAAATCAAAAATTTTCCATTTTATCAAGCTATACTAAAAGTTAAAAACACTACGGTTAACAAAGATTGATGAATAGTTACTTGTTGAAGGCATATATAGGATATTATGTACTAGTAATACAGCGTTTGAGGTTTATAAAAAACATTTTTATTTGTTTGCATATACGAAGAGTATCTAATGCATCTTCGATTGAATGTGTATAGGTTTTGTCTTCAATTTAGCATTTGTAATTTGTGCAGGATACTGTAGGCCAATTATAATTTTGAGTTTCCTAAAATGAGATATGTTTAATACATTTAAATTATAAAGCAACATAAAAATTTTTGAAATGTCAAATAAAATGTAAAAATAAACAAAGCTGTTCTAAAATAGTAATTAGGTAGATTTAAGTTGAATTTGTTGAATGCACCCCTTATGTTATATTAGTAGTAGGCTAGAAATAAGTTTTTTTTTTTTGTGGTTGTTATAGTGATAATTGTTTTATATAACTAATGGATTATAAAATTTTGAAAAAGTTTGGACATAAATTTTTGTAGATTGAAAAAATTGGTTTGGCTCAAGAGCTTGTAATTAAAATTTGTAAAAGAAATTAATAGACGTGTTAATTGTGCATTCATTTTGATTCAAAATAATAAGGAAGGAAAGTAAAAGGTTTTAAACGACGAAAATTAATTCATTAAAGAAAGAAAAATTTCAAATATACCAACATCGGGGCATCCTTTGTTGTGGTTCAGGAGTTGCTGCAGATCAGTTAATTGGTGATGTATAAGGTGTTCGTAGTTGTAGAGTAATAAAACAATTAGTGGTTGAAGTAGTTTCCATAAGAGAACCCAAACTAGAGGAAAAACATTATTGTAATTTATACTAACATATATTTAATAGGTACTCACGGAAAGCGCTCGCGGCAACTTTGTGTATCCTGTTTCCAATCCTGTACACCCAGACACATTCAACGGAGTTACAGGTATAAAAGTTAATGTTATCTACTCTTCATATTAAGTAATTTGGAATAAATTAAATTTCAAACGTTAACTAGAATAAATAATTGCAGAATAGATTTATCAATCTTTGTTTAATTGGTATACGTAAGCACAACTTAGAGGTTAAGTTTGATTTTGATCGTATACGCTTTAGGCGCCTGTGTTTCAATACCTGTAAGGGGACAAAGAATCTACTTCTCCTTACAGAGTTAAAATACTAGATTCAGTTTCCCTGAGAGAGAGTTTCAACAAGCCGTGGCATAATTGAATTGAAAGAGTTTTATTTAATCATTTACAGACTAACACCATATTACAGGTTGCACCTATTATTTTACTCGTATATTAAAGCATCATTACACACAAAATATCAACATACATAACAATATATATTATATATATATATATATATATATATATATATATATATATATATTTTGTTATATATTTCTGGACGTTGTAATGTATAAATTAAGACCAAATAATCTTTTTTGGGTTTTATTTCGTCTAAATTTGAAGTTTACAAAAATGTTATTTGTAAACAAGTGACGTTTCGGGAAATATGTTGCCTTAGACTTAGTTCCAAAATTAGAGTAAAAAGTTTACATATTTGGAGATGATTCAAATTTACTTACATTGACTTTACCGGAAACTAATTAAAAATACTTATTTGTATGATGTGCATTCATCTGTGTAGTACAATTTGAATAAACACATTTAAGAATTAAACAATTTTAAAAGCTTACTATAAATAAAAACATTAACAATATGAAAACAGCAATCCTTAAAATTAATTTTTGAAAACAGTATACCTAGTAAGTTAATTGATAGTAAAAGTCTATGTAGTGGAATGTGTAGTGATATAAATCTATTACAGTTAGATTAAGACGTGCTGTTTATTTGCTTAATTGAAAGAATATAGGAAAGCATAATTTTTATCAAGGTTTTTTATATCGTTTTTGTAATTTATTGTGTTCGTTTGTTTCTGAATGTGGTAGCTTTCTAAGAAGAGTCTCTTTTTATAGATTTTTTCTGTCTCTAATATTATGGTATTTTCATAGTCTGCTTTGTGGTGATGTTTATTTAAATGCATGGCAAGAGCGCAAGATTTTTTATTTAATTTGTGATCGCTTCTGTGTTGAGTGATTCTGTTTCTGAGCCATTGTTTGGACTGCGCTATGTAACTTTTGCCACAACTGCATGGAATGCTGTATACTATGTTGTTCTGTAGTGGTGTTGGGGTTTTGTCCTTGGTCATGGTGAAGATACTATGGATGCCATTTATGTATTTGGTAGATATATTTAATTGTGGAGTTAACAATATTTTGATTAGAGACGGTGTTAGATGTGGTATAAATGGGAGTGTTTTATATATGTTTGGTTGATCTCGTTTAGTTTGTGATTAAAAAATACTGCACCTTTTCACTTGATTTGTTTTATGTAAGCATAAATTTAGTAATTAACAACACATACTTCACATTTCAGAATATATTTTATCAGCAAATATCCGGCACACCCATGGGGTCTCTAATATCTCCTATTCTCGCTCAAATGATAATAGATAAGTTGATTGATACGGCAAAATCTCAGTTATCATTCAAACTGGAATTTATTGTAAAATATGTTGATGACATCATTTGTTCTGTTCCCAAAAATAAAATTGAAGAAACATGTACAGCATGTAACATTCGAGCCTTCTATTAAATATGTCTGCTCTACCATACAGGCGGCAGAGCCTCGATAGATTACGAGGGGTTCCTGTTTGATGGTCAAGCCCAGGGTAAAAGGATGTTGAATGGCTTTGAGAAAAAAGGATCCCTTTAAAGAGTTCTTCCAGCCAGCCACCTAAGTTTCTTCAACTTAGGGCAGAGCTATGAGCTTGGGTCGTAGGATGGTATACGAAAAAAAACAAAAGGAATTTTATTGGACGCCACTGTATCTTAATGAGTGTTTTATAAGAAATTATTCGAAGATCAGATACGGAAATCTTCGAAAGAGAAAAAATTTTTTACGACAAGCAACATATACAAAAATACTTACTGTGGTCTCTGCAACCAGGAATAGAAACGACGATCTTGTGCTATCTGAAAATTTAATCACACCTAAACATTTTCCAATTAGGGCTTCATGAGAGCCTAGTCACTTTATCACAAAAATAATTATATGTAAATCACTAATCAAAATTATACCTTCAAGAAAAACTTTTAACTTTAACACTAATAACACCTTCCTTCAGTACTAAAGCTTCCAATTTATAAACAGTTTGCTTCTGTAGGACAAACACTGTTGACTTCAAAGAAAGAATATTTATTGAGACAACTTAAAATTTTTTCTATTAATTTTGTTTTTAAAAAAATATTTATATATACATTGTTTATACAACTTATTTATACGGAGACTTTCGAAACAGTTCCGTTTTCACTATTTAATATTAATATCTAAGCATTCTTGGAATATTGTTTTATTAAAAGCATAAATTATTTGAGTTTTCTTTAAGAAATATGTTACTTTTACTTTATGTTACAATGACTTCATGTTACTTGAATAGGATCCTTTTGAGTTTACAAAAAAAATTTACATATTCAAAAGTAATTTCTCAGGTTATGGTTACACATTTTTAATAACAATTTTTAATAAAATCAAAGGTCAAAGAAAAGTACTTATTGTCGACATTGAATTATACATCAGGTGTATTATCACCATGTGTTGTACATTATAATTCGGCAAACAATTCTTATCATATCACATGTTCAATGAAGCAAACCCTTCAATACAACTTTGTAACTTCAAACATAATCTTATACAAAGATCCTAAAATGTTAAGGTTAATTATGCCTTATTCAAATACTAAATTTTTAAATTAAATTTTTAAATGAAACAAATTAATTGAACTATGAACTTTAGCAAAATTTTGAGAATTAATTTTAAACAAACTTAGGTATAACTTCTTCCAAAAATTTATCTGAGCATTTTAATTGAAAGTTTCTTGAAAAAAATATAAGAATAAGAATGGAGGATGACTCACCGTTAACCATCTGCTATATCTGCGTCCTTACTCTTATAGTTGAGCGTAGCTGACACAGGGGTCCGGATTTAACCTTCATATTAACCAATAACATGTGCGGGTTTCTACATTCCTGCCTAGTAACAATTGAGACTGCTTCTCACTTTAGTGTATGCTTTATCATTAACAATTGGATACTTTACAACACTCAAAATTTCCATAACTTCTTTACTTGTAACTTGACTTTAATATTTTAAAATTCGGAATTATAATTATCTCCATATTTAATGATATGTAGTTTAATCCTTAAAACGCTAAACAAAAAAAGAATAAAAACTTGAAGAGCTTGAAGAACTCCAAGAACTTGCGCTGAAATGAAACGAAAGAATAAAAATTTGGGGTAAGCTTGTGCAATACTTTCTTACCGTAAAAATATATCCACAACCATTTTAGGTCGATGCTATTACCAAAACTAACTTATGGAACATGTTGACTCCACTTAAATAATTGCTCGGGCGGCATGTTTGATTAAAAACTTGCAAGCCCAGAAAAATACGTATCTACGGACTACATCAGATATTAAAAATGGCTTATTCCACGAGGCAACCTTAATTATACTAGTATGTGCGGGGAAGGAGGATATTGAAACAAGATACAAACAACTAGAAGTTACTTGAAGTGTACTTTTGCTATTCTAATGTAGAGGGCGTACTATGTATGAATTTTATAATAAAAGGTTTCAATAGAAATTTAACATTTATTGATTAGGTGTATCGAACAAAACTTGTGTATTTGAATGACAGAAAATCGAAATTGTTACAAGCATTTAATAATTTCCACCCCAAACTTCAGTTTACCACAGAAATTGAAATCAACAAAAGACTAAATTTCTTAGATACAACGGTCATTAGAGATTCGAACAACATGCTCATATTTGATTTCTAAAAAAAAACCTACAAACTCAGGCTGTTATTTAAACTTTAACTTCAATCATTCTTTCAAACATAAAATTAATACGGTGTTAACACTAAAGCACAGAATCATTAAAATTTGTCATCCACGTTTCTTGGAAACGAATTTTAAAAATCGTCAACAAATTCTACTCTATAATGAATATCATAAACCTCTAACCAATACATTAATTTTCCAAACAAAACACGGACCATCACAAACTAAACGAAATCAACCAAACATATATAAAACACTTCCATTTATACCACATCTAACACCGTCTCTAATCAAAATATTGTTAACTCCACAATTAAATATATCTACCAAATACACAAATGGCATCCATAGTATCTTCACCATGACCAAGAACAAAACCACTACAGAACAACATAGTATACAGCATTCCATGCAGTTGTGGCAAAAGTTACATAGGGCAGTCCAAACAGTGGCTCAGAAACAGAATCACTTAACACAGAAGCAATCACAAATTAAATAAAAAATCTTGCGCTCTTGCCATGCATTTAAATAAACATCACCACAAGGCAGACTATGAAAATACCATAATATTAGAGACAGAAGAAATCTATAAAAGGAGACTCTTCTTAGAAAGCTACCACATTCAGAAACAAACGAACACAATAAATTACAAAAACGATATAGAAAACCTTGATAAAAATTATACTTTCCTATATTCTATCAATTACGCAAATAAACAGCACGTCTTAATCTAACTGTAATAGATTTATACCACTACACATTCCACTACATAGACTTTTACTATCAATTAACTTACTAGGTATACTGTTTTCAAAAATTAATTTTAAGGATTGCCGTTTTCATATTGTTAATGTTTTTATTTATAGTAAGCTTTTAAAATTGTTTAATTCTTAAATGTGTTTATTCAAATTGTACTACACAGATGAATGCACATCATACAAATAAGTATTTTTAATTAGTTTCCGGTAAAGTCAATGTAAGTAAATTTGAATCATCTCCAAATATGTAAACTTTTTACTCTAATTTTGGAACTAAGTCTAAGGGAACATATTTCCCGAAACGTCACTTGTTTACAAATAACATTTTTGTAAACTTCAAATTTGGACGAAATAAAACCCAAAAAGGATTATTTGGTCTTAATTTATATATATATATATATATATATATATATATATAATGTTATGTACTCTAGAATAAACATACCATAATTACTTAAGTTTCCAAATACACAGAACAGTTCTAACTCACTCCAACTCTAAACGGTAAAATATTGCCTTATCGGCTCTATGAGGGCTGTCTTTTTCATCTTTGACGCGCGATCGTTTCTGGTTGTTCTTCTTCGTGTTCACTAAAAAAGATTCAGATGAAGATTAGATCAAGTAAATGCATTAAGAAAATTAAATCTATATTAAGCCAACAAATGCATACTGTGTATTGGTGTCATCAGGTCGTACGTTGCAATTGGTGGATCTGCTCACGGAGTCAACGATTTTTCCAGTACTTCTTTTAGATTGACTATAAACTACTCAATAATTTTAACCCAACCACTATCATTATTTTTTCCTGACAAGGGCAATTTTAAAAAAGTTTTCGTGTTTGATTTGTTCTATAGAACACAACTACAACTTGACAATAAAGATTGAGCGATTATCACACACATATCTTGAGTATATAAAGATATTAAACAACAAGAACAGCAGAAAATTCAACCCATGTCAGCAAGAATTTAATGCTAAGGTATTGTCTAGATAGCAATTGTAGAAATATAAAATTTACAGAAAATTTAATAAATCCAGTCATGTATAAATTTAATATTGACGTCCGCAGAAAAATAAAATAAATGTATTCAGCCAGAAATTTAATGCTAACATCAGCAGAATAATAAACAAACCCACTCAGTCAACACGAATGGGACTCCAAACCCTAAAAGCAATTATAATTGATCAACGCAATCTAAGATTAGCTGGTTTCTAGTTTCCCATAGATTTTAAACACATTATTATACCATATTTGAAATATTTACTTTTTCAGTACAACTGAAAGGAATTGACTTTTATACATTTTAATTAAATATATTAAAGAATATTCGATATCATAGACTTTTTCTATTGTCTAATTTGTAGTACTTTAATACAAAAAAAAATTACATACGACAGCGTTTTTTCTTTGTCAACGAAAGTCTATTGACTTCTTTAGTATTCGGATTTCCATAGTTACGTACTGAAGGCAACTCTGCAATTTTAGATCACCTGCATTTCTAATTTCAATCGCAAAAAAATGAAAGCATCTATTCCAAATATGCACTCAGATTAAAAGTCAAAAATTGTTTTTACATCCGTTCTGTAAACTGAGATTAATAAATCCATCTAATCTAAGATTAAATTAAACTGTCAATTTTGTTTAATAATTTACACTCATGCTATGTGGGAATGCAACGTTAACAGAAGCGATCTTGTACCTATCATAAATAATACGATTTTAATATCTTGCTTTAAAACAAAAATAGAATGCCGTTTTTCTGGTTGTGATTAGGTACACAAAAATTTTTAAAACCAGTATTAAAAAGCATTCTGCAGCTTTATCCTAGAATTAACGTCGTGTAATTTAATTTACTGTAAACTCTATTGCAGCACTTTGACAATGAAAGAATTCCTGACGATGCATGCATGGCTTGTGTAATG
The DNA here is from genome assembly GCA_036346225.1 of Platerodrilus igneus. NCBI lineage: Eukaryota > Metazoa > Arthropoda > Insecta > Coleoptera > Lycidae > Platerodrilus > Platerodrilus igneus. The sequence continues at coordinate 121,084 of JARFIW010000888.1, read as the reverse complement.
AACTTTGTTATCAAAATAAAATACAACCTGCTTTCAATGTAAACGCAGTTACATACTTATATATATATATATATATATATATATATATATATATATATATATATATATATATATATATATATATATATATATATATATATATTATTTAAATCTAATTAAATGTATAAAAGTCAATTTTTTCAGTTTTACTGAAAAGTAAATTATGTCGCCAATAATCTAAAACTTATTCAATATTACTGTATTAGATAAGGACCATTTGCATCGCATTATTTTAAACGACATTTAACTAATTTAGGCTTTTTATTTTACTCTATGCCTTAGTTGAATTTTAAAAAAATTATTTTAAACCTCCGTCATGAGTTAGTTTTACTACGTGCTATAATTAATTCTACACTTGATGAAGAAATAAGAGTTGTTTTAAACAGAGTTTTATGGAAAATGCCATTCGTTGCACAAAATCACGATTTGCATATTCCATTTACAGGATGGCATGAATATCAACTTCTACAAGAAACGCAACATCAGATTCCATAGGTTCCATTTCTTCCCTACATTTTCACTTAAACAAAAAATGGGAGTAATTTAATATTTTCAATGCAATATAGGTTAATTGCGAGATTGTTGAGCTTCTCAATTTTTTATTTTTTTAATGCAATTGGAAACGAATGGGATTGTAGCGTAATACTGAATCAAAAATGTTGATAACTAGATATTCTATAAAGATTTTGTAAAGCAATAACCAAGGCTCAAAGAATGCAATGTTGATCGTTATCGGTATTTTTGTCGAAAGCATAATTATTTTTGCTTACATACTGTTTCTTATTCATTAGAATAATTAGATAGCTGAATATATAACATTTTCATTTGCAATTTTTTCAGAAAACGATGCAAATTTATAATTTTTTTCTAAAGTGTCAGTACTGTTTCAATACTGAAATGAATAAAAAAACAATATGTAAGCAAAAATAATGGTGCTTTTAGCAATATAACGAATTTGGTTCATTGTCTGAAAAAAAATTGCAAATATGCATTTTTTTTATAGTTATCATGCAAGATTTCGAATTTGCTTTATTTTCTGAAAAAATTGCAAATGTCTAATTTTATAGCTATTTACCTTAGGTCATGGATCAAAACGTAAATAAAGATGATTTTAACAACTGCTTCCAAAAGCAATTCGCTATGCAATTATTTTGATTGCATAACAATAATGCTCTTGCAATTTTGCATTATTCTGAAACTTGCTTATTAAACTTTTACAGTTGTTGTTTTTGCTTACATCAGAATATATTTATCTATAAATAGTTAATAAATCTCTACAGATATTAATTATAAAGTAATTTAGCTAGTGACCGAAGTTAGTAGTGATATTTTAAAGTTAACAGTGAAGTGTTACACTCGAAGGTAAATATAAACAATCATGATCTGCTTAAAAGAGGGTGTTCAACGTTTGTTCCCGCTTCGGACTTTATAGATATTCACATTTTGATTCAGTATTACGCTATTTTGCTTACATCAGAACATATTTATGTATAAAGTAATTTAGCTAGTGGCTGAAGTTAGTAGTGGTATTTTAAATTAAACAGTGAAGTGTTACACTCGAAGGTAAATATAAACAATCATGATCTGCTTAAAGAGTGTGTTCAACGTTTGTTCCCGTTTCGGACTTTATAGCTATTCACATTTTGATTCAGTATCACGATCCAATTTCAATTGCATTAAAAGACAAAATATTAATTCTAAATATTTAATGTATTTTGATGTTAATAATTTATATGGAGCTGCAATGTCTGAATATTTTCCATATGCAGAATTTGAATTTTTTAGATGGCAGCAGTCCAGAAATAGTACGTTTAGACGTACTTAATATTGCCGATGATTCTGATGTAGGATAAATTTTTCTTAATGCGATTTACACTACCCAGTATCTTTACATGAAATTTACAGTGACCTACCTTTGGCGCCTAAACATGTAGAATAATAAATAGACTGTGATTGCTAAATGATTTATTGTTTTTTCCTTTTCATAATATGTAAAGGTACAGTAATAAAGTAATTATAATATTCTTATGCTGTTTGAGAGCGGATTTTATGTGATTATCTTATCATGAAGTATAAGGCAATGACAAGATGTATTTGGCAAAACGTTTCTGCTAGTTTCAAATTCTAATCTAATATCGATAGTACCAGATTTTAACGCTTCGTTTTGTCTAGAACAATCTATGACTACTAATGGCGCAATACTTCGTAAATCTTCAGGATTAAAAAGTGGTTCATTTTCCTTGTTGTAGTATGATTGCTGAAACTGGGCATACATCTCATATAACAACGCAGTCTGTTTATTCTCGAACTTCAAATTTAAGTTATCGTACGGGAAAATTTCTAAATTTAAATAGAGTTTCATGTTGTTTAAATGGGCAATGATCAAAACGACTGTAGTTGCTCATGTATCTATCTTTCGGTTGTTTTGGAACCAACAATCACAAATCTTGGTTTTTCTAATTGTGTTGTTGTTTTAATGTTCCATGTATGACGTTTCGTTTCTTGTAGAAGTTGATATTCATGCAACTCCCATCCTCTATAAATGGAATATGCAAATCCTGATTTTGTGCAACGCATTCTATTAAATTAATTCGTTGAGTATCATCAACGGCTACATGCGGCATTTTCCATAAAACTTTGTTTAAAACAACTTTTATTTCTTCATCAGGTGTAGGATTAATTATAACATTAGTATCAAAACTAGAACGTAGTAAAACTAACTCATGGCGGAGGTTTAAAATAATTTTTTTAAAATCTTCGCATAATCCGAGAACCATTGAAAGGTTTATTGCAACGTTAAAATTCCCATTGGCATCAACTATTTGCGAATCATCCAAAGGAAACCACCCAGCGGTTTGTAAATGTTTACTTTGATTGCTATTATATGATACATATCCCTTCATTATAGACGTTAATCCAGGATTTCGAACGCGATCTACAATGACACCGCCAATCTCATATCTAATTTCATCAAAACGCAGCAAAACCCCATTATTTACAAACTTTGCTGTCTGAGACGGCGTTCCATCTGTTTTAATTAATTTGCCTTCTATGTACAGCATACTCTTCGATGGTAAGGTGTAAACATCTTGTTGTTGTATAGGGATTAGAATTTCATCATTATTGTTTAAAGATGTGTTAGCATAAGGCTGATGAGTATGTTTTTTAATATTAACAATTGCATTGTCGAAGTAAACTTTTTCACGCACGTTCAGTATTTCACTATTCATTCTACTTTTCTTAATTAAATAAATGCAGTCCTAACGATTGTAAAAACTGCCGGTTTTGTATTGTTAGCGGTCTTGAAACAATCAATCGAGTGTCGATTGCTTTGAAATTTCCAGAATTTATAGCAATTCTTGACATGTTGCGTGCATTATACTTAATACCCATGGCTATTGCAGATTTTTTTTAAATGCAACCTTACAGTTAGCAGTTCTCCTCTGAAATTAACTAAATTTCTATCTTGATCTAACACTTTAACTATTATTTCATTTATTATACGTGACCTGATTGGTAGATATATAATCGTAGATGGGCACTCGACAATTTTAAAACCTGCAGGTACTTGAGGAAAAAATTCATGTATTACATGGACTGGTTTACTATTTAAATAGGATCCACTTGCAATATTACAATCGATTAAAACTGCATTCACTTTACAAATGTTGATCGCGTAGTCTGCTTGATGCGTGGCATATGCTAGCAATTTTCGCGGATTGAAACCGAGTAGAGAACCAATTGAATCCTTTTTGGTAAAATCCACATTTTTCACTACATTTAATACTACATTAAAGTGTATTATTATCAGCTGTAATTTCTATATACACTGGCGTCTTTCTAGCGCTTCGTTATTCTTCTATACGACCACGCCATCTTTTATCGCCTAACGCTTTTTGAAGATATTTACTAATTTCTCTAATCTCATAAATACCTTCAGGTATTTTTATGAATTCTCCGTTAGGTCCATAATAAAATTTATTGTTTACTTCTTTTTCAATGTTTGGAATTGTGTTATAAATCTCAAAATTTGTTAATCCTAATACGTACTCCAAATCATTATCCTAGTTTATAGGCTGATTAAAGTTCCTTGTTAAAACTGAAGTGTTTCCCGTTAGAGTAAAAGTGTACGACATGACAACTTCATACGCAGTTCTATGTACTGCTTAGAAATTGTAAACATAAATGTCCGCAAAACACAGTACCGTACGATTGTTCTTGATTAAAGTTATATAGGATTTTACATTTACCCTCAATATTCAAATAACTTATCAACTCTGTTGGCGGTCGCAGGTTTCCGTAGCTGACATAGTAAATAGCGCTACTACCGTACTTTTTATAAGAGGTCCAATGTGTGCCTAAACTTTCTATTCCATCTAAATTAATTATACCAAATTCTTTTAAATTAACTTTATTGGGGAGATTGTTTCTCATAAACACTCCACGGAAATATGGTACTTCTAATTGCTTAACAAACTCTATTAATTCTACATTGCTTAGTGCTCGATTCGGTAAAATCAAGTTGCGTTCCTTTGAGGTTTTGCAGGGGCTAAAAAAGACCACAACCTTTTTTATAAGGTTTGATGTACATGCCGTTTCTGACTGCAATGTCCTCCATTGCCTTGTTATGACGTTGTTTTTCCGCTAGTTGTTCGTTAGCTATTTTAGTATCTGAAACTGCTTTTGCAACAGTAGCTGCACCTTTAGTAAGAGTACCAAGGGCGCTTAGGCCTGCAAAAATTGGTATTAGTGGTAGAAAACCCTCTGTTTTAGGAATTGATATAATACGAGCTGATTTAATATGCTTCTTTTGTTTTGCTGTATTGGCGGCCTTAATTGCTATGTTGATTGCATCCATAATATTAGATCCTTTAGCCCTTTTTAAAGCTGTACGTGCTTGTTTGATAATACTTTTAATACCTAGCGTACTTCTTATTTTACGTTTCTTTATCAATTTTTCTATTTTATTGATATTTTTTTTCTCAGCGATGCACAGGCACCCATACCAAGTTTTACTTTAGCTTTCATTGCGGTAGCTACTCCAAACGCTGCTACTTTTTCACCTAAAGACGAGTCACCAGAATTTAGTCTTTCTGTGGCTAACTGAGCTAACTTTGAATCTGCTTGATGGCGTTTAGATAGATCCTTTTCTTTGGAGTATGCAATATCGCGCTCCTTACAAGCTTCGTCTAACTTGTTTATTCCCTTGTCTCCACGAGCTAACCGTTTGATTAGTTTTGTACCCGGACCGCAAAATTTGTGGCCCGGAATATGCGCTTCAAATGGTAAATTGTTAATTACAGTATTTAACAGCCCGTTCCCAGTAGTTTTAGAATTATTATATGTATTTATTAGCGGACAACTGTCCTCTCAAGCAGTGCAGTAAATAAATAATTGTGAATTAATGATTCTTTATTTACTCGCCGTTTCTTATATATATATATATATATATATATATATATATATAAACTTCTTTATAACCTACAAAAGAATACCATTTTATATATATATATATATATATATATATATATATATATATATATACAGTGTGTCTACTTAAGTTGGCGGCATATGGAAAAGTTTCTTATTTTTGGTTTTAGGAAAAAAGTTATTTTTATAAAAAGTTCTGCTTGTTCTGAAACCTAAAATAAACCTTCACATTTCAAAATTTATTAGTCATATACGAGGTTTATCAATAAATATGAATTTGGCGCAAGAGTAAAGTACCTTTATTTTTAACAATTTCGAAAATTGTTATTATAAAATGTTGTTCAGAATCAAAAACCACGTTCAAATATGCAAAATATCCATCGATTAAGAAAATTTTTTTTTAACTTTTTTAAAATAAAAATTTATTTAAGCTTACGCGAGTTATGTATCCCCAATTACCTATATATATATATATATATATATCAAAGAATGAAGTTTATTGGCAAGTGACTCAATATTAGCCACAAGGGCATCCTGTCGACGCGTTTCGCCCTAATTGGGGCTCATCAGGACAGGAGTAGCAAAGATGTAATATGTAACACAAACACATTATGGGAAGTACAGCATCACCTAGCTCACAATTTGTGCCTTCGTGCTGTTTCACCTGACTTTGCAGGTTTTATCAACAGTCGGCACGGAGGAGATCCGGTTCAACTGCCTTTTTCCATAACCAAAGATTATAATTATAAAGAATAAGTTAATTTAATGAGTCTTAAAGTAATATCAAAGAATGAAGTTTATTGGCAAGTGACTCAATATTAGCCACAAGGGCATCCTGTCGACGCATTTCGCCCTAATTTGGGCTCATCAGGACAGGAGTAGCAAAGATGTAATATGTAACACGAACACATTATGGGAAGTATATATATATATATATATATATATATATATATATATTGATATATTGAATCTAATAGAAATTATTAGAAATTGTTAAATAAAGTATAAGTTCATTGCAACATTGTAATACAAGGGTAACCCAGAGAGGTTATCGACAGTTCATGTGAACGGACATGCAACTTTGCATCCGTGAGGGCAGTGATACTGCAGGTGGCAGGTCACAGGCGGTTAACATACCAAAATTACTTAGAATTAAGTTGTTACATTGTAATAAAGTGTACAATTAAGAGAAACGCAGACATGAGATCTGCAAGTTCCCACAGCCGTGTGAGGGGCAGGTTATTATAAAAAGCCCGGCAGCTCAATGCCCGGCAGTGAGTCTTCATGTAATAACACCCCAAGGAGTAATGCCAAATTCAGACAAAACAAATGCAGTTCTAAATTACCCATTACCAAAGACAACCAAAGAAATTAAAGGATTTCTAGGACTTAGTGGTTACTACCGCAAATTCATTAAAGGTTACGCTCAGATAACCAAACCCCTGACAAATTGTTAAAAAAGGGAAACAAAATTGAACACACCCCGGAATTTATTAAAGCCGTAGACAAAATTAAAAACATATTAACGAATCACCCTGTATTAGAATACCCAGACTTTACAAAACCATTTATACTGACGACAGACGCATCGAATGTAGCATTAGGCGCAGTATTGAGCCAAGGAAAAGTAGGTAGCGATAAACCCATCAGCTACTCATCCAGAACCCTAAATGAAACCGAACATTTATACCAAAGATTTTCAGAATTATACATTGAACTATTTAATAACTCTGGACCTGAACTCATCAGATGTACTAGAAAATTAATAACACTAGACGACCCTGACGAAATAAACGATGTAATTAGGAAGCAACACGAAGGAAAAACCAACCATCGTGGAATTAACGAAACAATAAAGCAACGTTATTATTTTAAAGACATGAAGGAATTGACCACAGATTTTATTAACCAATGCGAACTATGTGACAGAGCAAAATACGATAGGAAACCCCCAAAGATACCCTTAATGTTAACCAAAACACCCGACAAACCATTTCAAAAACTACATGCCGATACTCTAGTAGTAGAAGCACAAAACTAGCTAACAATTGTAGACGCATTCACAGAAATAGGCCAAGCAATACCAATCACATCCAAAAATAGCATCGATGTGACCCAAGGATTTTTACAATATTTCACATTTTACGGAACACCCGAATCAATAACTCTAGACAATGGTAGCGAATTTAAAAATGAGACAATACAAAACACTTTAGAACTTCACAAAATAAAAATTCATTTCGAAACGGAAAACCACCCTGAATCAAACGGACTAATTGAACGATTACATTTAACCCTGTTAGAACAAATTCGATTATTAAGAATAAATTATAAAAAGGAACATATAACCAATTTAATGTCATACGCACTAATCGCCTATAATAACACAATTCACTCATCAACAAATTTTACACCCTTAGAATTAACCTTAGGACATTCAGATTCACGAAATCCCTATGACATACACTACAACAAGGAAGTATATCAACAATATGCGAAAGATCACAAACAAAAACTAAAAATAACTTACAAGGTAAAAGATAAATTAGAGAACGATAAGGAACGTATCACCACAACCCGAAACAAAAATACCGACTGAAATAAATTTTCAATAGGACAAACCGTGTAAGAGAAAAACTTTCAAAGCAAGCGACATAAAACAGCACCCAGAAATTTAGGACCATTCAAAATTAAGAAAATATCAGATAAAAACATAGCAGTAGTAGACAACGGTAAAATAACAAAGTACATTCATTCAATTAACATTTTCAAAAATTAAATACCCTACACTCTAGTATTATTGAACCAATCGATTTATTAAACGAATTAATAAGAATTAGATCACTTATAATTAATAGTAAATTACCTTTTGATGTAACAGAATCGAACATTCTAATATTCGAAAAAATAGCTATAGTAAAAGGCTACATTAAGAATAACGAAATAATATTTTTAATAGAAATCCCGATAGTAGAAAGTAACAATTATAATTATTATCATTTATTTGCTTTTCCAACAAAAGTTACTAGCACATACCAAGTAATCATACCCAAAACCAAATTCCTATCCCTAAATGAACTGAGATATGGTTATACAAACGAAAAATGTACTGAAGTAACACCAAACCAATATTTATGTCAATCGATGACGACAACAACCATTAAAGAAGACAGCCCTTGTGAAGTACAACTATTAAAATTCTCAAATTATTACGAAAACTGTGAAGCCAAACAAGTGCAAATAACTAATATGAAAATTCAAAAAGTTACAGATAACAAATGGATAGCCATTTTCCCAACAGAAGTAATAGCAACCATCCACTGCAACCAAGATGAAAATAAGCAAGCATTAATCGGAAGCAAACTAATTACCCTCAAAGAAGACTGTTATGTGAAATTGAAAGACGAAGTAATTAGAGTCTATCAAGATCCCATAGCAACAAAGAAACTTGCAAACCTACCGGAACTACAGTTCAAGATACAACAAGAAGACGAAGAAATAATCAAGAAACCTATGAAGCTAGAACATCTAGACTTAGACGATCTCAACCACGCCGTGAAATTAGTGGAAAGTTATAAAGAACAATTAAGTGAACTCAAAACGCCAAAGTTACATTATAATAATATAAGTGTTTGGACAATTGTATTGATCATTTTAATAATTTTTGTAATTATATATGTATTTTACAAAATGTACCTTAGATATAAGAATGAAGGAAACAGTTCTAGATTTAAGGAAACAAAGAGAAAAAAAGAAACAATACGTATACCCTTAGAAACAATGAATTTTAAATGAATTTGAATAATTAATTTTATGTATTTAAAAATTAAGAAAAACCTTAATTTTTCATTTACGGTGGGAGGAGTTATGTATCCCCCAATTACCTATATATATATATATATATATATATATATATATATAAATATTATAAGTAGTTTTTTACACAAGGTAAGTTGATAAATACTAACGTATTGCAATTAACAAGATGAAATAATAACCTAGACGTAATTGGATAACGCACAGTTCCGGCAAAACTGAGATGCAGGTTCAAATCCTGTCCAAGGCCTTATATTTTCCTTCTTTCAATTACTAGCTCGATTTGAAATGATCATTTGGGCTTTACTTAAAAAGTCTAGGTTATTATTTCATCTTATTAATTGCTATATATATATATATATATATATATATATATATATGATATATTGAATCTAATAGGAATTATTAGAAATTGTTAAATAAAGTATAAGTTCATTGCAACATTGTAATACAAGGATAACCCAGAGAGGTTATCGACAGTTCATGTGAACGGACATGCAACTTTGCATCCGTGAGGGCAGTGATACTGCAGGTGGCAGGTCACAGGCGGTTAACATACCGCAATTACTTAGAATTAAGTTGTTACATTGTAATAAAGTGTACAATTAAGAGAAACGCAGACATGAGATCTGCAAGTTCCCACAGCCGTGTGAGGGGCAGGTTATTATAAAAAGCCCGGGAGCTCAATGCCCGGCAGTCAGTCTTCGAACTTCATACTTCGTTGTTCAAGCTACTCACTAATACAATTAAGTATTTTTTATTAAAGTTATTATGTATAAGTTATTTCAAATTTAACCATAATTTCTGTTTCAAATCAAATAAATGTGTTAAGAGTTTGAAGTTGTTTTTTAAAAACACAGCTCCAAAGGCCCGAACCTTAACTCGCGTTATTTCATTTAATCTAAGATGCACTGACAAGAACTGTCCATGAAATGTAATTTCTCAGCATTTCGAAAGACTTTCTTTAATAATAACAATAGTTTAATAATAATGTAATAGTTTTTGTTACACATACAGATCTTATTATTCCGTCCCTCAATTACCTACCGCTTGAACATATCCGCCTTCTCTACAAATACAGGTAATCGTTCTATCTCGAAACTCTGTCAACACTCTTCTAATCATAGTCGGCGTTATACTCTGAACGGTTTCCTTAATGGGTTGTTCTAAATGGACAACATCTGTGAATGGCCCTTGGAGGTACACCTCTTTCAAGTAGCCCCACAAAAAAAGTCGAGTGGGATCAAAGCTGGAATGTGAGGTGGCCAACGAATTTTCAAAAACCGATGCACAACTCTTCCATTAAAACAATTTTCAAGATATTGTCTTACATCTAACCTGCTATGGCATGGGGCAAAATCCTGCTGGAACCATATCTGTTGACGTTCAAGTAGGGGTAGATCATCAAGAAAATCATTTAGTTGTTTTTTGTAGAAAGAGTAAATAACGGTCTGCATTAAAAGATTCTCGAAAAAAGAAAGGTAGTTAATTGAGGGACGGAATAATAAAATCCCTACGTGTAACAAAAACTATTACATTATTATTAAACTACTGTTAGTATTAAAGAAAGTCTTTCGAAATGCTGAGAAATTACATTTCATGGACAGTTCTTGTCAGTGCATCTTAGATTAAATGAAATAACGCGTAAGCTTAAATAAATTTTTATTTTAGAAAAGTTTAAAATTTTTTTTTATAAGCGATAGATATTTCGCATATTTGAAAGTGGTTTTTGATTCTGAACAACATTTCATAATAACATTTTTTGAAATGATCAAAAATAAAGGTACTTTACTCTTGCGCCAAATTCATATTTATTGACAAACCTCGTATATGACTAATAAATTTAGCTATTTGAAGGTTTTATTTTAGGTTTCAGAACAAGCAGAACTTTTTATAAAGAGTGACTTTTTCTCCTAAAACTAAAAATAAAAAAGTTTTCCATATGCCGCCAACTTAAGTAGACACACTGTGTATATATATATATATATATATATATATATATATATATATATATAAGGTTATCATAAAGTAAGGGATATATTTTAAATTATGATAACTTTTTAACAAATTAAGTTAATAACAAGAAATAAATGAAATCTAATTGCTTATGAAATGGGATTTAGTATGCCCAAAACAGGTTACGGCAATTGCTCAATATGACCTCCATTTTGTTGTTGTAAGATCACCATCCTTACCTCCAAATTGTACACAGCATTTCGTAACATTTCTGGTTGAATTGTACCAATCTTTTAATTCTTGTAGCGTAGTTGGTCGTCTTCTAAACACTAAACTTTTTAAATAACCCCACAGCCACTAATCCGCTGGGTTTAGATCAGGTGATCTTGGTGGCCATGAATTTACGAAATGTCTGCTTAACACGCGATCTTGAAAACGTTGGTTAACAATTCTTTGACTGGTCGAAAATGTGCGGGGTGCTCCATCCTGCATAAAATGATGTTTTCAATTCCGTAGTGCTCGTTTTGCAGCTGTGGAATAACATAATTTTGTAACATTTGCAAGTATCGTTTACCATTTACAGTTACAGATACGGCTTGTCCATTCTGCATTTCCTCGTAGAAATACGGACCAATAATAAAATCAGTTGTAAAACCGCATCAAACGGTGACTTTCTTGTCATGAAGACCTTTTTGAACGATTTGTTGCGGATTTTCTGCAGACCAGATTCTACAGTTTTGAGTATTGACTCCACCATTCAGAGTAAAATGTGCCTCATCTGTCCATAAAATACGGGATAACCATTCGGGTTCAATTTCCATCTGAGCCATTACTCGCAAAGAAAAATCGTACCTAGTAGCCAAATCTGCGTCCTTTAATTCAAACATTTTCAGTTTATATGGATACATGTTTAGAATTTTGCGTAAAATTTTCCAAATCGTGGTATATGGCATTTGCAATCGCTTGGATATCGCATTTGCACTACTGATTGCGAGTGAATTGCTTCTGGCTATGTCTTGATTTTCATGAAGAACCTCTGCAACTTGGACATCACTAATTATTGGTCTTCCTGATCTTGGTAAGTCAGTTACAGACCCTGTTCTTTCAAATTTTTGTATCAAATTGCGGTACGCTTTCATTTGACAGGGTCCCGCTCTCAAACCCATTCTCGTGCGAAATCTTCGTAATCCAGCGGTGTAATTTCTGCCGGATTCATAATAGCACTGAACTAAACCAATTCTTGTTTGTAAATCCATGTTATTACAGTTGAGTCGTTTGAACTCAACGTTTACTTGAGTTTTAATTTCAAAATAAAACTTCAAATTGAATAATTTCGTTTTGACACTAGTGTCAACAATTGTTATGACAACGCTTTTGTTTCTCATAGATACGGTAAAATCCCATTCCTTAAGCAACTAAATTTCTTTTATTTTATGTAACTAACTTAATTTATTAAAAAGTTGTAATGATTTAAAATATATTCCTTACTTTATGATAACCTAGTATATATATATATATATATATATATATATATATATATATATATATATAATTCTACTTTTTTACAATCGAATTTAGTACTTGCAAACATGCGTGTTGTGAAACAATCAACACCTTTAACCATAAACAATAATGACATTGGCGTGCAATCCTTAGCTAAAAAGAAAAAACATAGCGTTCTTCTGCCTTCATCTATTCGATGTTTAGTTGTTGGTCCATCAAATTGCGGTAAAACCAACGTTATGATTGGGTTGATAGAACATCCTAATGGTTTAAAGTTTGAAAACGTATATGTTTATTCTAAATCACTTTATCAACCAAAGTATCAATACCTTGAAAGTCTACTGCGACCAATAAAAGGGATCAAATATTATACATTTTCCAGTTCTGATAATATTATATCACCATCTGATGCTCGAAATAATTCTATATTTGTTTTTGATGACGTAGCTTGCGATAAACAAAGCATAATTAGGGAATACTTTAGTATGGGGCGCCATATACAAGTAGACAGTTTTTACCTTTGTCAAAGTTATACTCGTATACCTAAGCACTTACTACGTGATAATGCTAATCTTTTAGTTTTATTTAAACAAGATGATTTAAACTTAAAATACATATATGACGATCATGTCAATACTGACATGAAGTATGATAAATTCCGTGAAATATGTGCTGCTTGTTGGCAAGATAAATACGGTTTCTTAGTTGTAGACAAAGATAGTGATCCAGGTCAAGGAAGGTACCGAATAGGTTTTGATCACTTCATACATATTTAAACCTTGAAAGTCGCAAGTATCATTAGTATTTTTACGCAATGAACAAAGAGGCGATAAAACTTAAAAGAATTTTAATTAAGAAAAGAAACATTGTAAAAAACAAATTACGCCAGTTAGGAAAGTTGTCCCAGCAAAATCAATCTTACCCATAACATCGCGATTAGAAACTATAGCTAATAAACTGGAAGGGAAAAGTGTGGTAAAGAAAACAAAATTTAAAGAAGAAGAAGAACGGTCTCATAGCAGTGTAAAAAAATTAAATTGCTAGAAAGTAACGTTGACTATATTGATTCGCCGGTTATTGCTCAGCATATACCAGATATAAATGACGCCATAGATGAAGATAATGATGATGATGATAATGAATACGAAACAGAAATTAATTGAAATGCTCAACAAGCCCAGGAATATATACACAGCTTTGTCGATTCACCTGGTATGAAACATTATCTCGAACAGCTACATCCGCTACCTCGAGAATATATTTACAATATGTTTAAAGATGTTAAGAACGAATTTGATCATAAATATGGTATTAGGTTTAACCCTGATTCAAATGGTCTTATGATAGGCAATTCGAATTTCGCGTTGGATGATGAAAATGTACTAATCAATGATTTGAAATATAAAGGTACTCCTGGATTATACAAACTACTGTTTAAAAAATATCCTGTCGGGTACAGACCGCAAGATCTAAAGTCATATCTTGATATTGTGAAAAAAAACAAATGCTAATAGAAGATATTATTCTGAAACAGAACAAATTCAGGGTAATAATTCATATAAGTACAAAAATATAATATCTACATTAAACATACTTCCCCAAACACCCCGTAGACCTAGAACATTACCCTATAGAAAGCGTCTTGGAGACGGTATAACAATGGAAGTATCAAATAACGCCATAGATTATTTATATTGGAATGATCCCAATGAACTTGTTGATAGATTACGGCTTTTAGTTTCATCTCAGATACTGGACACACAGGTCACGGCAACGAAATAAATTCGATCATTGAAGAATTGCGCGAGGCGAAAGTGATTAGATGATATGACAATTGACAAATTTGGAAGGCACTTAAATAACCGTAAAATAGATATAAGTGAACAGGAATATGAAAACTAAAATAAAGGTTTTGAAACCTTGATTGAGTACAAGTTACATATGCTACATTACACGGTAGTAGCAACGTTCTACTTTAGCACATTCCTCGACGGCGACAAGACATTCCTTATTTTCAACATTAAACATAATTATGAATTTCCTTATGAGGAAGCAGTCATTGAGAATATTAAAATATACCCGCAAGACATTGGAAATTCTTATAAACGAAAAAAGTTATGTAATTGCACAGCTACAAGAATTTTTGCTTAAACGTATGGATGTAATCAGCTTTCGTAACAGCGGTGCTAGCATATACAATACCACACTGTTTCTTGATTTTATATTAAAAGTTCCTTTCAAAGCAAGTGGAACCCCCGACATCCAAAGGTAGAAGTATTTATTAATTGTATTTAATAAATCCTTATTAGAAAAAAGTATTATGATAGTTGCTCAATCAAAAGTGAAAGAGGATACAGTAAATGAAGTTCATAAACCAGCAAGAATAAATTTCAAGAGGCGCAAGGTGATAGTAAAAGGTTTAAATGACCTTCTTCAGACTGATTTGATTGAAATGTTACCATATTCGCAAACAAACAAAGGATTTAAATACATTTTAGTAGTTAATAATTGTTTCTCCAAATACGTATGGGCTGTACCACTTAAAAGTAAAAAAGGTATTGATGTTACTGCTGCAATGAAAACAATTTTAAATAAATTTAAAAATCTACCAAGAAATTTGCAGTCTGATTTTGGTAAAGAATATTATAACAAACACTTTCAATTCTTAATGCAGACATATGGCATAAACCATTATAGTGTTTTTTCTACAAAGAAAGCATGCATTGTTGAACGTGTAATTAGAACTTTAAAGGGAAAAATGTGGCGCTTGTTTAACCTGAATGGTTCTTACAATTGGATAAAAAATTTAAGCGATATTGTGAAAAAATACAACAATACAGTTCACAGTACTATCGGAGTCAAACCTGTAAAAGTAGATAAATCAAATGAAAAAACTATTCTTAAATCATCATTTACCCACATCAAATTTGCAACCAAAATACCAAAATATTCAATTAAAGACAGTGTGAGGATTAATAAACACAGGGAAGCATTTACGAAAAGTTACATGCCAAACTGGTCAAATGAAATTTTTAAGAGTAAAAAGCTAAACGTAACCAATCCGACAACATATATATTAGAAGATCAAAATGAGAAAAAAATCAAAGGTGCATTTTATGAAATGGATTTGCAAATGGTTAAACATCCAGGAATTTACCTGATAGAAAAAGTCCTAAGAAAGAGTGAAAATAAAGTCTTTGTAAAATGATTAGGCTTTTCTAACGTACACAATAGCTGGATCGATAAAAATATTGTTTGCTAGGAGTTGTTACAATAATAATAGTTAATAAGGCTAACATTGTAAAATTACATTAAAATAAATAATACAGACACAATCTTTCTATTGTTTTTTATTATTATTAAACCATTCTTTTAATAACAAGGTATTTTGTTTTGCACATTGCAGACTATTATTGCTGTGTCTATAACAATGGATGTTACATAGTAAACGATTGTTGATTTTTAACTCCGATAGCTTAGGACAACCTAGCATATCAGTTACAACGTTTTGCATTAGATACGTTTCCATTCATTTCTTCTTTTCTAGATCCCTCACACAAACTTCTTCACCGGGTCTGATAATTTGCTTTAAATAAAGAGCTATATATGATGACACCATTCCGGCCGTTGAAGATTCATCCCAAGAAAGACCATGAATATTCCTTGTCACCTAGTCGTTATGTTTTATTTGATCTTGGCTCACACAACTAGACTGCATTGGCAGTTTAAAAATTTGATGCCAAACAATGTCTTCCAACAAGTCCAAAACCGCAATTTCTTTACACACAAACTCGTTTTTCTTGTATTTAAATCCGTGAATATCAATTATATACATGTTTGTATATGTAGGTATGTAAATATGCAGTAAACTTCGACTAATTAAATTAATATTAGGTGCAATCTTCTTATATAGCAGATTACCACCATTTGCGTACTTTGCTAACCTACTTTTCAATCTATCACAAGAGTGAATACACATTTTGAATTGAAACCGGCCTATGTATGTATTTGCAGAGTAGTCGTACTTTGAATTCAAACCGGCCTTAGCATATTTTGCATCTGACCTACTTTATAACTTCTCGTTAGAATTCAATACAGCTCCACAAGTTTTTCTGCACACATCTACATTTTTCAATGTAGCATACGTGTGGACACGTTATGAAGTCAAACTGGCCGCTGTGTATTTGCAGCCTCTAAGCAAAAGTAAAAACATAAATCAGAATCCAATTTAATTAAATACAGCATTCTTTATACAATTGACTTAGATGTGATATTATAAATGTGACCTACTTTATAACTTCTCGCCAGAGAACGGAATTCAAAAGAGCTTCACATTTTTGCATGCACCTACATTTTTTTTAACGTAGCATACGTGTGGACACGTTTTGAAGTCAAACCGGCCCATGTGTATTTGCAGCCTTTAAACAAAAGTAAAAACATAAATCAGAATCCACTTTAATTAAATACAATTGAGTTAGATGCGATATTTTGCATCTGACCTACTTTATAACGTCTCGATAGAGAACCAAATTCAAAACAGCTTCATATTTTTTCTGCACGCACCTACATTTTTCAATGTAGCATACGTGTGTGATATTTTGAATCTGACCTACTTTATAACTTCTCGCTAAGCGGGAATGAAAAATTGATGCAATCAGTCTGTTTGTCTTTGACAAATCAGTATATATTTCTTGCAGATAACTGTGTTCGCGATTTAATAACTACGACTTGTTATTTTTTAAAAGCGAGAATGAGAAATTGATGCAATCAGTGTGTCTGCCTTTGGCCATTTTTTAACGTTGCATACATGTGGACACGTTTTGAAGTCAAACCGGCCTATGTGAATTACAGCCTCTAAGCAAAAGTAAAAACATAAATCAAAATCCAATTTAATTAAATACAGCATTCTTTATACAATTGACTTAGATGTGATATTATGAATCTGACTTCTCGCTAGAGAACCGAATTCAAAACAGCTCTAGATTTTTTGCATTCACCTACATTTTTCAATGTAGCATACGCGTGGACACGTTTTGAAGTCAAACCGGCCCATGTGTATTTGTAGCCTCTGAACCAAAGTAAAAAACATAAATCAGAATCCACTTTAATTAAATACAATTGACTTGAATGCGATATTTTGCATCTGACCTACTTTATAACTTTTCGCTAGAAAACCGAATTCAAAACAGCTTCACATTTTCTCTGCACTTACATTTTTCTACGTAGCATACGTGTGTTTTGAAGTCACACACGTATGTTCCATTGAAAGTAATATAAAGCCGGTCTGACTTCAAAGCGTGCCCACACGTATTTTACATTGAAAGTATATAAGGCCGGTCTGGCTTCAAAACGGTGCACGCGTATGTTACATTGAAAAACATACGCGTGCACCGTTTTGAAGTCAGACCGGCCTTACTTACCTACTGTGAAGTAATCATTCTGTAACTTTAGTTCGGGGCCCCCACAACGCTGGAGTTTTGTCTGGCCGGGAACCTCCGTTTCAACGATCATTTTTTTCGTGTGGATTCGAGAATAGTCGTCATCGTTGTAGTGTGATGATGGAAGAGTAGGGCTCCTTCGGTGGGTGCTGAATAGGGCTGTGTCCCATTTGGTAGTTGAATAATTTATAATGGAGGTTAGGGTATTTTTAAAATTAAATAGAATGCGCTAAAAATGTCGTAACGTCTATTTCTCTCTTTTAAATAACTATAACTTTTAGCTTGTGGAGGGAGCAGCGCTAAGACTTCGCCCTGAGAGCCTCCGTTTTAAAAATAATTTTTGTATTAAATATAAAACGGAATGGAATGTTTAAAAATGTGAAAATCAGAAATTCAATAGACTTACAGTTTTTAGTTATCATTCTCTAATTAATTAAACAGAACATTGCTACGTGCAGTGACGTAGCCTAAAAAAATCAAAACGAAACAGTATGACCGAGCTCAGTCGGCGAGTGGGCGGGGTATTATACATGTAAGCAAGTAAAGCAAAGCCTAAATAAATAGAAAAAAGATACACTCACTCATTCATACTCAAAACAAAACATACTAAAAAGGATACCTATAATTAAACACAATATGCACAAAGTATCGTCGTACCAAAAAGAAACAAACAATCAATACTTACACCCTAAACTTAGGAAAAAAATTTGAAAAAAAACAAATCATTTTTTACATGGTGAGCTGCCGATTTTAGATTACCACCTTAGATTAATTTTCAACCAAAAAAAGAAACGAAATTACCCTTCTAAAACCAACAGCTCTATATCAGCATGGTAAATCTAAAACTAAGTAAACACATTTAATGGCAACAACATTTTCAAACGTGCCAGCAAGCCTTCAAATCATTTTTATTTTAATAAATCGTACATTTTTTAGTTACTTAACCCTTTAGCTACTGGCGTGCTAAATTTAGCACAAGTATTTCTATAGTATTTTATGAAAAGTAGGAACGGTATTTACCCATTGCATTATGATGTATGAAATTTAGGACATTCATTTAAACGTATTACAAGTTGGTGGAGCCATCTATTGCGAGATTTTCAAAATTGTTACAAACAAAGTAAAGGATGCGTAGCAGAATTCTGTTCTCCATAACAGTTTCAATGGTAAAGTAGATTTCATAACAATAGCTGGTAATTATAGGCACGTGGAATTTTATGTGTGCTGAAGAAGGTTAGTAGTTGGATGTGTTTTACTTGAAGTGTTTTTATCTTATTTATTTATAACGGTTGCTGTTCAAAGTCGTGTGATAAATTTAGGACATTGTGAGTCAAAGTGACAAGTGAGTAAAAAATTATTACAAGGTAATTATAACTTTCTGTTGTATTTCATGTGATATGAATTGTTTTTTTAGTTTCAGAATTAGAAATGAGTTCTAAACGACCTCTCACAGATGCAGAGCTTTTGAGTTAATAGAAAATTTCTCGGACATCGAGGCTATGAGTGATGCTGATGACGATGGATGGGAAGATTTTACAAACAAATCCTTGGGAGATACTGAAGGTATGACTGTTATTGTAGTAACAACTTAGATTGTTTTATAATATAAACTAACACTGTAGATGTACTGCACGGAAGCGATGAGGAAGAGGAAGGGCTGGCTATCCCTCATAAAGTTGACAAGCCCGTAGCTTCTATGTCTACTTTGCAACCTCAAACTGGCCCAAGTGTTGGGAAGAAAACGAGTAAAGCAGATGTCTCTACATATTTAAAAATTATGCACTCACACAGAAATCCGATATAACTTGGAAAAAGATCGAAAATTTTGAAACTCCCACAACAATAAATTGGCGTGAAGATGTCCCCAAAGAAGCTATTGAACTTGAAAGCCCTGCTTATTTTTTTATACAGTATTTCATCAATTCCCTTTTCGAACTTATGGCTTATAACACAAACTTATATGCTGTTCAAAAGGTACCCGATTTGTTCCTACAAATACCGAGGAATTAAAACGTTCGTTGGTATTCATATACTCATGGGAAATTTGCATTATCCTAGAGTTAAATTTTATTGGGATACACAACTAAATGTACCCCAAATTTCTCAAAGTATGCCTATAAATAGGTTTTATTCTCTGCGACAACATCTCCATTTTGTCGATATAAATGAAACACACAGTAATGATCGATTTTGGAAGATTCGTCCATTATATGATCAAATAAGAAAAAAAATGCTTATCTATTCCCTTGGAATCAAAACTTTGTATTGATGAGCAAATGGTGCCATTCAAGGGTCACCTAAATGTAAAACAATACGTAAAAAACAAGCCAAAACCTTGGGGGGTAAAATTTTGCTCTTTGTGGTGCAGTGGTATCATGTACGATTTCGTAATCTACCAAGGGGCTGCTACAGAACTACATGAAGACCACATGCAAGTTTTTGGGTTGGGTGCTTCTGTAGTCTTAAAATTGGCTGAAAGGATTACAGAACCAAATTTTCAATTATACTTTGATAATTATTTCAGTAATTATAACTTACTACAATATTTACGACATCAACGTATATTTGCAACATGTACAGCAAGGATTAATAGGTTCAGTAAACCTCCACTTTCTTCTGATACTACCATGAAGAAACTTGGACGTGGATCTGTCGAGCAAGTCGTTAGTGGTGACGGAGAAGTGGTGTTGACCAAATGGTTTGATAACAAACCAGTAACTATGGCTTCAAACTTTATGGGGGTGGGCAATATGGATAGATGCAGGAGGTGGGACAAAGCCACAAAGCAATACATTGAAGTGCCTCGTCCTGAAGTTGTAAAACATTATAATGTAAACATGGGAGGAGTCGATAAAATGGATTTCCTTATAACAATTTATAGAACTTTTATAAGGTCAAAAAAATGGACACTGCGTATGTTTACACATGGTATTGACATTGCCTTAGTCAATGCATGGGGAGAATATCGAAAGAGGGCTGCTTGTTTAGGACTTGCCAAAAAAGATACGCTTGATCTTGTTCACTTCCGCAGCTATGTAGCAGAAGTCTTAATAAAGGCCGGGAAGCCAATAAGCAAGAAACGTGGAAGTCCGTCAGCAACTCCAAGCCCATTACCATCTACTCCTTCATCATCCGGAAGAACCCCTGCCGCAACAAGGCCGTTGGTGGAGGTCAGATTAGACGGTATTGACCACCTGCCTGTGGTCGACATGAATAATTATTCGCACATATGCAAATATCCAAGCTGCAAGGGAAAATCCGGCATTTCGTGCAAAAAATGCAAAGTACATTTATGCCTTTCTAGAAAAAACAATTGTTTTGAGAGATATCATACAATAAAATAGAAATGCCAATATGTATTAATAAAAACTTACTTCTAAAAGAAATACTGTTCACAATGTGCTAATTTTAGCACACCTTTTACCCCAATAACTAGGGGTCTTTGAGACCCCCACAAAGCGTCAAAAAAATGCAAAAAAATTCAATAGCAGGTATACCAAATATCAAAATTTTATCTCTAAAAACGAAAAATCATGAGCGAAAGGGTTAAAACAAATAGTAATGCCTTAATATAATGGCAATAAATACCCAAAATAGTTCAATAATTTTTGTATAGACAAATTAAATTTGGAAATGCATGAGCTTAAACAGCAAAATCCAACCCAATATGGCCTCAACGTAAGTAGTGAAGAAAACACTCATCCTCGAGTTGCTGCCGTCTCTAATTACCGGGTAGAGGAGAGGTATGCGTGATCCCGCCTTAGGGCGATCCTCCCATCACAATCCGGGGCGACCATTCATGGTGGCTTTAAGAGCCACCAGAAGGAGCACGCCGTATTGCGTATGCGAAATTTTCATAGCGAGAACGACACGGAGAAAACCAGAATAGATGTTTTCGTTTAACTAAAGATCTGAGCTCGAAGTAATATTGTTGTTATCGAACGATTAAACTGGAAAACCCGAGTTTGTTGGGATAATACGCAGCGTCAGTTCGACAAAGTTTTCGCTAGAAAACACGTAATTGACTATCTAAACATAGCGCAAACTTTACGTTAAGGAATTCTTAGAAATGGTATTTATTATCAATTAGTGGAAGGAGGTAACAATAGAAATCGAATTTATATAACAAGGATTTGGGTTGAAAATTATTGTAAAGCGTATGTATTATTAATTATGAATTAACGATTTTATTTCACAGTAGAACCGAAATTTATTCGAGTGAGTATTAACCAGGGAGAAAAATAGGGTAATTAGTTTATGCTGAAAATAAACGTAACAACATACTTTAATGTTAACGTTTTATTTTGAAAAAATTACATTTTTAATTGTCTTTTTTTTGTGGCGAGGCACTAGCAACGGCAGTAGATTCTTCTTAATTAAATTAGTAGTATATAGTGCGGGTTCTAGCGTCTCCGGAAGCGATCGTTAATTTTTAGTAAAGTTATATCTCGGATTCATTGACCTTTGTATGTGACATCAGCGGACATCCCTGGTCATCTGAAGAGTTTAGTGCACAAAGCGAAAACGGTGTCGAAGTTGGAAGATGGGGTGGAATTGATGAACAGCGTTTTCAAAAACAGATTTGTAGAATATCGGGTTAACAGTGCACAGCATCATATTGTAGCGGGTTACTACTACCGCGTTTCACTAATTTAAAACAAGTAATAACAAGAGTCTTTATTTCTCACTGTTCACAAGTCTAATTAACAGTATATGCCTTATTTCAGTCCAGTTTTCAGTCCAATTAACAATGAAGCACTATTACACTAATGAATTTACAAGCACGTATCTTCTTAAACTAACTTCTTAACCATAGGTCCATTAACAACACTAACACAACTATTATTTACTACACTTTTGTCTATTTATGTATTCTACAAGCTGCATGTACATTAGACACATCATATAACATTTATGTATACTCTTGGACTTCCAAAAGCTCAATTACTTTTACTTTTCACGATATAATTTATATTCGATATTCTGATATAGACTAACTCTGTACTTCGTCATCGGTCTTATTTATACCGTGAATTAAAAAGGATGACTCATCCTCCAGTAATTGCTAGAAAATTCTCGGTCCATGGCGAATATACAGTGCCTGCGGCGCTTGTGTGTTTGACAGGTTGCCTAATAGTAGCTCGCAACAATATAGAATACAGTTAATTTTTTGATAAAATATTTGACAAAATCAAACGATTAATAGCATTTGAAGGGCAAAAACATAAAATGATTAAAATTCTTTTAGAGTTGTTTGGACATTTTATCCAACAAAACAAAGGAAGTCGGCGAGATTAACTTGTTAAATACAGCATTCAAAGATGTAGACCCAGAGTCGGACGTGAATAAAGTATACGAAGATTTTGTGGAAACTATTGACAGTAAGGTGTCGGAATTCCAGGAGCGCCATTCCGGCTGGGCATTACACACGATTCTATTTTTAGAGTTAGGTATAAACAAGTACAATCTTATGCGGTCGTCCTCATACATCAAGCTTCCGCAACTGATCGAGAATAAGCACGCCGTCATTAACGTGCAAAACGACGACGAGCATTGCGTTGCTAGGGTGATAATTTCGTGTATTTATCGAACAGAGATGAATCCATACCGAACGCTATCAATCCACACTCTGGCACAGTTTTTAATCAATTCCAACAAAAGTTCGTGATATTCGTCATTTTGAAAACAAGAATAAAGCTATATCGGTTAACGTGTATCGGTTAGAAGCGGTGAATAAAAACGGTAAGATGGTACATGAAATTGTTGGACCGTTATTATAGATAGGAGAAAAGAAATATACACATTAACTTATTACTTATTGACGATAACGCTTGGAATAGTTACTATTGTTGGATCAAAGACATATGTCGCGATTGGTGGCGAGTCAATTGTCCAAAAGTAAGAGAAATTTGTATTTATGTGATAGATGCTTCGGGAGTTTAGAACTCAGTGGCAGTTTAACCGGCATCAAAAACACGACTGTAATCATGTGTACACCGAATGAAGATGATGTAGATGATAGGAACGAGGCACCAAGTTCCCAAATAGGCAACAAATGTTTTGGCAAAAAGACCTATACGATATATTAACGACAAATTCGTTGGGTTCAGACGCAGTCGCAAAACTCTTGTCAACCAAACGCACGATTCCACAAGCATCAATAACAGAACAATTAATGCTCTGTGTTCCATTCAACCCTGTATATATTCATTTAGTTTCTTTATATTATTACTATAAAGTTTAAGTTTATTTGTTAATAATAATATCTGTTCTATTTAAATTTAATAAATCCAGTCACGTTATCACCTTCAACGTTCTATTTTGTTTGCTATATGTTTGGTGATTGCACGGCCTAACTCATTTTATCGTCACCGCTTGGACAATAAGTTTCGGTTTCGAAGGTCAATCCCCGCATAGAACCACCTCACCGTTTTATATTATTTTTTGAGTGTAATAATAAGTGTTCTGGATCCAAGAATCTTCACCGCCCTAACTGGACATCAGGTTAGAATATTGAAGGCCGCATTGGTTTGATATGTTTGGTTATACTCCTGCTTTTCTCTCCCGAGTATTTTTTTATGTACGTATAGTTTGTTTGGTATGTGCGAAATCTAAAATAACTCCATTGCGACCCTTTGCTTGCAAAGATTAGAATTGCTAGTCGCTGCCTAATGTGCTAAATTACTAGATTTTGTTGTGAGTGTGTTTTGTTCTCATGTACTTTACATGTGATTTTTCCAATGCTCCACCCGAAGGTACTACATTGGCCAGGAAGCGAGTTTTCTTTACCTGGAAATTTTGGAATTTTGCCGAACCCTTGCTGTTCCAAGCAAGGTAGGG
Organism: Platerodrilus igneus; assembly: GCA_036346225.1. Taxonomy (NCBI): domain Eukaryota; kingdom Metazoa; phylum Arthropoda; class Insecta; order Coleoptera; family Lycidae; genus Platerodrilus; species Platerodrilus igneus. The sequence continues at coordinate 96,062 of JARFIW010000888.1, read as the reverse complement.
ATCTATAGCGTGCGTGACAACACTCACACACGAGAGCTACATTTTACCTTTCATCCGAACGAGGGTGTATTTTTGTGAAAAATGCTCGCTTAACAGTAGATATAATAGGTTCCTTCTAGAACACTTCGATCCTCACTCGATCGATCCCCCCACCCTGCCTTCTATTTCGCAGTTGTTGAGGTGGTGTGCCTTGTAAATTCTGACGATCCTCAAGACACTTCTGGCGCACATCGTTTTCACTGGATCACCGCCCCTCCTACCCCTTTCTGCTTGCCTACTAGTTGTAGGGTGTTGAAGGGGAAGGGGTCTTATGACAATTCTTACGACTCATATGAATTCTTCATTATGTTTATCGTCTGTGCGGGTGTCCTAATCAGCATTTTGCGGGCTAGAAAATTTTTAACAATTAGGGATATATAGGCAGATATAATTAGCATCGTGAAATTACATAGGATTATTTAGCACTATTATTTTAATATTATAATTTTACTTTTAACATATATCATTTTTAATATTAGACTAGCATAAGTGTGTTCTTAAATTTTAGAATTAAGTTGACTACATAATTGGACTTATATACATATGTCTGTAGAGACTTTATTAATAAATGAAATAAATGAAATTATGTTTATCGGCTTTGCGGGTGCCCCATTTGGCATTTTGCGGTCTAGAAAAATTTTTAACGATCCTCATGACTCGTATGAATTCTTCATTATGTTTATCGGCTTTGCGGGTGCCCCATTCGGAATTTTGAGGTTTAGAAAAAATTTTAAAAAATTTTAAATTGAGTGAACATATGTCCTGGGGTTTAAAATCAATTCAAAATTATATAACATAGATATGGGGAAAAGTTATTGGCATCGTAGTAGGTCAAATACTTACACGGTGTAATGAGATCGTACTCTTCGTCCATGTACTTGTTGGCTGCAGCGCAACGTTCCGTATGGGCGGGCGGACCGGTTGCACGGGCGGGCGGGCAAACGAATGCGGATGAACGGGCGGACGGGCTGGTGGGCGGACGGGTGGATGGACGGACGGACGGGCGGGCAGGGATGGACTATTTAGTATAAAAGACTGCTTTTTGAAATTTTTGAATCAGTCTTAACAGTATATTTGAAAGATGTACACCAAGCAATCTTTAGAGAAAGCAATTAGTGAAATTCGGAAAGGTGTGTTAAATACGCGTAAAGCTAGTAGGTTGTATAATGTGCCTAGAACAACGCTACGGGATCACCTCTATAAACTTGGTGTTCGAAATAAAAGTAGAGAATCAAATATCCCGGTAGAAGCTGCACGACAAAAAGTTAAAATACCCATACAAAACTTTGATACATATACCACTTCTAGTGCAAAGGAAGTTGGTAAACATGGACCTTGTTCCCATCCAATATAAGGGCAATATTTGCGGGACCATCGAGTTGTGGAAAACCAACTCTCTAATATCTCTCATTTTACATGAGAATGGACTTGCATTCCAAAACGTCTATGTGTTTTCTAAAAGTTTATATCAGCCAAAGTATGAACTGTTAAGAAAGTTATTTGAACCCTTAAAGACGGATATTGGTTACTACGAATTTGGGAATTATAAAGATTTGATTAGGCCAGAGGATGCAAAAGAAGATTCAATTATTGTCTTTGATGATATTCATGCAAACGAACAAAACAAGATCGCACGGTTTTTCTCCTGTGGTAGACATAAGAGTATCGATTCCTTTTACTTATGCCAAACGTATGCCAGCACAGTAAAGCACGGACTTAGAGATAACGCTAATGTTATTTCAATATGGAAACAGGATGATGCAAATCTTTGGCATATCTTTCTAAATCATGTTGGTAGTGATATGCCCTTTATAAAGTTTAAAGAAATTTGTCAGCGATGCTGGAATGGTGGTGACTCGAAATATAGTTTTATTACTATTGTAAAAGATTTTGATTTGGGTAAGGGCGATATAGAAAAATTTCGATGAGTATATAAATATAGAAGAAGCCGTTAATGGTTAGCCCCAATCTCAAGTTTCATGATGACGGCCGCTAAAGATTTTATTGTAAGCAAACATAAGCATCATTTTATGCAGGATGCCGTACGAAGGAAGTTTGTGGAACGCAAAAGATATACTACTTCACAACCAGATTTCAAAGAAGCTCATAAACATTGCATGAGCCTTTGCAAATCACCGCTTCCCAGTCATAAGGAATAGCGGAAAAATACTAAAACCTATGAAGGAGATTAAAGTTGAAAACAAAGGCGAACTTTTAAAAAGATTAAGTTACCAGTTAACGACGAGCCTGTACATCGTTAGTATACGAACGTGCTGGTTAAAACTGAAGACGAAAATATATACACGTCAGTTTATGGAGTTAAGTATAATCCCCAATCTGATACGCATAGTTCGGGAAAAGTATATTGAAATTGATACAGAAATCAGTGACATAACCTTAAATAATAGAGGTCATCCTAGCACTAGAGAGGTATCTATAATAGAAGAATTAAGAGAAGAGGGTTGTATAATAGAATAAGCATAACACAAATCGAGCACAATCGGGGCATATCCGAACAAGAGTAGCTCATATAAAAGGACTGTTGGCATAGAAGTTATAATTTATCGATTATACAGTTTAAAGAGGTGATTAAACAAATATGTATAAAGACTTTGGGAAGGTTATTCGAAGATTTCGCAATGCTCTACGAGTAAAAAGGCGGAATGCGGGCAACGGTTTTCGATAGAAGGACAAAAATGTCTTATGTGCCAGTCATACGAGGAAGCAATACAGCACTGTACTGCTGTGTTAGTATTACCCGAAGATTTGGATGATTTTATGGAAATAATCGAGGAGATGGGATTTATAAAACTGTTGGCAGATATTCAGATGGAATATCTTTTAAATTCTAAGTTTTAAGATAAAAATTTAACTGTCTCAATTACTGCCATAAGAAATGAATGATGAGAATTTACAACATCAACAGTATCAACAACATCAACAACATCGATAACATCAACAACATCGATAATATCAACAATATAATCAACTTTACCAACCTCATGAAACCATTAAACAATTACAGCACCAACGCCCACAACATCAGCTTTGCCGTCTCTAATATTATAATGGGCAGGAGCAAAATATTAATTGGATAAGAAAATGCTTCCTTATACATCCAATAGGGTGGAACGCTAGACTACCGAAAAGATTCCAAAGGATAGCCAATAACTGGATATCTATATAATTTGTATCTGCATTGTATTTTGTAAAATAAAGTTGTATAAAGTTGAATAATGTTTTGATAATACGCTCATAATGAAATGTCGTTTTACATCACTTTTGCGAATACAGCGCTAAGGTCATCGTAACGGATACTATAGGGCTACGCTCGATCAATAGTTGCTCAATCGATTGCAATCTAAGTCGCCAATACATTGTGATATTCTAATCGTACCCGATGTTACTCTAACCTATGATCCAACAGTCCCATATATATCCAAATTGTCACATTACTAAGTAACTTACTACAGTTAATCACAATAGCATATTGCAATATAAAGCCTAGGGTGGGGTACGACGGTTCTTTATAGCCACCAGGCAGCGCTTTTTATACTATATATACCTGACATTTTAATGGATGACATCCTGGTTTGTAAGCAGGATTAGGATCATCCAATGCCGATACACTCCCACATTGTGGTATCTGTCGTATAAATATGGCCAACCACCAGTTTAAACCCCAAACCATTTTCCAGTAGCTTTATATCCATGATGCTATTGTTAACAAGCGAGTTTACTTATTGTTATGATATTTGGGCGCAAGGTAACACGGTGCAATAACACTTACCTCATAGCCTATTCGCTGAGCTTTTGATGTTGAATTGGAACCATGCCGCAAGCACCGTGGACCCGGCTTTAGTCAGAGGCGTTGCAATGGTCTACCATGCGCACAAAGATCAAAGCAACATAGTAAATATTTTTTGACACCTTTATAAATGAATTATAGCTATTAAGTTGATATTAACAAAACATGCAGTTACATATACACGATGGATAAGATGCCTGTTGTGCTAGCCTGTATAGAATTATGGACTCTCAAAGCAATTATGCGTAGCCAATAACAGAATGAATAAATGCGATTGTTTTGTTATGATGCAAATTATTAGGTAAAATGAATTAGTAATATTGTAAGCAGAAGGGAGGAAGGGATAATAAACGACAGCATTCTATAATTTATAATGAATACGACCGTGGGCTACTTCAGTTTTATTCTAGTATTTTTAATAGTTTGTAAATTTTGATATTGATATTGGAATTGATGTGTAAATATAATATAATATAAGAATTAAAAATTAAAACCAGTAGTTTACATGGAAACTGGGCATGTCACCAACCAGGTCAAAAATAGATTTTATAGGTATTTCAGTTATTAAAGACATTGCACCAAATTCATTCCTATAATATGCCATGATGCTAACCAATCATAATCCTATTACATAATACTAAAACTAGTGGTAGCGGCGACTTGTTGCTGCTACAGTTTATAAACCTTAAAACTTAATTCATATACAAATTTTCATGCTACTGAATAAATAAGATGTAAATAAAATAGCCGAGCGCCTGCCTATTTGCAACATTTATTAAAACGTGTATGCAACGGTCATATTAATATACACGTCTGGCGAATACTAAACACATAATTATGCTAAAATAAGTCTTTTAAAATAAGCATCGTCATCATCTGAAACAATGTGCTGTTAAAATCTGGCCACAAAATTAGTTTACTTACCTAGAGCGACTTCACAAAACTCGATTCGTAAACTGAAAGGCCGAGCACTTTACGTTAATGTATCAGCATATGTCATAAGGAAATGCTCCGAGTGTAAACACCAGGAATCCATCTATGAGCAAAATGCTTAACCATTACTATTATTGTTATTCATTAGCAGAAATCTGCACAAATCTGCATAAATATTACGTCCAATGCTATTTTTTGTTTGATGTCTGAAAGCAACTAATTAAAATATTGCATCATCCGTTTTACATAATTCACGTATGTAAAATTTGTAAACATTCAATATTTGTGCAATTTAAAGAACGAAATAATGCTTTACATAATCAAATGAGGTATTTTCATTATACAATACAATAATAATTATTACAATAGGTAACCCTATTTTGACTATTAAAAACAATGTCGATGTGTGAGCTCAAACGATTAGTTATTTGATAAAAACTTCGGGGCATGATTCGAGTGGTCAACGGCCTACTTAAACATGTCTATGCTTGTATAAATGTGCGTGACGTCATAAATATCATAGCTTATAAATATTTCTAGCTGTAAAATATATTAACCGGATGCACGTTTGAGGCTTCCGCTTTACTAAGTTCTATTTTAAAATGAAAATTGCTTTTATTACAGAATGTCGGTCTTTAATTTAAAGATCCAAACACATAATAACCAATATAATTTACAGATTTTTAAAATGGGTCACTAATAGAAAAGATTTTTATAATACGTACTAATTTGCCTTATGGAGAGCTGCATTCGCGAGCGTCTTTGGTACCACGATACAATTATGTATCATGAAACCGCACCAGAAAATTGAATAACAACGGCACATATTTTTTCGACAGATTAATGCACATTTTATAAAAAATTTGTTCATGCCATCTGGTTCATCGAATTTCACACTGTTGTTTAAGCCCAAACACTAGTAAATTTAAATAAGTAAGGTGTTTCTGTATGACAATTAAACTACTGATGTACCATCGTATAGATTGCGGCTATTTTCTGCAATTTACAGAAAGTGAAATCATTATACATATCTGAAAAATATATAAATATCCAATCAAGCATACACACGCCCAAAATGTTCGACTTACCTAGAACGATGTTTAATTACAGTAAAATATCAGTCGAAGGAGTGTTAACCTCTCACGATCACCCGGCGACTATGATTAGTCTCGAACCCCACAAAAGTTATAAAATGATTACATCATGACTCATCCAAAATTCTACATCACGTCTGTGCGAAGCTCGGTAAAATTGAGGTCAGCGCTGCTTTTTATAGAGTTCAAATATTTTCAATGGATCCTAAGATATTAACAAAATTATTAAAATTAATTAGAAACCTAAAACTATCTCAAAAAACTATTTAGAATTTTACTAAAAGTAGCGCATTAAATATATAATTCATATACAAAATCGCGTTCGTCTTTGTCAATATCTGGAACCACACTAAACCGTACTAGAAAATTAAATCGTTAGTATCACAACGATACATATATTTTCTTCAGCGCGCCGATTTAACTTGATTTTATAAAAATTTGTTTTTCGCCTAGCATATATGAAAATAAATCATATCTACCCTAAAAATCTGACTGAAAGTAAATCTTTGCGTTTCTAGGGCCGCAAAACTCATAATAGCATGATTTTATAGGTTTTTCCCGATGCCGATCTAGACACCTATGACTATCATTGAGATTCATATATTGCGGCTTTGACGTTTCAAATAAATTATCATTTAACCTCGGCGTCGGTGTATTGTTAATAAGAGTTTCAAATAAAATATAAAATAATCATAGATGAGTAGTGAATAATTGTAATTCTAACTGAATAACTGTTAGTGAAGATGAATGATAATTTAGACTGTGATGATGATGAAGGAATTACAAGTACTCCACCGGTGTTGCAAGAAGAAGTGAGCAATGCTTCTTTAAATCTTTTACCTAAAAGTCTAGAGAACGGTACAAAAATACTATGAATTATTTAATAAATAGAAAAAAAAAATAAAAAGCTAAAATGTAACAGAGAATGTTTTAATTGTATTTATCAGAAAGATCGAAACGTGTAAATGCTACTACTCGATGGGCTAAATTTTCAATGCTAAAAAGCACTTTTAAAGTCAAAGAAAATATTAATTTTGATGATCATCATAAAGCATTCTGTAAACTACCTTCCCAAAAAATCTAAAATTTTGATTCAAGTACAATAAATGTATTCAATTTTTAAGGCGGCAGATGATTAGGAATATCTAATGATAAAGGTATACAAATAAAATTATTGTAAATTTTAGATTAACTTTACATTGCAAGTTTCTCTTATTATGGAGTATACGGAGCTTGCCGCCGAAATGAGTTGACGAATATGAAACTTGACCACATAGATATTAGTGGACACGTATTGATTGTTACAGTTCCACAAACCAAAAATAATATTACAAGAACATTTACAGTCACAAACACTACAGTTGATGTACTGAATCTACTTACAATATACAACAAATATGTTTCTATTATACCTCCCACATTACTCATAATTCCCTATTCATTTATTACAAAATAATAAATGTACAATACAGCCGATCGGGAAAATGTATTTAGCAAAATTCCAAGCAAAATAGCCACCTTTTGAAATTGGTTGAACCTAGTACATACACAGGCCAATGCTTCCGCCGTAGTTCTGCAACTCTATTAGCTAATGCTGGAAGTAATTTAATAACACTTAAGATACCTGGAGGATGGTGTTCTTCTGCAATTGCTTAAGGATATATAGGTGATTGGTTATCAAATAAGATTAAAATTTCTCAAAATTCTAACAAACCAAGAACATCAACTGTCTAGTACCAGCACAAATAATACAATTCACATGTTAATTGCTCTTAAACCAAATAAATGAAATACCAATTAATGTAGATAGACCGTCAACGTTATCGTAAAAATGTCATCATGCTACCAGCATCTAAAATACTTACCAAGTGCCTACAAATTCTGGTATCACTATCCATAATAATGGTCAAGGGATAATTAATATCAATTACTATAATAAATAAATACGTCAAATGTTATTAACCTTCTTTATTTTATGGTTTTTCTATTTTTCTTTAATGTTAGACGAAAACAGTTGTGTATCACACAGACAAAAATGCATTAGTAGTCCTTAGCTATCAGCTGCCCTCGCTCGCTTCGCTCGCTCAGGCATCTAATAGCTGCGGGCTGCTAATGAGCACTTTTGTCCTTGTGACACAATATACTATATACCGTCTGGTTACTCGAATTTTGCCCTATTTTTAAGCCTAAACACTAATAAAGTTAAACAAGTAGGATTGTTAGTTATCATAGCACAATATTTGTATTTCAACAATATGTAAACTTTATAGCGCTTCCTTAAATTTTATTATATTAAAACGGGTTTTTGTGTGATGTTCTTTAAACATTAAGCTGTAATTTAAGTCCAAGCATGAAATTTGTATAACAATTATAAGAGCGTAAAATCTATACATTGATTCGATTTATGAATTTTCAAAATAATTATCGACCCGTTAGAGATAAAAATTCGGGGCATGATTCGAGCGATCAACGACCTACTTAAACGTGTTTATGCTTGCATGAATATGCGTGACGTCATAAATATCATAGCTCATAAATATTTCTAGGTATCGTTCTCTATTAATTGTAGAAATGACCATTAATCACGATTTATAGGAAGAAGAATACATTTGTCTATATAACTCGAAAATATCAGTGCTGGTTTGATATATATAGCTAATTTTATAAAATAATTACTGATTCGATAGCAATAAGAATGTTTAGTTTGAATCCAAAATTTATTATTAACGTTTTATATCACATTACTGTTAAATTCCGGGATTATAAACCGAGTAATACAGTTCTTGAATTGCAATTAATTCAGGAAATATATTGTTTCTCTAATAACGCGGTTTCAAATAGGTAGGCTGATATACAGGTTTTGTAATATAGTTTATTCATAAAATCGATTTCTTATGCAAATTATTTATTGTACTGTACTATTTATGTGTCGTTTTGCTTTATGCAAATCAAAAATGGCCGCATTCCATACGATACGATGATACATCTGTCTATAATTAACCGCAAAATACTAATTATAAAATGAGCTATATATTAAAACAGAAAAATTACTTTTACACTGACGTTGAGATAATCAAAGCGGTTGATAATTAATCAATTTATAAAACTGAATACCCTTCAAATCGACCGATTTACATATATTTTAAATTCAGGCAATTAATTGTTTTATGATGTAACTATGTTGTCTTGACTCATCCAAAATTCTTCGGCACGTCTGTGCGAATCTCGGTAAAATTAAAGGTCATCATAGCTTTTATTAGAACTGAATATTTCAGTGGATCCTACAATATTAACAAAAATTACTAAAAATCTATTAGAAACCATAAATTATATATCGAAAATTATGCAGAATTTCCGTATAATTAAATTAAATATGTCACCACCTAACTGCTATGATTAACGGACAGTAAAAAATTAACCTTACTTTTGCTATTGTAACAATATGCCAGGGTAAACACCTGAGGTTCCATCTATATTCATACGCACAAACCATACCTATGTGTCATTCTTTTCGTTTGTCTCGATCTGTTAACGCAGATTTCTGTTAAAGAACAGCACATAGGTATAGTTGGTGTAGTTGAATATAGATGGACCTCAGGTGTTTACCCTGGCATATTGTTACGAGATATGCTAATATAATAACGTAAAGTGCGCTCGGACCAGTTTTTTTTTCCTGGTTGCTGTTTACTATCAATGCAGTTTTGAGAAGTGGTTGAAGGTGAGTATTAAACCTTTGTATACATATTTAACAGCATATTTTTCAGATTAATCTGCAAGTTTTACGGTGTTAAAAGACACATTTTAGCTTAATTATATGTATAGTATTTGCTTTTAGATAGACGTGTATATTATATATAATCGTTGACACGTTTTGACGAGCTTTTAATGTTGCATATATGAATTACATATTTAATTTTAATTTAGCGTAAATTCGGCTTAGTTTCGGGATAATTTATGGTTTCTAATAGATTTTTAGTAATTTTTTGTTAATATTGTAGGATCCACTGAAATATTCGAGTTCTAATAAAAGCTATGATGACCTTTAATTTTACCGAGATTCGCACAGACGTGCCGAAGAATTTAGATGAGTCAAGACAACATAGTTACATCATAAAACAATTAATTGCCTGAATTTAAAATATATGTAAATCGGTCGATTTGAAGGGTATTCAGTTTTATAAATTGATTAATTATCAACCGCTTTGATTATCTCAACGTCAGGTAAAAGTAATTTTTCTCTGTTTTAATATATAGCTCATTTTATAATTAGTATTTTGCGGTTAATTATAGACAGTTGTATCATCGTATCGTATGGAATGCAGTCATTTCTGCAATTTACAGCGAACTAATCCTAGAAATATTTATGAGCAATGATATTTATGACGTCACGCACATTCATGCAGGCATAAACACGTTTAAGTAGGTCGTTGATCGCTCGAATCATGCCCCCGAGAAGTTTTTATCAAGTAACTAAACGTTTGAGCTCACACATCGACATTGTTTTTAATAGTCAAAATAGGTTTACCTATTGTAATAATTATTATTGTATTGTATAATGAAAATACTCCATTTAATTATCTAAAGCATTATTTCGTTCTTTAAATTATCCGAATATTGAATTTTAAAAATTTTACATACCTGAATTATTTAAAACGGATGATACAATATTTTAATTATATGCTTTCAGACCTCAAACAAAAACAGGTACAAGGTTAATTCTATGCAATCAAATCGAGCATTGGATGTAATATTTATGCAGATTTGTGCAGATTTCTGCTAATGAATAGCACAATAATAGTAATGATTAAATATTTTACTTATAAATAAATACCCGGGGTCTACACTGGAGCATTTCCTTATGACATATGCTGATACATTAACGTAAAATACTCGGATTTTAACAAAACATTGTTTCAGATGATGACGATGCTTATTTTAAAAGATTCATTTTAGCTTAATTATGTGTTTAATATTCGCCAGACGTGTATATTAATATGACCTTGGCATACACGTTTTAATAAATGTTGCAAATAGGCAGGCGCTCGGCTATTTTATTTACATCTTATTTATTCAGTGGCTTGAAAATTTGTATATGAATTAAGTTTTATAGGTTTCTAAACTGTAGCAGCAACTTAAGTCGCCGCTAGCACTAGTTTTTAGTATTACGTAATAGGATCATGATGGTTAGCATCATGATATATTATAGGAATGAATTTGGTGCAATGTCATTAATAACTGAAATACCTATAAAATATATTTTTGAACTGGTTGATGACATGCCCAGTTTCCATGTAAACTACTGGTTTTAATTTTTAATTCTTATATTATATTATATTTACACATCAATTCCAATATCAATATCGAAATTTACAAGCTATTAAAAATACTAGAATAAAACTGAAGTAGCCCACGGTCGTATTCATTATAAATTATAGAATGCAACAATGCTGTCGTTTGCGGTTGGCGCCATGGTTCTATATCGAATAAGGTCCGAAAACATAGCAATGACTATTTATTATTCATATAATGCTAATTTTTCTGTTTTTAGTTGTATCGCAAGTTCCCCAGACGTAACTGTGCTCCATTCCTTTAGGAGCATCTCCACTGGGGCGACGTTTTATTAGCGATCTGTGCGCATTCTTTCTAATTTACCTATTTCCGATCATCTGGCTATTTATAAGAGGCCTCAGCCCATTTTCCTTTTCCGCGAATGCGAAAACATTTGTCTGCGTTTATTAAGCTGAGTAATAAACATCGTTTTATTGTGCAGATCACATAGGAATCCTGGACCGAAGTTATATCGGTTGCCTGTGAGCATGCGCTTTAATTTACCTTCTTACATTCATCTGGCTATTTATTAGAGTCTCAACCAATTTTCCTCAATAGTGTTTCTTCTACGACTACAAAACCTCATAATTTACGTGTTTTAAACTATAAATAAACATCATTTTATTATACAAATTTCAAAGGAATCCTAAGGCGATGTTATATTGGATGCCTGTGAGCATGCGCAGTAATTCACCTGTTTACGATCATCTGGCTATAAATATAAGGGTCTCATCCCATTTTCCTCAGTTGTATTTCTTCTACGATCGCAAAACCTCGTGGTTTACGTGTTTTAAACTGAGTAACAAACAAATCCTGGACCGAAGTTATATTGACTGCCTGTGAGCACGCACTTTAATTTGCCTGTTTACGATCATCTTGCTATTTATAAGAAGTCTCAGCCCATTTTCCTCAGTAGTGTTTCTTTTACACCTGTAAAACATTGCAATTTACGTGTTTTAAACTGAGTAATAAACATAGTTTTATTGTGCAGATTACAATGGAATCCGTCAAAGTATTCGTCTGCGATGTGTGCCAGAAAACTTCTCGATCCAGAGCAACCTTAACCGACACAAAAGGAGGTTCATAATATCATTAGACCACCACCACGTCAGGTTACAGCCTCAGCTCCACCGACTGGATTATCAGCACCAGTATTATTTGTGTGCGACATTTGTGATATGGGGTTTGGGCGTCGAGCTAATTTAACCCGGCATCAGCACGCTCTCCACGGAAATACTATTTCTTCTACATCGATGTCAGCCAAACGTGGAGCATCACCACCACGTGCTGCACCTGCCCCAAAACGCCAGCGACAGGACATACGATATTGCAAGGATTGCAATATGGACGTTCCTTCACGCCAGTTCCTGGACATTTACGTAGTGCTGCGCATAAGACCAAATCCAGAGACCCCGAACAAGAAGCGATACAGCTGTTATCGTCTGCCTTCCGCTCCCGGATCGCAACTTACCGCATCAATAATATGTCTGGTTGTAGAGACATTGAGGACTTTTTACTTGAACAAAAGCAGCATTTTGTAAAGTTGATCCAGGACACCTTGGAGGCCCACACGAGCCTTAAAATTAATGTGGAAGTGTTTGGTATGTACACAAAGATGGACTTGGGTGATACCGAAGCAACTAAATCTTTCAATACCAAGAATCAAATTATAACCCGATCGAGCGACTTGAACAAAGTGTATACAGCGTTTTCTCGGGAGATGCTCGATAAATCCCAAGAATTTGAACATCACCAGTCCGGTTGGGCCTTACAACGTGTCCTGCATTTAGAACTAAACATCAACAAATACCAGCCACTTAGGGGATCCTCTTACATTGACCTTCCACGCTGGATAAAAACTAAAAAAGCGGTGGTGAATGTTAAAAACCGAGACGCAGCCTGTTTTGCATACTCCATTGTAGCAGCGCTGTATCCTGCCGAGCATAACCCCATCGTCTTAGCAAGTACCCCATTACTCAAGCTGCTTAAATATGGGTGGTATAGAGTTCCCTATGGCCTTTGACAAGATTGCCAAGTTCGAGGCTTTGAACGATCTGAGTATCAATGTATTCGGAGTGGAAGGAAGGTCTATTGTTGGTCCTCTACATTTTACTAAACGCAGGAGAGCCCGGCACGTTAACTTGCTCTACATCCAGGATGAAGAAAAAGTCATTTTGTTGGATCAAGGATTTGGGACGTCTGGTCGGTAAACAGTTATCAAAAAAACGTTTACATAAATGGATCTGCGATGGATGTTTAATCTTTTTTCCGACTGAGACTGCCTTGATCAGGCATACTGAGCGGGACTGTAACCATGTTGTAACCCAAATGCCCACCGTCTTCAACAACGTTTTGGAATTTTCGAGCATCCAAAACAAATGCTGGTCCCATTCGTTATTTATGCTGACTTTGAATCGCTCCTACAGCCGTACAGTTTTGCAAAGCCCGACCCTCCATGTCATCTACAACACCGCTCCAGCTGCATACCCCTTATAGCTGGGCATATTACATTAAATGCTGCTATGACAACTCCTCAATAAATTTGAGATCTACCGGGGTCCAGACGCAGCACGTAAATTTGTTATCAAACTTAGAGAGGAAGCTAGACGTCTGGGTAAGATCTTGACGACGAATGTGCCCATGATTCCTTTGGATGCCCAGAATGAACTTTTGTTCCACACTATCGATGACTGTGGAATATGCAAGAAACCGCTTGGAACAGACCGTGTGCGGGATCACAACCACATGAATGGTGCGTACCGCTTTCCTGTACACTCCAAATGTAACATCCTCTATCGGGTTCCGCAGTTTATCCCAGTGGTGTTTCACAACCTTAGTGGATATGATGCTCATTTCATCATAAAAGAACTGGGGTATGATAACGAAAAGATTAACGTTATACCGAACAATAAAGAGCGGTTCATCTCGTTTTCGAAAACTGTACGACTATCCGATACAGAAGTGGTCTTAGACAAACAAGAAAAGACTGCCGACAAGTCTTGTGTCCAACTTCGGTTTATCGACTCTCCGATTTATGGCGTCCGGGTTGGATACACTGGCGAAGAATTTGACCCAGGACCAGTTTGTAGAGGTCAGACATCACTTCCCGAGGACCCAGGTTCCGACTGGTTACCAAGAAAGGCGTGTTTCCATACACTTACATACAAAGTATGGAAGTATTGGAGGAAACAGCTCTCCACCACAGGCTGCCTTCTACAATGATCTCGCCTCTACATCCATTACCACCGACGAATACGAGAGGGCCCAAAGGTATGGCGCGACTTTGGTCTTAACACGCTCGGAGAATATAGCGACCTCTATTTGAAGACAGATGTACTGTTGTTAGCAGACGTCTTTGAGAACTTTCGCCGGTGTGCATGTCGACTTATGACCTTGATCCGTGCCAGTATGTGACAGCGCCCTCATTAACCTGGGACGCTATGTTAAAATACACCGGCGTGAAACTGGAGCTCCTCACGGATATTGACATGTACCATTTTATAAAGTCTGGGATCAGAGGGGGTCTGACTCAGTGTAGTGGGCGTTACGCTGCTGCCAACAACAAGTACATGGAAGAGTACGATCCTGCGGCTCCGTCTAAGTATTTGGCATACTACGATGCCAATAACTTGTATGGCTGGGCCATGAGCCAGGCTCTCCTCTTAGAGGATTTCGATGGTTGCCCTCACCGATATAGCCGAACTCCAGGCCACCATCTTAAATGTTCCCAAGGACTCTGCGAAAGGATTCATTCTGGAGGTCGACTTGGAGTACCCTTCACATTTACATGATCTCCACAACGACCTGCCGTTCTGCCCGGAAATGAAGACGTCGCCTTATATCACATCTAAGGCTCCGAAGCTCCTCGCCACCTTAGAAGACAAACACCGCTACATTATCCACTACAGGAATCTACAGCAGTGTGTGCGGAATGGATTAGTGTTGACCTCCATCCATCGGGTTCTCGAGTTCGACCAGTCTCCATGGTTGAAGCCTTATATCGAGTTGAACACGGACCTTCGCACTCGTGCCACTAACGCTTTTGAGAAGGACTTTTCAAACTCATGAACAATGCCATCTTTGGTAAAACCATGGAAAATATAGACAAGCGCGTCGACGTGAAGCTTGTGACTCGGTGGGAGAGTAACCGGAAGACCTTGTGTGCGAGTACCCTGATTACCCGTCCGAACTTTAATTGTAATCTGGTACTAGGCGAAAATTTAGCACTCATACAGATGGACCGCGTTAAAGTCACCTATAATAAACCTATATATGCAGGCTTTTCGATTTTAGACCTATCAAAACCTTGATTTATGACTTTCACTATGAAAAACTGTTGCCTCTGTATGGGTCTAAGCTTTCGCTTTTGTATACAGATACCGATTCGCTCGTGTATAGTGTCGAAACAGAAGACTTGTACAGTGATATTCATGCCTGCCTGGACCTATTCGACACTAGTGACTACCACCCAGACAATAAATATAAGATCCCACTTGTAAACAAGAAAGTGCCCGGAAAGTTCAAGGATGAGTTTGGTGGTGAGATAGTTTTGGAGTTTGTGGGTACTCGCGCCAAGAGTTACTGTATAGTTAGCGAAAGGGATGTAATAAAAAGATTAAAGGGTTAAGCGTAGTGTTGTGCAGGGTATAAGTGTTGATAGTTTTAAGGACGTAGCACATAACAGTAACTTCCGAGCCTTCGTGCATTCGATGCGAACTATTAGGAGCAAAAACATGATTTGTTTACGCTGTTACTTAGCAAGGTTAGTTTATCGGGCGCAGATGATAAGCGTTTCGTCATCCCTAACACGACCTTAACGTATGCATGGGGCATAGTGAAATAGATAATAGATTTTATTTTACTTAGTTTATAAGTTGTATATATTGCTCGGATTTAAGTTGTACACATTACGTGCTGTTTTAGGGTCACAATGTATATACATGTTTAGCCTAAAACATGTACAATGATAATATTATTGTAAATATAGATATATACAAAGAATTTATTACTACTGTGTATAGATTGTCTAATAAATTTTATTTCCATATATATTGCAGTTTATTTTTATTTCTGTGCTCAATCACCGATCCCAGAGAACGGAAACAATTACCCTTTACAATTTTTGATTACCCATACCTATGCCATATAATTTTGAGTGCATATGTTAGCTCGATTTAAAATTTTTTAAAATTTTTTCTAAACCTCAAAATTCCGAATGGGGCACCCGCAAAGCCGATAAACATAATGAAGAATTCATACGAGTCATGAGGATCGTTAAAAAATTTTTCTAGACCGCAAAATGCCAAATGGGGCACCCGCAAAGCCGATAAACATAATTTCATTTATTTCATTTATTAATAAAGTCTCTACAGACATATGTATATAAGTCCAATTATGTAGTCAACTTAATTCTAAAATTTAAGAACACACTTATGCTAGTCTAATATTAAAAATGATATATGTTAAAAGTAAAATTATAATATTAAAATAATAGTGCTAAATAATCCTATGTAATTTCACGATGCTAATTATATCTGCCTATATATCCCTAATCGTTAAAAATTTTCTAGCCCGCAAAATGCTGATTAGGACACCCGCACAGCCGATAAACATAATGAAGAATTCATATGAGTCGTAAGAATTGTCATAAGACCCCCTTCCCCCTTCAACACCCTACAACTAGTAGGCAAGCAGAAAGGGGTAGGAGGGGGGCGGTGATCCAGTGAAAAACGATGTGCGCCAGAAGTGTCTTGAGGATCGTCAGAATTTACAAGGCACACCACCTCAACAACTGCGAAATAGAAGGCAGGGTGGGGGGATCGATCGAGTGAGGATCGAAGTGTTCTAGAAGGAACCTATTATATCTACTCTTAACATTTTTCAAGCGGACCGTGTCGGGATTCGAACCCGGGACCTTGGGTGTAGTAGTCACACACATACCACTACGCCGCGGAGCCGCCTTGTTTTCTTCTCATTTCACCTCTACCAGAATATACTGTTGGTCCGATACGATGGTTGTACATTCATTGATTTCCGCTCCGCCTCAACGTGGCTAACAGAGTAGCCTATATCTAAAATAAAACTTCTAACGCCATGTGGATTCACGTGTCTTCTAACGATAATCCTGCTGACGTTGGGTCACGTGGTTTGTTAACCGCCGAGTTGCTCCAATTTTTGTTATGGTGTGCGGCTTCACCCATTTTTTAGTACATTTTCAACAAATACATCATGTTCTACGTTCAAGTTCTCTGGAACCGCAACATGTACTAAGTGAAGAACGGTCCGTTACACTCACTACTACTTTGTCCTGTGATGTATTGGATGACCTACTTAAAAATCAGTCTTCTTTCTGTCGTTCGCATAATCGCTTATATATTCTGCTTTATTAATAATGTCAGGCATCCTTTAACTAAGCGCACTGGATCTGTTTCTGCTCATGAGTACGAGCTCGCTCTAGAATGCTTTGCTAAACATACCCAATAAACACTTTTACGGTTGATATCAAAACCCTTCAATTCGGAACCCCACTTCCTAAAAGTTTCCAAAAATTGTCCCCCTTTCTTCTAAATAAAGTGCTTCGTGTAGGTGGCCGGTTAAGTTACGCCCTTATTTCTTACGATAAACGATTCCCCGCTTTATTGCCCAATAAGAGCCGTTTCACGGATCTGTATATTCAATACATTCATCACAAATATTATCACGCAAGTATCCAAACAACACAATTCCTTATAAGCCAAAGAATTTAGATAGTTTCTGCGAGAAGATCTATTCGTCGAGTAGTTCGCTCTTGTATCCCTTGTTGAAAAATACATCCCAAGCCTTTTCAGCCCCCTACGGGCAATTTTCCATCTGCTAGAATAACTCAAGTTAAACCATTTTTGCATACCGGCGTGGACTTCTGCGGCCCGTTTACAATAACCATGAGCCAAATCCGTGAGCCAAAACTTTAAAAGCCTACCTCTGCATTTTATTTGTATGTGTATCAAGGCTATACACCGGGAGCTAGTTTCCGATTTAACCGCTGACTCTATTTTGACCGCGTTTCGTCGGTTTCTTGTTCGTCGAGGTCGATGTCAACATTTGTACAGCGACTGTGGTACAAACTTTGTCAGTGTCCATGCCAACTGGTTTCCTTTGGTAAAACCGCAGCTTCCTAAGAACTAATTACTTGGCATTTTAACACACCTTCCGCGCCCCATTTTGAGGATTTTTGGGAAGCTGGCGTCAAATCCGTTAAGATCCTGCTACTTCATCTTGTAAGAAAGCAGGTTTTAATCTTTGAAGAGTTGTCAACTGTTTTCATTCAAATTAAAGCTGTCCTTAATTCGCGCCCACTGACCCCAATTAGTAATGATACTAACGACCTGAGGTATTAAACGCCTGGTCCCGGACTGACGGTACTGCCTTTAAATCGTTTGTCTCGATGGCAATTATTGTAGCATATCTACCAGGACTTTTGGGCGCACTGGTCCCGGGAATACTTGCATACCCTTCAAGTACAATCCAAATCCAAATAATATTCAACCGAGAGATTTAGTTCTAATTATAGCCGATTCTCTTCCTCTTCTTCAGTGGTCACTTGAGCATATTATCTCCGTGCATCCTAGCGCCGATAAGATTGTACACATTGCCACCGTTAGAACAGCGCGTGGTGAGTTTAGGCGTCCTGTGGTTAAACTCTGCCTCCTCCTTCTAGATGAAAATTTAAATGTTTCCATTTTGGTAGGCGGTATGTTTCGTCCAACCCTATATAGATTCATTTAGTTTCTTTATTTTATTACTATAAAATTTAAGTTTATTTGTTAATAGTAATATCTGCTTTAATTTAAATTTGATAAACCCGGTCGCGTTTCACCTTTAATCTTTCTGCAATATGTTTTGATAACTGCGCGAGTTAAAGTTCGGGCCTTTGGAGCTGGGTTTTTTAAAAAAACTTCGACACTTTAACAAAAATTTAATGTAATTTGTACATAATAACTTTCTAAAAATTAATTGTACTGGTGAGTAGCCTAGGTAGACAACAATGCTAAAGCTGTATTACGCAGACTGACTCGGTTGAGTAGCTTGAACAACGAAGTATGGAGTTCGAAAACTGACTGCCGGGCCTTGAGCTCCCGGGCTTTTTATAATAATCTGCCCCTCACACGGCTGTGGGAACTTGCAGATCTCATATCTGCTTTACACTTTGTTACAATGTATCAATCTTAATTCCAAGTAATTGCGGTATGTTGACCGCCTGTGACTTGCCACCTGCAGTATCACTGCCCTCACGGATGCAAAGTTGCATGTCCGTTCACATGAACTGTCGATAACCTCTCTGGGTTATCCTTGTGTTACAATGTTGCATTGAACTTATACTTTATTTAATAATTTCTAATAATTCCTATTAGATTCAATATATCAATATATATAGGTAATTGGGGGATACATAACTCCTCCCACCGTAAATGAAAAATTAAGGTTTTTCTTAGTTTTTAAATACATAAAATTCATTATTCAAATTCATTTAAAATTCATTATTTCTAAGGGTATACTTATTGTTTCCTTTTTCTCTTTGTTTCCTTAAATCTAGAACTGTTTCCTTCATTCTTATATCTAAGGTACATTTTGTAAAATACATATATAATTACAAAAATTATTAAAATGATCAATACAATTGTCCAAACACTTATATTATTATAATGTAACTTTGGCGTTTTGAGTTCACTTAATTGTTCTTTATAACTTTCCACTAATTTCACGGCGTGGTTGAGATCGTCTAAGTCTAGATGTTCTAGCTTCATAGGTTTCTTGATTATTTCTTCGTCTTCTTGTTGTATCTTGAATTGCACTTGTTTGGCTTCACAGTTTTCGTAATGATTTGAGAATTTTAATGGTTGTACTTTACTAGGGCTGTCTTCTTTAATGGTTGTTGTCGTCATCGATTGACATAAATATTGGTTTGGTGTTACTTCAGTACATTTTTCGTTTGTATAACCATATCTCAGTTCATTTAGGGATAGGAATTTGGTTTTGGGTATGATTACTTGGTATGTGCTAGTAACCTTTGTTGGAAAAGCAAATAAATGATAATAATTATAATTGTTACTTTCTACTATCGGGATTTCTATTAAAAATATTATTTCGTTATTCTTAATGTTGCTAAAAGTTGTTGCGTTAAAGTAAGGTTGGATATTACAGTATTGCCCGAAATAAACAGTACTGAAATTGTAATTGTTTTGTATATTTAAAAAATACATATTATTGACACTTTATTATATGTTCTAAATGTGCACCTCCTCGTTCGAGACAGACTTCATAACGATGTTCTAAGTTTCTGGTCATGTTATTGAATAAGGGTTGTCTCAGGGCTGCGAAGAAGACTCTAACGGCATCCTTTAATTCATCGATGGTTTGTGGTGCCCGTTTGAAAACGGCATTTTAGCCATGCCCCAAATGTATGCGTCTGGAGGTGTGAGGTCTGGAGAATGTGAAGGATAAGGGAAGTCAGTAAATCGTGATATGAATTTGCTTGGAAAATGTTCTTGAAGAAATTGACGAATTGCGGCAGCAGTATGGCAAGTTGCCCCGTCCTGCTGAAAAAATTGGTTTCGAAATGCCAAGTTACGTGCACGACAGAATTGACGTAGATCAGGGATAAATCGTGTTAAAATTTGTCTGTACCTCTGTTGATTAAGTGTGACTTGCCTACCATTCTCTTCGATAAAGTACGGACCAATGATTCCGTGTCCGGAAACAGCACACCAGACACTCACTTTTTCACTATGTAAAGGAACCTCTTGAACCTCATCGGGTCTGGCAAAGCCCAGAAATCGATTTGTGC
Source organism: Platerodrilus igneus (assembly GCA_036346225.1). Lineage (NCBI taxonomy): Eukaryota > Metazoa > Arthropoda > Insecta > Coleoptera > Lycidae > Platerodrilus > Platerodrilus igneus. The sequence continues at coordinate 75,037 of JARFIW010000888.1, read as the reverse complement.
GACGATTCACATAGCCTGACAAGTGAAAATGTGCTTCGTCTGAAAACCAAACATTTTTCAAAATTCAGGATTTTCATACTGTAACGCGAGAATTCTGGAGCAATATTCCACTCTACTGCGATAATCCCGAGGATGTAGTTGTTGATGTACCTGAATCACATACGAAAATGTACCCAGCTCCTTCAGGATTCTTTGAAAGGAAGTTCTTTTAAATCAAGTTGTAACGCTGTCCTTGCCTGGCAGACTTTCGGATTTTCTAAGATTTGCTCAAAACACGTTCATGGTTATTGTTGTTGTTAACTGTCCTGGGACGCCCTGAGTTTCCTTTTCGTTGGCACAATACACTACCTGTATTTCTAAACTTTTCAATAACCTTCAAAATTACAGCATTACTTGGAGAACGTTTATTAAACCTTTGTGTGAATTGATCAGACACGTATAGCAAACTTGCACCATTATGTCGGCCGATTCCGTATGAACGAAAATAATGCTCTACCAGAAACACTTTCTCCTCTGTACTTAACACCATTTTTAACAATTAGGCCCTACTAATTACTAGTTTGAGGTTTACTTGGCAGGTCTATACTAGCTAACTTGAGTGTGACAGCGCACGCATAAAAACACCGCCAACTTAGTTTCAGTACTGTTTATTTCGGGCAATACTGTATTTGAGTAAATATTGTATTTTGTATACTGCGTAGTTTATTGGTAGTATACCGGGGTTGTCTTTATATGTTATATTATTACTTGGTTGTCCGTTCTACCTGGGCGGAGGTTGACGGTAAGGGTGATGATTGTCCATCTGAAATGACAGGGTGTCTTAGGTTTTTAAATGAATGTATTTTGTTATTTTACCGTTGTCTACTGCTGCTATATTTTTATCTGATATTTTCTTAATTTTGAATGGTCCTAAATTTCCGGGTGCTGTTTTATGTCGCTTTTGCTTTGAAAGTTTTTCTCATACACGGTTTGTCCTATTGAAAATTTATTTGAGTCGGTATTTTTATTTCGGGTTGTGGTGATACGTTCTTTATCGTTCTCTAATTTATCTTTTACTTTGTCATAAGTTATTTTTAATTTTTCTTTGTGGTCTTTTGCATATTGTTGGTATACTTCCTTATTGTAGTGTATGTCATAGGGATTTCTTGAATCTGAATGTCCTAAGGTTAATTCTAAGGGTGTAAAATTTGTTGATGAGTGAATTGTGTTATTATAGGCGATTCGTGCGTATGACATTAAATTGGTTATATGTTCCTTTTTATAATTTATTCTTAATAATCGAATTTGTTCTAACAGGGTTAAATGTAATCGTTCAATTAGTCCGTTTGATTCAGGGTGGTTTTCCGTTATGAAATGAATTTTTATTTTGTGTAGTTCTAAAGTGTTTTGTATTGTCTCATTTTTGAATTCGCTACCATTGTCTAGAGTTATTGATTCGGGTGTTCCGTAAAATGTGAAATATTGTAAAAATCCTTGGGTCACGTCGATGCTATTTTTGGATGTGATTGGTATTGCTTGGCCTATTTTTGTGAATGCGTCTTCAATTGTTAGATAGTTTTGTGCTTCTACTACTAGAGTATCGGCATGTAGTTTTTGAAATGGTTTGTCGGGTGTTTTGGTTAACATTAAGGGTATCTTTGGGGGTTTCCTATCGTATTTCGCTCTGTCACATAGTTCGAATTGGTTAATAATATCTGTGGTCAATTTCTTCATGTCTTTAAAATAATAACGTCTTACAAGTTGCTTTATAGTTTCGTTAATTCCACGATGGTTGGTTTTTCCTTCGTGTTGATTCCTAATTACATCGTTTATTTCGTCAGGATCGTCTAGTGTTATTAGTTTTCTAGTACATCTGATGAGTTCAGGGCCAGAGTTATGTAATAATTTAATGTATAATTCTGAAAATCTTTGGTATAAATGTTCGGTGTTGTAATAAAAATAAAATCGTTTTTTCTCGGGGGTGTATTCTTTTAAAATTTTAATTATTTGTTTCTCGTTGTCATCTTTAGTTATTTGAATTTGGTATATCTTTTTGTTATCTACTTTTGTATATTTTACTGGATTGGGGTTATTTAAAACTTCGGTTATTATAAATTGGTTGGGTTTCATATCGATTGCTTCGTTTAAAATTTTAATCGCGTTTTTAGGTTTTTCGTTTTGTGTCGAATGTATCGTGTCGATCTCGTCTGGATCTTCCCTTATTTCTGCTTCGTCTACGTTTCCTATAATGGATTCAGTTTCTAATGCATTGAGTTGGATTCTACTTAGAGCGTCTGCGTTGTTGTTATAGATTCCTTTTTTATATATAATTTCGTAATCGTATTCTTCGAGTCTGATTCTCCATCTTTGTAATTTTGAATTCGGTTCTTTCAGTTTGCATAGCCATACTAGTGGTCTATGATCGGTGTATATGTAAAATTTTCTTCCGTATAAATAAGGTCTAAAATATTTTGTTGCCCAAATTATGGCTAATAGTTCTTTTTCTATGGTACTATATTTCTGTTCGGTTTCGTTTAGGGTTCTAGATGCGTAGCTGATGGGTTTATCGCTACCTACTTTTCCTTGGCTCAATACTGCGCCTAATGCTACATTCGATGCGTCTGTCGTCAGTATAAATGGTTTTGTAAAGTCTGGGTATTCTAATACAGGGTGATTCGTTAATATGTTTTTAATTTTGTCTACGGCTTTATTAAATTCCGGGGTGTGTTCAATTTTGTTTCCCTTTTTTAAACAATTTGTCAGGGGTTTGGTTATCTGAGCGTAACCTTTAATGAATTTGCGGTAGTAACCACTAAGTCCTAGAAATCCTTTAATTTCTTTGGTTGTCTTTGGTAATGGGTAATTTAGAACTGCATTTGTTTTGTCGGGATTTGGCATTACTCCTTGGGGTGTTATTACGTGTCCTAAAAATGATACTTCTTTTTGTAAAAATTCACTTTTGTCTAATTGTACTTTAAAATGTGCTTGTCTAAGTCTTTCAAATACTTCTTTCAATCTTTCTATGTGTTCTACCAATGATGTGGAATAAACTATGATGTCGTCAAGGTATACAAGGCATTTTTCATTGTGTATTCCTCGTAGTATATTGTCCATGACTCTCTGGAAAGTAGCGGGTGCGCTCTTTAATCCAAATGGCATTCGTTTGTACTCGTAATGTCCTCTAGGTGTGCTGAAGGCTGTTTTTGATATGTCTTTTTCTTCCATCTCTACCTGATGGTATCCTGATGCTAGGTCTAATGTTGAAAAATATTGGCATTTGCCTAATTTGTCTAAAATTTCGGTAATATTTGGTAGTGGATATTTGTCATCTACCGTTTTTTCATTTAACTTTCTATAATCTATTACCATTCTGTACTTTCTCTTTCCGGTTGCGTCTAATTTCTTAGGTACTATTAACACGGGGCTGCTCCATGGTGAGTTGGAGTGCTGGATTATGTCTTGGTCTAACAAGTCGGCTACTTGTCTGTCAGCTTCTTCTTGGCTTGCATGAGGTAGTCTATATGCTTTTGTAAAAATTGGCTTATTGTCTGTTAACTCGATATTATGTTTTACTGTGTTGGTGAATGTTAATGGTATTCCTTCGCAATGGAATATGTCTCGGTATTCAAAACATAAGTTTTTAATTGCTCTTTCTTCTACTTGATTGATGTCGGTATTGAAGCGGATGTTAGTTAAATTTTCTCTTAACATTTCGTCATGTTCTATTGGGTTGTAATTGTTTTCTAAATTTTCGTCTATTTCCATTTCGTTAAAATTTAGTTCTTCTACGTTAATTGGGTCTGTCAATGATAATTCTACGGGATAGTCGTTTGAATTTAATATTGTTGTGGTTGCATAATTATCTTTTATTTGTACTAAGGCAGTTGGGGTTTCTACTCCTTGTTGAAATGTCATATGGTTTATTATTCCTAAATTTTTGTTAGATTTTACTGGGATTTTTATTTTTCTTTCCGTTCGGGGTTCTATAGTGTATTTTTGTTCAATTTGTGTGTTTTGAAATTTAATTAGGATTTTTCCGTATTTTGTCCTTAATAGGCGATTTTTAATGTCAATGTTGGCTCCTAATTTTCTTAGAAGGTCCATTCCGATTAATCCGTCATATTTGTCGTTAAATTCGAATACACAAAATTTATGTTTCATTTTAACATTAAATGTTCTCGGTAAGGGTATATTTGCTACGAATTGGTGTAGTGTTGTTTGATGGGCTGTTTTAATTTTAAATGGTTCTCATTCTACATAATCTAAATAATGTTTTTGTACGGTTCTGGGGCTAATTAATGTTTTTGATGATCCGGTGTCGATTAATAGTTTGAATTTGGCATGGGGTATTTCTATGTATGGTAATACTAAGTGATTTATGTTATTTAAGTTTATTAAGTTTGGTTGTCTATGAATGGGTCCATTTGAAAATTTGAGTTCGAGTTTTCGTCGTCGTACTCCTCGTAAGTTTCGTATTGTTCGTCACGTTCATAAGTTTCTGTATGGTTTGATTCATTGTTCGTAGGTGTCTCAATGTAATTATTCTGGTCAGTGTCAAATTTTTCTATTTCTTGATGGAATAATTCTTCCGATGTAAAATTACGTTTCTGATGAGGGTTTGGTCGGATATGTGTTATTTTTGTATTTTGTCTGGTGTTAGGGTTGTTATGATTATTAGTCATTGGTGTATTTCTGTTGGGGTTTGCGTTGAATGCTGGTCTTTGTTGGTTTAGGTTTTGATTAAATCTAGGTTGGAATGTTGGTTTCGTAAAAGTTGGATTAAATGTTGGTTTTGAAAAATGTTTATATTGATTATTAAAATTCGTATTGTTGAAACTTGGGTTATTAATTCGTGGTTGATTTGTTTGTGCGTTAAAGGGTGTGAATTTTTGTTGAGGGATTGTTTGTCTTGTGGCTTGTATGGTTTTTATTGGTGAATAACTTTTATTCGCGTTGGGATTGTATAGTCTGTTGCGGTAATACATTACATTTTCTTCTTCTATTACTAGGCTCATAGCTTCTTCTAGATTTTGGGGTCGTTGGAATCTGATTTTATCCGATAGTCGTTCAGGTAAAGCGTTTATGTATGTGTCTACTGCCATTTCGTCATACATTTTTGTTTTTAAATGTCTAACGTTTTGATCGGTTTTTCCGATTTTTAATTTGGTTAGTATTAAACTTCTCACTTCTTGGCATTTCATTCCGAATTGGTAGGGGGATTGATTGTGTTCCATTCTAAGGTTTATTAGGTCTCGTACCAGGCATTTTATGTTACGTTGGTCTCCAAAATATGCAATTAGTAGTTGTTTAAACTGTTCCCATTCTTGTAAATCGTCCCTACTGGTGATTAAGGTTAGTGCCCTTCCGGTTAGTTTACTTATTACCAATCGTATAAGCAATGAATTTCTTTGGTCATCTCCGGGTTTGTAGAAGGTTTTTAGGAACATTTCAGATGCTCCAATGAAATTTGAGAGATGTGCTTTCGTGCCATCAAATATCTGGATTGTCTCCAAATAGAGTCGCATGTCTGTGTTACTCATGTTGGTTAAGGGTTGTTTTCGATTTTGGGAAATTTCAAAAAAAAATTTCTTTTTTGAATTTAAGGTTTATTTCGCTATTTGTAATGTTATTTTCGCTTCGGATTTACTAATTTTCCGTTTGGGTTGTAAAATTTCAAATTTTGTAGAAATTGGGGTTGTTTTTGCTATTTGTAGCGTTAATTATGCTTGGGATGTATTAATTTTTCTTTTGGATTGAATAATTTTGAATTTTGTAAAAATTGGGGTTGGTTTTGCTTTTTGAAACGTTAATTTAGGTTTGGGTTTATTAATTTTTCAATTAGATTAGGTAATTTCAAATTTTGTAGAGATTGAGATTTATTTTGCTATTTTTCAGCGTTATTTTTGGTTAGGATTTGTTAATTTTCAGTTAGATTGGGTAAGTAAAAAATTTGGTAAAAATTGAGATTAATTTCGTACTTGTAATATTAATTTTGGTTTGGATTTATTAATTTTAAGTTTAGACTGCGTCTGGTTATTTTTTGAATCGTAGTGGCTGTTATTTATATTTAGTTACACAGTGCGGTGATGTACTCGTGAGATTTGTATTCAATAATGTTGAATTAATTACCGTAGTCTTGGATTTGCTTGTTTTTATGCAGCTTTTAATTTGTCTTGAGTTTCTGCTTCTTAAAGAATCTGAAATGGATAGATTTATTCTCGCTTAGCTTTGTGTTAATTTGTAATTAATACTCTTTCCGTGGTTTTTATTGAGTTGCGTAAACGTACAGTTTGTCTGTCTTGTGTTCTAATTATGACTTGAGGTTAATTACTTCTGCACTTTATGGTTGAAATTGAATACTAAAGGATGTAGTCTTTGTTACTTTGTAATAATTGCGTGCACATGATTATACTTGTTGATGTACTTAACACTTACAGGTGTTAATAGAAATTAGATACTTCGCTTCGCTTCTGAAATTGCTAACTGCTTGCATAAATATTACGTCTGTTTATTTTTAAATATCTCGGTGTTCACGACTTATAATTGAACTCTCCGTTATGTTAGTTTTCAGGTTACAATTATGAGCGTTTTATATTAAATCTGTTTAGCTTTACTCAGTATTTGTAAATGCAAATGATGAGTAATTTTAATTAAAACGTTTAGCTTTTATTGTGTGTTTGTACTGCAAATTATTTATAGATCGTTGTGGTGTAATTTTTCATTAAATGTTGGTTGCAATTTTACGCGTTTATTATTCCGTGATGGATTTAAATACTTATAATGCTGCTTTTATGGATTAATTACTTGTGGGTATTAATGCAAAAACTGCGTTGCTTTATTATGTCGTGATGAGTTTATTACTTATGATGCAAATTGCGTTATTGAAGTTATACTTTAGTACTGTGCAAAGATTCTGAAAGTTATTTCTTTAAGGTAATAATGATATTGCGTTCGCAGACTTCGCTTATTTTAGGTGAGGTTTTAGGTTACCGTAGTAGAGTGTTTTGCTATAATTTATAAGGTCAATGGTTTTAATAATCGTTCCGTACTGCTTGTTCGAATTAGCTTTGAAATTAATTCTGCGTTCTGTGTTTTAGTTTACCGGATTGAAACGTGCTTTGAATCACGCTGGTTAATGTTTCTTATTTGGTGTTAGTGAATGTGCTTCAATTATTTTTGGATTATTTTTGAGTTCGTTCTATTTAATTGTGGTAAGAATTTCTTAAATATCAATTCTCATTTGCTTTTTAAAAGAAAATCTCTTTTAAATTCAAGTCTCATTTGCTTAAAGAAAAAAAAATCTCTTTAACATTCGTCTCATAGATTAATACTTTCTAAAAATAATGTCTCGTTTTTTCTTTGGTAATAATTCACTTTGTAATTATTTTCAAAACAATATTCATAAAATAAAAATTCATAAAACAATGATAAATAAAATAATAATACTAGCATATATCAATTATAGTTTCTGGTTAAAAAAAAAGGTTTGGAAATCAACTTACATTAATTTCATCTATTTCTTTGGTGGGTTCGATCAATGCTGTATCTTGTCCACCTTGGTTTGTTTGTTGGATTTAGACGATTCTTGTTCTTTGTCCAACTTGGTTTGGGTTCTGCCAAAATTTCGAATTAAAATTCTTGGCCACCAATCTTCCGATTTTTGGATTCTCAGTGTCCTTTTGACATCCGTTACGACTGCGCCAATTAAAGTTCGGGCCTTTGGAGCTGGGTTTTTAAAAAAACTTCGACACTTTAACAAAAATTTAATGTAATTTGTACATAATAACTTTATAAAAATTAATTGTACTGGTGAGTAGCCTAGGTAGACAACAATGCTAAAGCTGTATTACGCAGACTGACTCGGTTGAGTAGCTTGAACAACGAAGTATGGAGTTCGAAGACTGACTGCCGGGTCTTGAGCTCCCGGGCTTTTTATAATAATCTGCCCCTCTCACGGCTGTGGGAACTTGCAGATCTCATGTCTGCTTTACACTTTGTTACAATGTATCAATCTTAATTCTAAGTAATTGCGGTATGTTGACCGCCTGTGACCTGCCACCTGCAGTATCACTGCCCTCACGGATGCAAAGTTGCATGTCCGTTCACATGAACTGTCGATAACCTCTCTGGGTTATCCTTGTGTTACAATGTTGCATTGAACTTATACTTTATTTAATAATTTCTAATAATTCCTATTAGATTCAATATATCAATATATACAGGGTGAATGGTATCGTTCGTGCAAAAATGAACTGGGAGATAGTACACTTAATTTGCAACAAATATTGTTAATATAACCCCTGTCCTATCTTGATTGGTTTAGGAGATATGGTTTTTTTTTAGTCTGTTTCTTAATAACGCGACTTCTTGCAGTAAAAGTAAAATTTTTCGGCTTCTGCTGCAAATAACTAGATAAGCAATCCGATTTTCATAAACTACATTAAATTTCCCATAAAAGACAACTATTTCGATTTTTTGAATATTAAAAAAAACATTTATTATAAAGCATTAAAAGGTAAAAAATTACAAAGGAAATTTTTTTAACAAAGTTTAAAGTAATATTACAGCGAAATTATTTTCTCTACAAATGAGCAAATGTCACAAAAACAACCTCACTTCATAAGGTTTCCAGCAGTGCGAAACACTTTCTATTTGATTTTTAATTTATAAATTATTGCCTTCGTAATGCCGGAAAAACCTTGTTCGATTATAAGATAATCAAGGCAGTGCGAATTGAAAACAAAAATGTACAGTAATTTTAAGAGCACAGATACGTTCATAGCATGTAGTTGTCACATTGACAATTTGAAGCATTGTCACTGATTAGACGATTGTATTCGTATAAATTTTTGATACGTACTAAATTAATATCTAAGATGCCTGCTCGTTATAGCAATAGAGAATATGCAGATATGCATTTCATTTATGGTTTTTGTAATGCTAATGCTACAAGAGCACAGGAGGAATATCAACGTCGGTTCCCAAATCGTCCGATTCCTAGTCGCAACGTGTTTGCAAGAACGCACCAATGGCTCCTTGATGGAGGAGCATTTCAAGTACCTAATGAAAGGGGCAAGATCTGAACTAGAAATTGACGAGTTTGTCTTGGATCGAGTGGAACAAGACCCTACAACTTCTACACGTCAAATTGCAAGAGAGGGTGTAGTTTAGCAATGGAAAGTAGTAGATGTTCTTCTGCACAAGAATAATATTTGTCCTTTTCACTTTACACCTGTTCAAGCTCTGGAAGGCGGAGGCGAAGATTTCCAACGAAGGTTGATGTTCTACCGTTGGTTATTAGTACGGGATATTGAGGAGCGCCATTTCTTTCGAAAAATACTGTGGTCTGATGAGTCCCTCTTTACGCACGCTGGCGTTCTAAATCTCCACAATTACCACTATTATGCCGATGAAAACCCTCATGCAATAAGACAGAAAGCGTTCCAACGCAGATTCAGCCCAAAATGTGTGGGCGGCTGTGATAGGAAACACCCTTATTGGCCCCTATATTTTCGAAAGAAACCTCAATGGAGAAGTGTATTTGGACTTTCTTCCAAATCAACTACCCCTATTGTTGGAAGATGTCCCTTTAGAAGTTCGTACTGATATTATTTTTGAACACGACGGGGCTCCTCCTCATTACGCACTTGGTGACCGCCAGTTTTTAAACGAACAGTACGCAAGGTGGATTGGTAGAGGAGGACCGATTCCGTGGCCAGCAAGATCGCCTGACTTGAATCCCATGGATTACTTTATATGGGGCTTTTTAAAAGAATACGTATACAGTACGGAGGTAGTCAGTTTGGAAAATTTGAGACAAAGGCTCGAAAATGGATGTCAACTCTTAAGAGAGAAGCTATCTATGAGCGTGACCGTGGTAGGTATGCCGAAAAGAGCAAGAACCTGTATCAAATGCGGTGATCAGCATTTTGAACAATACAAATAAAATTTAATTTATTAAATTATTGCCTCCGTAATACCGGAAAAACGTTGTGAGATCATTAGATAATCAAGGCAGTGGGCGAATTTTAATGCAAATTGGAAACAAATTATTTGTTTCCATATTTCCATACTTGATAAATTAAAAATCAAATAGAAAGTGCTTTGCACTGCTGGAAACCTTATGAAGTGAGGTTGTTTTTGTGACATTTGCTCATTTGTAGATAAAATAATTTCGCTGTAATATTACTTTAAACTTTGTTAAAAAAATTTCCTTTGTAATTTTTTACCTTTTAATGCTTTATAATAAATGTTCCTTTCAAAATTCAACAAATCGAAATAGTTGTTTTTTATAGGAAATTTAATGTAGTTTATGAAAATCGGATTGTTTATCTAGTTATTTGCAGCAGAAGTTGAGAAATTTAACTTTTACTGCAAGAAGTCGCGTCATTAAGAAACAGACTAAAAAAACCATATCTCCTAAACCAATCGAGATAGGACAGGGGTCATAATAACAATTTTTGTTGCAAATTAAGTGTACTATCTCCCAGTTCATTTTTGCACGAACGATACCATTCACCCTGTATAGGTAATTGGGGGATACATAACTCGCGGCCTAACACAGTCTATTGTCACCGCTTGGACAATAAGTTTCGGTTTCGAAAGTCAATCCCCGCATAGAACCACCTCGCCGTTTTATATTATTTTTCGAATGTAGTAATAAGTGTTCTGGATTCAAGAATCCTCATCGCTCTAACTGGACATCAGGTAAGAATATTGAAAGCCGCATTGGTTTGATATCTGTTTTGTTATACTCCCGCTTTTCTCTCCTGAGTATTTTTACTGTACTCAACAAGGACATAGAAGTACAATCTAAATTTCTTTAAATTCGGTTAGTTCTGTTTTAAATTTTAAGTATAAAACCAATAAGAATTCCTCACAAGAAAGTAAGTTTATTTAAATGGTTCCAATATGAACTATTACTTGGATATTGCTTTATGCGTTTTTTGGAATACAAACAATATCAATTATTCATTTTTCTTATATGTATTTTTATGTTTTTGATATTTATTACTGTTGGCGCTCATTATAACCGAAAGATTTTTGCACCTTACCATTAGGTCTATTTTGTAAGTATTCCATGATGCAGTGGCGCCCCTCCCCTCTTTTTGCTTTAGTAGTCTCATCTAACGATCATTCTTATGCTCCCATGTGGCGCAAAAATCAAGTTAGTCCGGAAGTACAGTAATCGATTCAGTTACTTTCAAACCCGGCTTTTCACTCTGCCCAAGCGCAAGGCTTATCTCAATTTTTAAGGAATCCGTTAAACTCCACCAGGTATTCAACGCTACGTATATGTGGAGCGCTCCTTAACCCTAGAAGGTTAAATGGTACAACGTAATGTACAATGAACTCCTTGAAATAATTCAAAAAGTGCTTTGTACTGGCCCGCCCTTGAAATATGAATACTTTTGTATATTAGGGTCCTTTAGGTTAAGTCAGTCGGGTTAAGGATGCGATGCCGTGCGGTTGTGTTATCTAGGCACGTGTCCTCCGGTCGTGTATTAATGATTGTTGATTTGTAACTTAGTGAGTTATGAATTATTTAGTAGTTTTAATCGATGTGGTAGTGACAGCATCTTTGAAATTCGTCATTGTTGGATTACTATAACAGATAAGTTTGAGCAGCTAGAATTTTGCTCATTTGCGAATAGCAACGCTTTATGTGTATACCTATAAAGAGTGTCGTTTAACATCGTTGCGATTGTATTTTACGGCAAGCCGAGCATTGTGCATTTGTTTCTACTTTGTTACATAATTATATAACATTATTTTATTAAACCCATATAAAAAAAATCTATGCCGCATGTACGCCATACAACCAAACTTAAAGCCATTATGTAATAGAAATTCACACAAGTTTATTTTTTTATTTTATTATTTTTTTTTTTATAAAATTTTTCGAACATATTTTTCAAAGTCGAATAACTCGAAAACCAATCAATATAGAGTATTGATGCTATGTAAAAATATGCTTAGGAGGTCGATATTAACCTAAAAATAATATTTATATTTTGTTATATTGAAGTTTTATATAACCAAAATTTCGACTTTAAAGTCGAATTACTCGAAAACTAGATGAGATATCGAAAATTGGCTAGCATATTCTTAATCATCGTAAAAAACTGAACAAGATCCATATATCAAATGTTTGTAAAACGAAAAGAAACGTGCAACGGACGACGGCGGCGACGACGGCGACGTAGCGATCTTATTAACCTAACTTACTTCGTAAGTTTGGTTGATAAGCTGCGAGTTGGTTCATTCTTTCTAAACAGGTAATAGCGAGACAACGAAACTATACAGGAATCTACGTGTATCGAGGCGGGTTGCTGCTAGCCAGGGCCAACACCTCACGGGCAACTGCTTCTGTGACGAGTCATAAGCAAAAACAAACATTATATTTGGCGCCCAACGTGGAGCGTTTATTGTCACGCTATACCCGAATAGCAGAGGGTGAATCATACTGTTTTACACATAGTTAAAAGGTTTTGTGGAAATCCCACCGAAAGATATTTTCGCTATGAATAGACAAAAGTGAAAGACTTGTGTTTGATTGTTGGAATATTTACCTGTAATTGAACAAGTGGTTATTTCTTATCGTTGAACAAGGGCGTTTCAACAGCTTATTACAGACTAACCGTTATTGCCAAGATGACGTTGCAGAATTTGGGCAATTTAAATTCTTTCTAGACTTTGATTCTAATTAGGTTAAATACTTTAAGTTCGTACCAAGTTTGTGTTTACGAATAATAAAATTAAAATAGACACGAGTGGCGGTGTAAGATTAAGCTATAACAGGCTGTATGATGAAACACGTTTTTGAATCGTTCCCATGGTAACCGGGACCCAAAATTATATGAGTTCATACAAAGATTTGGGAGGTGCGAACTTGTGCTTTTCGCCAGAAAGATCTGTACATTTGGTAATTTTTATTAAAAAGCAAAAAACGATAATGCTAGAAGCGGGAGTCCCTGATACTAGAAAAGTTTCCCTGATTGTTGGTGATTTGCGTGGTTCGGCCCAAGATTGGGGTGTTTTGAAAGAAGAACGGGTAAAGAGTTTTAAAGAATTTAAGGAATTATTTTTAAGCCGGTGTTGGGGGGTTGAAAAGAGAGGAAGCTGTTTCAAAAGATCAAATTTGCTTATTACGATAGGGGGTCAAGGGCCGATTATTTTTTTAAGCTGGTAAGGAAAGCGAATTTCTTGACGGTCCCCCTTGAGGAAAAAGAACTTATTGCTTTATTAAAAAACCACTTTCCGAGCGAGACTAAGCGAGGTATTGTAAACTGCATGCCTAGGACGTTAGATGAGGTGGAAATTTACTTAAGGGAGGTATATGAAACTTTCCAAATTTCCCATGAAAATAGTAACAATTCTAACGCGAATTGGCGTGGAAGAGGTACGAATAATAAACAAAACTGAGGTGCTCGTTACAGCACCAGGTCGAATATGTCAAATTCTGAGGGCGGTAATAATGTCCGTTCCGAAAACAGACCAAATAATAATTACAATTATAGTAATGGTAATAGGGATGAATGGCGCCGTGAACATCAGGTGACTAGTAGCTCGGGTGGAAGTCAACCACCGGCTGTGGCCACTTTATTTAATAAAAGTAGGAATGAGCTTCTGTTGGAAACACAAAATAATATTAAGTCGGTTGCTTTTGCACCGTCTATAGAGGCTACTGTTGAGGCTATGTTGGTAAAAATATTGGTTGATTCAGGCAGCCAAGTTACGTGCATTTCGAAGGATTTCCTATCTAAATTATTACAAGTTAACGGTGATATTTTACGTTTACCGTTTACGTCGACCATTCTGGTTAGTGCTACAGGAAAAAACTTCGTTGTTAAAGATTAATTTTTTGTAAATTTTAAATTTCAAGATTTTGAAGTGCCTTATCCGTGCATGGTAGTTCCAGGTTTGATTCGAGATGTAATTTTTGGATGTGATTTCTTTTCTGATTATCAGATTAAAATAGATTTTTCAAGAAATTGTTTATTCGGTAATTTTGAGGGAAAGACAAGGAGCATAGAGTTTAGTATGGAACCAAAACCGGATGTTCGGTTAACAGTTTGTCAAGTATCAGAGCAAAAGTGTGATGAAGGTAGTTAAAAAAAAGATAATGCTGTGTGAGGTGTCTGAAATCGAGGAAGTGGTAAATCGTGCGGAGAACTTCTCGCGGGAAGAAAAAATAAATTACGTAAATTGTTGTTGTCGTATAGGTCGATATTTTCGAACCAACCAGGTAGGATGAATATTTATTGTCACGAAATTGAGTTTTGGGATGACACGCCATTTTTTGTAAAGTCATACCCAATTCCGTATGCATATAAGGAGGAGGTGAAGCATCAGGTAGAAGAGATGGTAGCGTGGAATGTTATTGAGGCAAGGCAGACGGAATATATCAGTCCATTAGTTGTAGTTAGGAAACGGGATGGGGCAATAAAGGTTTGCTTGGACGCGCGATTCCTGAATAAACGTATGGTCAAGGATCGGGTAATGCCACTCAATCCTACCGAATTGTGCTATAATTTTTCTAGCGGCCAACGCTTGAGCACGCTTGATTTAACAGCGAGTTACTGGCAAATTGAAATTAAGCCAGAGCACCAAAAGTTTACGGGGTTTTTATATGAGAGAAAAACTTATGTTTTTAAGGTCTTGTCTTTCGGGCTAAGCTCGTCTGTGTGGTCTTTCATACGGGCGTTAGATATGATTCTAGGGGTAGAGGTTGCATCGTATGTAATTGCTTATGTTAATGACCTTCTTGTGTATTCACAGGGAGCCGAGGAACATTTGATTCATTTAAGGAACATATTTGAGAAATTTGAAGCTGCCGGTATCACCATAAAGTTAAAAAAATCTCATTTTGCCAGGAATACAGTTGTTTTCCTGGGTCATATTATATCAGCAAAAGGGGTGGCGGTGGACCCGTCTCGAGTAGAGGCGATCAATGCGTTTCCGGTACCACGAAATATCCGACATTTAAGGGGTTTTCTGGGGGTGGTCAACTACATGCGTAGGTTTTGTGAAAAGTTAGCCAATTTAATGGGGCCGTTGTTGGAGCTTTTAAAAAAGGGCGTTCAGTGGCGTTGGGGATCGAGGCAGCAGGAGGCGTTTAAAAAAGTAAAAGCAACTTTTTTATCGGTCGCTATCTTGAAGCATCCATATCTGGATCGCGAGTTTTTTATTCAAACCGACGCGTCAAATATTGGTCTAGGAAGATGCCTATTCCAAATTAACCCAAAGACATCGGAAAAGGAGATTATTGCATTCACAAGCCGTACGTTACGCGGGTCGGAAAATGACTATTGTGTAATTGAGAAAGAGGCATTGGCGGAATTACATTGTATGCAGCAGTGGCGAATATTTGTTCTAGGGCGGGATCTAACTGTGATTACGGATCACAAATTGTTGTCATTTTTAATGTCTTGCAGACTACTAAATTCTCGTTTAACTAGATGGGTTTTGTATTTCCAGGAATACGCTTTTAGGGTTGAATATTGTGTGGGAAGGGAGAATGCTCTTGCGGACACTCAATCTCGTTATCCAATCAAAGGAATCATTCAGTCGGAATTTGTTGAGAGGGGTTGGAATGAGATTTGTGCCTTAAAAAATCAGAATTGTGTAAGGGGGTTATGCGTAGTATGAAAAATATTATTAAAGAACAAGCAAAGGATGAATTCTGTTGCAAAGTGAGGTCCGAGTTAAAAAAAGAAAAATTGTAAAAAGGTATGCTGATTGGTATATTGTCCACTGTGGTATTTTGTTTAGGCGAGGCCATGACGGTTCGCGCGAGTTTAAGGTATGCATTCCTGCCTCTCAGATTTGTAAGTTGGTTTGGCAAGAGCATGTCGAGAACGGACATTTTGGAGTAGAGAAATGTTTTCAGATGTTGCGCAGGGATTATTATTTTGCGAGAATGAAACATTATATACGGAAAATTATTTCAAGTTGCGATTTATGCCAGAAGTCGAAAAGTTTGGTAAAAAGTTTTGGCGAGTACCATAGTGTATTGGCCGAAGCACTAAATAAAATCATTTGTGTGGACTTGATGGGTCAGCTTCTGGTATCAAGAGGAGGGGCGACCCAATTATTTGCTACAGTAGATGCTTTCAGTAAATTAGTTGCTTTATATCCTCTTAAGCGCGCTAATACGGCCGCTATTCTTCGTAGTTTATTTAAGAAATATTTTGTGGAGGTTGGCAAACCAGAGATCATTCTTTCTGATAACGGTAGCCAAATGGCGAGCAAAAAATGGAAAGTGTCGTTGGAGGCAGTGGGTGTGAAGGTAGCTCACACGTCAGTGTACTTTTCACAAGGAAACATAACAGAGCGTGTCAATAGAGAAATTGTGCGGATGTTACGGTCACTGTGTTATTCAGCTCATGGGGGGGTGGGCGTTGGTATTGGATAAGGTGGAAAAGTGGATAAACAGGGCAGTCCACGATTCTACGCGCTCCAGTCCATTAGAATTGCATTTTGGAGCTTCCATAGATAACCCCATGGTTAAGAGTATTGCCTTTCCTGCTAGTATTGAACAAGGTGATGATCGGGACAAAATTATAACTTTGGCGTCTGATCGGTTAAAATCGAAGGCCGAAAAACGTAGATTGCGGCATCAAAGGGTCAACAAAAATGTACTGTTTTTAAGGTAGGTGATAAAGTACTGGTTCGCACTCATCCCCAGTCTTCTGCCGAGGATAGAGAGATTAAGAAATTCATTTTACTGTATTCGGGGCTTTCCACAGTAGTGGCCAAGCGAGGACCGAATTCATGTAAGGTTCATGACGATGCCCGAGGTGTTTCGTTGGGTATACAAAATGTACGCAATTTAGAACCATATATAGGGCCGGACCAAAATCTGCCCACAAAACTATTAGTATAAGTTCAAATTAATTACCAAGCAAGCTTAGTCAGTAAGTTAAACTTATAGGGGGATGATGTACTGGCCCGCCCTTGAAATATGAATACTTTTGTATATTAGGGTTATTTAGGTCTAAGTCAGTCGGGTTAAGGATGCGATGCCGTGCGGTTGTGTTGTATAGGCACGTGTCCTCCGGTCGTTTTAATGATTGTTGATTTGTAACTTAGTAAGTTATGAATTATTTAGTAGTGTTAATCGATGTGGTAGTGACAGCATCTTTGAAATTCGTCATCGTTGGATTACTATAACAGATAAGTTTGAGTAGTTAGAATTTTAATCATTTGCGAATAGCAACGCTGTATGTGTATACCTATAAGGAGTGTCGTTTAACATCGTTGCGATTGTATTTTACGGCACTGCATTTGTTTCTACTTTGTTACATAATTTTATAACATTATTTCATTAAACCCATATAAAATAAGCTGCGAGTTGATTCATTTTTTCTAAACAGGTAATAGCGAGACAACGAAACTATACAGGAATCTACGTGTATCTAAGAGGGTTGCTGTTAGCCAGTGCCAACACCTCAAGGGCAACCGTTTCTGTGACGAGTCATAAGCAAAAACAAACATTATAGCTTTTGAATTGTTTGAGCTAATATGTGCGGCAGAATTACCGAAAAATTTGTTACAAATGAAACTGTAATTTTTATCTGTGAAAAACTGTAAATAAGTTCGTTATTCATCGTTTAAATGCCAAAACGGTGGTTTTAAATTTGCGTCATTTATACTTGGTGATTTTCCAAATGAATGCGATTCGCTTGTTTTGGCAATTGGGAACCAAAAAAAAAACTAACATTGGACTCGGTAAAAAAATACGCTGTTACATGTCAAGAAGTATACATCACCCTTGTTTTCTTTAAATTAAAATAAAATACATGTATGGTAAAATTATCCATTTTTGTAATAATATGAAGATGCAAAAACGAAATCATCTTTCATAAAAAAATATGATTGGATCTTTAACATTAAAAATGAAGATAGGTATTTTTTTGGTTATTGTAACGCCAATCCCACTTGTTTTGTCCGGGATGAAAACCTGCTAGAGCGAGAAAAAAAAACAATTTAATTACAAAAAGATGTGTTTTAATAGGAAATATATTACAATGTGAAATGCAGTGTCAAATATGTATTTTAATTGCCTCTTAATGGTTGTATACATATCCAGGACCTGTTCTAAAAAATAATGATGTTGGTCTTATGGAGCCTAGTCTATGCTTTTCTAGTCCATTTTTTTCTCGTAATTCTTGATTCCGTAGTAATGAGATTTCATGTGGATAAGCAGTAAAAAATAGTTCATGTGAGTACAAATAGCCTGCAGCAGTTTTTGCATCGTTTCCTGTCAGGAGATATTGATCGTAATACCCTGCAAGTACAAAAATATACAACAAAAGTCCAAATATATATTTAGTAGACATACTATATCAACTAGAACGTAAAGTAGGTTAAAGATTTAGCGATATATGGGAGCAGGTAAGTTAATCGACTAAAAACCACGTTTCCTCAGGCCAAAGTAGGCCAACTTTAGAAAGAGAAATTAAAATGCCGTTTGGTCACGCAAAAACTATATTAGTTTCAACTCAAAATAGTTTGAGTTGGTGAAAAATAAGAAGTAAGTCAATCATATATATTTAATGTTAAGTTTGACTGATAATTTATCAAATAATAAGTTAACAAATTTACAAGTGTACATCGGCCCCTTAAGCGAGTGTTATGTTACGTGCAATGCAAATGTAATTAAATTTGGCGGTGAGACGACATGTTTAGACGAAGGCAATAGCTTGTGACATTAAAAATAAATCATTAGAAATTGCGTTATTTCGATGTCAGCTATTGGGTTACAGGTTATGTTTTCTAAGAATTAGGAAATGACAAATTTAGACTGGTCTTCAATCAGTCAGCCAAGATTTCATAAGTTTTAAACAGTACCTAAGTATACATCAAAATATAACATTTTTTTTATTTTAAGAAGTATTTTCTTGTTTTAGTTTTCCCAAAAACTTTAATCAATCTTTGTAGGTCTAGTTTTTGTGTTTCTTCGTGTTTAATTGAGAAGAACAAGATTGGCGAGATGATCTTGTTCTTTAATGTTCGTTGTGCAATTTAAAGGCTAACGGGATTTAATAGAGCCACTAAACTGGGCACATCGTTCGTGTACATTTCAACTATTCCATCTTGTTCTTTTACTTTTTAGAAATTGCATTAGATCAATACAATTTGAGATTTGACTTGGGTTTTCTTCCCTTAAGTTTATTACACCATCGTAGCGGTTTTTCGATTACGGAGTTAAAATTTTCCTTTGCTTATTATTATTATGGGTTTTGCAGTGCGTTTGGGTGCTTGGAATTTCGTGTTCTGAATGGCCGTAGAAGATTCAGCCAGGTCTAGAATATTTAAAACATTTTTCTCAATTTTCAAATTGGCTTGGATATATGGTTCTATAGTAAATTATCTACTCTCTTATTTAACATTTGTATTATGTTTGGTCTGTCGCAGAACATTTAGCTGAAGGGAACCCTACGTTGGGGACGCTACTGTATCGTAAACTTAAATTGATGGTGGTATTTGAAACAAAGAAGAATCTCACCTGTTGACCGCGCCAGTATTGCCAGCTGGCTCGAGTTGTGGAATCTGTATTGAACATGAAAATGGAAGTGGTTCTTTAATTAGACTTTAAAAACGATACAAAAATTATAAGGGAAAATACAAATATAGGGGAAGGAGGGCACCACATCTAACTGTAACAATAAATACACCTTAAGAGAAGATGCGTAAACCCTCAAGTATGCCTGAATTTGACAAAAAATGCACCGAGGATGACTCACGCCGAAAGCGCTTTGCTATTTATTGAATTTTTAAATTAAATTTTACACGTTAATACATCAGTTTTTAAATTTTATTAATTAAAACGTGCACACAGTCAATTGGGATAATATATTAAACAAGTTATAAATTTTGATAGGATATCTTAATCCAATAAGTACGAACAATAAAATAATTTGCAATGCCCATCTATGAAGTCCAGTTTATCTATACATCAAGTCACCTAGTAAGCAGGTGACTACAGGATAGATTTAGATTTTAATCTTTTGAACTGCATAACAGAAAATGGTAACTTCACTTACAAATTTTAGAAGCTCTAAATTATTTAATTGATTAATTTTGATTTAAACGATTTAATGTTTCTTGATTTCAAATTACTCAACTATAACCAACGTTTTACCTTTGCCGTCAACTTAAAAATGGAACATCAGGATTTTCACCAAATCTGGCAAAGAACCTTTAGACAAAAGTAGGTGGATATCTGGAAGAACACTTCAAAAACCAAAGGCAAAAAATATGCAGAAATAATAACAGAGACAACCAAGAGGCCATGGTTCCTAAAGCTGCCTAACTTAACTCGGAGATACATAGTAACAATTTGTAGGATAAGAACTCAACATGGCTGCAACCCTCAACACCTTAAAAAGATAGGCGTTCGACAGACAGAAGGGTGTATCTGCGGCGAAACAGGTAATACCCCCACTTACTTTTGGCCTGCTCTACGAACATACATAACTGCAACCTTCTATATAATAAGCTTGCAGAAATTAGCTACGGACCAGTAAACCTGCATCTATCGATTCTACAACCTGGATAATTAAAACGGTATTCGAATTTCTAAAACAATATTAGACTTTAAATTTACACCTTTTGTTTCTTTTACAAATCATCTCCTAGCCAACAATTACCCTAATTGCATTCACCCTTTGGACATAACAAATCTGAAAACTAAAAATATTTATGACATAATAACGCAACCTATAGGGAGGAAAGAAAAATAAAACAAAAAAAATATTCAACCCACCTACTGGCTGTTTGCCGAAAGGACGAAGGTCACTAAAACAAAGAAAAAAAAATTATCAATGTTTTCATTATATGTTTGTTATGTGATAATTCATTTGTTTAAATTACGATTCACACCCAAAAATCCTGTACAAGTAGCCCTCCAGAAATAAATATTCAATCGTACTTACCGCGAGCGTCATTTAACAAAAGTAGACCATTAAAATTATTTAAAACGTATACAAAATATTTGATTAAAATTTTATTACTGTCATGCATCCATATCTATGTTCATCCTTGCAAATTACATTTAAATATTCTCTTGCGTGTTATGACATACAGCAAATTCTTCTTTAATAAAAATTTAAGAAGCGTGAACGAGACAATTGAACTCTGCTATCTTGTAACACGACCTCATAAATTACTAACTTTCCTACGTACATTACAAACAATACAATAAAAACAAATACTCAATTACATATTTATCATTAATAAGTGCCTTGAGTCCAAATAATTGGCACTCAACACATCAATACTATTCGCAATTTCCAACAACAGGATCTAAAGACATCTTGCCCTTTCAAACGGAACCCTCTATCAAAATGGCTTACCTACTTTAAATCAATTCTAAAATGCGAGCAACCATAATTGCATATGTGCGCGCGCGACGCATAGAAATAACAGTTATCCAGAGACGATTTATTATAATAGAACAAAACAAACTAATAAGTGTGCAAAACGCTAGAGAAACTAAACTGTTAACGATGACTTTATAGACATCATTATTGCTTTTTAAAAATGAAATGCCATGGAATGTTATTGGAAACAGAAATTTACTAGATTTGGCTATGACGCAAAATTATATACATTACAAAGTAATGCGTCAATACTCTCTTCCCTTAAAACTTTTTGTCTTCATAACTAAGCAAAAACTATGACGGCAATTGATCTGTTTTTCGATGGTTGTGAACATTTGTCGGCTAAAACTGCAAACATATTTGTATTTCTCCAGCTCTATCCCAGCACCAATAAGAGAGATTGGTGAAAATAGTCTTAGATTCAAATACTTTAAAGTTTCTTTTATGGTATGGTGAGGAATGCTTCGAGATACAATTGAAAGTGGAATACGTTTAGCAGAAAGTACTAATCTTCTTACTGGCACAAAAACATGTCTAGCGTTAATACCATCCTGCAAATCTACAACCGTATTAAGTAGGTCTTTCTTTATTCTGTAAGAAAATACATATCATGTTGTTAGACATAACTGAAGTAAACATGATATTCTGAGACTCCATAGTGAATTTGTAGCAATTATGTTATGTAACTACGTTAATTTTAGCCAACTGTTTAGGACTAAATTTAGATGTTGAAGCTCTTTACATTTTCAGTAGGTGATTCATTTGTAGAGCTATCTCTATAGTTAGAAATAATCTTCTCTTTCTTCACGCCGTATGTCGATACAGCATCTAAATATAGAAAAATGCTGAGTATTTTTGCATGGTCGGAAGCATGACATGATAAACTTTTCGTAGTTCATACAAGAAATGCTTTTTCAAAGATTATCTAGCTTCGAAGATTTAGGTATCCTGTTTGATAAAAAATTCCACTTCGTAATAAATGTATTTCAAGTGCACAAAAATCTAATGGTCTAATATATAGAAACTGTAACAACTTCTCTGTTAATACATTACTACTATTTAACACTCTTATTCGATCTAAACTTGAGTATGGGTCTCTGATATGGTAACCAATTTATAAAGTTTATAGCGATAGCGTAGAAGTAGTTCAAAGGAAATTTTTAAAATATTGTTACGAACTATTAGACAACCCGTCAAACACGCAAGCTGGATAACCGAAAGTATATTTCACAGAAGTCTCGAACCTTCCAGCAAACAGTAGAATATGAATCATCTATTTAATTATAGAGTATATATATATAAGATTGGTGGTGAATGTACAGGAGTTAGTTTATATCAAAATGTATATAAATCATCTCGTGTATAGTTAGTTGATTATTACGTTTTGAAAGTCATATAGTAAATATAAATTTGTGTTATGTGAACATGTATATTGTACCGCCAGCTTGTACATAAATAGACAAAAGTATAATAAATAAATTATAGTAGTGTTTAGTGTTGTTAAGAAGACTAACGGTTAAAGATTTAGCTTAAGAAGGTATTAGTGCTTGAAAATGGCATTAGTGTGATAGTGCTTCCGTGCTAATTGGATTGAAAACTTATATAAATAAGGCATATACTGTTAATTAGACTTGTGAACAGTGAGTAATAAAGACGTTTGTTATTACTTGTTTTAAATTAGTAAAACGCGTTAATTATAGCCCGCTACACTGGTGTCAGGCTGTGTTTGGCGTAAAGTGATTAATTTAAAAGAAAAAAACACAAGTCTAAAACATTTGAGTAGTTTGTATATGCCAGTTACAAGAAGTCAAAGTAAAATGGATGCAGAAACTTTAATGAATTTCCTTAACGTTTATAAATCCGGCGTGGAAGAGAAGTTAAGTGAAAATGCTCTGAAAATGGAAGACAAGTTTAGTGAAAGTGCTAAGAAAATGCAAAGGTTAAGTAAAAATGTTGAGAAAATGTAAGAGAGGTCAGCTAAACTAGAAATGACAGTGAAAACTTAATGAAGTCAGTTGAACTGGAATCAACCCTTAAAGAATTTAAATACGGTATGAAAGTGACAGTGAAAATGCTGCGAAAATAGAAGAAAAGTTGAACGAAAATACAGCCACGTTAGAACAAAGATTAATGAAAAGCTTCATTGCATTGAAAGAAGATTTCACCAAACAGGTAAAATGAGTTGAGCAAAAGTTGGGCAGTAAATTGGTAAAAATGGAAGAAAATGTGATGAAGCTGCAAGAACAAATGATTTCACTAACAACGTAACCACTTGAATTAGCAAACCAAGTTGTAAATCAGAACATTCCTAAAATAAGAAGCATGGAAAGAAGCGAGTCAATACTGTCAAAATTTAGAGTGAAACCAACCACATTTGATTTTAAAACACTTTGGCCGACATATTTGAAACAATTGGAAGCTGCTGCAATAGCCAACGGTTGGTACAACAAAGAGAAGGATTTCTTTAATAGTGGCCCTACGGGGAGAAGCTCTTAACATCTTGCAAACGATTTCCGATCACCAGCAGAATGATTATGGCCTTTTAACATCGAGGCTTGAAATGAGATATGGAGACGCTCACCTTCAACAAGTTTACCATGCACAAGTTAAGAACCGTTCGCAAAAGACAAATAAAAGCTTGCAAGAATTCGAAGCTGACATTGTCAGATTAGTTATATTGGCATACCCAACGGCACCATATAACTTCCTCGAACAACTGGCTGTTCAAACATTTGTGGATGGCGTTAACGACGGCGAAATACAACAAGCGCTAAGATTTGCATGGCCAAAAATGTTAGATAACGCGCTTAAATTTAAGCAGCTAAACATACATCACACAGGGTGAGTTACAAAGTTCGGTTTGTCTTAGAAGAACTTGGTCAATCGCAGAACAGCATAGAAGAAATAATTAACCGTCTGTTTGAAAAACAAAAAGCGGAAAGACTAGAAAGACAACGACCGCGGAAATGGGGTCTGCGATGCTGGAACTGCGGTGAAGTTGGTCATATACAGAGATGCCGTACTCAATTAAAAAAACAACCGGTTGAGCAGCTGGGTAAACTAAAGCAAATCGACGTAAGGGGGCGAACGTCGACAGCACAAGGTAGTGCCCCGGATATTCTCATCCGTGCTGCATCGTCGATGGGTAGTCTGGACAGCATTTACATTGATGATAGAATTAATGGTAGGGTTGTCCGATTACTCGTAGTTACAGGAGTGACAATGACTATTGTGAGACCAGATTTGGTTGGTCGTGGAAAAGTGCTATTTGCATCGGTATGTGTTCGAATGGCAAGCGGTCAGAAAATTTGTACTCACAGAGAAACTGCCGTAGCGTTGGGAATTGGAGACAAACTAATTAATCATCGGGTGTTGGTAGCTGAAATTGCGGAAGAAGTTATTTTGGGAATGGATCTCATGAGAGAATATAGGTTTCATGTGAACATGAAAAAAATAGGCTTCGGATAGATGATGATGAGATTCCATTTCAAGGGACGAATAACCAGACGATGCAAGTTCGAATGATTTGTGATATGAAAATACCCGAGAAGATGGAAATGATTGTGATGGGACGCCCAAATGGTACTTTCTAAGAAGGACAAGTATGCATAATGGAAGCAACTGAATGGGGAATGGTTCCGGAGAGGTTACTGATTGGAAAAACACTTGTAAAGTTTCGAAATATGATACCAGCAAGGATGCTACACATTAATCCGTATACCGTAACCCTGAAGAAAGACATGTTTGTGAAAAGTTGCACTCCAGTATGCCAAATTAAACGTTGTGTGGACGACACAAAAGATAAACTAGCCAATATTGCACACAGAAATTGCTGGATATGCTGATACCTTCGTGTCAAGGATTAAACGGCGACCAACTGGGCAAGATAAAAGAACTGGTCGGACGATATCGAGGTGGGTTAGCACTGCATTATAGTGAGAAAAGAAGGACGAATGTTGTGCAAAACAAGATCAAAACTGGAGATGCGCAATCGAATGACAACATCCCAGACGGCTTCCTTTGGTAAAACGTAAGGAAGCCGAGCAAATTATTACAGACATGGAAGAACAGGGAGTGATTAAGTCCTTGAATAGTCCATGGGCATCCCCGGGAATGCTTGTCAAGAGAAAGGATGGGTCGACAAGGTTTTACGTAGACTACCGACGGCTAAACAATGTCACAAAGAAAAACAGCTATCCTTTGCCCTGAATTGATGATAGCTTGGTTACTCTATCTGGGTCTAAATAGTTTTCGACCTTGTACTTGAAAAGCGGATACTGGCATGTAGGCTTAGAGCCAAACGATAAAGGGAAAACTGCGTTTACAATTGGAACTGGATTATGACAATTCAAGGTCATGCCATTTAGATTATGCAATGTCCTTGCTACTTTTGATAGAGTCGATATTGCGTGGACTGTTCTGGAAAACACGTCTGGTGTTCCTAGACGACGTGAAAGTGTTAGGCGGGTCTTTCGAAGAACATCCTAAGAACCTAAAAGAGATATTTCAAAGATTACTTGGGGCAAACCTTACCTTGAGCTCTAAGAAATGTCACCTACTTGGAGAAGAGGTGAAATACCTAGGACATGTCGTTTCGGAGACCGGAATAAGCCGACCCTGACAAGATAGAAACGGTACAAGAGTAACCTACACCAGCCGATATACACCAACTATGCAATTTCCTGGGATTGTATACATATTATTGACGTTTTATACTATGGTTTGCGAATATTGCCAAACTGTTGACAAAATTAACTGAAGATGGAGAAAAATATAATTAGAATGACGACTGCCACAGCGTATTTGTCACCGATTTTGAGTTATCCACAAATGGAGGGTACATTTGTGTTAGATACCGATGCCAGTAACACAGCTGTATGAAGCATTCTTTCTCAAGTGCAGGACCGACAAGAAAAAGTTATTGGGTATTCCAGCAAGGTCTTGTCACGGCCAGAAAGGAACTATTGTGTATCAAGAAGGGAGTTGTTGGGGGGTCGTCAAATCTGTAGAGCACTTTTATAAGTACTTATACAACCATAAATTCCTGTTAAAAACAGACCATGCTGCACTAAAATGGTTACTGCAGTTTCGAAATCCTGAAGGGCAATTTGCGAGGTGGATCGAACGGCTGAAGGAATATGACCTTGACACAGAACATCGTGTAGGGACTAGCCATCGAAATGCAGATGCTCTGTCAAGAATGCCTTGTCTGGTAGACTGCAATCGTTGCTTCAATATGGAAGAGAAAATAAGTGTCATCCATAGAATGACGGTAACTGACGATACTTGGCAACCCGACAGAATACAGGACCACGACTAGCTTGAGAAGAAATTAGTATTTTAAGTAGGAGCCTGAAGGCATACTGGACACAGTGGGACACTTTGGTGATTGGAAATGGAATTTTGAAACGACGCCTGATGTGTTAAGATGGCACTAATAGACGACTTCAAGTGATAGTACTGAGAAGCAGAGTATCGGAAGTGTTGCAGCACTTGCACGATAATATTTTCGGAGGGCACTTTGGTGAGAGAAAGATTCTGTTGGGTGAACTGCAAGATATGAAGGAGTGGTGCCGGAAATGTGAGTTATGTGCTTCTGTGTGCTTGGTCACCAAAAATTCTTCATGGCAGAAACCTAGTTATGGACATCTATGGGAGACTTTGCTAAATCTTAAGGTTTAGATGATGAAAAATGGATTAACGAGACTAGCGGTGCCTAAGCTAGGCTCTGAACTGGATCGCTTTGATAGGAGAATAGTTTGAAACATGCTAGAAGTAATTTTCCAGGGAATCAACATCCAGGTTCTGGATTGTTGTTATTGACCGGTGGACTATCAAGATCAAGAAAAGAGTGTTGACCGTTATTTCCAACGATGTGGTGGATGCATCAGAAGACATAGCTGCCAATATTGTCATCAGTCATCAACTTGGAGTCAAGGTGTTTTTGCAGCTACGGGACGTAACGGTTTTAAAGAGGGGGCAGTGTTACGTACTATTAGGCAACCCATCAAACATGCAAGCTGCATAACCGAAGGTATATTTCACAGAAGTTTTAAACCTTCCAGCAAACAGTAGAATGTTAGTCATCTATTTAATTATAGAGTATATATAAGATCGGTGATGAGTGTACATGAGTTAGTCTATATCAAAATGTCGTATATAAATCATATGGTGTATAGTTAGTTGATCATTACGTTTTGAAAGTCTTATAGTAAATATAAATTTGTGTTATGTGAACGTGTGTATTGTACCGATAGCTGTACATAAATAGACGAAAGTGTAATAAATAAATTATAGTAGTGTTAGTGTTGTTAATAGACCTATGGTTAAGAATTTAGTTTAAGAAGATATTAGTGCTTGTAAATAGCATTAGTGTGATAGTGCTTCATTGTTAATTGGACTGAAAACATCTATAAATAAGGTATATACTGTCAATTAGATTTGTCAATAGTGAGTAATAAAGACTTCTGTTAGTTGTTGGAGATTATGTAGAACAGTTTAGTATTCGCTGATCTTGCCCTGCCACCTAATATTGCAAATGGTCTATTCGAGACAGACGT
Source organism: Platerodrilus igneus (assembly GCA_036346225.1). NCBI lineage: Eukaryota > Metazoa > Arthropoda > Insecta > Coleoptera > Lycidae > Platerodrilus > Platerodrilus igneus. The sequence continues at coordinate 47,109 of JARFIW010000888.1, read as the reverse complement.
GTTGTGTTCTCCGTATGTTTGGCATCTCAAGCCAACATGTATGTAAAATGATCAATATACACTTTATAAAAACAAGTTATATTATTTCAAAATACTGTCCACTAAAAAATTAAAAAAAAAGAATTCAGCGCATTCTTCCAGGGAAATGTACATCACCTTTAACAAACGCGTTAAGGTTGTACGCCTAAACATAAATTGGTCCAATCGACCCGTATTATTAAGCAACAAGTGCTAATAGTAAGATGGTTTACAAAACTGCAGCTTGCAATTTGTAAAATATTTCAAGATAGTTTTCAATTGCATTCATTCGCAATTATCAATTCAAGTTGAAACAAGAAGTTATGAGTGGATGCACAATATTCTTCTGGTCAACATTCATCAATCGTAAGTAACAATCCAGCATTTCAAACATACACATTGTAGAAAGTTGCTGAAATTATGGGAGAGAGCAGGTGAGAGCAGTAGCATCCGATAATTTAAGCGTGAGCAAGTAGGATAACTATAGACGCAACCCTACATTGCTTGCAACCTTCAATATCTGGTTTGACTTCAGGTATATCGTTAACCGATGCGATCGATATTTTCGTTAAAAGCAGTGGTTCCAAACCAAGAAATCATTCCATTACTCCATCAAGGTACGTTTTAATTTACGCTTTTGCTTGTGTTTGCATTTGCAAAGCTCTTTTATGTTAATAAAAAATAAAGGCCATTAAATTAGTAGAAAGCAGGTTGAGTAATACTTTCGCTACGTAATTAATAATAAAAGTTTATTCACTACAGTTTATGATGCAATTAAGGGGCACAAATAAAATAATATTGCTAAGTTTGTTTAGCAGGGCTACGCACAATTCTATACCTGTATTTTCTATATACATTGTTTGTACAAATTAATTATTCAGAGGTCTAAAGCTTAACTATGGAGGCTGTAATTCGTTCTCGTGGTATGATTAAAAGTAAGTTGACGCGATTTATAAAGCATCTGAATGCACTGAGGGTCATTCACGATGATATAAATCAAACAGTTTCAAAAACACACATTTTAGAGTTACAAAGGAGGCAAGCCAATGCCTTAGCTTTCTTATCAGATTATGAGTCTATTCATGCTGAAATTATTACAGTAGTAGCGGATTCAAATGTTACATCCGAGGTAGAAACCGATTATAAAGAATTCGAGGCTTATTATTTCTCTGCTCTGTCAGAGGCAGAGAACTTAATAAGACAATTAATTGGTGGCTCACGCGCTGGATCACCTATCGGATCTGGCCGGAACACGCGGAGTTCCGGGGCCAATTCACGCAAATCCTGTTCACCTTCAAAAGAGTCGTTTGGGTTCAATTTGTCAAAAATTAGCATTCCAACCTTTGAAGGGGATAATCTAGAGCATTGGGCTGAATTTAAAAGCATTTTTTCTAGTCTGATCAAAGACAATTCAAATCTAAACAACATCCAAAGGCTCAATTACTTGAAAAGTTGCCTCAAAGGACCTGCAGCGGAGGTTATCAAGTCTTTAGAATTTTGTGGTGAAAATTTTCATATTCCATTTCAAGCATTAATTTTGAGATATGATCAACACCAAAGTTGTTGATATGTAGTCACTTAAAATACATTTTGGAATTAGACTCTTTAACAAAGGAGTCAGTTTCTGGCCTAAGAAAGGTCAATGATACGCTGTTTAAACATGTCACAGCTTTGCGAGCATTTGCTAATTCAGAAGAGTTGTTTAAAGCTTTCATTATTCATATAGTTTCAAGAAAATTAGATACTGTTACTTTCCGCCAATGGGAAACGCATCGTAACAAGTCTACATCTGATTTACCTACCTTAACCGAGTTTAAGGGTTTTCTCACAAATCAAGCCAATCTTTTGGATAGTTTGGGAACAAAACAGATCAAGGTTGTTCCAGATAAAATCAAATCTTATTCTAAATCGTTCATAGCCAGTAATGCTACATGTTTACTGTTCAAAGGTGATCATAATTTATTCAAGTGTTATGATTTTATTAAATTAAGTCCCCAAGAAAGTATTACAAAGGTAAAAAGGTTGAAAGTGTACTTCAACTGCTTAAGCAATGGTCATATAGTGTCCCAATGCCAATCAAGGTTTACTTGCAAAATGTGCAAGTCTAAGCATCATACTTTGTTGCATACTGATTCATCGTCGAGTCAGAGACTAGAACAATCAGGGACAGTGGTGTCTACACCCCAAATCCCTATTGCTTCTTCATCTACTGTCTCAGCCTTCTGTTCAAACACAGTAAAGGTTTTACTTTCAACAGCTAACTGTAAGATCCTCGATTCTTATGGAAATGCTCATTCAATTCGTGTTTTGCTCGACTCGGGCAGTCAGTCAAATTTCATGCGGGCTGACTTGTGTAACAAGTTAAGTCTGACTACAAAACAAGTGAATATTTCAGTTTCGGGACTGAGTGGATCTCTCTCCCATATTCGTTTACGTTGTGATGTGGAACTTAGTGCTCATCGTTCTTTTTACAAAATCAAACTCTCATGTCTTGTGTTAGATGAGATCACAGGTAATGTACCTACCTTTCGGGTAAACAGTTCTAATTTCAAGGTACCAATATTTGATTATCTGATCAGTCTTTCGATCAACCAGGGAAAATCAATATGTTGATTGGTTCTCCAGTGTTCTTCGAGCTTCTTTGCATAGGACAGATACGTTGCGGCCCCAACTTGTCAATTCTTCAGAAAACGTGTTTTGGTTGGGTTGTATCTGGTTCAGTTTGCGCCAGTTTGACCACACAAATGCAGTGTCATCTAAGTACTCTCGAGGTTCAAGATCAACTATCTAGATTTTGGGAACTTGAAAGTTATCCTGCAGACAAGATTCTTTCTACAGAGGAGGATGCTTGCGAACTTCATTTCACACAAAATACTTACAGAAATTCAGATAAAGATTTGTTGTTTCTATTTCGCTTAAGTTGTTCACAGAAGTGTTAGGTGATTCACTAGCTGTGGCGCAAAAGAGATTCTTTGCCTTGGAAAAACGTCTTCAAGCTAATCCTGAACTTTCAGATCGTTATTCTGCATTTATGCCTGAATATTTGGAGTTGGGACATATGTCGGTGTCTAATCCAAATACCAGCTTGTTCTACAATTTACCTCATCTTGATGTCTTAAAGGAAGACAGCATCACCACTAAACCTAGAGTGGTATTCAATGGTTCACAAGTAACCACAACCGGCCAGTCTATCAGCAGTATACAAATAATAGGGCCAATTATTCAACAAGATCTCTTCTCAATCTTAGTTCGTTTCAGAAAATATTTTTATGCTGTAGCTTCAGATATGGAAAAGATGTATCGGCAAGTTCAGGCGGATCCTTCTCAGAGACCTCTACAGCGCATTCTGTGGCGGTTTTCACCTACAGATCATATTCGATCTTACGATTTGAATACAGTCACTTACCGCACAGCAAGTGCTTCGTTCTTAGCCATTCGTTGCCTATTTCAGTTAGGTATTGAGTCAGAAATTTCTTTACCTAAGATTTCTAAAATAATCAAACGCGACTTCTAAGTTGATGACTTGCTTATAGGTGTAGACGATCTCAATCGAGCTCGTGAGATTTGTTCACAACTTTCAACAGTCCTAGAAGCAGGGTGTTTTAAATTTCGAAAGTGGATCTCCAACGATCCAGCTGTCCTCTCGGACATTCCTCAGGCCCATCTTCATCCAAGTGTTCTCGAGTTTGCTTCTCAAGAGCATACTAAAACATTAGGTCTCATTTGGTCTTTTTCAACCGATCACTTTATGTATTCGATTTCGGGTTCAAATACTACAATCCAAATCATCACGAAATTTCTTAGATCTTTGACTCACAAGGGCTTCTTTCGCCGTGTATTAGTAGTGCAAAGATTATTTTACAACAGCAGTGGCTAGAAAGGCTGTGTTGGAATGACCCAAATCCAACTAGTATCCAATCAACGTGGCTCGTTTATCGTAAAGATCTTGTTGGTCTCAACAACCTTAAGATACCGCGTCATGTGCTATGTCCAAACCATGTTGATGTTTAGCTTTATGGGTTCTCACTTTATTGTTACGGTTCATGTACCTACCTTCGTTCTACTGATGTAAACAATCGTGTTCAAGTTCATTTACTTTGTGCTAAGGCGAGAGTTGCTTTCCTCAAAACAATTACAATACCCAAACTGGAGCTCTGTGGAGCATTACTTCTTGCTAAGCTTACAGATCAAGTTTTGAAAGCGTTAGATATTTCAATTTCAAGTTGTATCTTTTGGACAGATTCAACGATTGTTCTTGGGTGGCTCAAAACCAGTCCCAATTTGCTGAAGACGTTTGTTGCTAATAGAGTAGCAGAGATTCAAGGTTTGGCCCCAGATGCGGTCTGGCGTCATGTTCCCACTAAGTTCAATAAAGCGGATTTAGTGTCAAGAGGAACTACAGTGTTTTTTAACCATGGAACAATTGTTGTCATTCGTAAACTTTTCAAGTCTCACTCGACTTGAAAGGATCATTGCTTATTGTTTAAGGTTCCTTCACAATTGTCGTTATCTCAAGGGTGAGCACAGTACAGGCCCTCTTAAACCTACTGAAATTCAGAATTCACTACTGTTGCTAGTGAAAATTGCGCAAACTGAATTTTTTGCAGAAGAGTTCAAGCAACTCAATCAATGTAAATCCTTAAAGTGTTCGTCATTGAGGAGTCTAAATCCGTTTTTAGATACTAAAGGCATTATTCGCGTCGGAGGACGACTGCGAAATTCTCAATTTCCGTATAGTAAAAAGCATCCTATACTACTATCAGGAAAACATTACTTATCGAAGCTAATTGTGGAGCGTGAACATATCCGATTGTTGCACGCTGGTGCTCAGCATTTGCTTTCTTCATTAAGTGATATTTTGGATCACTTCAGGCCGAAATCTTGCGAAACAAATTGTTCATCGTCGTGTTCGATGTTACAGGTTTCCTCCGAGTCAAACTCAACCTATTATGGGAGATGGAGCTGCTTCTCATGTAGTTCTTTCATATCCATTTCACATAACTGGCGTCGACTTTGGTGGACCCTTATTGATCAAAGATAGAAAAGGTCGAGGTTCCAAGACCTCGAAGGCGTATATTTCACTAGACGTGTGTTTTGCTACAAAAGCCGTTCATATTGAATTGGTTTCAGATTTGTCGACCGAATCGTTCTTATTATCATTTCGCAGATTTGTGGCCCGGCGTGGCAAACCCTTCCATGTTTATTCTGACAATGGAACCAATTTCATTGGTGCCAACTCTGAGCTACAAAAACTTAGTAAGCTTTTTAAATTCAACATAACATAATTCCCGAGGCAGTTGCGAGCGAGGGAATTACTTGGCACTTTGTACCAGTATACAGTCCTCACTTTGGAGGATTGTGAGAGGCAGGGATCAAATCCTGCAAATTTCACTTACAGCGCATAGTTGGTAGTTGCGTTTTGGCCTACGAAGAGCTTTGCGCATTGCTTCTGCAGGTGGAAGCAACCCTGAATTCCAAACCTATGTGTTCTATCTTATTCGATCCTAATGATTTGCAACCTCTCACTCCTACCCATTTCTTGGTTGGAAGACCATTGAGCGCTGCTCCCGATTTTGATGTAATTGGGACAGCAGATACCAGATTATCAATTTTTCAACGTGATCAACAATTCCATCAACATTTGTGGAAACCATGGAGTTGCGAGTATATTTCAGAGTTGCAAGTACGCCAAAAGTGGCAGCTTCATTATTTTGAGCTGAAGTCAGGAACTTTGGTTCCAATTAAGGAAGAGAATCTACCTCCTATGAAATGGAAACTCGGTAGAGTTCTACAAGTGCATCCTGGGGCTGACAACATTAGTCGAGTTGCGTCCGTACAGACCTCAGCAGGTATAGTGCGACGTTCCTTTCCAAAACTGTGTCCACTACCAGTGGAACCTTCTAGTGTGTGAGTTTAGTGCGCAAGGTCACTCTAATTGCTGTGCTGTGCGCTACCTTTGTACAAGTTTTTTATGTTCCATGTTTACCGCTTAATTTACTGTTAATGTTTATTTCTATCTATGTATTTACATTATAGAGTTTAATCAAACTATGTATCTTTAAAAATTCCAAATTTTTGTAAAAATTTGAACTTTTGCCCGGGAGCATGTTGGAGATTATGTAGAACAGTTTGGTATTCGCTGATCTTGCCCCGTCACCTATTATTGCAAAAAGTCTATTTGAGACAGACGTGTTGTGTTCTCCGTATGTTTGGCATCTCAAGCCAACATGTATGTAAAATAATCAATATACACTTTATAAAAACAAGTTATATTATTTCAAAATAAAATTAAAAAAAAAGAATGCAGCGCATTCTTCCAATGAAATGTACATCACCTTCAACAAACGCCTTAAGGTTGTACGCCCAAACATTAGTACTTGTTCTAAATTAGTACAATGCGTTAATAGTAGCCCGCTACAATATGTATCTTTCAACTGTGGCTAATTCTATCCACCTATTGTGCCTGACCATAAGACTTTACTTCAAAGATTTAATTGTCGGTCACTCCAATGCAGACGAAAATGTATAAATATAAGATTCTTATATAAATTATTAAAGAATGAAATAGATTGCCCTTATCTACTTGGTAAAATTTCATCGCTAGTGCCTCGTCAACATGGGCGTTTTAGCAATACTTTTTATCTTTTAATGAGTAGAACAAATTTATTGTTGTACCCTCCAGCCACAGTAGTGTCTAACTTAAAACAGATATTTCAATGGTTTAGATATTTTTAACGATAGATTTAAAGACCTTATAAAACATATTAATTAATTTTTGATATATTAATTTTTGTTTATCTATTAGGTTTATTTTTATACACAATTATTGTACCTTGTGAATGTGTGTTAAATAACTTGTAAATTATTTCCTGTAATTGGGTGTGTTTCTGTTGGAAATAAACGTTTATTATTATTATTATTATTATTATTATTATTATATTGGTTACTTCTCCAATAAATGCTTTAACAAAAAAAAACATGCAAACTAAGCACAATACGGTATCTGCTAGCGGTGACAGCCCGATTTGCAGATGAAAAATAACACTTAAATATGCAACAGTAATTATAAAATACAAAACATTTTTTTTTAAACAATAGCTAAAAGTTCAAACACACTGTTTTGATATCAAACACTGGGTTTAAATGCATAAAGAACGCAGCCAAAGCTTCAAAAATGAGTACTAACAAACGTGTGTTAACAACTAAACCACGCGCGCGCAAGTGTGCGTATGTGTGTGTGCACACGTGCAATTGATTGTGTGCGCGTGCGTACGTATGATACAATAAAATGCAAGCACCGTTTTCAAAATACAGTATTGCCCGAAATAAACAGTACTGAAACTAAGTTGGCGGTGTTTTTATGCGTGCGCTGTCACACTCAAGTTAGCTAGTATAGACCTGTCAAGTAAACCTCAAACAAGTAATTAGTAGGGCCTAATTGTTAAAAATGGTGTTAAGTACAGAGGAGAAAGTGTTTCTGGTAGAGCATTATTTTCGTTCATACGGAATCGGCCGACGTAATGGTGCAAGTTTGCTATACGTGTCTGATCAATTCACACAAAGGTTTAATAAACGTTCTCCAAGTAATGCTGTAATTTTGAAGGTTATTGAAAAGTTTAGAAATACAGGTAGTGTATTGTGCCAACGAAAAGGAAACTCGGGGCGTCCCAGGACAGTTAACAACAACAATAACCATGAACGTGTTTTTGAGCAAATCTTAGAAAAGTCAGCCAGGCAAGGACAGCGTTACAACTTGATTTAAAAAGAACTTCCTTTCAAAGAATCCTGAAGGAGCTGGGTACATTTTCGTATGTGATTCAGGTACATCAACAACTACATTCTCGGGATTATTGCAGTAGAGTGGAATATTGCGCCAGAATTCTCGCGTTACAGTATGAAAATCCTGAATTTTTGAAAAATGTTTGGTTTTCAGACGAAGCACATTTACACTTGTCAGGCTATGTGAATCGTCGCACAAATCGATTTCTGGGCTTTGCCAGACCCGATGAGGTTCAAGAGGTTCCTTTACATAGTGAAAAAGTGAGTGTCTGGTGTGCTGTTTCCGGACACGGAATCATTGGTCCGTACTTTATCCAAGAGAATGGTAGGCAAGGCACACTTAATCAACAGAGGTACAGACAAATTTTAACACGATTTATCCCTGATCTACGTCAATTCTGTCGTGCACGTAACTTGGCATTTCGAAACCAATTTTTCAGCAGGACGGGCAACTTGCCATACTGCTGCCGCAATTCGTCAATTTCTTCAAGAACATTTTCCAAGCAAATTCATATCACGATTTACTGACTTCCCTTATCCTTCACATTCTCCAGACCTCACACCTCCAGACGCATACATTTGGGGCATGGCTAAAAATGCCGTTTTCAAACGGGCACCACAAACCATCGATGAATTAAAGGATGCCGTTAGAGTCTTCTTCGCAGCCCTGAGACAACCCTTATTCAATAACATGACCAGAAACTTAGAACATCGTTATGAAGTCTGTCTCGAACGAGGAGGTGCACATTTAGAACATATAATAAAGTGTCAATAATATGTATTTTTTAAATATACAAAACAATTACAATTTCAGTACTGTTTATTTCGGGCAATACTGTACTATAACTTGAACTAAGATAACATAATTGAAATGAGATTAATAATAAACTTAACATACGAGGGCGGTTTGAAAAGTTTGCGAAATGGAGCACAGATGGCAGTATCAATTTGAATAAAATATATGCAATTGATGGATCCAACTATCTAGTGCGCAGATGTTAAATTTGAGATTATTCTGTCAAGTAGTATCAATTTGGTGCTATATGAAGTAAAGTTAGTTTTGCGAGTTTTTCAAAATGGATAAAACTGAAACGCGCGCTTTTGTAAAAAAAAGGGTTGAAAAGCAACAGAAATACATAAAGATATGCAGGATAAAAGTTTTCCTTGGGGGAAAACGATTTTCCACAGACGAAGAAGCAAAAACAGCGGTCGACGACTATTTTGGAGGCCTTGAAGAATCGCACTTTCGTGATGGCATAATGGGTTTGGAACATAGCTAGATGAAGTGTATTCAACTTGACGGAGATTATGTTGAAAAATAAACTCCATTTTAAAAACAAGTTTTTTCATTTTCCCCTTCGTTTCGCGAACTTTTCAAACCACCCTCGTATGTTTCACACAATATGTAATTTTTCAAAATCCACTAAATTCTGCCAATAAATTAAAATTATACTTTAAAATATTTTAGGACGATTATAATGGATTTTGATATGTTTATTAAGTTGTATTGTTTTATAGTAAGAATTGAAAATGTACTTGCCTAATCCATTACTAAAATCTGGTGTTACGTGACCGTTTCTTGCGATTTCTACACCAACTGTACCTACAGCTGGATTTCCAAAGTATGGTATTTTTGGCCAAATTGCGTTGTTTGCTCCAACAGATGCAATGTTATATGCATAACTTGTTTTATGAGTAGGATTGTGTATTGTAAAGCTGCTGAATGAACTACTTGCACGCGTCTTCCTGTCTAATAATTGAAAAGGCTTGTAAGTTAGTGCCACCGTTTCTTGCAAATATAGCAATATTAATGTTACTGGGAAGTACCACAATCTAAAAATCTAAAAAAATTCAAGCGTAAATGAATATTTCTAGTATTTTCACAATATCGAAATATTAAGCAAGGTGTAGTACTTAACTAGATCAAAATCTAAATCTATTATCTCCGTTACAACACACAATAAAAAGCTTTTCAAATTAGAAACTGTTTTAACTTTAGATAAGCGTTACGAAAAATATATTAATGAGAATATACTTTGTTTCATTTCAGTTGAAGAACGTATGAGTTTACAACATAATTCATCAGATAGATTTCCTTTCACTTACAACAATATTGTAAATAGTATATGGTAATGCACGATTATAGTCAGCAACAATATAGCATATAAAACATAATAATGTTTAGTAATACCAGTAGGATGAAGCAACTATAAACTGTAGAAATGTTATGTATAACATCTATACGCAATCATAACAATATAACCCTGCCTACGTACAACCATCACACGAACCATTATTCTTTAAGAATATGTGCATGCATATATCCTTGATAATTATGTAATTATATCTAGGTTAACACTCATTAATTTTAACAGAGGTTTGCTTGAACGATTCTATTATATAGTTCTCATTTTTCATTTCATAATTGTGCGAAGAACCTTACATTAAATTGAATTGTAACACCTTTCTAACTCAACCTCAAGATCTATAATAACGTCTCTTTATTTATTAGACACGCCTTTAGGAGTATAAAATTTGGAATATCTTGATTATCAAAGAATCGATTTTAATCACCTTTGTTTAAAATGACAGCTTACTAGAAATCATATGAATAGAATTTTATTTTATTTTAGTAAAATCAGCAATTTCTCCAGAATATGAGAGCATTAGAAATATGAACTCGAATACAAAGAATTTAGTGCATCCTCTATTGCCGACCATCTATACTTGTTATATTCGTAAAATTTGGCATTTTAAACTTATAAATCAGTTGACAATTCTATTTCAAACCTAGCAGCCTTGTTTAAACAGTCATATTTGTATGTAAAAAAATTGGAAATTTCTACTCATGATTTTTAAGTGATGCGTCTTCTATAATTTTCGATAGAGTTTAACACCAGCAGCAATATGAAGAAGAATTTAGTTTATTATTTGAAGATGAAGCATCATCCAAAAATATGGCTTACAAAAGTTGGCAGAGTTTAACGGTTTGATGATGATGCTCGCGAAAGTCATCCTTGCATTACTGTTGATACGAAGAATATAGATTGCCATGTAACGCAAGTTAGGTTTTGGGCCTTCGGGCCTACTTTTTAAAAAAGTCTTCTTCCAAAAACTCTTCTAACAAATTTATTTTACGCTGAATTACAATTAAAATTTAATTTACAAGTACTGTATCAAAATATTCTAAGCAGAAATTACTATTAAATGAGTAGCTCGAACAACCAACAATGCTAAAGTTGTGAGGCTCAAGACTGACTGACTATTTTAGACTCTGCAGGGTATTTATGTTATTCCTGCCCTTCACATTGCTTGTGTGAATTGCAGAACTCATGTCTGCTTATTTCCTTATTTATTTATACAATACAAAGTAACAATCTTAATTCTAGTATTACGGTTTTATAACTTACTGTGACCTGCACCTGCATGTCACTTGGCGTCTGGAATATAATGTATTCACATCCGTTCTCACGTCTTTTTTCTGACTATTATCTATCCTTGAATTATACAATGTTGCAAGCTAACTTAAAATTCAATAATTCCATTTTATTATACATACATTTGATTTGGGGGATATGTAACTCTTCTGGACCGAGATGAAAATTAAGGGTTTTGCTTAATTTTTAAAATTCATTGTCCGTAAGGGTACATTTATTGTTTCTTTGTTTACTTTTGTTTCTTTATAACTAAACTTCGCTTCTTTGTTTCCATATCTAAGATACATTTTGTACAATATATACATAGTTAACACAACGATTACAATAATTAATATACTCACGTTATGATAATGTAGTTTTGGCACTTTTAACTCACTCACTCAAGTGTTCTTTGTAATTGTCCATTAACTTCATGACTTGGTTGAGATCATCTAGGTCTAAGTGCTCTAGTTGCATTGTTTTTTGCTGATTTCGTCGTCTTTGGGTTGTGTAATCTTAAACTGTAGTTCCGGTAAATTTGCGAATTCCTTTGTTACTGTTGGGTCTTGGTATACTCGAATAATTTCGTTTTTCAATTTTAGATAACAATCTTTTTTAATGGTGACTACTTTGCTTCCAGTTAATGCCAAATTGTTTTCGTCTTGGTTGCAATGGGCGGTTGCTATTATTTCTTGTGGAAATACAGCAATCCATTTGTTTTTTGTAACTTTTTAAATTTTTATATTGGTGATTTGTACTGGTTTTGCTTCACAATTGCTGTATTGATTTGAGAATCTTAATAATTGTACTTCACACGGACTATATACTTGAATAGCTGTTGTCGTTAATGATTGACATAAATATTGGCTTGGTGCTACTTATTTGCATTTTTCGTACGTGTAGCCATATCTAAGTTCATTTAGGGAAGGAACTTGGTTTTAGGGATAATAACTTGGTACTTGCTAGTAAATTTCATGGGAAAAGCAAATAAATGATAATAATTATAAGTGCTACTTTCTACAATGAAGATTTCTATTAGAAACATAATTTCATGTTTTTTTACATAACCATTTACTACGGCTATTTTTTCAAATATGAATATATTGGATTCTATTACTTCAAAGGGTAATTTGCTATTAGTTATAAGTGATCTGATTTTTAATAATTTATTTAATAAATTCATTGGTTCTATTATAATGTGTTTAGTTTTGCAAATGTTACAGCATTTTTTAATGTAGCTAAAATTTGTTGTATTACAATAAGGGTTGATATTATTTGAGTAAATATCGTGTTAAATCTGATTAAATCTCGAATTCCTAACATTGTGGTTTGCATGTTACTTTCAAGGGTTTGTATTGTATTGGCTATACTATCTTGGTTTTTTACTAACTTTCTTAACGTATCATTAGATTTTATTATGGTTGACTGAGTTAAAAATATTTGATTTCTAACAATGATTTTTATGTCAGTTTGGTTTTCAATCAAGTGTTGTATGGCGTTGTCATATCGTTCTGCATCTTGGTTGTCTAAATTGCCTATGATAACTTTTACAATATTACCTAATCCGTTAATAAGTCTTCTTTTTCGTCCTGTAATTTGATCTATTTGTATTAATCTATTAAATTTATCTTCTCATCATCATCATCATTAGGTCTTCAGTCCTGGAACTGGTGAGACGCGTACCCTCATTGTTTCCTATTCCTAACTAACTTACACATTTCCCTGAAATTTGCACAGTCTGCATCTATCACTATCTGATCTCGGTCTACATCTATCCCTTTTTCCTATCTCTGCTTGTAATATATCCCATACTAGTCCCCAAAAATGCCTTAGAACGTATTCTGCCCTTTGATTTCTTCTATTTTTTCTCCAGATATTCTTGTTCCCCTACTATTTCTATAACCTATTTGTTATTAACTTTGTCTGTCCATGCTGTCATCCTCATACATCTGAAGCACAGCATTTCAAAAGGCTGCCACCATTTTTTTGTCTGCTTTTCAGACTGCCCGCACTTCACAGGCATACTGTGCTGTACTCCACACATATGCTTTCAACAATTTTCCTCTTGTTCTATGTTTGTCGTCTTTTATCATAGGTGCTGTTTTTTCTTGTTAGATGCAGTTCGGTCCCTTTCTATTCTTCTACAATTATATGCTCTTCTCCGACATTCAGTGGTTTTGAAGGGGGGTAAGCAGCCTGTGGCTGCCAAGTTCCTTCAGCACTTAAACATTTACCGATTTATTTTTTTTTCCAATATATCTTTTCGCGCAGTCAACATTAGTTGCAGATATTTCACAACCAACATCTGTAGTTGTTTATAATAATCATAAGATTTATCTGCGCTTATTTTTTCGTCATTAGGTTTTCAGTATCAAAACTGGTTGGACACGTACCTGCACTTATTTATATTCTGAGCTAGCGTACACAGTACCGTGAAATTCTCACACAGCATGTATACAGCTCGCTTCCCCTTTTATTGTTTTCTAATTTTCCGCCCTATTTCATCGAGATTCAGTGAAAGGGGTTAAGCAGCCTGTAGCTGAAAAGATCCCCTAACACTTAGACATTTGCCGAAATAATAGTTTTCCAGTAAATTCTTTCACACAATTAACAGTATTTGAGAATATTGCCCAACTAATTCTTGTAATTTCTTATAATAATCATCATGTTTAAGTAGTTACTTTTTTCGTCATTAATTTATCCATCTTGGGATTGGTCGGATACGTACCTCCATTAATTTCCATTCTAAGCTAGCCTACACATCTCCCTGAAACCCCTACAGCCTACATTTTTCACTATCTGTGTGCAGTAGTCTAACCTAGGTCCACCTCTTCTTCTCTTTTTACCTATCTCTGCTTCTAATATATTCCGCACTATTCCCTCATGCCGTAGTATGTGGCTTATCATCCTATTTCTCTTATTTTTTACTGTTTTCTACATATTTCTTTCTTCCCCTACCATTTTTAGTACCTCTTCGTTCTTAACTTTCTGTCCATTATATCTTCATCATACGTCTGTAGCACCACATTTCAAAGACTTCTACCTTTTTCTTGTCCACTTCTCCTACTGTCCAGGCTTCACAGCCGTACAGTGCTGTGCTCCACACATATGTTTTAAGCAATCTTTTCCTTGTTTCTATGTTTGTTGTCTTTGAACGCAGTAGTTGCTTTTTTTTGTTAAATGTAGCACGGTCTTGTGACAATCTTTGTTTTATATTTTTGTGCTTTTCCCATCCTGCATTATTTGGCTTCCTAGGTAGAAGAAATCCTTAACCTCTTCTTAGTTCGTATTACATATTTGTATTCTTGTTTTTGATTTATTTTCCCCTCCTTTGCATACTAGTACTTTAGTTTTAGTTTTGTTAATTTACATTCAGTATCTCTCTGTTAGAACTGCTTCCATTTCATTAAGAGCAGTTTCTATGTTTCTTCTATGTACAAGTTAAAAATTAATGGGGATAGGGCACATCCCTGTCTCACCCCTTTCCTAATGTTTACTTCTCTACGTTCCTGCTCTAATTCTATTACTGCTGTGTTTGCTCTGTGTATAAGCTATGTACTATTCGTCTGTCCTTAAAACTCATTCCAATCATTTTGAGTATTTTGAACATTTTTTTTCGATTTTGCCTTGTCGAATGCTTTTTCCAGATTTACAAACCCTATATATATATACGCTTTTCTCTTTTCTTTTGTTTTCTCTATTATCATTCTCAGAGCTAAAATAGCCTCACGTGTTCCCCTGTTTCGCCTAAACCCAAATTGGTCTTCTCCTAGTATTTCTTCAGTTCGTTTTTCCATTCGTCTTTGTACAATTCTATTCAATTTTTGACACGTGTGCTATCAAACTTATTGTTCGAAAATTTGCACATCTATCCGCGCCTTTCCTTTTTAGTATAGTTACTATGATGTTGTTTGAAATCTTTGGGTATCTCGCCTGTCTAATACATATAGCTCACAAGTTGGAACAGACGTTCTGTTACTGCTTGTCCAGCGGCTTTTAGAGTTTCTGCTTGCACCTTATCTGTACCTGGCCCTTTACCATTTTTCAGACCCTTTAATGCTAATTCAAACTCATCTCTAAGTAGAGGATATCCCTAGTTATAATTTTCAATGTCTGATTCCTGTTCTAATGCAGTTAGTTCTTCTCCTGTATATAAACTCCCTATATATTCTTGCGATTTACCCACTTTCTCTGCATTTTCTATAATGATGTATCCTCTCACGTCCCTTATATTTTTGCTATACGGTTTTATATCCCTAAAATTGATTCTAATTAGTTTGTATGCTTTATCTGTCTTTCATACTTCCATCTTAGTTTGTACCTCCTTGCACTTTTCATCAATCCAGTGTTCTTTAGCTTTCCTGCATTTGCGAATAATTTTGCATTTTATGGTTCTGTATCTTTGTTTGCCTGTTTCGTCTGATTTATTTTTGTATTTTCGTCTTTCTTCTATTAAATTTAGGATATCCTTTGTTATCCATGGTTTCTTATTTTCTTTTTGTGTATACCCCAGAATATCTCTGGCTGCCATGTCTAGGCTGGATTTAGTGTTATTCCATTCTGTTTCTACTTCCTTAGTATAAGATATTTTTCCGATATCTTTGAGCAATTTATTTGAATCTTTTTCGAATCTTTCTTGAATATCTTTATCTTTTAGTTTCCCTAAGTCCAAGTGCCTTTTTCCGTTTCTTTTTTTCAAATTTTTAAACTTAAGTGCGGCCTTCATAATTACGATGTTGTGGTCAGTGTCTATATCTGCTTCTAGGTACCTTCTACAGTCTTTTACTTGATTCCTAAACCGTTGTCTAACAAGAATGTAATCTATTTGATATCTTTTTGTATCTCCTGGCATCTTCCACGTATATCGTCTTGTAGCATGATGTTGAAATAATGTGTTTGTGATGATTAACTTGTTCTTGTCGCAAAACTCTACCAGATTATTTCCCCTGTCGTTTCTCGTGCCTAAACCAAATAAACCTACTACCACTCCTTTCCTACCTTCACCTACCACTGCATTAAAATCCCCCGTAATGATTAAATTTTCGTGTCCCTTTACGTATCTTAATATGTCTTCGATATCTTTGTAGATCGCTTCTGCCTCTTCGTCGCTGTAGCTAGAGGTGGGCATGTATACTTGTATTACTACTGTGTTTACCGGTTTAGATTCTAAAATAACTATGAGTACTCTTTCGTTCTTTTGTAAGTAATTTTCTACACAGTATCTTTTTCTGCATAACTATCCCCACGTCCAAATTTCTTTCCTCTGCTCCTGTATAAATTATCCTGAAGTCTCCACTCCAAAAATCTCCCGCCTCTAGCCACCGAACTTCGCTGATCCCTACTATGTCTAGTGATAACCTATTCATTTCGATTTTTTTTATGTTCTCTAGCTTACCTACTTGCTTTATACTTCTAACATTCCACTCTTATTTTTAACTTTCCGATCACACCCTCCGAAGTAGTCCCCACCCGGAGATCCGAATGGGGTACTATTTTAACTCTGGAATCTTTTACCCCAGAAAATGCCATCATTTTATTATAATTTAGGTACACTGTGTACTTGGGAGGTAATGTGGTGGTTTCCCGTTGCATTCCACATCGCGGTAGTGTGTCTTAGACTGCCATCTGACCCCTATGGTTTCTGCCAATCTAAGTACCGAAACAGCCGCTGCCCTCTTTCGGGGACCTGTCTTAGTCTGGTTCCTCACTAACTACCCTACTACTTTAGTGGGACCTGTAGTTTGGCTCTTTAGCTCATTAGAACACGCAAGCCATCTCACCTGTTCTAGTAATTTAAAACTTCGGCAAGGTGCAGGTTCATTCGAAATGGAAATTTATCTTCTATGTATTCTGTGTATCTATTTTCTATTAACGTGTTGTAATTAAGCATTTTTATCGCGTATTCTTCTCCGAATTTGGCTCTGTCCATTGAGTGTTTCAATCTGTAATAGTGTACCGTGTCAAATTCCTACAGTTCATTTCAATAAAATTTGTTATGCATTCACGACCACATTAAAAAAATTTATTCAATGAAAAACGCCACAACGTGTCGGCGCTGTCAATATTGCAAATAGCTTATTCTTTACTGATACAGGAAATAGCATGACCAGATAAGGTTTTTAGTTCCGAAGATTTGCTTGCCAGATGTAGTCAGGATAAGAATAATTTCGTGCAATAAAAGAAAGATGACTTTGTATTTAGCGTGGGCAATGAGGATTGCCATTAGTATAATGGTGATGTGATACGATAATGTTATGTGTAAGTGAACACATATTCTAATTTATAATTGGTTAGTATAATTCCATTAAGGCAAGATAATTTATGCAAATCTGTTTTAGCGAGTTTATTTTTGCTGGTCTTCTAGTTCATCAGTTGATGCAGTTTTTTTTTGTTTGTCTTATGGTTTATCAGCTAATGCGAGTCTAGTTGCAAGTTTTAATATTTATAAGAATTAATCCTACAAAATTAAATATAAGATGCTGAAAACTTTTCGTTCTTGCTAATTGATACAATTATTTGGTAAAGTTACACTACAAAGAAACACATGTTTTGATGCACAAGCGGAGGACAAAAGATCAGGTCAAAGTCTGTTTTTATTACGACGTAAGTAATGTGTCAACATCTGTAACACTTACACACAAGAAATTCATAGTGAGTGGAAAGCTATTTATGACATGAATACTTCGTCGTCTACATGATAGAGGGCAGGGTTATCCTTGTATTCTGAGATTACACATTGTTTGATAAGGCATAGTTCAACAACTTGATCGAAATTTAATTTTGGAATTTTAATTATTTAGAGTCAATAATATAATGCGCGTACAGTTCGTACATTTCACTAAAAATTTTGAATATATAAAAGTAAGGAAAATTCAAAAGCAAATTCTACTTTTGTCAATTAATAACTGTCAGTTGATAACTTAAATTACACATAAGTATGTAAGGAATCTGTTTAACAAATAGCTTTGACAATACTTATATATATATATATATATATATATATATATATATATATATATATATATATATATATATATATATATATATATTGCGCTGCTTACATATTTTTGTAGTTGTGTAAACCCTTATCGAAGATGTTTGATCAGATAAAGCCAATAACTATTAGTATATCAATAATAATTTAGTGGAAAGTATTACTTGATTTGCATAAAGGGTTAGTAATTGAGTAAGTAGGAAAGTATTGATGAACAATCCAATGATCTGTTTAATAAAGGTTGTAAATTAATATATTAAACATAGAGAATTATTTCAGAAGGAAAAGATTAATTCCATTTGTATATAACTATATGAAACGTTATGGAAAGTAATTGTAAATAACCTTAGAAATTAATAGAGAAATATTAAGCTTGCGTGTTTATTTCTTTATGGATTCACGTAGAAATTATTGGTTCAAAGATCAAGGGATTTGTCTATTAATGGCATCATCTAATAAGAGTCGTGTGTATTTTGTTTGAGGAAACAAAGCGTGCTCCTATTATATTATCTTTTAATAATTATAATCATGCATTTATTACAGGTCCTGTGGTAATAGCAGCAGTGTTTTATATATTGAGATCGGAGGTTTTTGTGTTAAAGGAAATATTTGAGGGTTTTCTGCGTTCTTCCTTAAATTATCAATATTTGAATCAGACGCAGTGGCGCCACATTAATTTTATGTCAATCTGGTCAGCGGTATATTTGCTTAAAATAATTTAAATTCCGCCCTGCATGTTTCAGCCTCAGTAGGAATAGACCCCGAGTTAGTCTAGAAGAAACCTCCTTTTGGTGATCATCAGTCACAGAAAGAGGCCAGTATAATTCAACCCAGGGACACCGCTCCCCAAAGGAAAGAATAACAGTACAATAGTTGTCTCCAATCATATAAAATTCTTGTTTTAATTCTGCTAATTCAAATTTCTGTGCGAATGTCCAATAAACTATTGTTTTGCATACTTCCCAATTTTACTGGTAGTATACCGGGGTTGTTTTTAATGTCTTCGACTATTATGTCGTTGTCCGTTCTACCTGGCTGGAGGTTGACGGCTAGGGTAATGGCTGTCCATCTGAAATTACATGGTGTTTTAGGTTTTTTAAATGAATGTATTTTATCATTTTCCGTTGTCAACTACGGCTACATTTTTGTCTGATATCTTTTTGATTTTAAACGGACCTAAATATTTGCGAGCCGTTTTGTGTCTTCTATTTTAAAAGTTTTTCTCATATACGGTTTGTCCTACTGAAAATTAATTTATATCGGCATTCTTATTGCGGGTTGTTGTAATGCGTTCTTTGTCGTTATCTAATTTATTTTTTACCTTATCATAAGTTATTTTTAATTTTTCTTTATGGTCTCTAGCATACTGTTGGTATACTTCTTTGTTGTAATGTATATCGTAAGGGTTACGGAAATCTGAATGTTCTAATGTTAATTCAAGAGGTGTAAAGTTTGTCGATGAGTGGATTGTATTGTTATAAGCAATTAGTGCGTTTGATATTAAATTAGTGATATGTTCTTTCTTATAAGTTAATCTTAATAATCTGATGTTCTAATAATGTTAGGTGTAATCTTTCAATTAATCCATTTGATTCTGGGTGATTTTCGGGTACAAAATGAATTTTTATTTTATGGAGTTCTAGGGTATTTTGTATTGTTTCATTTCTAAATTCGCTGCCATTATCTAAAGTTATTGTTTCTGGTGTATCATAAAATGTAAAGTTTTGTAAGAATTCTTGGGTTACGTCGATACTATTCTGTGGGGTAATGGGTATCGCTTGGCCTACTTCGGTGAATGCGTCTACAATTGTTAAAAAGTTTTGCGCTTCTACTACTAGAGTGTCTGCATTTAATTGTTGCAAAAAAATTGTCGGGTGTTTTAGTTAACATTAAGGGTACTTTTGGGGGTGTCTGTCACATTTTGCTTTGTCGCATACTTCGCATTGGTTAATAAAATCTGTGGTTAATTCTTTCATATCTTTAAAGTAATATCTCCTTATGCGTTGCTTTCGGGTTTCGTTGATTCCACGATGGTTGATTTTGCCTTCATGTTGATTTCTAATTACGTCATTTATTTCGCCAGGGTCATCTAAAGTTATTAATTTTCTTGTAAACTTAATAATTTCAGGGCCCCAGTTCTTAAATAATCTAATATATAATTTTGAGAATCTCTTGTATAAATGTTCGGTGGCGAAATAAAAGTAAAAACGTTTATTTTTCTGGGGTGTATTCTTTTAAAATTTTAATTATCTGCTCCTCGTTATCGCCTTTAGTTATTTGAATTTGATATATTTTCTTATTATCTATTTTTGTATATTTTATTGGGTTACGGTTCGTTAAAAATTCAGTAACTATGAATTGATTTGGTTTTTATGTCAATAGCTTCGTTTAATATCCAAATTGCGGTTTTTGACTCTTCGTTTTGTGTTGAGTGTATGGTGTCTATTTCTTCTGGGTCTTCTCTTATTTCTGTTTCGTCTATGTTACCTATATTTGACTCTGTTTCTATTGCGTTGAGTTGTATTCTGCTTAGTTCATCTGCGTTATAGTTTTAAATTTCTTCTTTATATGTGATTTTATAATCATATTCTTCTAATCTAATCCTCCATCTCTGTAATTTCAAATTCGGTTCCTTAAGTTTGCATAACCATACTAATGGTCTATGGTCGGTGTATATATAAAAATTTTTTCCATAAAGGTATGGTCTAAAATATTTTGTTGCCCAAATTATTGCTAATAGTTCTTTCTTGATTGTGTTTTGGTAAAAATTGGTTTGTTATCTGTTAATTCTATGTTTGGCAGTGTTAATAAAAATTAAAGGTATTCCTTCACAGTGGAATATATCTCGGTATTCGAAACATAATTTCTTGATTGCTCTCTCTTCTTCGCTACTAATATCTTCATTAAAACGGATGATAATTAAGTTTTCTTTTAACATTCTGTGGTGTCTCGTAGGGTTTGAATCGTATTCATATATTCTTCGTCGTTTTATATCTCGTTAAAATTTACCTCTTCCATGTTTATTGGATTTGTCAATGATAGTTCTATATGGTAGTCGTTTGAGTTTAAAACTGTTGTAGTGGCGAAACTGTCTTTCATTTGTACTAATGCTGTGGGTGTTTCTACTCCGGTTTAGAATGACAGGTGGTTTATAATTCCCACTTCGCTTTTCGAATTTACTAAAATTTTTATCTGTCCTGGGTTCGATGGTGTATTTTTGTTCGGTTTATATATTACTGTTTTGGAGTTTAATGGGAACTTGTCCGGGTTTTGTTCTTGATAAGCGGTTTTTTATATCAATGTTTGCTCCTAATTTTCTTAGAAGGTCCATGCCTATTAATCCGTCGTATTTGTCGTTAAATTCAAAGATGCAAAATTTATGTTTCGTTTTTACTTTAAAAGTTTTTGGTAAAGGTATGTTCGCTATGAATTGATGTAATGTTGTTTTGTGGGCTGTTTTGATTTTAAAGGGTTCTTTTTTACAAAATCTAAATAATGTTGTTCTAAGGTTCGGGGACTAATTAATGATTTTGAAGATCCTGTGTCGATTAATAATTTAAATTCTGTGTGGGGTATTTCTATGTATGTTAAGATTTGTCGATTAATGTTATTTAAATTAATTACTTTTGGTCATATTTGAATCGGTCTAATTGAAAATTTGAGTACGCGTTTTCCTCATCGTCCTCTTCGTATTTTTCACATAGGTTGTCACGTTCGTAGTTTTCTAAATGATTTGGTTCATCAACTCTACTGGAGTTTGTATCATTATTCCTGTCATGATTATTATTAAATTCTTCCACTTCTTGGTAGAATAGTTGTTCGTCAAGCTTCGTTTTTGATTATAATTTGGTTTGATTTGCGATATTTTTGTGTTTTATCTGATGTTACCAGATGAAGTGTCCATAGAAGTTGGTTTGTAATAACTATTGGGATTGTTATTGTTATTTATCATCGGTGTGTTTCTGTTGGGGTTTGAGCCGAATTTTTGCCTTGGTTGGTTTACGTTGTGGTTAAACCTTGGTGTAAATGTGGGTTTTGTAAAATTTGAGTTAAATGGTCTCTGAAATTATTTAAATTGGTTGCTGAAATTTGTGTTATTAGAGTTCGAGCTGTTAACTTGTGGTTGATTCACTTGTGCGTTAAATGGTGTAGATTTCGGTTGTGTGAATATTTGTCTCGAGGTTTGTGTGGTTTTCATAGGTGAGTAGTTTTTATTTGTGTTAGGGTCATATAGTCTGTTTCTGTAGTACATAACGTTTTCTTCTTCTATAATTATGTTCATTGCCTCCTCTAAATTTTGGGGATGTTGGAATCTTATTTTGTCTGATAACCGTTCAGGTAATGCGCTTATGTAAAAGTCTAGTGCCATTTCGTCGTATACTTTTGTTTTAATATGCGGATATTTTGACCGGGTTCTTCGATCTTTAGTTTCGTTAAGATCAAGCTCCTTACATATTGGCATCTCATACCGAATTGGTAGGGTGATTGGTTGGGTTCCATTCAAAGGTTTATTAATTCGCGGACCAAACATTTGATGTTTCTCTAGTCGCCGAAATACGCTATAGGTAACCGTTGAAGTCCTCCCATTGTTCAAGGTCATCGCGATTTGCAATTAATGTTAAAGCTTTTCCGGTTAGTTTATTAAAAATTAGGCGTAGAAGCATGACATTACATTCAATGCGCCTACTTTATAAAAAGATTTTAAGAATGTTTCACAGGCAGTAATGAAAATACATACTTAGTATAATTTGATTTACGTCGAATACTGGGACTGATTCGAGGTACAACCACTTATTTTCCATGTTCCGTGTTTTTAATATAAATTAATGCTATAATTACTTTCCAATCGAGTTTGTATTGCGATTAAATTGAAGTTGGTATCTAGTTATTTAAAGAATCACTTATCGTTTACGTATATGCAATTACAAAGTGCTATAACTATATATAAAAGAATTTCTGCTTGGTAATTGTGTCGATAATTACTGTCGCATTGAATTGTATATTTTTAACTTTACAAAGGTTGCAGATTATTGCGAGTTGAGTTTCTATTTTCTGAACGGTTTCTCGTAATAACTGTGCTATAATTATACACTTTTATTCAGATTTGTGATGATTAATCAAGTGTTGCAATAATAAGTGCGTGAAATGCTTCTTTATAATTACACACCTCCGTTGCCTTAAAAATGTCTAATCACAAAGTTTCAGGTTTTCAAAATGATCTTTATTTCAGTGACGAGTAATTCGTTTTGTTACAATAAAGTGCATAAACGTTTGTTATAGTTATATACTTTCGTTAATTTGCTGTGTTAAAAGTATTTAACTATAGAGCTATAAAATGTGATGAGTATCAAATCGTTTCGGTAATAATTGTGGTAAAAACAGAATTGCGTTCTATTTATATATTAAAGTTTTAGACTTGCTCAATTAATAGTTTTATTTGTCGTGATAGATTGTAATAGTTGTGCATATAAATGAGTCTTTATAATTCCTTGGTAAAAATAGATTTTCTGAGTATATTCTTTGAGAAATGGTAAAAATAATAAATTGCGATAATAAAATTTGTGCATAAAAATTCGTTTTGTTTCTTACTATCTAATATTAATAATTTGAAAAGAAAACGGTTAGGATAAATGAACTTACATAATTTTCATTGCCAATTTTATCTGTTTTCCTTCTTTCGACTTGGTCGACTTTGTACCTTGTCCAAGTTTGTTTTTTTTGGGCTTGGTCAATTTTGTAT
The DNA here is from genome assembly GCA_036346225.1 of Platerodrilus igneus. Classification (NCBI taxonomy): domain Eukaryota; kingdom Metazoa; phylum Arthropoda; class Insecta; order Coleoptera; family Lycidae; genus Platerodrilus; species Platerodrilus igneus. The sequence goes on along the minus strand of JARFIW010000888.1, from coordinate 23,162 downwards.
CTTGCCCAAAATTTTGTTGTTTGTTTTTCCAGATTAAGAATTGATATTTCAGACCACCAGTTCATCGAATTTGGATTTCGTAATGCTCTTCTGGATCCGTTACGACTGCGCAAGTTAGGGGCTTTGGGAGCTGCTTTTTGAAAAAGTCTTCTTCCAAAAACTCTTTTAAGAAATTTATTTAAACAGAAATTACAAGTGGAAATTCAATTTACAAATACTGTATCAAAAATATTTTATGTTGAAATTACTATTAAATGAACTACATTAAGGCGAGTAGGCTGAACAACCAACAATGTTAAAGTTGTGAGTCTCAAGACTGACTAACTATTTTGGGTTCTTCAGTGTATTTTTGTTGTCCTTACCACTTACATTCCTTGTGGGAACTGTAGAGCTCACGTCTGCTTATTTCTTTATTCATTTATACAATACAAAATAACTATCTTAATTTTAGTAATTGCGGTTTTATAATCTACTGTGACCTGCACATGCAGTATTACGTTGCGCCTGGAATACAATGTTCTCATGTCTTCTGTCTGACTTCTATTAACCTTTTATTATCTATCTTTGAATTATACAATGTTGCAAGATAACTTAGAATTTAACAATTCCATTTAATTATACATATATTTGATTTAGAAAATATGTAACTCGCATAGGAAAATAAAAGGAATCCTTAGATATTGGGGCGAAACAAATATATACGATTTTGCATGTCAGGGAGCTTTGTAGTCGATGGAACGGTCGCATTTTAAAAAACCCCCAAAAATAGGCACGCGCGAAGTGGTGCAAAGGAATAATAATAAAATTTAACAATGGTCGCTTAAATCCTGTTTCAAGTGGAGGAATATTGGAATTAATCAAAAAAGACTAAACTAGACAACAATTAACTGTATGGATGTTTCAAAGTGAACGTAAACCAGCAAAGGCTATGTTCACTAAGCATCTTAAAAAAGATGGTTCCTTTTCTTCGGAAAAACGAGTTATGTTTAACTCTTGCGTTAGAAGATCAAAGGACTGTTAATGGAGTGTGTGTAAAGGTTTTGGAGTTTGTAATAGGAGGACGCTGTTTTTCCTTTGATAAGCTCTATATTCTGTACGTACATTTCGAAGAAATTTGTTGGACTAGCTTAATATTTTATAGTGAACTGTGCGTCCCTTAATAAATCTTGAAACAAATTGAGAACATACATTTATTGATAAATTAATTAGAACATATTTACAAGTAAAGAGGCTGCACCACATTGTCTAATCTTACGAAACTAATAAGACGTTGTGTCCACATCAAGCATCCTGGAATAAGTGAACTGAAAGTATGAATTTGAATAAGGTAGAAATTTGCGTAACAGCGTCGTGCGCATCACTAAATGTATTTAATTATGATATAAATCTATAAATCCCCAGCATGCACTCTACGTTAAAAAAAACTAACTTTCAAAAGAATAGCAAGCACATAAATCTAACTTAATCTAAGCATAACAAATTAATACCTTAAACAATAAAATAAAATAATAATCTATAGGAACACTGTGGCACGATTTAAATAAAATTAAATAAAACTCCTTAACCACAAAAAATTTTTAGGTGGTGAGGAGAATATCCTCTGAAGTGTTCCAGAACAACAGCTAATTATTATTTAATTACAGATTTCCTACTGATGATGACCACATAGTGGTCGAAATACGTATCTAGTAATTTAAAAAATTTTTGTGGTTAAGGAGTTTTATTTAATTTTAAATAAAATAAAATCTAATTATATAGAATAAATACTGAAGTAATTTTTCACACACTATCAACCAGAAACGGACAAATTTTTAAAAACGAATGGTGAATCACTCCCGCAACAATTTTTATTGAAGCAACGCGATTTACACCATCTGACCCAGGATGAAGATTCACAATGTGTCCAAGACGCAACTGTAATACTGGGAAATTACCTCCTTTTATTAACACTACGGCACTTTCTTGAAGATCGGAGAAATCAGAACCTTATTTTTGACGCTGTTGAAGTTTGGATATATATTCCTTACTCCATCCAGCGTGACCAAATTTGATGCTGAAGCAGTTGTGCTTGTTGGAATGTAGTAAGTCTGGTTTCTGTAATGTGATGTAGTGAAGTATCAGGAGCGGATGTCATGGAATGACCAATAAAAAAATGACCAAGAGTGAACGGAAAAAATCGTTAGGATCAGGAGAAAATGAAGTTGCCTTGAATTTAATGTAGCTTCCACTTATGCCAATATGGTGGAAAACTCTTTATAAGTGAGGAGAGCGGATTCTAAGACCCTGCTTGTGATGTTTGCGTGATTTCACACTTACCTCCTATAATCCTCCAAAGTAAGGAGAATGCCGAGGAATAAAGTGCCAGTCTATGTCCATGTCATTTACATGTCAGAAGTTACAGTTTGCCGTGAAAGAGAAAATTACCTAATTCCAGAAATTCTGAATTGCGCCGACGAATTTGAACCATTATCAGAGTAAACGTTGCTAGATTTACCCCTACAAGTAATAAATTTGCAAAGGGCTATCCAAAATAGATCACTGAAAAGATCGGTGGCCAATTCTAGATGGACCGCCTTTGTGACGAAATACATAAAGAGACAAATGTTCGCCTTGGAGGTTTTAACACCGCATCTCTTACGATCCATGATCTGAAAGGAGCCACCATAGTCAATGCCAATTACATGAAATTGTGATGATAATCTGACTGGATCAAGTAGATGGTTTCCCTTAATGGATTTGGTCAATTTGGTTGAAAACTTAAAGGAGCGAAAACATTAACAATAACCTTAGCAAGATTGTTATCAATAATTATTTAGTAACGTTCACGCACGTGTGAAAGAAGCAGTTGAACAGTGACGTGCAACAAACACGTATATGTTCACGAATAAGAAGAAGCTTGGCGAATCTATGCTTACCGAAAGTTAATATTTGATGTTTTCTCAAAAAAACAATACGAATTTTGAAGATGACTCTAACCCATCCTATACCGTCTGGATCAAGAACAGGAGTTCACCTTGAAACATAGCTTAGCTTTAGAATGGAAACACCATTTGCTAAACTTTTTTTTTCTCTTGCCGAGTTCTATTAATCAAGTAAGAATACAAAGAAGTAATCTCTTCAAGTGTGAGAGATCATACGTTCCTCTCTGAAAAGGGCTTATGACTATTGTTTATAAACCGAAAACAAAAAGCAATTACTCTTTTGAGCCTGGTCAAAGTAGAAAATTTGTCTCAAGAAAAAGGTTCGATCTTAATCTCATGATAATCAAAAGCACCTTTTAAATCTGGTAAAGTGGAAATGGTATCTACAAAGATAGGTTATGAACATTCTGATTCATTTAACCAGGAGGAGCCGTTTCACTATAAGTGTTGTCTCTTAACCCAACATCTTTTTCTGCAATCATTCTGTTAAACGCCACTTCTTTTTCCCGACAATCTTTTCAGATTCGTCACTCTACCGTGCATTTTTATTACAGGTACCAGTCATTGTCGTTCCACATATTTTTAGAGCACATTTCATTACACTCTTCTTTAATCAATCTGTTTGCTGTTACGCAACTCCCTCTCTCATATAGTAGGGTACTTCCTTTAAATCGACCCTTTCAATAAGCTTTTTACTTTTACTCTTGATCGTCTCATATTCTTTTTTCTTCTCCGCATATACTTTCGGCTAAGTCCACTTCTGGATAAAACCAGAAAATGATCGGTCCCACACTAAGATCCTCTCATTATTCTCATGGTCTTTACCAATTCTCTTAAACATTCGTCAAATACAACCAAATCAATGCACCTCTTTACCATGTATACTTGTGTATGTCTTTATGCCTATACCATATACTAGATACAAACAGTTCTCTTTTCATACACATACTCACCAACATAACTCTATTTTCGTTCGTTGATGAGTCATCACACGGACTTACCATATGTTCAGCATTTTCTCTGTGTACTCTGACCCAACTTTTCATATTAGCTAATAGAATAATATGGTCATTCCCTTTGAGTTTGTCTAATACATTTTTCAACTGCTGCCAAAACTGTTAAGCTCCATACCGTCATTCATCGGAGCATAACATCCTATTAAAAATATCTTTCTGAAACCCACTTTCATTCGAACCCACAAGATGCGGAGCTGCACCAATTCACATTGTTTCATACACGCTTTTAGCTGATCGTTCAATATTAAATCAACACCTTTTGTCCCGAAGCCATAGTTCTCCATTTCAGACTACAAACCCAACATCCCGTAATCTAATTCAATAACATCTTTCACCTTCCGCTTCGTTTCACTTACACACAGCACATTCATGAGCTTTTTTTTCATTTAATTACGATTTGATACTCTTTACCGTACACTCCCCTGACATTCCAAATCTCAATTCCTGATACGATCGTTATCTGATGGGCTAGATATTTTTCGTCTCAATCGTCCACCATGACTTTGATGGCCCGTGACTATCGCAAAGGTATTATTATTAAGTTTTAATTACGTTGAACCAGGTTACCAACCTAGATCGCAACCGTGCTATGGTAGCTTTCCCTACTAACGGTAATGACAACTAGCTGTTTAGTGTTGGCTGTTCAACTTCTCTGCCACAGACGTTGCCACGATTCCCGGTGCTCTAGGTGTGCCTAACTTCTTTTACTACAAGCTAAGGCTTTTCATTCCAATTACCTTGACAATAAAAACTTTTAATGTATCCATTTACTTTTCGCAATGTTTTATAAAAGTAAAAAAACTTGCGATCATGTCGTAAATGGTTCAGCGGAGCAACTTCAAACAATGATATTTCATTTCATTAAAATTGTTTGAAAATTATTTTCGTTAATGAAAATTACATTAAGTTAAAAATAAACAGTGTACTCAAAAGGAAAAAGATTTTGCAGTAAAAAAATCCTTTTACAAGTAATAATCGTTTATTTTGAGAATTTTTTGTTTGTTTTGTTTAATTTCTGACTTTTAAATATTTTCGTAGCTTTCTAAATAAATAGGCACACGTTATTATTATTTCGATTATTCTAAATTTATAAACATACTCCATTATCTCTAAGATTGGTTAGCTTTATTTACTTGTAACATCTTCTAGTGGTTTTTAAGGTAACTATGGTTCAATTTAGTAATGTCTCCTATCGGAAGTTTAGGATATTGTACCCTAGAGGTCTCGACGTACTTGTTTTGAACTAATTGTTTACCTAGAGTAGACTTTTAGGTGCAGTTTTTGAGAAACATTTATCACACTGACATTTTTTTTTAAACATAATTAATATGCTTCTGTTGATTGTTGTCCCTCTAACGAGGTGGCAGGAGTTGATTTTGTTGACAGGCAACATTATTAGGATAATAAAAAAATAAACAAAGCTTAAACAAGTGTAGCAACAAAAAGTTATGCTGGCTCCCGGACTATTATGTCGTTATATCAAATTTGATAACAATTTAGGAATACAATGTGAATTTATTACAAAAAGCGAAAAACGAAATTCATATTTAGCATCCTGTATCTTTTTCTACAGCAACATTGTATTAAAGCACATTTGGTCCAAATAATCTGTATTTACTCTATATCCCAAGAGTTATGATTCACCCTGCATACTGTATCTGCCGTTTATGAATGTGAAAGCACATACTGGTTCAATTTAAACAGGTTCAATTTAATTTTTTCTATAGTATTATTATTTAACTTCGTGAAAATTAATATCTAGCAAGTAATTATTTTGTCAAAGATGCTGATCTTATTTATACTTTAAAATATAATAATTTAACGAGTCTTTATTGACACTGCTAGGTTAACAATGCTTAATTCTTAAAAGTGAAATGAGATTTAGGAAGTGCTGCCAGTAATTACCAGTACTCGCGTTGATTATTATTTACTGTGAATATTTTAAACATTTTGATTAGGTATTTGTATATTAATATTCATAGTAGAGGGTAGTGGGTAAAGCAAACAAGATAACCACATGTACCAAGCTGGTGTATTTGAGATTTGGGTTACTTCTCACGCGTACTGCTGAATACAACGCAAGTAGAATTTTTTTAGTTACAATAATTATTCTCCAGGGGATGATAAATAAACTTCGAAAACGTTTTGTAGCGTTTGGGAACAATTTATTTATATTAATTTTTAAAAATTTTAAACACCAGAATTTTGTTCGAAGTTGTAAGAAGGTTCAACGTATGTAACATTGTAAAATTATTATAATTATATTTACTTAAATACTACTTTAAAGAAAAATAATATAAACGATTTTCGATCACTTACCATCTTCTAATCGTATAGGTAGATAAAATTGCACTAACAGTAAACGTGCTTTTACTTGTCTAGCGTCTTCTTTACAACGTATTTTAAAACAATAACCAATATATTGATGTAATTTAGTGAAGGTAATGTGAGTAACTACTTTCTAGTCTTTTCATCTCCAAAGGAATTACTGTTTCGATATTGCACTACCACCTCACTACTTATGAATGTATGCGGTCTTTGCTATGTAAATGCACGGTTCAGTTATCATGGTCACGAAATAGTACTTGTAGCCTGGAATGTATTTCGCGAATAGTGCAATCCGCTATTGAGTGAAACTTGTCTATTGTCGACTATTATTTTTGATTCTTGATCATAACTTATTATTCTCATATAGTAAACTAAATTTTACATTAAAATAATGTTCTTGATAAAGTCGTTTTTACGTATAGACAAAGTACAAATTGCAAATCTCTGGCTAAAATCTTAAAATAAGCGTTAAACAATAATAAACTGAATTATTTGGTGTTAATTTCACGCCTCTCACCACATCAGTTTACTATTTCAGTTTTATAGCATATAAACAAGCTCCTTTATATGTTAAAATCAAGCTTATAAAATCAAAAATTCAAATTCTTATATATATATATATATATATATATATATATATATATATATATATATATATTACTCATATTTAGACCAGGGTAGAAAATTAAATAATCAAATCAAATAATTTTAATTACCGTGTATAAGGAATTTCATTAAATAATACGCTTTATTAAAACCTTGAAGCATAAATAAACTCGGTCGTTTCAGTAAAAATAAGAAATTTAAATTATCTATAAGACGCTTTACATCAAAAGAAGCAGTATTGAAAAGCGCAGTGGATAATTTAATTATTCCTAAACAAATGGAAATTACGTGCAAAGTTTATATTAATTAACGCTATTTTAAATAACTGGTATTAAACAAAACGTACGGATAATAATTTGTATTCGCTAAAATGAAAGGATGGAAATCAATTTTAATTGGAGTTAATTGAACCATTATTAATAATAAGCATAAAACTTGTAAAACCCAATAATAGTCAAATCGTAGGAAGGTTATTTAAAATGTTACGTTTGAACACCCTGCGTGTTTTTAAAAGGCAATTTCAAGTTAATTTGTTTGGATAAACATATTGATTCTAAGGATATTGGAAACGATCAGATGCTTTAGCAGGAAATACAGAACACCTGCGTATTTTTAAAAAGCTCATTCTGCGTAAATTTGGCAAATAATTAATGTTTCAAAGAATCTTGGAGAAACCGGGACTTAGTATTTACGAGAATGTGCGATACGGGTTTATTAAACCCAGATAACAGTCCGCGTGGACTAAAATATAATCGATAATAAAGAATATAAATTTGCACCAATACGAACAGGTTAGAAAAGGAAAAGAAAATGCGTCAAGCAAAGACACATATTGTAAAAGGGCGGGATTTAAGCAACGTCAAGGGGCTGCGATTGGTTAAAATAGGATGCATATATCAGAGGTAGAACAACAATTTCTGTATAAAAGTAATTAGTTTTTCTCGGACAACTTTGCGGGCCGTGTTGAAATTTTCTGAGATCTCAATGGGGTGAGGACTAAATTCATAAAATCGACGTGCAGGCTACAGACTGGGAACGTAGAATGAGGAATTCGTTGAATTACCCGTTTTAGGGAACAAAGCGACGTGTCGGCTATTCGCTATATATACAGGCGGGAATATGTGTTTCGCTCTCTTAGACTCTTAGACTTTCGACGATTCGATGCGTTAAAAGCTCGTGCATCCGCGACTTGATATTAAACAGTGCATTTTAGTTTGATTAAATAATTTAAAGTGTGCTAGTATATTTTAGTGACTCAAAATAGTTGGTTATTTTACGTGCTAACATGAATGTACTTCAGTGCACTTAGATACAAGGTAATAAAAGTTTATTATCACGGTACCAATTAGTAAAATTTACAACGACAAATGTATACCCAAAAGTAGGCAGTTTTGGCGTATATTGGTAATATTGGTAAAAGGAAGTATGAATTTCTTTGCTATTTTGCGGGGTGTTAATGACTAAATGGTTCGTAAATGTGTCTGCATCCACTGAACCAGAGGCAGATATACACAGATGAGTTCCGGAAAAGCCTAGAAACAACTTTAAATTAATGGTGATGGAGAACATTTTAAAGCGTTGACAACTTGAAGCTGTAAATAGAATCCGGTTGGAATGGTGTGATTTACAAAAGGGACGATTACACTGAAGCTACGAGGACAATAACCTTCAGGTAAATTGTACTATTTTGTTTGACATTTTTTGTGTGTATTGAATGACTTTATAATTGATTTACTTTAAATGGACATTAGTGGAATTTTTCTAACCATAAAATTTTAATTTTAAGATGAAAGTTGCTTGTTTAAGTAAAAAGGGTATTTTGTTTTGATGTTCGGGAATAGGATGAAACTTTGGGTAGGTCTTTGAGCTCAATTAGACAAACCTGGTTAATTAACGTAAAGGGTGGTAGATGCTCTTTATACTCAGACTCCGGTCTGCTTATCTTGTTATATTAATTAGTAGGCATCCAACAAGGACTTTAATTTTGGATGCACAGTAAAATGATAATAAAATTAATCCGGAAATTCTGTTTAAAACTGAATTTTATGTTCAAATTTAATTTGAAAATTTAATGTATTCTGAATATTGATGTAAATAGAGTTAACGTTGATGTTTGTGGTAGGAATGTGTTGTTTAATTTTTATGATTGAGAATGGAAGTTATCTAGAAGAGCAGCCGAGGCGATTAACAGAAGGAATCAACGGACCAGGTGATTTAAAAGGTTTCACAGCATTCTTGACGCCCAAACTGTGGGGCTCGAATGTTTTTTTTTTAAAGGGCCAGTACCTAGAGATATGAGAAGATTCACAGCATTCTTGGCGACCACAACGTGAGGACTCGAGTTCCAAATAAAATTTTTGGTTATTTTATTCCAGGAAACTGGCGATCTGAGAGAGAGAGTTTCTGGTTGTGTATAAATTTAAGAGTATTTTTAGAGTGTGGGTGAGTGATTTGAACGTATGCAGAGAAAGGAGTGGTTAAGGAGTCAAGGAGTGGAAATTGGAAGTGACGATAGTGCATTGTGTGAGAAAATTTCGAAAATGGAAGAAGCTGGAGGCAGTAGAGATCAGTCGAGGACGGAATCAGGGGATCAAGGAAACGAGATGATAATGAGAATGCTAGAGAGGATGAATGAAGAATCGAATAGAGCGAGGGAGGAGTCTAACAGAAAATTAGAACTGCTAAGCGATGAATCTAATAGAGCTAGGGAGGAGTCCAACCAAAAATTAGAGCAGATAAGCGGGAAAATTGAGCAGTCGACTAAAGAATTTACAGAGTTTAAAATAGTCTTACCATAAAAATGGGGAGGTTGAAAATAGGGTTGAAAAAAATGAGCGTGATATTACAGGTCTTCGACAGGAAATGGGACATTTAAGGTCCGAAGTACGCATTTTTTGTGAAGAAGAGATTAATGTGAAAATGACTGAAGTGACGGACTCATGTAGGGATCAGTTAGGCAGGGTAGAACGTGAAGTTAGTAGTATTAAATACAACATGTCAAATTTAACGGGGGATGGTCCCAGATTTTCTACAGGTGGAGTATCATTGGACCAACACATGAAGTTTTATGGCGATAACAGGGTAAATCCACAAATTTTATTAATAGTGTAAGAAATCTAGTGGGAAATTTATTTGACGAACAGACTAAACTAAATACGATAAAGGCTTTATTAAAGGACAATGCGGAGGCATGGTACAATTTAGTAGGACAGGACATAGACACGTATCAGGACTTTGAAAACAAATTTTTACAACATTACTGGAGTGATCACAAACAGGATCAGATTAGGGACGACTTGATTACAGGAAAATTTAAGGGAGAGTTTGCAGGTTCTAGGGAGCAATATGCCATCCGCAAGTACAGTGTGGCCAAACAACTGAATCCACCATTGACGGACAGACAGATAATCAAGTACCTATCACGACATTTTGAACTGGAAATTAGACAACACGTGGCCTTACAAAACATCACAGAACGGGAGACATTTTAGAGTATTTACAGAGATATGACGATGTATGTGTTGGACGGACAAGAGATACGAGAACGAAACGTTAACACAGTTAGGTTTGACAACAGGACACCGAATTATCCGAGACGGCCTGACTACAACAGAAATTTTCGACCGAATTGGGAACGACGAGGACAGGAATACAGGAGCAATAGTGCGACTAGGGGACCGACGCCAAGACCTAGTTACACGAGACAGAACAGTTTACCGGAAGTAAACAGGACTGTGACCAGCACGCCGAATAGAGATAGGGACACGGATATTAACACGAGTAGGACGTACGCACAGGTTGTAGAAGGACAACCAGGACCAAGCACGGAAAACAGGATGACAGGATTTTTAGAACGCGACAGACCACTAGATTTCTGTGTAAATGTATACGAACATCCACGTGAATTTTTCAAAATTGAGGAGGAAGTAGAGCCAGAAACTGAGGAAAATTATGTTTGCCAATTATTAATTTAGAAATTTTTGAGAATAATGTAGAAGTATTACTTGATACAGGGGCAGAGGCGAGTTTAATATCGGAGGAATTCGTCAGCAAAATTATGGATAAGGTTTGTGATAGAATTATGCCTATAAAACGTAGCCATTTAGTAGCTCCAAATAAAAAGAAGTTTGCTGTAGTAAATAGTGTTGTGGTGCTTAGGATAGATATAGGAGGTTTAAGCTGTGAACAGGAGTTTGTAATTGTACCTGGACTGAAGTTTCAGAGCATTTTAGGTGTTGACTGTATGATGAAGTTAGGGGTTTTGATAGATATGGAAAGGAAGGTAATAAGAATTAAGGATAGGGTAGTGCCATGGAAAGGCAGTTATGAAGTCACAGAGGATGACACGGGGTTTAGTATTAATGTAGTAGAGGTAGAGGATGATGAAGGTAAACAGATCAACACGATAAGATGTCCAGAGGATTGGAGAGTAGAGGTTCAAGCTTTATTACGAAAACATGCAGAAGTAGTGGGGGTAGAAGCAGCATATCAGGAGCAGGTGAAGGCGAAATTAAGTAAAGATGGCAAGTTTGTTTTTAATCAAGTAGATTTAAGGGATTCATTCTGGCGGAGTCCATTACACAAAAATTCTAGAAGGTACGTAGGGTTTTCCATAGAGGGAAAAATCGATAATTGTAAAGTAGTATCGTTTGGTTTGTCGGCAGAAAGGGAAACAATAATAAATGAGAAACAGACAAGTGTAGGGACTGAAGAAGAAGTAATATTTAAGAGTCAGGATAAGAGGGATGATAAGTTTATTGTATGTGAGATAATAGAGATGTTAAGTATAGATGTAGAAGGGGGAGAGATAGGGATGAAGAGTATTAGGTTGGTGAGAAGAAAGACTTGGAGGGTCAAGAAGAGAGTTAGATTTAAATAGGATAGGGATAGAATAGGTGTATATAGAAAAGTAGAAGTAAGTGTTTATAGAAAATAAAGCTAGGTATAGGATAAATATGGGAGATAATTAGGAATAGGTTTAGGATGAGAATAAAGAGTAAATGTAGGAAAAAAATAAGATAGGTTAAGTATAGATATTTCATATAAGATTAGTGGAGAGTTAGGAATAGAGTAAGAGTAGGATAGGCATATAGGATTAGGTAGGGGGAAGTAAAGTATAGTGAAGATTAGTTAAAAGTTAGAAATAGGATAGGTATATAGGATTAGGTAGGATGAAGTAAAGTATAGTGAAGATTAGTTAAAAGTTAGGAATAGGATAGGTATATAGGATGTATATAGGATTAGATGGATAAGTAGGATGAAGTTAGGGATAATTTCAGTTTATAGAAGTAGGTGAGAGTTAGGAATAGGATAGGGATATAGGATAGGTGTAAATATTTTTTTGGATTGGAGACAAAGTAGGTAAGTTAGATAGATAAGGATAGAGAGAGATAGGCAAAATTTTGTAAAGATTTTTTGGCAGTCTAAATATTTGATATTTGCATTCAAATAAGTGGGATTATTTGTATTCAAATAGGGGGAAAATACTCATATTTAGACCAGGGTAGAAAATTAAATAATCAAATCAAATAATTTTAATTACCGTGTATAAGGAATTTCATTAAATAATACGCTTTATTAAAACCTTGAAGCATAAATAAACTCGGTCGTTTCAGTAAAATAAGAAATTTAAATTATCTATAAGACGCTTTACATCAAAAGAAGCAGTATTGAAAAGCGCAGTGGATAATTTAATTATTCCTAAACAAATGGAAATTACGTGCAAAGTTTATATTAATTAACGCTATTTTAAATAACTGGTATTAAACAAAACGTACGGATAATAATTTGTATTCGCTAAAAATGAAAGGATGGAAATCAATTTTAATTGGAGTTAATTGAACCATTATTAATAATAAGCATAAAACTTGTAAAAACCCAATAATAGTCAAATCGTAGGAAGGTTATTTAAAATGTTACGTTTGAACACCCCTGCGTGTTTTTAAAAGGCAATTTCAAGTTAATTTGTTTGGATAAACATATTGATTCTAAGGATATTGGAAACGATCAGATGCTTTAGCAGGAAATACAGAACACCTGCGTATTTTTAAAAAGCTCATTCTGCGTAAATTTGGCAAATAATTAATGTTTCAAAGAATCTTGGAGAAACCGGGACTTAGTATTTACGAGAATGTGCGATACGGGTTTATTAAACCCAGATAACAGTCCGCGTGGACTAAAATATAATCGATAATAAAGAATATAAATTTGCACCAATACGAACAGGTTAGAAAAGGAAAAGAAAATGCGTCAAGCAAAGACACATATTGTAAAAGGGCGGGATTTAAGCAACGTCAAGGGGCTGCGATTGGTTAAAAATAGGATGCATATATCAGAGGTAGAACAACAATTTCTGTATAAAAGTAATTAGTTTTTCTCGGACAACTTTGCGGGCCGTGTTGAAATTTTCTGAGATCTCAATGGGTGAGGACTAAATTCATAAAAATCGACGTGCAGGCTACAGACTGGGAACGTAGAATGAGGAATTCGTTGGAATTACCCGTTTTAGGGAACAAAGCGACGTGTCGGCTATTCGCTATATATACAGGCGGGAATATGTGTTTCGCTCTCTTAGACTCTTAGACTTTCGACGATTCGATGCGTTAAAAGCTCGTGCATCCGCGACTTGATATTAAACAGTGCATTTTAGTTTGATTAAATAATTTAAAGTGTGCTAGTATATTTTAGTGACTCAAAATAGTTGGTTATTTTACGTGCTAACATGAATGTACTTCAGTGCACTTAGATACAAGGTAATAAAAGTTTATTATCACGGTACCAATTAGTAAAATTTACAACGACAAATGTATACCCAAAAGTAGGCAGTTTTGGCGTATATTGGTAATATTGGTAAAAGGAAGTATGAATTTCTTTGCTATTTTGCGGGGTGTTAATGACTAAATGGTTCGTAAATGTGTCTGCATCCACTGAACCAGAGGCAGATATACACAGATGAGTTCCGGAAAAGCCTAGAAACAACTTTAAATTAATGGTGATGGAGAACATTTTTAAAGCGTTGACAACTTGAAGCTGTAAATAGAATCCGGTTGGAATGGTGTGATTTACAAAGGGACGATTACACTGAAGCTACGAGGACAATAACCTTCAGGTAAATTGTACTATTTTGTTTGACATTTTTTGTGTGTATTGAATGACTTTATAATTGATTTACTTTAAATGGACATTAGTGGAATTTTTCTAACCATAAAATTTTAATTTTAAGATGAAAGTTGCTTGTTTAAGTAAAAGGGGTATTTTGTTTTGATGTTCGGGAATAGGATGAAACTTTGGGTAGGTCTTTGAGCTCAATTAGACAAACCTGGTTAATTAACGTAAAGGGTGGTAGATGCTCTCTTTATACTCAGACTCCGGTCTGCTTATCTTGTTATATTAATTAGTAGGCATCCAACAAGGACTTTAATTTTGGATGCACAGTAAAATGATAATAAAATTAATCCGGAAATTCTGTTTAAAACTGAATTTTATGTTCAAATTTAATTTGAAAATTTAATGTATTCTGAATATTGATGTAAATAGAGTTAACGTTGATGTTTGTGGTAGGAATGTGTTGTTTAATTTTTATGATTGAGAATGGAAGTTATCTAGAAGAGCAGCCGAGGCGATTAACAGAAGGAATCAACGGACCAGGTGATTTAAAAGGTTTCACAGCATTCTTGACGCCCAAACTGTGGGGCTCGAATGTTTTTTTTTTAAAGGGCCAGTACCTAGAGATATGAGAAGATTCACAGCAATATATATATATATATATATATATATATATATATATATACTTTTAAAGAATCTACCGGAGTATACTTAATGCATAAGTGTTGAAAGTTGTCGCGTTCTAATTCAGCAATCCATGACGTGAATGCATTTTTTCATGATTGCGACGATACTTGTTTTAATTTGGCCAGTACTAACTACACTGCCTGCTAGAATCACGAGCATTAAAATTTTCAATTACATTATTTTTTTTGGTACAATTTCATAGCACCGAAAATGCATCATTATATCCAAAATAATTATTACCTCCAACCAAACTACACGATTATAATTAAATTATAATAAAAAACTAAACCATTATGAAGGAAATAACAGTTTAGTTTCTGGCCTAATCGGTCGATTGGTCGTGCGTTATAATGATCATCATCATTAGGTCTTCAGTCCTGGAACTGGTTAGACGCGTACCCTCATTGTTTCCTATTCTGAACTAACCCACACATTTCCCTGAAATTTCCAGTCTGCATCTTTCACTATCTGCATGCATTAGTAGATGGATGACAGATCTTTCTGAACCTCATTTCCTCCAGAATCCCTCATTTCCTCACTCATTCTGGACCAAATAGTTTTCTTCGACTAGCCATTTTCATCTTTCGAGATAAATATATCTTAAATTTTCATCTTTCGAGATAAATGAGCATCCTCATTTCCTCCCACATCTGGACCAAATAGTTTTCTTCGACTAACCATTTTTATCTTTTGAGATAAACCTATCTTGTTTGGTATCAATTAATATTAGATTTTTCTTAGCTACCCGAATTTCTAGGAATTTTTGAGATAGCATCCCCCCCCCCAAGGGAGCTACCCTCATTTTAAGATTTTTTTACCGCTCCCATATCTGAACCGAATAGTTTTCTTCGACTAGCCATTGCATCTTTCGAGATAAACCTATCTTGTTTGGTATCAATTAATATTAGAATTTTCTCAGCTACCCGAATCTCTAGGAATTTTTTAGATAGCATCACCGCCCAGAGAGCTACCCTCATTTTAAGATTTTTTTACCGCTAACATTCTGAACCAAATAGTTTTCTTCGACTAGCCATTGCATCTTTTGAGATAAACCTATCTTGTTTGGTATCAATTAATATTAGATTTTTCTTAGCTACCCGAATTTCTAGGAATTTTTGAGATAGCATACCCCCCCCCCAGGGAGCTACCCTCATTTTAAGATTTTTTTACCGCTCCCATATCTGAACCGAATAGTTTTCTTCGACTAGCCATTGCATCTTTCGAGATAAACCTATCTTGTTTGGTATCAATTAATATTAGAATTTTCTCAGCTACCCGAATCTCTAGGAATTTTTTAGATAGCATCACCGCCCAGGGAGCTACCCTCATTTTAAGATTTTTTACCGCTAACATTCTAAACCAAATAGTTTTCTTCGACTTGCTATTGCATCTTTTGAGATAAACCTATCTTGTTTGGTATCAATTAATATTAAATTTTTCTCAGCTACCCGAATCTCTAAGAATTTTTTAGATAGAACCATCCCCCAGAGAGCTATCCCAATTTTAAGATTTTTTTTATCAATGTCGATTTCTAATCATCTCTCCTTTTTAATATCTAGAATCCTTTAACCAAACACGTAGCGGTATTAACATAAAGAAATTAAACACACAAAAATTTAATAATTTATTTTATCCGATTTACAGTTTAATAAAATAATTGAATACAGTATTTACAAAGTATAACATTATCTTGTTAGTGTAGCCGAATCCAAGCAGGTTAAAGTAACCTGTAACAAAAAATAGAAATTAATGTGTTGTTTAAAAAGACCTATAACAAAAAGAGATTAATGTACTGTTTAATAAGAGTGGAAAAGTGTCTTCGGTCAATAAGACATATTGTCATTACTCTAACAATATGATAATAATGTAAAAACATTCCAATGTAATATGTTTTTAATATGTAAATGGGAAGGTCGACTTTAACGTAATCATCCTCCGAATTACATGTGAAAGCTGTATATAATTTCTTTTTAAAAGTGTATATCTTCTCCAAACAAATACGCTAATTACAGTAGGAAAGTACGCTAAATGCGAGTCAATTAATAGCAATTTAATACTGGTTACTGACCTACCTTAATTGTTTGTACAAGGAAACACAATAAAATATATATAAATATAGTAACTACCTTATATATTTATACCCCATGCGTAGGTTGCTGTACTATTAGGAATGATGTACCTTTTGTTGTCCTCGCCCGACAAACTGATTTTATTAATTAATTGGGAATAAGTTGGTGTTTACATGGTTTCGTTTAAGACCTCGTAGATATTTTCCAGATTACTAGAAGACGTTATAACCATACTTTTTGTGTTAAAGGATTTCACATCGATAGTCTCTTCACCCATTTTGGTGTAAACGCCGTAGAGTTTGCAATAGACTTTTATTGCTGTATGTTGTATTCCTTTTTCATTAATTAATCGAATAAATCGTACTTTCTGCTTCCAAAGAAACTCGGACACTCCATCGTCGACACTGGCATTCTTTATGCGATAGCTATCCATACGGTTGTTAAACGCTGTACTAACCATTTCTACACCATCGTTGTTAGTAGCGGTAACTGATGCATTTTTATGTTTGTTGCTCCGTAGATGACCAGGGTATGCAGACTTTAACATCTCCATGTCGCACACTTTACACAGAATCCGTGACTGCTTCGGGGAAGACTCTCCAACTGCTGGTAGGGCTGAACGTTTACGGCTTAATGACATACCATGCTGTTTTTCCTTGTGTCGCTGTAAGCTATTCTCGTAAAAGCGATACCGCAAGACCCACAGTTTAAGTACTTTGCTGCGGACGGATGTATAAGCTTAACCGTGGACGATGTTACACCACGATATTTGTTCTGGTGCCGTTTGAGAGCATCCCTCCTGGTAAAGTAGACGTGACAAGACTCGCATTTAAAAATGTTTGCAGGTACCATTTTAGTACAAAACAAAATCCGCACTATAAGACTTTGGTTAAACTTGTAAGCGAACTAATTTATAACTAAAAAGCTTACTTTTGCGTACCTGATTTATGTTCCCTATAGAATGCAAACCGAAGGTTTCCGAAGACAGCCGAACGATATTAAGGATTCAGCGGGGGACTAAATGACGTTATCTTTTACCAATCCTTGCTGCTTGACCAGTACATTTAGCGCCAATGCATGCACCCGGTTCGCATCGTCGTTGGTGCGAATGCAGTTAGTAGAAACACCGGAAAACGTTTTCCATGTTATACAGTCAACAATTGCATCGCGTGCATACTAAAAAGATCCAAAAGGGGGGTAGCACACGCACACAAATTGTGTGCAAGTCGTGCTGAAGAAGATGCAGTGCTACTATAAACAAAAACTCAATAAAACACTTTAAACCTTTACTAAGGGGATACCAAACTTGTTGTCTACAGAATACTTACTAATAAAGCAATATAATTTTAAATAACTTCTACGTCATATTTTAAGAAATGGTAGGCTTGAATATTTTCTAAATGAATCACCAAGCGAAAGTATATGCTTAGCGACATTAAAATTAACCATTAATTTCTCATTTTTAAGACAGCGGTTAATTATAGATTAAAATTTAATTTGTTCATGTTTGAGCTACCCGTAAACTAACATATTTTATAGTAACAGTGCGCTGTATAATACATGCATACCCCTTCTCCGCGCTACTGCTATTCTTGTAGTTGCTAGAAAAAGTCAGTCGCCTTTTTTACTGCAAAGCACCATTCTATACATTCTTTAAATGCATAGCACATCGCGCACTTTTTTGTCTGATAATTAAATTTAGCTCGTGTAGGCTTTTACACTTTTGCATATTTAAACATCTAATCCGATCGATTAACCACTTTCTATTATTCTAACGGGTCCGCCATAAATTCCGCCGCACTGTTCTATTTGAATCCAACGATCCTATAGGCTTCCACACACTAACACCTAACGTATCTTTTCTACTAGTTGTTAAACAAAAACTACCGGCATCGCCATGTTCGTATGTGGACGTAAGCAGATGTTTGTGGATGTGTACGGGAATATGTAACCATATACATTAATCAGTCTAAGCTATTTTATTTGTCCAAGAAAACTACTATTTTTATAAACCACAATTAATAATCGCCTTTATAGGTTTAACATTTCTACCATTTCCTAATGACTGGTGCTACGTGCACGGAAACTTTAATTTCTTATTGGAGAGAATTCTTATTCTCCCACGCACTGTTGCATGCCCACCCCTTTTGGGAAAATATGCTCGTTATAGGTTGTAGCAACTGCGGTTTTACTTAACTACACTTCGTGAGACCCCTTTAATCTTTTTAATCGTGTCTTTCTCGCTTACAATACAGTAGGACTTAGCCCTACTACCAACAAATTATAATACTAGATCCCCATTAAATTCGTCTTTAATTTTCCCTACGACTTTTTTGTTGACAAGCGGTATATTGTATTTATTATCCGCGGGGTAGTCACTTTTTTAAGATAAATATATCTTTTTTTGGTATCAACTAATATTACATTTTTCTAGGGAGCACAAATCTGTAAATAGATTTTAAATAGGACTACCCCATACAAAGTTATGCCTTTTAAAGACCCAAACCTCTAATTTTTGCCCATCTTTATTTAACTCCATCTTTAGAACCTTTTTTTCGCTACTCAAGACATATGCTCTAACCATCCATTTCAGAACCAGCCACCCGTAGACAAAGAAGAGAATATTGGAATCGAGGCTTTTGGAATAAGCGCAAAGATCAGCCGAACACCTACAAAAGACGTAGAGACTAAAAAGGACGTAAAAGATCCGATTGATCTGATAGATTTTAGTAGGCCTGCTTTCGTGGATGTACTGAGACATAGCAGATTAAACTTTAAAAATCGCGTACAGAGGTGTAATTCGGTTGCGGAACCAACCAAAGCATCAGAAATAGTAACAGCCGAGGGTGTAACAGAAGAAAATTCGGACAGTGACAGTTCAGAGGCTGACGCAAAGCGTAGAGGGGAGATGAGTAAGAGAGGCGAATCCTCACAAATATCATCGTCACCAGAAAGCCAAGGCAAAAGAAAACGAAGGAAAAAGAAAATGAAAATGGTAAACAAACCCTTAGTTCTTCCGATGGAGCCAATGCGACAAGGACAAGAAGATAGTTTCAACCTGCAAAGACTTAGACTTCGAATAGAACAATTGGTGAAGTTCAAGAATGACAACAGAAGTGTGCACAAAGAGCTAAAGACAGGCGTGGACGAACTCCAAAGGCTAGCCAAAAAAATAGCTGGTGAGAATAAAAAAGAGTCTGAAAAGCAAAAAGGGATGGAGGAACGAATACAAGCACTCGAGAGAGAATGTGCAACACTAAAAGAGAGGATTAAGTATACCCGACTGCCAAAAGAAATAACATGAGAGGAATGGACCAGAATAAAGCGGGGAGCGTGGGATGGTAAATTATTTGACAAAACCGAGATCAAAAGGGGAAATCCAATTGAAGTGGACGATGAGGCCACTAAGATAGTCTTGGTCGAACCTAGTGACCCGGAAATAAAAACGGGATCCAACTACTTTACAAGGAGAGATTCCCGGAGCTAGGTAAGAGTACGGAACAGGTAGAAGTCATTGAAAGCATGACAAGAGTCTGATCCAGGGGGCCGACAGTCATTACCAGAAGGATCATAAGGGTAGTTATGGAGGGTACAGAGGAAGGAGCTCTAACAATGATGAAGCGGATTCGAGAAGAAACTGCCAACGATAAACGAGTCGTTATGCACGCGATGGTTGACATCGGAATGAATGCTCTGCGGAGAATGGCAGCATGGGTTTTTGGAGAAACAGAAACAAAAGTGGAAATTTATGACACACTTGATAGGTCCCAGCATGAGCAGGAACCAGGAGAAGGAAGACCAAAGGACAGTTATACACTTATAGTGGGAAAGAAGGGTTCGGATTTTAAAACTTTGCTTAAGGAGGTCAAAGGAGAACTTAAGGGTAGCAAGGCGCTTGACGCCATTAAAAGTGTGAGAAGTACTCGAGAAGAAAAGCTTCTCATTACAATGAGTAATAATGATACAGCTCTAAAAGCGGTAAAAGACATCATTAATGCAAAGGACAAAAATATACATACGCGACAAATAGATGTGCAACTAGATAGGCAAGCAGTTAACATACGAAGCGTAGATGCCCCACCCGTAAAGCAAAAGATCCTTGAGGCACTAGAGGCTAAGCTGGGATCTCTTGCTGGGAAAGAGTATAGAATAGGTGAACCAAGAGTCGGACCAAGGGGCACACAAGCTGTGACAGTAACTTTAAATAAAATGGACGCTGAAAAACTATCACAGAATAGCATAAGAATAGGGTTGTCATCCTGTTCAGTAGAAAAAAGGATAGAGGTCCAATAATGCTATCGGTGTCTAGAGTTCGGACATCCATCTGCCTATTGTAGAAGTCCTGATCGGTCCAAAAATTGTTACAGGTGTGGCGAGCCAGGTCATACAGCCAAGGGTTGTGAAAAAGCACCGCACTGTGTTTTATGTAGATGTGACGGACATGGAACTGGGGGTGCTGGATGCGAAGCTTTTAGGAAAGCACTCGCACAAGCCAAGCGTGCTAATGTCAGTCTGTAATAATAAAGCATGTGATAATGTTGTGATATTCATGTTTGCTTAGAGTGAAATGTTTGTGAACTATACGTCTTTGAATCTGTCATATACCTATTTATTTTATCTATTTTATATATATATATATATATATATATATTGTTATATATACTGTGATCCTGCCTTATTAGTGATAGGCGTAATATATCTATCTGTCACTCCTTGTCGTATTTTAGAGCCTTGTTGAGTTATGCCACACAATTTATCTTTAAATATTTTACACGGCTGCTGCACTTAAATATTTTACAGGGCCGTCAAACACGTGGCGGAATCTACCTAGGGTGGGTCCGTCCTAAGCAAACACCTCTCAACTAGACACCCAAACAAATATCCAAGGAGTTTTCAAAATAATTTTAAAAGCCAAAAGTATTCCCAAACACTAGTTCCACTTTTATAAATTTGATTAAAGCACTGCGTAGATATTAAATACTAATACCTGGAATCCAGATACAAGCGCCGCCTTCCAGCCGTCCTGAAGCCAAGTGACCAGCTGCAGGCACCTCCTGTAAATAAATAAGTAACTCGAGCAACTGGTAATCTCCAGACTATAAAACTACTAATATTTCTACAAATTTTATGTTATACAAATACTCAGATAACTCCAATTCCACTATGCTTTCGTCTTCAAACAATAACGGTACAGACCAGCACTCCCTCTTTTAATTAACTTTTATTCGCCGTAAAACTGCTACTATTTGCTATCTCCAGGTACAACTTGACTTTCAAAACTTTCTCGTAACTTTTTAAATGTAATAAAACTCATAACAGTACAAAAACACGTCTATTTTTCAGTAATATAAATTTGAAGTCCTTTATAAATAAAATCCGTCTTCCTTTGTTTTCCGTTGCCATGGCAACTATCTCTACGCACACTATGCAATTTCTAATTATTAATAATTGATTAATAATACAGTTGTTTTCTCTAGATACATTCATTTTCTAGATGGTTTGTAATCCAGTGATTTATGTATATTGAACTTTTTACAATATTGAAAATAGCTAACAAACTTTGATGGTTCAGCTTTTAAATTGTACGCAACAGACATTTATGTCTTATTCGGTAAACGTCCTGTCATTACATAACCAATCTTTAATTGTTAAAACATATTCAAACTGAAATTGATTTACAAATTTTACGGGAGTATCACTTAACTCCTTAAAATTTTAAAAGCGTGCAGTATACCAAGCAATTTTGATATTTGTTTTACATTCAAATGGTTCTGAAAACGCTAACTCAAATTAAATTTCATATACGTGCAACCATAACAATTAAAATACGTATACAGTGCAAACTTATAACTAGCTTAGCCTGGTCTATGGCCGGTATATGTTGTTGAATGCAATGCAGTTTCAAAAGCTTTATAAATTTATAAACGTGGAATAGTTGTTGTTAATTTATAAACCAAAAACACCTGAAAGAAAATACTAAACAAAACCAAATATACCCCATTCTAGCAAAGTCGTTTCGAAGCCCTATTTAAACATTTTATAAGCCCACCCCCTTCTTGACAGTATATTAGGCCCCACTGATTTTAAATAAAAATGAAAATTTGCTTCCTGGATATAAGTAATTCTTTTAATGGTTGAGAAATTTTAAATTTTAGTTAAAATCACTATAGTTTTTTTTTCTTTATGTATGAGGATTAAGTGTTAGTTTCTGTATATTCTGTATAGGTTTAAGCTCGTTAGTATTATTTACAGTGTTAATTTTATTCTTGCGATACTTTACTTTCCACATGGAAATATGGATACAAATTTTCTATATGAAAACGTCCCCGACATTCACCCCTGTCATTCTCCAATTCGTAAGTATTCTTCTGCAAAAATTCTTCTCACTCGACCAAGCGTTTTTCACAAATTCTAATTCCTTCGCTGCCAAC